>CP089455.1:0-720896 GCA_026636295.1 Medakamo hakoo
CTAACCCTAACCCTAACCCTAACCCTAACCCTAACCCTAACCCTAACCCTAACCCTAACCTAACCCTAACCCTAACCCTAACCCTAACCCTAACCCTAACCCTAACCCTAAACCTAAACCTAAAACCTAACCCTAAACCTAACCCATCTGGTGCCTGTTTTCGATTGGGTACAGCCTGGTCGTGCTGGCGGCCGAGGTGTGGAGCGAAAAGAGGAGAGGCGGTGGTGGTGGTGAGGCTGGGCGGCCGCGCCGGGCAGTGACCAGGAGGAAGCATGTGTGATCCCACGTCTTAGGGATTTCCGTTTGTCTTTTACCAGCGGTGCGCTCCACCTGCCCCCGTCGCCGCTGCCCGCACAGCATGAGAGAGTACTCTGAACAGAGTAAAAAACAAAGGCGGCTCTCGTCTCTCCGTCACCAAGGTTTTCTTTTCACACCGACTTTCCGCGCGGGCCCGCTCATTCCCATCCTCCCGCCGCCGCTCCAATGAGGCTTGCCTGTCTTGTGCTGACAACCGCCTCGACGCTCGGCATGGTGCGGGGCGGGAGCGAGCGGCAGTGCGGAGGAGGAGGGAAGCACCGCGCGCGTGCCGACGCCGCATGCCTGTGACGCCACTCTCCCCACATTTTTTCACGACCGCCACGCCTCACGCTCCATGCCCTTCACCCTATACTCCTGCGCACCACCCCAGCTGGCCGGCTTCACTGCCAGTACCAGCGACTTGGCGGACAAGGTGTGGCGGGAGACGCAACTACCGGGCGAGAGGGCGCAAGAAGCCGCGGAGCGGCGCGCCCACCATAACAACGGGCCGGCCGGTCGCCGGCGCGGGGGACGCGACGTCTGACGCGCCAGGCCAGGAGCGGAACTCTTTTTAACGCCGATGAGAGTGGAAGGCGACAGAAACCGTCGTCCGCCCTGCCCACTCTGCCCGCACACGCCTACCACACCGCTCACCCCTCCATCCCATCCCCACCCCCATCCATCCAGGCCGCCGCGCTCGCCGTCGCCGACGTCAAGCAGGAAATCGCGCACCTGGAAAACGTGACGGCCGCCATCGTGTCCAAAGTCGAAGCGGAAAAGGAGAAGCTGGCCGACGAGAAAAAGTGCGCCCTGCTCGCGTTGAAGGGGCCCGAGCCCTGCACCTTCATCCCGGGCGGGCCGCTCGACGCCCAGCCGCCCCAGCCCGCCTGCTGCACGCAGTGCGGGTACGCGACGGTGGCCGACCGCCTGGTCATCGAGGACGCGGACCCGCCCTTCTGCCCGGCCGGCGGCAAGCCGTACCCCGGCGTGGCCGCCGCCAACGGCACGCAGGTCATCACATACGTTTCGCCCGCGCCGCCGGCGCACACGTGCGTCAACATCACGCTGCAAGGCGGGTCGTGCGCCGGCCTGTTTGGCTTCGGCGGCGAGCTGTGCGTCTTTGGTTTTTGTTGCTTCTTTTTCGTCCGCGCGCGCCCGCTCCCAGCCGCACCGCCCCCCAGCCACACACACACACACACACACACAACACACACACACACCTGTTGCTTCACCACACCAGGTTCATGTCCGCCTGGGCCGGCGACTTTCCATACTCGTCCCTCACGTCCTGGCCCGCGGGCCCGCACGCAGGGCGGGCGCTCTACCAGGCGGACATCGGCAAGCAGTGTTACCCGGCGGTGGCAAGCTTCATCATGCCGCCCGGCTTCTGCACGTTTTCGATCGTGCTGAGTTCCACCCAGCCCAGCAACTGCACGTACGGCGACATCCAGGTGCGTTGGCCCGGCGGTTTTGCTTTGCTTTCGCGCAGCTCTCGCGCCGCCACTCATCTTTTTCCCTTTCCCGCCGCCAACAGATCCAGTACCAGGCGCCGCCGGCCCCCACGCCAACGTCTGGGGGCACTTGAGATGGGTGGGATTGCGTACTTGGGTCGGGCAGCGGGGAGCGGCAGCGCGACGCGCGCGCGTGCCGGCTCGACTTTCAGCGTGGTTGCATTAAAAAAACTCGGGGGACGTCTTTGTTGTCACACGCGCACGCACATTCCAAGCAAGCATTAAATAAATGGCCTTCACTCAAAACTCCACACCACCGCCAACCACAGCAAAGAAAAAAAGACGGCCGCTCCGGCCCACATGCACCACACCAACCCCACCTCCCCCCTCTTCACGGCGCCACGACAGGCCCCGCGTTGGCGATCGCCTTGTTGGGCGTGTACACGCCCTGGGCAAAGACGGCTGCCGTCGACAGCGCGACGACCGCGATCGTGCCGATCCACGACAGGAACTGTTGGCCAAAGAGCTTCCAGTTGACGCCCGCTTTCAGGGACTCGCACAGCCCGACGCCGACGATGCCGCCGACCAGGCACTTTTTTGGTTATTTGTGGGTGGGTGGGTGGGGTGGAGGGGAACGGTGAGGGCGGTGAGGGCAGAGAGAACAGGAGAATGGAAGGGCGGCAGTCGCGGTCTCCAAGGAAAAAAATAACACAAGACGCGACGCACCTGGGACGACGACGTCGGCAGACCGGACTGGGCCGCCACCATGATGACGGTGGCCGTCGCCAGCTCGGCGCAGAAGCCGCGGGTCTGTGTGGTGTGGGTGAATGGTGAGAGAGAGGGCGGGGACCGAAGCGAGGCCCCACCACCGCGCAGGCGGCTCTACCCTCCCCACGTCGCCCGTGCACCCGTCAAAACATTAAAACGCACCGGCGTCAGCTTGGCCATGGAAGCGCCCATCGAACGCATGACATGGTGTCCGTACGTGGCAAGGCCGATGACGAGGCCGGCAGCGGAAATGATAATGATCCAGATGGGGGCGTTGACCTTGTCGGCGAGCTTGCCCTGTAGGTGGTTTTTGCGATGATGGGGGGAGGGGGGCGCGGCATGAGGTGGACGAAAAAACGCTACGCGTGCGTGCCCGGCCGGCAGGCGAGGCATCGCGCCCCGCCCTCGACGGGCTGGCGCCCGTCGTCAAAAAGACCCACGCTCGCACCTTTTGGTACACATCCCAGATCGTCGTCAGCGGCCCGGCCATGTAACCCACTTCGTTGGCGCCGTGCGCAAAGATGACGGCAATGGCGGAGAAGACTTGGAGGTAGGAGAAGTTGTTCTCGACCTGTGTGTGTGGACAGTGGGCGGGGGAGGTGGGGGATGGTGGTGAGAGGGGTGGTGGCGTGGTGGTCGCGGCGCGAGCGCGAGCGCTGCGTGTGTGTCCCCCAGCCACCACACGCGCCTGGGGGCTGAATTTCTCGGCGTTGGCGTGGATAGCCGCGACCAGCGGGTCGTCCTCAATCTGGTCGTGGATGTCCGCGTGGATGGACGCCGTCGACACGTCCTTGATGGTCTTCAGCGTGCGCATCATCCACGCCCGCCGCAGGGCGGCCTCCGCGGGCGAGCGGACCTGCCCGGACAGGCGGTGCAGGACCTGGGTGGCCGTCTCGTCCTGGGTGGCGCCGCCGGGCACCAGGTTGTCCAGCGTGTTGTGCGGGAAGGTGAGCGCGCCCTTGGCGGGCGCCTGCGCCTCCGTGTCCTTGCCCTTGGCCGCCGCGGCGGCGGGGACGACCGCGTTGCCGTCCGCGTCAAACGCGGCTTTCGACCGCTTGTGCAGCAGGGGGACGCCGATGACGCCCGTCAGCGCGGCGAGCACGCCGCCGCAAATGGCGGAAATCCAGGCGGCCTTGGTGTCGGACCAGTCAGAGTTGGCGGCCAGCGTCTTTTTCGCGCCCTGTCCAGAGGGGGGGTGGCGTGGAGCGTGTGTGTGGTGGTGGCGGTGAGTGGCAGTCGGGGTGGTCTCTCCTCGCAACCACCCCGCCCTCCCGCCCCCCCGCCACTCCCTCCTTACCTTGGTGAAGACAAAGTACATGTTGAGCCAGGTCGTGATGAAGACGGCCAGCGGCAGGACGAGCAGGGAGAGCAGCGGCGCGTGCTTGCGGCGGAGGACGCCGTGGCGCAGCACCAGGAACATCAGCGCCGCGCACGCCGCGGTCAGGATGGGGCTGATGAACCAGGACAGCACGATGGACACGACGCCCTTGTACGGCGGGAAGGATTTGGGGTCGGGCTTGACCCAGGTGACGGCTTTGGGACCGCCCTGTGTGGTGGTGGTGGAGCGGCAGCGCGCGTGAGCAGGGTTGGGCGTGTGTGTGTGTGTGTGTGTGTGTGTGTGTGTGTTGTTTCGTGCCCCTGCCTCGAAGTGTGCCGCGCCCTAAAAAAAAAAACAATGCAAGCGTACCCACACAAAGGCGAAGCCGAGGATGGCACCGATGATGCTAAGGCGTGCATTTTTGGGGGCGGGATGTGAGTGTTGTGTGCGTTGTTGCTGCGTGCGTGCGTGCGTGCGCGCGCGCGTGCGTGTGTGTGCGTGCAGGAAGGGGGGGGGGACCCGCCCCGCGATGTCCCTCCCTCCCCCCCCTCCCCCACTCTCCCGCACACGCACGGGGTCGGCCAGCACGCCCACTCTCTCCTCACCTGTGCGTCGCAGACACGTTGAGCCCCCTCGACGACGCCCACCACTGCCAGAAAAAGCCGACGGACAGGGCGATGACCATGCCGTACGCGTACGCTTCGGGGCCGCCGGGGCCGCCGAAGGCTTTGGGGTCGGCGATGGCGCCCTGTTGTTGTGGACACGGAGGGGGGCGTCGTGGGGTGAGCCAAGCCCGGCGCCTGCCGACAACACCCGGCCCGCTGCTGCCCCCAGCCCCCCACCCCACCCCCCACCCCCACCCCCACCCCCAAAAAAAAAACCTCTACGCACCGCGATGGTGGACGTGGACACGCGCCCCAAAACCAGGGCGCCCAGGAACTCGAAAATGGCGGCCAGCACGACGGCGTGCCACATCTTCAGCGTCTTGGACCCGACGGACGTGGCAAAGGCGTTGGCGACGTCATTGGCACCTGCGAAAGGGGAGAGGCGGTGCGGTGGCGAGGGCAGGTGACCAAGGCGACAGTGGGGGTGGTGGGTGGAGAGCGCGGCGCGCGTGGCGGCTGGGGCTCTCGTGCAGTATCCTTCGCGTGCGCGGTCCCAGCAGAGGCACACACACACGCGCCTCGCCCGCCGCCCGCCCGTGACCTCCCGCCCCACTCCGCCGCCATAGACGATGAACACGATCCCTCTCCTCCCATCGCTCACGCACCCGTGCCAAAGCCAAAGCCAATCGAGGCCAGGCAGCCCTGTTTTTTGTGTTTTTATTGGAGAAAGTGAAAGTGCCGTCGGCTGCCATCAATTTGGCACCGCCGCCGCCGCCGCTGCTTCCCGCCACTCCGCCAGCCCCAACTGCCGTCAACACGGCGCTGAACGCGCTCACCGTGATGACGAGCCACAGGTACTGCGGGAGGGCGGGAGCCATGGTGGGTTGGAAAGAGAGGGGGAAAAGAGTCGAGCTTGTTGGAGGTGTGAACCAGCATCCAGCCCCGCTGGATTCCCCGTTTCGCGTCGAAAAAGGGCGCGCACACACGCCGAAAAGAACAAGACGAAAACAAGGCTGCAAATTCACGCACACACGCAGGAGACGCCCCTCCATCGAGGAGCGCCAGCCACAACCCCCTCCCCTTCCCCCCACCCCACCCCACCCACCCCCACCTCCCATCCCACCACCCATCCCACCACAACCGCCGCCGCTCCCTGTCCATGCCCTCTCTCTCTCGCTCCCTCACGCCACCGTCACCACCGCCACTTCCTCCTCCTCCTTCACCCCCACCCCCGGCCCGGCGGGCCGCACCCTCTTCACCGGCTTCAACCACAGGCCGGCGGACGTGTGGATCGTCGCGCCCGTCGTCATGCCCACCTCCGGCGCGCCGGCCGGCACCTCAAAGTCAAAGCGCCGCAGCAGCACCGCCAGGCCCGTCACCGCTTCCAGCAGGGCAAACTGGTCGCCCACACACTTGCGGCGGCCGCCGCCAAAGGGCAGGTACGCAAAGCCTGTCGTGACTTCGGTCGGCGGCGGGCCGTCCACCGGCCCAAACCGGCCCATGTCAAACACGTCCGGGTTGGGCCACGACGCCGGGTCGCGGTGCAGGTTCCACACGGAGATGAACATGTCGGCGCCGGCGGGGACGTCGTACCCGCCCAAGCGCGTGTCTTCCAGGGCGCGGCGGATGAGGACGGGCGGCTGGGGGTACAGGCGCATGGCCTCGTGCACCGCGCGCGTGGTCAGGCGCAGGGCGCTGACATTATCCAGGGTGGGCGTGCCGTCGCACAGGACGGCGTCCACCTCGGCCTGCACCGCCGCCAAGTCGGACGGGTGGTTGACCAGGCAGTACAGCGTCCACGTCAGCACGGCGGCCGTCGTCTCGTGGCCCGCGATGAGCAGGGTCATCAGGTCGTCGCGCAGCTGCTTCGACGAAATCTCTTCCCCCGACGCGATCAGGAAGCGCAGAATGGACGGGTCCTCGTCCGCCAAGTACTCCTCCCCAAACACCGCGTCCTCGGCCTGCACCATGGCCTTGCACCGGTCGACCAGGCCGTCCAGGGTGGCGTTGATGATGGCCAGCGCGGCCGTGCACTTGCGCTGGCGCGGAACCAGCCAGCGCAGCGGCGCCAGGTTCCAGTACGGGATGAAGGCCGTCGACCGGTACTCCGCCTCGCGCAGGGCGGTGTAGACGGCCTGGATGAACGGGTCGTCGTTGGTCAGCGAGTCAAAGTCGTAGTTGAAGACGGCCTTGCCGATGATGTCCAGGGTCAGGCGCGAGAAATAGTTTTCCATTTCGACCGCGCCGGCGGGCGGGGTGGTGGGGGTCGAGGACGGCGACGGCGCCGGCGCCGCCGCTGCCTCGCCAGCCGCCGCCGCCGCCACCGCCGCCTTTTCCAGCTCCGTCGCGCCGTGCAGCGCGCACTCGCCAAACATGCCCAGCATGGACGCGATGTACTTGCGGTGCAGGGCGGGGACGATGGCCCGCCGGCGCGCGACCCACACCTCGCCGTCGGCCGGGATCAGGCCCTGGCCCATGACAAAGTCCAGGATCTCGGACAGCAGGCCTTTCGAGTACTTGGCCGCGTCGGTGAGCAGGACTTGGCGGGCCAGGTCCGGGTCGGAGACGACGACAAAGGTTTTGGGTCCAAAGGCGAGGCGGAAGATCTGTGTGTGGCGATGGGGGGCGGGGGGGGGGTGAGTGTGTTGGTCGGCGGAGGACACGGCCGGCCTGTCCCCGCAGCCCCGCCACGGGCCACGGCCCCGTGGAGGCAGCTGCCCCCCTCGACCGGGGGCGCGCCCCCCCCCATCCCCCCCCCCTCCCTCCCCCGCCACATGGCGGCGCGCTACGCACCTTGCCGTACACGGTGAACAGGCGGTACAGCGGCACAAAGACGGGCTGGCCCACGATCTCCCGGATGTCGCCCGTCGCGGTGGGCATGCGGTCGGCCGCGACGGCGCGCCACCGCTTGCCCAGGGTGGCGAGCCAGTACGCGACGGTCCGGCCTGGATGTTTGGGCAGGGGGGGGCGGAGGAAGAAAGGGCGTGAGAGTGTGCGGGGGGCCTGGGGTGTGCCCCCTCCCCCTCCAGCACGTCCGCGTGCGCCCATCCCCCTCCTGTTCCACGCGTCGACGCCAGGGTCCGCGTCGTCGGACGAGGCAGGGAGCCTCGACATCGGAGCCGGGGACGCGGGGGCCGCACACCTCCCCCTCCGCGAGCGGGGCAGGGCAGTGGGTGGCCAGCCGGGCCGGCTCGCCGCGCCGCGCTGGTGTGTGCTCGCCCCGCGCTCTTCTCCGCGCGCTCCCAATTCACCTGGCCCGTACGGGTCGGACGCGAAAAACTTGCGCACAGGGCGGGACAGGCGTTCTTTGGTCGACCCCGCGTCCGTGAATTCGCCGGACGAGATGCGGTCGTCCAGCGACGAGTCGGCCGTCACGGCCCCGGCAAGCCGCCGCCGCGGCGACGGCGCAGCCGGCAAGCGCGAGTGGTGCGACGCCGCATCGGCGGGTGCGCTCGAGCCGGCTTCCCCGTCGTGCATGGGGCAGGCGCACGGCTTTGTGGCCCGCTGCGGGCGGAAGGGTACCCGCCCCACGCCGACCGTAGGCGGGAGGGCGGGAGAACCCCGTGGCCCGGCCGGCCGAGTGGCGGGACCGGCGCTGGCCGCCGGCCGCGTCGGGGCGGCGACGGCGGCGGCGCGCATTTTTTCGTTTCGGTCCGCTGGTCAAACCGTGGCAGTCGCCTCGAATTGGAGGTTTGACGGGTGAGGGGTGGGCACCAGCTAGTCTCTAGTGGGGGCTACGGCGGGGGAAAGGGAGGGGGGTGGGGCGAGAGCGCACGCGGGCGCGTGAAAAAAGGCCGGGCCACTGGGAGCCACGAGTTGGGAGGCCGAAAAAAGTGTGAAGGGGTGCGCGCCTGGGAGCGCCGCCCAACCTCGCCCCCGGTCCCCCGGCCGTCCCGCCGCCGCACGTTTTTCGTCCGGCATGAACAGGGCCAAGTAAAAAAAACAGAGCACAATGTTACAGCACAATGTTACTGCGGTGCCTGTTGCCAACAGGCACCGCAGGCTTCACCGCTTCTTGGCCCGGCGTCCGCCCGCCGCCGCCCTGGCGGCGCCACGTGCGGGCGGGCGCGGGGCAGGCTCGTCCTCCTCGCCTCCATCCTCCTCGCCTCCGCCGCCTTCCTCTCCGCCGCGGACGGCGTGCAGCACGGCCTCCCACGACAGCCCGGCGTCGCCGTACCCGTCCGACTCGTCGCCAGAGTCGGAGCCAGGAGGGGGCGGGCCGCCTTCCTCCTGGTCACTGCCGCTCAGCTCGCTGCCGCTCTCGGGCGTGGCGCCGCCGCCCCCGCCCTCAAAGAAGCCGGCCTGCTGGGGCAGGGACGAGCCGGGCGCGGCCTGCTCCGCCGCCGCAGCAGCCACGCCTTCGGCCACAGCCAGCGCCGCGGCGCGGGCGGCAGGCGCGGACGCGCCCGCTTCCGTCTCCGCGTCTTCGACGGTGACCGCTTCCGCGGGCGCGGCGGGCGCGGCGCCCCGCCCGTCCTCGCCACCCCCGCCAGCCGGCGGCGGCGGCGGTTCCGCATAGTACGGCAGCCGCCCGCGCTGCCAGTCCATCAGCACCATTTTGGCGGCGGTGGCGATGTCCGGCTCGCCACCGCGCGTCAGCCGGCCCGTCCGCCGGGCCAGGCGGGCCAAGAAGTCTTCGGCGTCGGCCCAGGCGGGCACCCGGTACGCGCGCGTCAGCGCCGCCGGCGCCACGCGCGCCAGCACCGCCCCAATGTGGTCGGCCACGCCGTCCGCGTCCAAGTTTTCCACGCGGACGACGCCCTTGAGCACCGCGTCCGTGTCGGTGTCGGCCGTGCGGTGGTAGACGACGCCCGGGCAGTCGATGAGGAACACGCGCTTGGTGAGCGTGACGTACTGCCACACCTTGGTCGCGCCGGGCAGCGGGGCGACGCCGCAGACGCGCTTGGTGCGCAGCGTGTTGATGACCGAGGATTTGCCGACGTTGGGGTACCCCACAAAGCCGACGGAGATGTGTTTCTTGTCCGAGCGCAGGCGGGCCAGCTGGCGCAGCAGGCCCAGCAGGGCGCCCTTGCCGAACGGGGAGGTCAGGGACGAGTGGAAGGCCAGGGTGGGGTACTCCGCGGCGAGCGTGCCCAACCAGCGGCGGGTGACCCAGGCAGGGACCTGTGTTGAGGTGGAGGTGGGGGCGGTTGAGGGGGGTGGGGGTGGGGGGTGGTGGGGGGGGTGGGGGGGGTGGGGAGGGGTTTCGCCGCCCGGCCTGCCGCATCCATCCATCCATCCATCCATCCATCCATCCATCCATCCATCCATCCATCCATCCATCCATCCATCCATCCATCCATCCATCCATCCATCCATCCATCCATCCATCCATCCATCCATCCATCCATCAAAACAACCCGTCAGACTAACGAGATTCCAAATAAAAAACATTTTGTGTCGCCACCACAGGCGTGCGCCCGTGTCAGATGGTACGGACAAATGCTTGGGAGTCATCTCTCGGGGAGGAGTGGGGAAAGCGGAGAATGTGTGTGGACGCCCCCCCTCTCCCACCCACCCCACACCCACACGCACGCCACACCCACATACAACGCACCAGGTCCACTTTGTTCAGCAGCAGGATGAGGTGCTTGTGCCGGGCGTTCGCCCGCAGGTGCTGCTCCAGGAACCGGCACCGCGTCCCCGCCGGGTCCCGCGCGTCCAGGACCTGGACGACGACGTCGGACGAGTCCAGGACCTTGTACAGCTCGCCCCAGATGCGCTTGGACTGGCCCTTGTCAAAGGCCGGGTCGCGCGCGGCCGGCCGCGCGCCGGAGCCGGCGGCGCCGCCCCGCGCCGCGGCCGCGCCAAACGCCGCCGGCAGCGGCGTGCCCAACACCTCCGCCGCGGCGGCGCCACCGTCCGCGGGCACGGTGCGGTCGATGTCAGCCAGCGACAACGGTGCACCGGCGCCCTCCTCCTCCTTTTCGGCGTACGTCCCCGCGGCCCGCCCCGCCGCGTCCACGAGCTCGTCGTACGATTCCGCGGCCACGCGCGGGCGCTTGCGGTCGGCCTTCTTGCCAAAGGTTTTGGCGAAGGGTTGGGTGGCCAACAACGCGGCGCGGGAGCCGGCGGCGGCCGCCACGGCCGCGGCACCCGCACCCGCGACCGCCCGCCCTTTCGCGCCTTTCACGGCCGGCTCCTGCAGCAGGCTCAGCGGCAGCTTCTTCTGGCGCAGCAAGACGGCGTACGAGTCATCCACTTTGGCCGCCATCTCGTCCCGAAACTGCTCCAGCTGGCGGGCGCCCACGACGCGCGTGTTGCCAAACCAGCGGCGGTCGGGCTGGATGCGCGTGGACGGCAGGGCCTTGGACTGGAAGGCTTCGTGCACGACCCGCCCCCTCTTGTCGCGGACGGCTTTGGTGTTGTACATTTTCAGGCGGCGGACCTGGGGAATGGCCGTGTTTGGTCGGTGGAGGGTGCGTGTGTGAGAGTGTGGAGGGAGCGGGGACGAGGAGGGAGGGAGGGCACACGGTGTGAGCCCGCGCACACCCTGGGTGGAACAGCACACGGCGGCCGCGGCAGCCGAGCGGCCCCCACCTCTCCGGGCCGGGCAGCAGCGCCCGACGCTCGCGGCGGCGGCTAGGCGGGCTCTTTTCCGGGCTACCGCACGGGCGCGCCCATCCGGCGCTGGGTTCTGCGCCTGCAGGACATCCAGCCAGCCCCGCACGCGCGCCAAGCACGGTCGCCCGCCCTCGCCGACGCCCCCCGCCTGTCCGCACGCCGCGTCGCGCCACCGATGGCCGTCGCCGGCGACGACTTTGCACCCTCAACAACTCACCGTCGCCGCGTCCCGGCCCTTGGTGCCCTTCCCACGCGCCGCGTCCAAGGAGTGTGTCGGCTTGCGCCCATCCTGGACTTTGGTCCGCTTCTTTGTCGTCATCGTGGGTTAGTTGGTTTTTCGCCGGCGAGAGACGCGCCGGCGAACAAGAAAGCACAAGTGCCGCCTCCCCAACCCCGACGCCTCACAACTCTCTTCATCCGAAAGGGACACACAAAAACACGGACCCGCCGTTTGGGATCGGAAACTTCTCAACACCAACAGAATTCACACGCCTGTCATGGAAGTGACGCGTCTCGTGGACCTAGGCGTGTTGAGATTGAGGCATTCGGGCGCCGCAGGTTGGTGTGGGCGGCGCGGCCGACGCAGTCCTTGCCGGAGAGACAGCATTCGTCGCAGGCCAGCACACCCCGACACAAAAAAGCGCGCCCTCACGCTCACCGTCGCCCTCCCACCCACACGCGAACTACAGCCAGGGGCGCGGTTGCAGTCGACCAACGTGCGCACTACGCGGACAGGTGAGTTGGACGGTGCGATGGATGGGCGGCGGGCCATTCTTTTTGCGCCGCGCCCGCCCGCGTGGCCAGCCACCGCGTCCGATGCGGGCGACACAAGCACGCGCTCACACCCCCACCCCCACCGCCACTCCTCCACCCTCCCCAGTGACGACGGCGTCCCGCCATCTGACGGCGGCTCCGACACGGGAGGCGAGGTAAGAGACGCGGGCGTTTGGTCGTGCGGGACACACATACAAACCAAAAACTGGGTCGCGTTCTCCTAGCCGACGGCCATTGCCGGCGGCCCACAACAGCCCGCCCCTCCACGGCCGCCGCCCCTCCCCACCGCCGCCCACGCCTGCCAGCCCGGGTCCAGTCCACACCACGCACCCGCTGACGCGCCACTCTCCCCCCACACCCCCCACACCTCAAAAAGGACGACGTCGGGTACGCCGACGACGCGGCGGCCGAAGCGGGCTACGCGCCCGCCGGCCCCGGCTCGGAGGACGACGACGAGTGGACGGACCCGGACGAGGGCGGGTACGTGACCGCGACCGCGTCCATGGGCGACAGCTCGCCCACCCTGGAGATCGACGTCCTGGAAGCCCGGCAGGCGGAAGGTGCGTTGAGGGGGCGGACAGGAAAGAAAAAACGCGGCCCCAACCCCCCCCCCCCCCCCGCGCACGCCTCCCATCCTCATCCGCCTTCCATCGCATCACACACGCTCTCACCACGGCCGGTCCACCCTCGCCACCACGCCTTCACAATGCAGCCGTCGCGGAAGCCGAACGCCTCATTGCCGCTGTGGAAGCCGAGACTGTGCGCGCCGCCGCGCAGGCTGCCGCCGCCGTCGGCTCGGCCGTCGACGCGGCCGCCGCACAGACGGGCGCGGCCGTCGAAGCCGCGGCCGCTGCGTTTAGTGCTGCGGCGGGCGAAGCGGCGGCGTCCATGGCCGCGGCCATGGACGACGTCGCCCGCGTGGCTGGCGGCGCGCCTGCCCCGTCGGCCGCCGGGTCGTCGGGCGGTGGCACCTTTGCCTTTGGCGGCGTGGTGGCGGCGGCGCCTGGTCCACCCGCCCAGGCCCTGGGCTCCGCGTCCAAGCGCGCCCGCACCGCCGGCGACGGCGCGGCCGCCGACGTGGAAGACGCCATCGGCTCAGCCGCTGCCGACGTCGAAGCCGCCGTGTCTGAGGCCGCGGCTGAAGTCGAAGCCGCGATGGGCGCGGCCGCGGAATCCGCTGCGGCGGCAGCCCAGCGCGCGCTGGCCGCGCTGTCCGCACCCCGCCCGGGCGCGGGTGCGAACGAAGTCCTGGCTGGCATGGAAGCGTCCGGCGGTGCGGCGCGCACACCGACGGGCCGGGCCCCGACGTGGGCGGCGCGTGTGGCCGCGGGCGGTGGTGGCGGTGGTGGTGGTGGCGGCGGCAGCGCCGCCTCCACGCCCACCGCGGCCGCTGCTGCGTCTTCCCTGGTTGACGCGACGGCGGCTGCTGCCGCCGACGTCCGGTCCACCGCCACGGACGCGGCTGCCCGGACGGTTGCCGCCATCGGCGCAGCGACCGAAGCCGGGCGGGCCGCGCTCGAGCAGGGCGCGGCCCGCGTGGGTGGCGGCCTGAACGCGGCGGCGGCGGAATTCAAGTCTGCCGGCGTGTCTGATGCTGCTGACGCCGCCCAGGCCGGCGCCTCCCTCAAAGCCGGCGCGGCCAAAGACGTGCAAGCCGGGCTGGCCAAGTCGACCGACACCGCCCAGGCGGCCGTGCGCGCCGCTGGCGCGGCGGTGGAAGCTGGCGCGGCGCGCGCGGGGTCGACTGCCGCCAAGGTTTCCTCCACCCTGGACGCGTCCGCCAAGGAATTCAAGGCGGGCGCGTCGGCCGCGGTGGGTGCGGCCCGCGCGGCTGTCGGTAAAGCCGCGGAGAGCTTGGACGCGGGCGCCGCCCGTGCCGGTGCCGCTGCGGCCGACGCCGCGAAAGCCGGCGCCGCGAAACTGGATGGTGCGGCCAAAGACTTGAAAGCCGGCGCTTCGACGGCCGTCGGTCAAGCCCAGGCGGCGGTTGCCGACGCCGCGACGGCTGTGGAGTCCGGCATCACCCGTGCGGGCGACACAGCCGCGGCCGCCGCGGCCGACGTGGCTGCTGCTGTCAAGACAGGCGCGGCCAAAGCCGGGTCCACCCTGGACGCGGCGGCCAAAGAATTCAAGGCCGGCACATCTGCGGTGGCTGGCCAAGCCGCGGCAGGCGTGGAGGCGGGCGCGAAAGTGGCGGGCGCGGCGGTCGCGGCCGCGGGCGCGGCTGCAAACACCGGCGCGGCCAAGGTTGGCGCGTCCCTGGACGCGGCGGCCAAAGACGCGAAAGCCGGCGCGGCCACGGTCGCGACCACGCTCGACACCGCGGCCAAGGACGCCACCACCGGCGTGTCTGCGGCCGCTGGATCCGCACAAGCCGCGGCGGGCAAAGCCGCGGCGGCCGTGGAAGCGGGCGTCGGCCGTGTGGGGTCGGCGGCGGCCGACGCCGCGGCGAAAACCACGGTCGCGCTGGGGACCGGCGCGGCCAAGGCGGCCTCGTCCTTGGACGCCGCGGCTAAGCAAGTCAAGGACGGACAACCGTCCGCGGTTGCTGGCTCTGCTCAAGCCGCGGCGGGCAAAGCGGCGGCGGCCGTCGAAGCGGGCGCGGCCGACACGCGCGCGGCTTTCGTGGCTGGCGCGTCGAAAGCTGGGTCCGCGGTCGAGGCCGCCGCTGCAGACCTCAAGTCCGGCGCGTCGGCTGTTGCTGGCCAAGCCCAGGCGGCCGCCGGCAAGGCCGCGTCCGCCGTGGAACAGGGCGTGGCGGCGGTGGGCGACACGACGGGCGCGGCCGCGGCCGACGCGGGCGCTGCGCTCAAAGCCGGCGCGTCCAAAGCGGCCGCCACGGTCGACGCTGCGGCCAAAGACGTCAAAGCCGGAGTGGCTGCTGTCGGTGCTGAAGCTCAAGCCGCGGCGGGTACAGCGTCGGCCGCTCTGGACGCTGGCGCCAAGCAGGCGGGCGCGGCCGCAGCCGACGTGGCTGGCGCCGCCAAGGCCGGCGCGTCCAAAGCCGCCGCGACCGTCGACGCGGCGGCCAAAGACCTGCAGGCTGGCGCGGCCGGCGCTGCTGCCTCCGCCCAAGCCGCTGCGGCCAAAGCCGCGTCGGCCGTGGAAGCGGGCGTGGCCGCGCTGGGCGACAAGGCGGGTGCGGCCGGCGCTGACGCGGGCGCGGCTGTGAAAGCCGGCGCATCGCAAGCCGCCGCGGCCGTCGAGTCGGCCGCCAAAGACCTGAAAGCCGGTGTGGACACAGCCACTGCGGCCGTGGACGGCGCGGCGCACGGCGTCGGGGCAGCCGCCGCCGCGGCGGCCGACAAAGCCAAAGCCGCTGCGGGCAGTCTGGCGGCCGACGAGTCCAAAGCTGCCGATGCGGCGACGACTAAACCAAAGGCCGGCGGCGGCTTCTTCTCCGGCTGGATGTCGTCTGGTAAAGCCGCCTCGGAAAAAGCGGGCGAGGGCGTGGAAAAGGCAGTGGCCGCGGCGGCCGACTCGGCGACAGCCGCGGTTTCGTCCGGCGCGGCCAGCGCCAAGGCAGCCCTGGACGCGGCCGCGTCTGACGCGTCGACGGCCGTCAAGGAAGCCGCTGCAGGCGCTGCGGCCGTGGGCGGCGCTGCGGCCGGTGCGGCTGCGGCGGCCAAGCCCAGCGGCGGCGCCGGGTTCTTGTCTGGCTGGCTGCCCTCCCGCTCCACGGCGGCCGACCCCCCGCCTTCCGACAAGGATCAAAAACCGTCTGGGACTGGTAGTAGCGGCGAGGCCGCCAAAGCCGCGCAGCTACCGGCCGCGGCCGAAGCGGAAGTCGCGTCCGCTGGTGGTGCTGCTGCTGGTGCTGGCGGCGCGCCCACCCCACCACCACCAGCGACGCCAGCGCCCGCGCCCGCCGCGCCCTCCGCCGCCGCGCCCGCTCCCGCGGCTTCTTCCTCCTGGATCCCGGCCTGGATGTCCCGGTCCGTGGTCGAGCAGGCCAAGAAAGACGAGAACGACGACAAGGAGGAGGCGGCGGTGAGGGCGGCGGGTGAGGGGAGCCAAGAGGGCGGGGCTGACCCCGCAAAAACGGCGGGCGGTGCCTCCTCCGCTCCCGCCGCTCCCGAGTCCGCCGCTGCCGCTGCCGCGCCCGCCTCTTCCAGCTGGGCGCCGTCCTGGCTGCCCCGCCGCGCGTCCAGCGGCTCCGCGGCGGAAGAAGGCGGCGGTGAGGCGAAGAAGGACGAACGTGCGGCCGCGGCCGCGGCCCCGCCCGCGGCCGCGGCGGCCAGCCCTGCCGGCGGCCTGGGCGCTCTGCCGCCCAAGCCTGCCGCGGGCGGCGCGTCCGGCTCATCTCCTGCTGGCGGAGTGGGCGCGCTCCCGCCCAAACCCGCGGGCGGCCTGGGCGCCTTGCCGCCCAAACCGGCGGGCGGCGGGGTCGGGGGTCTGCCCGCCCGCCCGGCCGCGGGTGGGCTGGGCCCGCTGCCGCCGCGTGCTGGTGGTGGTGGTGGTGGTGGGGCGGCCAACGCTCCCACTCCGTCTGCGGGTGCGGCCGGGTCGACGGCCGCCAACGGCGGTGGCGGTGCGAGCGCGGGAGGCGGCGGCGGCGGCGGCGGCTCAAACGCGGCCACCGCGCCGACCGTGCCTGGTGCTGGCGCGCCCGGCGCCGCGCCATCCGCCGCGGGCGGCGGCGGCGCGCCCCCGCCGCCGGGCGGCGGGGGCAACGGTTTCCCGGGCTTCCCTGGTGCGGCGTCCGCGCTCGCCCGCCCGCCCGCCCGCCCCAGCCCGCCGGCCGACGAACCCGCGGCGACGACCGACGCGCGCGCCAAGCTGCGCGGCCTGGTCACGACGCTCTACCGCCTGTGCGCCCGCCTGGACCAGGCGCCCAACGGCGCGGTCATCCGTCAAAACGTCAACAAGCTGGTCATGGCGGAACGCATCCGCTTGGGCCCGCCGCCGGCGGGCAGCGGGCTGAGCGCCCTGGACCCGGCGGCGTGCGCGGAGGACGCCGCGGCCGCCGAGCGCGGCGGCGGCGCGGCCGAAGACCTGCCCCTGGCCTGCACCGTCCTCGTCCTCGGCCCCGTCGGCTCCGGCAAGAGCGCGACCATCGCCTCCCTGCTGGGCCGCGGCGAAGGCGGCGACGACGCCTTCGGCTCCGGCACGACCAAGGTCACGACGGTCAAGGGCCAGGTCGCGGGCGCGGAGCTGACGTTCATCGACACGCCCGGCCTGCGCCGCGGCGCGGCCGCCGTCGGCCACAACCAGCGCGTGCTGAAAGCCATCAAAGCCGCCCAGAAATCGGCGAAGCCGGACGTCGTCCTGTACGTCGACCGCGCCGACGCCGTCTCCCGCGGCGGCGGCGACGCCGGCGTGCTCAAGGCGCTGTCGGCGGCCCTCGGCCCCGAGCTCTGGTTCAACACCGTCCTGGTCCTGACCCACGCGTCCGCCCCGCCGCCCGACGCCGCGTCCGGGCCCGTCTCCTACGACGCCTTCATCCAGAACCGGCTGCACCTGCTGCAGCAGGGCGTGCGCGCGGCGGCGGGCGATGCGCGGCTGTACTCGCCCGCCGCGCTCGCAGAAAACCACCCGGCCGTGCGGCGCAATGCCGCGGGCGAGGCGCTGCTGCCCACGGGCCAGGCCTGGCGGCCGTCGCTCCTGGTCTCCATCCTGGCCTCCAAGCTGCTCAACACGGCGGACGGCGTGCTGAAGACGGGCGCGGCGGCGGCGGCGGCCGGTGGCGGGGCCGGCGGCGGCGGCGGCGCCGCGGGCGCGGCGCAGTCGGCCCAGGCCCGCATGATGGCCATGCTGCGCGGCCAGCGCCTGCCGCCCATGCCGCACCTCCTGTCCGTCCTCATCCAGCCCAAGGCGCCGCGGGAAGCGCCGGAGGAGGAGGCCGGCATCCTGTCGCGGCGGGCCATCGCCCGCCTGCCCAGCCCGGCCGCCCGCCAAAAAGCGCTCGCCGCCCGGCGGGACTACCTGCGCGAGCGCGCGGCCCAGGCCCTGACCGCGGGCGTCGGCGACCCGATGATGCCCGCGCCCGAGCCGGCGCTGCAGCCCAGCTTTGAGCCGGACGTGGCGGGTCACCGGTACGCGCACCTGGAATCGCACACGTCCTGGGTCGCCCGCCCCCAGGTGGAAGCCACGGCGCTCGACCACGACGACGGCATCGAGGGCGTCGTCATGGAAAAGCACGGCATGCTGCGCAACCCGCTGGGGCCGCCGGTCGGCGGCCTGCCCGCCCTGGCCTGGGCCCAAGTCCACAAGGACAAGGCCTCCTTCTCCTTCCAGTCCCAGGCCGAAGCGTCCATCCACCACGGGTCCCGTGGTGGGGCGGGCGCCGGCCGGCCGCCCTCCAAGCGGGCGCCCGTCACGACCGCGGGCGTCGAAGTGCTGACAACGCAGCGCGACGTCATCTACACGGCGCGGTCGGAGACGCGGGTGGCGACGTCTGGCCGGTCCACCGCGGCCGCGGGCCTGTCGGCGTCGCGCCTCGTCGAAGACGGCGGCCTGCCCACCAAGGGGCCGATCGCCCTGGGCGTCAAGCTCGTCAACCGGGTCGGCGTCGGCCGGGGCCAGGACGGCACGCTGGCCCTCGGCGCGATGACCACCAAGACGCGCGCCGGGCGGGAGACGGCCACCGCCGGCAACGTGGAGCTGAAGACCGCCGTGGGCCCGCCGTCGGCGCGCGGCCAGGCCGTGCTGGGCGGGTCCTTCATGAACTTCCGCGGAGACGTGGCGCTGGGCGGCAACGCGGCCGTCCAGGCTAACCCGTCGCCCGACACGACGGTCGCCGCGCGGCTGCAGCTGAATTCCAAGGGCGCGGGCGGCGTCACCCTGCGCGTCACCTCGCACGATAACGCGGCCAAGTACGGCTTGAGCCTGCTCGTCCCGCTGGCGGGCATGCTGCTCCAGCGTGTCCGGGCCAAAATGGGGCGTGGGGGTGGGGGTGAAGGAATGGTGGTGGGTGGTGGGGGTGGGGGCATGGACGGGGACGGCCTGCCCGAGGAGGGCGACGAGGAGGAGGAAGAGGAAGGGTACGAGAGTGAAGAGGACGGCGTGGTGGAGGAGGAAGAGGAGGAGGAGGAGGAGGAGTACGAGGACGGGGAGTGAAGGGAGTGAGTGCGTGTGCCTTTTTTGCATGGCGGCGGTGTGTGGGGAGGGAGCGAGCGCGGCGGGGTGTGGGTAAAAACATGAGAGGCGCGCGCGGCCGGCCGTGCGCGCTGCTGCTGTTGCGCTCCACTCAAACTTTCTTGCACGAGCGCGCACACACACACAGGGCGACGCCTCCCTCGCCCTCCTCCTTTGCGCCGCTCCCACCCACACCGTCCACCCACCATGCGTGGAGCCGCGTCCGCGTCGACGTCTGGCGCGGCGGCCGCCGTCCCGGCCCGCCGCCTGCGGCCGGCCGGCGCGTCGGCGGCGGCAGCCAACGCTCGCCGCGCGCCGCGCCTGTCCGCGCTGGCCGCGCCGGACGCGCCGGCGGGCGGCCGCGATGCCGGCCTGTCCCCCACCAACGGCAAGCTGACGGCTTTGGCTCGCGACATGCCGACCCCGCTGCACGACGACCCGCCACCCGGCGTCGTCATTTCCACCGACGTGATGATGGCGCCGAAAGGCGCTTCGCTCTTCGACCACTGCTCCGCGTACGCGGAACAGCACCGCATTCGCGGTGGGGAGGTTGGGCCGGACCGGACGGCGACCATTGCGACGGTGGCCAACCTGTTGCAGGTGAGGCGCGCGCGGCAGGGGGCGGTGGAGAGCGGGCGAGAATGCGCGGCCAAGGGCGAAAAACGCCGGCGCGCGGCAACAGGGTTGAGAGGACGCGCGCGCGCGCAGGCGCGCGCCGAGCATGGCCCTCACTGCCCGACCAGCCGACCGGGCGGGTCGGGGACGGCCGTCGACGCACAATGTGCTGGGCGGCGCGCCGGGGAGACGCGCACGACGGGCTGGCAAAACCGAGTCCCCACCCCTTGTCGTCCGCTTCCCGCTCTCCGCGGGCCGCCCACGCGCGCGCGCGCGCGTGGGGCGTGAACGAGCGGCCAGGAGCGCGCATTGCGCTGCGCTCCTCCCCGCGCCACGCCGCCCGGCGCCCTTGATTGGCCCCGCCACGCCCACGGCAACGGGTCCGGGCCTTGTGAACACTCATTAGTGCCGGTGGATCTGCGTGCGCGGCCGTCCCTGGCTCCTGCCGCGCCGTCCAAGAAAGGGCGCGCGCGCGCGCGCGGCGCTCGCTCCCTCGCGCGCGGCCGGCCACCACTCACCACACCATCCACCCACCTTCCCTCCCCGCCCGCCCCTGTGTCCACACACACACACACCACGCACGCACACACCAGGAAGTCGCGTCCAACCACGCCGTCGCCATCTGGGGCCGGTCCGACGCCGGCTTCGCCGCCGACCCGCTCATGGCCGCGGCCGGCCTCATCTTCGCCCTGACCCGCCTCCAGATTCAGATGGACGCGTACCCGCGCTGGGGCGACATGGTCTCGGTCGAGACCTGGTTCCAGGAGGAGGGCCGGGTGGCGGCGTCCCGGCACTGGGTGTTGCGGGACGCGGCCACCGGCGCCGAGCTGGGCCGGGCCACGTCCACGTGGGTCATGGTCGACACCGTGTCCCGGCGCCTGGTCAAGATGCCGGAGCCGATGCGGCTGAAGCTCGAGTCGCTGTCGCCGTCGCCCGCCCGCCTCGCCATCCCGGCGGCGCAAGCCCGCCTGCGCATCCCCGACCTCCTGCTCGCCGCCGACGAGGCGGGCGCGCCGCCCGTGCTGGAGGGGCCCAAGCAGGTCGCCCGCCGGGCGGACATGGACATGAACGGCCACATCAACAACGTGACGTACCTGGCCTGGGCGCTGGAAACGGTGCCGGAAGCCGTCTACGCCGACGGCCACCTGCGCCAGGTGGAGCTGGACTACAAGTCCGAGTGTCTGGCCGGGCACACGGTGGAGAGCCTGGCCCTGCCCTTCGAGGGCGAAGTCGTGGGGCTGGAAGGCTCCGCCACCGACGGCGCGACCCGGTTCTTGCACACGCTGCGCCGGTGCGATGACGAGGGCTGCTACGAGCTGGTCCGCGCGCGGACGACGTGGGACTTGCCCAAGGCGGCCTGACCCCTTTTCACCTTTTCCTTGAGAGAGCGCTGGGCGCGCTGCTTGCAGTGCGTGTGAGGCTGCGCCCTGGCGCGTATTTTACCCGTGTGGGCGTGTGGGGGAACGCCCCCGCCTTCAGTTTGAGAGAGTGGTTTTTTTTTTTCATCAGTTGTTTTTGTTGGTTGACAGAGGAGCGGGAAGCGGAATCCCGCTTGTGCTTCCCGCCTTTTTCTTCTTTCCTTTTCGTGTGAGAGTGAGTGAGTGTGAGAGCGTGAGAGTGGTGGGGGCGTGCGTGCGTTTTTGGGCGTGGGATACTCGAAAGCTTCATCCATAGAGTAAAAAAACGAAACGGCCTAGTGGTTCGGAAAAAAAAGGATTGTCTCGCACGGTAACACACTCTCCATCCATCTCTAGCCCCAAAAAGGACAGCGCTCATCATTCGTTCATCGACCTCGCCTAGGATGTGAATAGAAAACACACACACACACACGCAGTAGCCGTCGTCGCTGTGACGGCCTTTTTTTTTGGTTTCGCCCTCACACGCACCACCCACCCGGTCTCCCTGCAGCAACAAACACACGCACGCACGCATGCACGCTCTCGCAAAGTCTCTCTCCGCGCGCACGTGCCTCATTTCAGTTTATTCAAGCCGTCTTCGGGCCGTCATCACCGCGGCCCAGGGCGGCCTTCACCGCCGCGACTGCCGACGCCACAACCGCAACAATCCACGCGACCAGCGCGGCCCACCACTCGGCCAGGGCCTGGCGCACGGACGCGACCTGGCTGGCGGCTGACTTCGCATCGGCCGCCGCCTCAGCCTTGGCCACCAGGTCCACGCCTTCCGCGGCAGCAGCCGACGTGGCGGTGGCTAAAGCCGCAGCCGCAGCCGCAGCCGCGGCCGCGCGGCGTTTGGTGACCGCCTCCTCTTCGGCCGCGCGAGACGCCGCCGCCGCTTTCACCGCCGCGATCTTGGCTTCGTACTGTTCCTGGGCGGCGGTCGGCGCCGCGACGACGGTCGTCGTCGTGGCAGCCGTGGGCGCCGCTTCCGCGGCGGCGGCGGCGGCGGCGGCGGCGGCAGGAGCAGCGGCCGCAGCAGGCGCATCAGGCGCAGCACCAGCCGGCTTGGCCTCGCCGCCCGCCTCCTTCGCACCACCCTCCATCTCCACGGCCGTCGAGGCCAGGGTGGGCGTGGCCACGGCCGCGTCACCGCCAGCCTTCTTCCCTTCCTTTGGACCGACCGCGTCCAGGGCGGAGACGGTGATGGCGGGCTCGGCCGCCGCCTTGGGCTTCACCACGACCGCGCCGCCCAGCTTGGCAGCGGCCGCCGCCGCCGCGGGCAGGGCGGCTTTGATGGCCGACGTCAGCTGGGACGCGGGCTTGGTGACGGGTTCGGCGCCCGCGCCCGCCGCCTTGGCGACGGAGGCCAGGGCCGCGGCCTTGGCGGCGGCGGCACGGCCGGCGGCCGCGGCCGCCGCGGCCGCCGCGGCCGCCGCGGTCTTCTCCAGGTCGGCCGTCTTTTTCTTGAGGGCCGCCGTGACGGGCGCGGACGGCGGCGGCGTGGAAGCCGCGGGAGCGGCAGCCTTGGCCGGCTCCTCAGCGGCGGCGGCCGCCTCCTCCTTGGCGGGCGCCGTCGGGCTGTGTGTGTTGATGGGGATGTGGATGGTGGTGAGAGCGCGGCAGCAGGGGCAGGCGCGCATGCTTTCAAACGGGCGCGACGAACAAAGACACACGCGGCAGAGTCTTGGGCGTGGATCTGGCTGCGCCTCCCACCACCCACGCAAGCTCAGACGCTCTGCCATCGAACCAGCGCGACAGAATGCGCAATTGGCGGCGCCGGGCCTCTCCCCGCTCCGTCTCAACCAAAAAAACGACTCACATGCTCAGGCCGGGCACCCCACCCGTCACGGCCGCCCACACGCCGGACGCGGCCAGGCCGGCGCTGGCCAAGGTGCGGCCCAGGGTGACCTCCGGGGAGACGGGTTTGGGAGCGGGCTTGGGAGCGGGCGCAGGCGCGGCGGCCTTGGAGGCAGACGGCGCGGCCGCACGCGGCGCGGCTGGCGCTGGCGCAACAGGCGCGGCGTCCGCGAACATGGGCACGCGCTCAGTCGCGGCGCCAACCGGGCGGGCACCCGCGACCGCGGCGACGGCGGCAGCCAGGGCAGCGAGCGTGGCGGACCGGCGGGAGATGGAGGAGGCTTCGTCGGCGGCGTTCGCATCTTGTTCGGCGCGGCGCGCGGCGACCACGGCCGTGCGGCGGCGGCTGCTCGCCCGGCGCTGGACGGGCACCGGGCGGGCCGGGCCGCGCGTCGCCGTCAGGGGGATGGGCAGCATGATGTGGTGTGGGGTGTGTGGTTGGGGCGGAGGGAGGGGAGGGAGGGAGAGAAAGGCGGGAGGAGGAGAAGGGCGCTCTGGACAGACGGGATTGTTTTCCGTTCTTTCAACACCGTTGGCACACACTCAAAGACCCACGCCCCCACCACCCGTCCTGCCCCTTTTGCCCTCTCTCTCTCCTCCTCACTCCCCGCGGACCAGGCGCCCGAGCTCCCCGCTCTCCACCAGTTCCGCCACAATGTCCGCCCCGCCCACAAACTCGCCCTTGACGTACACCTGCGGGATGGTCGGCCACGCCGAGTACGCTTTGATCGCCTCCCGCAGCCCGGGGTTGTACACCTCGTCCAGCACGTTGACGACCTGGAAGCCGCCCGGCCCGACGACTTCGGTGAGCTGGGTGAGGACGCGGTGCGAAAAGCCGCACTGCGGCTGGAAGCGCGTGCCCTTGACGAAGGCGACGACGGCGTGGTCCTTGACGACGGCTTCGATCAGCGCCTCCAGCGGGACGGTCAGGTCGCCGATGCCCTTGCCACTCGTCAGCCGGATTTCGGGTGGCGGGGCTTTCCGGGCGGGCGTCCAGGCCTGGGTGGCGCCGGGCAGGTTGCCGGGCGGCGCGGAACCGGTGGCCTCGACCACTTCCTGGACCCAGGCCCGCCAGACGGCCGTCAGCTCGTCGCGAGTGGCGGAGGGTGGGGCGGCCGCCCACGCGACGGCCGCGACCGTCGGCGCGCCGATGTCCGCCACGTGAGCCGCGACGGAGCCGGACAGGCGGCGGGACATGCCCACGTACTGGACGGCGCCGGCGTCATCGAGGATGGCGTAGACGGCGGTGCCGGACGGGATGGCAGACGCGTCCGTCGCGGGAGCGGAGGGGGAGGCGGAGATGGGTGGTGGGGTGGCCGTGGCGGTGGCGGCTTGGCCGCCGTCGGTCGCGGCCGCCGGGCGGAGCGCCGGACGGGACGCTGGGCGCGCGTCACGCACAGCGCGCACAGCGACGTGTGGCCCAACCCGGCGCGCGGGCCGGACCGCCGGCGAGAGGGCCGGCGGCGTGGGGCGGACGGACAGCGAGCGGAGCATGCGAGCGTTTGGCCAGCGTTGTTGCGTGAGTGACACCACCCACCACCACCACCCGCTCCCTAAAACTCCACGCGCTCCCGGTCCGCCCAAAAGCCGCCGTGCACGGCGGCCGCGTCCGTCGCCGGGTCGGCCAGCCAGGCGGGCGTGTCCGCGCCCTGCACGGCCGGCCGGCCACGCCCGGAACTCATGTCCGTCGCGCACCCGCCAGGGCACACCAGCGCCACCGCCGGGCCAGCCCCGCCCGACGACACGTCCACGCCAGCGGCCAACCAGCGCGTGAACGTCGCTTCCGCGAGCTTGGACACGCCGTACATCGACCGCGGCCACCCCAGCGCCTCCGTCGTCCCGCCGCCGATGGACCCCACAAACTCGGCCACCAGCGCGTCAATGGCCGGCGGCCCGCCCTTGACGGCGTCCTCCCACCGCGCTCTTAGTTCCGGCGTCTTGATGATGCGCAGCTGGCCCGCCCGCGACCCGACGTTCACCACGCGGGAGGCGGGCGACGCGGGCATGCACGGCAATAGCGCGCGGGTAAACGCAGCCGTGCCGCGGTAGTTGCACCCGATCGTCCTTTCCGCTTCGTGCACGCCCCACGTGTCGCCCTTGTACGCCAGGCCGGCGTTGTTGCAAAGGACGTCCACGCGGCCGGCGAGCGGGCCACCGGGGTCGGCCACCCAGGCCGCAAACGCGTCGATGGACGCCGGATCGTTCAAGTCCAGCGGGCGGGCCAGGAACGTGGTGTCAGGGTGGGCTTGGCCCAGGCGGTGGACGGCGTCCGCGGCTCGGGCGCTGTCGCGGGAGGTGACGACGATGGTGGCCGCGAGGGCGCGTTCGCCAAGCAGGCGGGCGACCTAGTGCGTTTTTGGTGGTGGCGCGGCTCGCAGTGAGGAGGGGGGTGGCAGAGGAAGTAAGGGCAACCCAGCCCTCTTTGCCTGTGTGTGTGTGTGTGTCTCTCCCATCTCAGGCGGGGTGCTGCCGTACCTCGAAGCCGATGCCTTTGTTGGCGCCGGTCACGATGGCCGTGCGGGTGGCGGGCGGAGGCGGGCGCATGGATGGCGCGGTCGTGGGTTGAAGGAACGAAGTGAAAAACCGCGCGCGTGCGAGGCCGAGCGACACCTTCCTCTTCGTGCGGCAAGTTGAAAAGGTGCAGGCGCGCTGGTGGCAAGTGACAGGAGCGGGGGAGGGAGAGCTCCGCGTCCGTGCGTGCGTGTGCGTGCGTGAAAGAGAAGAGAGAATGCAATTGTACAGCCTCGACATCAAACCCGCGCGACCCCGCTAACACGACTCCCTCCTTCTTCTCTCCCTCCTCCCACTCATCATTCAAAACGGGCATGGGTTGTTGCCATTGCCAAACAGGTAGTTGCCCGCCAGGTTGTTGCCCTGTTGCACGGTGGGGGAGGACAGGGAGGTGGAAGGCGCGGGCGTGAGTCCCGTGTGCGCGCGGTCTCTGCCCCCACACCCCACAACTCCACCTCAAAAAAAAAAGACGCACGTTGTTCCCGTCCCCGCGGTTGCAGTTGCCCTGGTTGTAATTGCCCACGTTCTTGTCGCCAACATTAAAGTTGCCCCGGTTGCCGTCGCCTTGGTTGGCGTTGCCCTGGTTGTTGTTGCCCTGCGTGTGGGGATGCATGGACGGGGAAAAAAAAGTGTGAGGTGGAGATGGGGATGGAGGGGACGGACAACGCACACGCACGCACACTCGCCCCTCTCTCTCTGTCTCTCTCCCGCCGCCCCAAAACGCAGTGCACTCACCCTGTTGTTGTCGCCCACGTTGCCGCAGCCGACGTTGTTCACGCCCTGGTTTTTACACGCCGGGTCGCCGACCTGCGGCGGCGGCGGCGGCACGTAGCAGGGCGACCCGCCACGCGACACGAGCGCGAACGTGAACACATTGCCAAACTCGCCGTGCGATTTCTTGCAGGCAGCGCCCGGGTCGCCGCACGGCAAGCACAAGGAAGCGGCTTGGGTTTGGGTGGGCGTGGTGGCGGCCGAACCATCCCCCGTTTCCACCACCGGCAGCGGTGGCGCGGGCGGGCCCGCACACAGGTCCACGCACGCTTTCAGGTCGGGAGCGGCGTCGGGCGTAAACCCAGGCGGCACGCACTGGTAGATGGCCGACGGCGTGTCCGGGCACAGCGGCCGGCCGTCGTCAGACAGGGTGCGGGCTGGGGTGGTGGCCGCGGCAGCGACCGCAGGCTGGTCGGCCGGCGCAGCAGCCGGCGCGCCGGCAGCGACAGCCGCACCACCGGGCAGTCCCAGGCCTTTGAATGCTTGCAGGGCGGGCCCAAATGCGGCATCCAATTCCGACGCGGTCGGCTCGGCGGACGGCGACGAAGCTGCTGCACCAGCCTCGTTCGCCGCGACTGCGTGCGCAGGTTGCACCGCGGCGGCAGCGGGCGCGGGCGCGGGCGCCGCAGGCTGCTGCGCCTCCTCCACTTTCTTCTCACTGCCCGCCTTCTGATCAGCCGCCAGCAGGGCGTCCAGGGTGGTCGGCGCGGCGGTGGCTGTGCAAGTGTGGTGGAGTGTGGAGAGTGAGCCTTTTTTTTTTGGCTGCTCCACATGCGCGCAGCCGGCGCGCAACTGCCCGGCGTGGGCGGCGCCTCCGCGCTTTTTTCTCGGCGTGCCACACGCTGCAGACGCTGCGCATGGACACTGCAACATGACCAGCCCGCTCGGACCCTCCGCACCTGCGGCCACCAGCGTTAGGGCGACGACAAAAAGCAGCGCGACGACGGCGCGGCGAGCCATTTGCGTTCGACCCAGGGTAACGCGTGGTTGGGGACGGTTCACACGCAGGCACTCGGCTCTGGAAGGGGTGGAGGTGTCACGGAAACAGCGACGCGGAGGTGTGGTCGCCGGGAGTGAACGGGGGAAGCGTGTCTCTGGGGGGGTGTGCGTGTGCCGAGAAAAGGCGAGTGAGCGGAGGGGCCGACCGCCGGCCGACGCCACTCTTGTGTACGGCTAGCTCGCCTTTTTGTGTGTGTGTCCGTCCGCTGCCCACGCCACACACACCTCCAACACACACCAACCATGCCGCGTCGCCGTGCCCGGTCCCCAACCCCCGACGACCATGACGCCTCCTCTTCAGGGGACGACGCCCCGCCGGAAGAACTGACCGCATCGGCCGGCGCGGCCGCCGCGCGGGCCGCCCGCGCCGCCGCCCGGGACGCGGCCACTGCTGCCACCGCCGCCAAGAGAGCAGCAGCCAGCCGGCGTGCAGCTGCGCAAGCCCGGGATGCGGAGGCTAAAAAGCAGGCGGCAGCGGAGAGGGAGGCGACCGCGCCGGCTGCTGCGGCCACCGTCGACCCGGCCACACTCCTGCCCGCGTCTGTGATTGCGGCCCTGGCCGCCCGCCGGGCTGCGGGTGGCGGCGACGCCCAGCCGAATGGAAGCGCGCCTGAGGATGATGCTCCTGCCAAACGCGCACGCCGCCGCCGCCGCTTGCCCGCGTCCCGCACTGCCGGCCCTGTCCGCGTCCTTGCACTCGACTCCACCGCCCTCGACGCCGCGGCCGACAGCGCCGCGGCCGCGGCTGCCGCCTTCCGGGACAGTCGCCTATTTGGTGTGGGCCGCCCGCGGTCGCGGGACATGCTGGTCCCGCCGTCCGCGTTGGTGGGCCGGCCCGCAGCCAGGTTTGCGGCGACCGCTGCTCGGGGCTGAGGCGGGTTTTTTCGTGGCTTGCGCTCCTTGTAAAAACAAACGCATGCTTTTCACTGTTTAGAACGAAAAGGAGTCGGGGGTGGCGGCGCGGCCCAAGGCGTGGAGACGGCCAAGGTCGCGTTCGTGTCCTGGAGACGGCCAAGAGGTCGTGCTCGTGGTCCCAGGTCAGACATGCTTTCAATCCCGGCCGGCCTCGCCGCGCTCCACACGCCATCCACAGCCCTGACACCCACGCCCAGACCTGCCTCACGACCCTCTGCCTTAGTCTGTGTGTGTCGGACAGGGGTGGCGCACGTTTTCAGGCCGCGCTTGACGCTCCGACCAAGCCGCCGCCGCGCAATGGCCAATGCGGGCGTGCCCGCCGCGGCCAGCGCGCACCCTCTCCCTCGCCGGCCCTTGGGTACCACAGGTCTAGAAGTCTCCGTCATTGGTTTCGGCGCGTCCCCGCTGGGCAGCGTGTTCGAGGTGAGGAGGGAGGCATGAGAGAGAGGGGATGATGGGACCCGCGCGCCTCCCAGACCTAGCCCTCGCCGTTTTTAGTGGCCCAACCCATTCCATCCCTCCACCCCCAACCCTTAGTCGATCGACGAGGCCGAAGGCATCGCTGCCGTCGAGGAAGCGTTCCGGCTGGGCGTGAACCTGTACGACACGTCGCCGTTTTACGGCGGGACGAAGAGCGAGGCGGTGAGTTTTTTTGTGATGGGGCGGGGGTGGGAGGCCAGCAGGTGCCGTGCGCACGTGCCGCGCCTCCTCCCACGCAGGGCTCTCTCACCCCCCTCCCTCCTCCCATCCGGCACCCCCACCCCTCTCCCCACACTTTGACAAGGTCCTCGGCCGCGCCCTGACCCGCCTGCCACGCGACCAAATCGTCGTCGCCACCAAGGTCGGCCGGTACGGGCAAGACGCCTTTGACTTCTCAGCCCAAGCCACGACCGAGTCCGTGGCGGCGTCGTGCGAGCGGCTGGGGACGGGCCGCCTCGACCTCGTCCAGTGCCACGACGTCGAGTTTGGGGACCTGGCGCAGGTCGTCGGCGGCGCCCTGCCCGCCCTGGCGTCCCTCAAGGAAAAGGGCGTCATTGGCTCTGTTGGCGTGACGGGCTTGCCCTTGACCACGCTCAAAAAAGTGGTCGACCTGTTGCGTTTTCTTTCTTTCTTTCTGTTTTTTTTTATTTTGGGTTCGCCCCCAGGCACCTCACCCAGTGCCTCGCGCCCGGTGTGCTCACGCCCCCCCCCCCTCCCCCGTCCGTCCACCAACCCACACACCCCCCTCAACAGCGCCCCGCCCGGCCTCATCGACGTCGTCCTGTCCTACTGCCACTGCTGCCCGGCTGACCACACCCTGGCCGACGCCGTGCCCTGGTTCCAAGGGCGCGGCCTGGGCGTGATCTCCGCGTCGCCCTTCTCCATGGGCCTGTTCACCCCGCAAGGCCCGCCGCCCTGGCACCCGGCGCCCGCCGCACTGAAAGCCGCGGCCAAGGAAGCGGTGGACGCGGCGGCGGCTTTGGGCGTGGACGCGCCGGCCCTGGCGCTGCGCGACGCCCTCACAGCCTCCGACGGCGTGTCCACCCACCTGGTCGGCCTGTGCACGCGCGACCAGGTCCGGTCGGCCGTGCGTGCGGCGTGCGCCGCGCTGGCCGGGCCGGCGGTCGGGCCGGAGGCGGAAGCGCTTGCAAAAATGCGGGAGATTCTGGGGCCGGTGGCCGGCATGACCTGGCCGTCCGGGCGGCCGGAGAATTCGTGAGGCGGGGGGGGGGGGGGGGAACAGGGGACCTGCGGTGGGCTGCAAAAAAAAGCCTCCGCCCTTTTTTTTTGCACGGCAAAGCACACCCACACGCCCTCACACACGGCGACGCAAGCGAGCGCGCGCCTCCTCAGCCTCTCGCACAGATGTTCGTTCGACCCCCCTGTTCGTCTCACCCTTCTCCAGTCCCCCCACCCACCCCACCCACCCATGCCGTCCCCCCCATCCATCCATCCACAGGTCAGCTTGCGCCGACCAAGTTTGCGGCGTAGCCGGCGGAGAACGCGGCCCCGACAGCGGCCAGCGCGCCGTGCGGCATGGTCTTACCGCTCTTCGAGTAGGCCTGGCCCATGTACGCGGCCAGCACGGCGGCCGCGGCCAGGGCGACGCCGTTGCCGGCCCGCCACGTCGAGGCCGACCCGCGCCGCGCGCCCATCAGGGACGCCCCCGCCAGCAGCACGGCCGCCAGGGCGGCCCCCGCTTCCAGCGAGGCGCGCGAGCCTTTGCGCCGGTACGCGGCCAGGCCGCCACCCCCCACCAGCGCGGCAAACAGGACCGTCAGCGCGGGCCAGGGCAGGCCGCCCCAGCCTTCATTGCCGCTCCACCCGCCGCCGCCACCGCCGCCGCCGCCGCGGCCACCCCCGCCACCAAACCACCCCCGCCCGCCCCCACCCGTCGACGCGCGGGCGTACGTCACACGCGCGTCTTCGGCGCGGACGGAGCTGTACCGGGCGGGCGAGCCGTAATCGCGCGGGGACGCGTACTGCCTGTTGTGCATGAGATGGGTGGGCGGGGGGTGAGAGGGAGAGGTGTGTTTTTTTTGGGATGAGAGGGTGGACCGAAGAAAAAAGATAGAGCGTGCACGCCGGCGCGCGCTTTTTTTCGCGCTTCTCCCTCGCACGCACCAGGCCGGGTGACAGTTGGGGTGCAGGTGCGCGGGCGGGCGGCTGTCCACGGGCGCCGCCTTGCGGAAGCGGGCCAGGTCGCCGGGCGTGGGCGCGCCGTAGGACGGGCGGGCGGCCGACGACGCCGACGGCGAAGACGACGAACTCGGCGCCGCCGTCGCGCTCGGCGGGGACGCCTTGGTGAACGCGGCGCCCGTCACCAGGGACCGCCAGTCCATGCCTGTGCTGGCGCGCGGCGCGGCGGGCGCGCCGCTCCGCGCGGGGCGACGGGTGGCGCGGATCATCGCAAGTTCCTTTGCGGCGTTCTCTGTTCACAACGAGCAGGAGAGCGAGACGAGGAGGAGAGAGTGAGGGCGGCTCGCCCCCTGCGCGGCCTGGGCCCCCACACCTCCCATCAGGAAACGTGTGCGGGGCCGCACGGGGCGGGTGCGGCGCAGCACGCTCTTCTGCCCCTCGCAGGCCGTACTAGGAGACCCGAGCTTGTCTAGGAGGCCGGTTGCAGCCTTCCGTGGCGGCGTGGGCGTGGCGCAGCGGCCTGGGCGTTGTTCCCTGCCCGCACCAAAAAGTTTGGCCCGGTGCATGCGAAACTAGGTCTGGCCCCTGGCTCTCGTGCCCGCCTGCCCACCGCCCAGCATGGACAACTTTTTCCGCTTCCTACGAAGGCCCGGGCACACTGGCGACGATGACGCACCGCCCTCACCCTCGGCCGCCCTGAACTCGTCCGACCCGCGGCCCATTCCCGGGCGCAGCGGCGCACACGCCGAACACCGCCATCAGGCCCACCACCGCGCCTCCAATCCGGCATCCGCCCGGTCGGGGGCCTCCTCCGGCGGCGGCGGCCTGTTTGCCTGCTTCAGATCGGCCAGCGGTGGCGGCGGATTGGCAGGGGAGGACAACGACGAGGCCGGGCCGACGTCCGCGCCCGGCGCCGGCGGCGGCTTGGCCGGCCGCGGCCGGTCGCTGCGGTCGAGGAGCCCGCCGGACGCCGGGCCGTCGTCTTCCTCGCGCCGCCGGTCCACGAGTTCGTCCGCCACCTCGCCCGCCCGGTCAGTCGCGTCGTCTGGCATTGCGCGGCCGCCCGCCGGCCCCAACGTCGAGTGCGAGGTGTCGGTGCGGCCGTGCTTCGCGTGGAGCGCGGGCGCCGCGGCGGGCGGGGAAGACCCGCCGTCCCTGCCGCCCGACAAGTCCGACTGCCAGGACGAGGTCCTGGTCGTCCACAGCCTCGGCGGCGTGCCCGGCCTGACACTGGCCGGCGTGTTCGACGGCCACGGCCGAGGCGGGCGGGCGGCGGCCACGCGGGCGGCCGCGACCGTGGCTGCCGCGCTGTCGACGCCGGCCGCGGCCGTGGCGGCGGCCTCACCCGACCGCGCCCGCCGGGCGGCCGCCTGGGAGGCCGCGCTGCGCGCCGCCCACGTCGACCTGGTGGGCGACGCCGCCGCGGCCGACCCGGCGGGCGCGCCGCCCGACCACCCGTTCGCCGCGTCCGGGTGCACGGCCTGCCTCGCGCTCGCGGCCGGCGGGTGGCTGCTGACCGCGCACGTCGGCGACTCGCGCGCCGTGCTGGGCCGCATCGCCGACACCGGCGCCGGCCCGGGCGGCGAGTCCGGCGTGGAAGCCGTGCGGTTGACGCGCGACCACACGCCCGACATCGAAAAGGAGCGCCAGCGCATCGGCCGGGCGGGCGGCCTGGTGCGGCGGCCACGCGACGCGCGCGGCGAAGCGTCCGGGCCGTACCGAGTCTACGGCCGGTCGGCGGCGCACGCGGCGGCGGGCACGCCCGGCCTGGCCATGTCCCGGTCCCTGGGCGACGTGTCGGCCCAGGCGCTGGGCGTCATCCCCACCCCCGACGTGGGCGCGCACGCCCCCGGCGACGGCGACTTGTTCGCCATCCTGGCGACGGACGGCGTGTGGGACGTGGTGCCGCCGGCCGACGCGGTCGCGCTCGTCGCGGGGTACCGCGGCGCGTCGCCGTACGCCGGCCTGTCCGCGGCCGACGCCCTGACCGCCGAAGCGCACGAACGGTGGAAGGCCCGGAGCTATGCGGCGACGGTGGACGACGTCGCGGCCGTCGTCCTGTGGCTGTCCGAACCGCCGCCGGTGGCGGGCGGTGGTGGTGGTGGTGGTGGTGGTGGTGGTGGTGGTGGGGGCGCGCCCGGCCCGTCCGCCGGTCCGCCGGGGCGCCCGGTGTCCGCGCCGGCCGGGCCCACGCTCCCGCCCCCACCTCCGGGCCTCGTCCCGGGCGCCCGGTCCTGCGAAGCCGCCAACACGGACCCGGGCGTCCTCGCCGCCCGGGCGTCCGCGTCCGCGCGCCCGCCGTCCCGCTGGTTTGAGGCCGCGCTGGCCCTGGGCAAGTGCGACGTGGGCGGCGCGTACGGGTGCGGGCGGTCGCCCGGAACAGCCTTCCCGGGCGGGTCCAGCCACGGCAGCGACGCGTCCGGCCTGTCCGTCCGGTCCGCGTCACTGCCGGACGGCGTCGTGGACAGGGCCGGGCTTGTGGGCGGTGCGCACCGCTCCCCGCCGCCGCCGGGCGGCGGCGGCGCGCTGTCCGCCGCCGCCATCAGCCGTGGCGAGAGCGGGGATGGTGAGGCCGGCGCCCCGCCGCCGACGGCGCCGCCCGCCCGCCCGGGCGGGGAAACCCTGCGCGCCGGCCGCACCCGGCGCCGCCCGTCCGGCCGGTCGTTTGCGCGCGCCGCCTCGCCCGAAGCCGCAGACGTCCACTTTGCTGGAGGTGGCGGCCGGGGCGCCGGACCGCCGCCGCCGCTGTCCGCGGCGTCCTCGCCGGCGGGCCCGCCGCCGGCCGGCCTGGCGCTGCCGCCCACCCCGCCCTCCCCGCACGCCCGGCCCACCCGGGACTTCGCGCGGCCGACGCCCATCCCGGAAGACCGCGCGGTCGCGGCGACGGGCGGCGGCCCGTCCACCCGCTCCGCCTCCCAGCCCGTGCCCGTCGGGTCGCTGCCCCGCATCCGCAAAGCCTACCCGTCCCCCAGCGGCGGCGGCAGCTCAACGCAACTGGCCGGCAGTTCCAGTGAGGGCGGCGGCGGGCTGCTGTCGAGTTCGCTCGGTGGTGGCGGCGGGGGTGGAGGCGGGTCGGGCACCTTTGGCCGCCCGCGCGCCCTGTCCCTCGGCTCCGGCGGCTCCTGGCTCGCCCTGGCCCGCGCGTCAGGAGGCGGGTCTGGCGGGTCCCTGGCCATGCTGGCCGGGTCGGCCGGGTCGCTGGCCCTGTCCGCGGCGTCGTCCGAGGATGGCGCGTTGGCCGCTGCCGCGGCCGCGGACGAAGCCGGCCTTGGCGGCAGCGGCCCAGGCACCCGCCCCCGCCGCGGCTCCTTCACCGCCTTCCGCCGGGCGGCGTCTGCTGGATCAGAGCCGCTGTCCCCACGGTCGACGGCGAGTGGAGACTCGGAGGGCCGGGTGCGCGGCGGGTCGCTGGCGCAGCTGTTGGCTGGCGGCGGTGGCGGCGGGAGTGGCGGTGGCGGCGCGCTCGCCCGTTCCGCGTCGACGGCCGCCTCGCCCGCCCGGCCGGGCAGCGCGGGCCTGCCTCCGCCGTCTCCGCGTCGGTCACCGGGGCCGTTCGGAGGCTGGAGCGGCGGCGGCGGCGGCGGCGGCGAGCCCGGCCACCCCACGTTTGCGGTCGCGTCGTCCGCGCCAGTGACCGGCGGCGGCGGCGGCGGGTGGGGCTCCGCCCTGGCCCGCGCCGCGTCCGGGAGTGGCGATGGCGATGGCGAGGGCGGGGAGGCGCTGCCTCCACCGCCACCGCCACCACCCCTGCCGCCGCCGCCGCGCAGGCGGTGAGGGCGGCGGCCGAGGGCTTGGTGCCCACACCCCTCTTTGCGCGAGGTGGGTGGGGTGGTGGGGTGGTGGGGGGGGGTGGGGCGCCGCCCATACCCCGTCCTGCCTCTTTTTTTTCCTTGTACTTTTTTGTGTCCGGTTGCTGACGTCTCCCCTGTCCCTTCAATGTCGTATTTGGTGTGTGGCGTGTGTGTCCGTCCGTGGGGTCCGTGGGGGACCAGAACGTCCCCAAGGTTGTCAAACGAAAAAATGCTGTCGCTGCCTCTCCTGGTTGCACGGCTCTCCCTCCACCCACCCACCCACCTCTCTCACAGCATGACCAGCCCGACTTGGCCCGGCTGCAGCTCGGCCGGCAGGCGCCAGTTGTACAGGTAGTAGCGCAGCTGGTGTTGGTTTGGTGGGGGGCGGGCGGGTGAGGGGAGAGGGGGGAGGGGGCATGGAGGGGTGTGGCGCTCGCCGCGCTGCTCCCTGCCCAGTCTCACCTGGCCGTCGCCGATGCCGAATTTCAGGTCTTCCAAGAACGCCGCGTTCTCCAGGATGTCCAGAGCGTTGAAGACGTCGTGGCCGCTGGACAGGTGTGGGGGGAAGGCGGGGCAGGGGCGTGAAGGGGTGGTCGCCGGCGCCGCACCCCCACGAACAATGATCGCCCTCCCCCCCCCCCCGGCGCCCCCGCACCCTCCCCGCCCCACCACCCAAAAGTGCAAGCAACGCACGTGTCCCGGGCCAGCACCAGCGCGTCCGCCACCAGGTCCTTGGCACTCACGCTGCCCGGCACCGTGTAAAACTGGAAGGCCGCGTCCAGGCGCGCGTGGCCGCCCGTCCCCGCCACGACGGTCGAGGGCAGCGTGTAGAACGACACCAGGTCCGTCACCGTCCCGCCTTCAGCGCCGACGACGTACGAGTGCACCACGCCCGGGCGGGGCGTCAGGCAGTGCTCCACCTCGGCGTCGGTCAGGATCGGCGCCAGGGCGAAGCGGGCCAGGTACGAGCGGAGGAGCGCGCCGACGGCCGGCGCGTCGGCGGCGCTCATCGGCCGCAGCCCGGGCGTGGCCGGCGCCGCCGGCAGCTTATGCAGGCGGATGGCCCGGGCCATGGTCATGCGGGCCGGCAGCCGGGTGAAGCCGACGGCGACGAGCTTGGGCACGTGCAGCGAGCGGTGCCAGTACCGCGCGGTCGCGGCGGGCCGCGGCAGGACGACGCCGGCCGTGTACGCCGCCTGCCACACGCCGGACGCGTTGATGCGCCGGGTCAGCTCCTTGATCAGGACGGGCGCCAGCCGTTTGGACCGCAGCTTTTTGTGGACGCACAGAAAATTGACTTCCGCGGCGCGGATGGTGGTGGAGGAGTGGTGGTGGGCGCCGCGCCCGGCCCCACCGCCGCCTGCGCCTGGCTCGCCACCCCCGGGCACCCGCAGCTCCGCCGGCACGGCGCCGATGAAGGCGACGAGCCGGCCCGAGCCCGCCGCCCGCACCCCCACGCACCAGGCCCGCTCCCGCGCGCCGGGCGGCGTCAGCGCCCACGCCAGGAAGGACGGCGAGTACGCAAAGCGAAACGCGTCGGCCGCGTCCGACACGTAGTGGCCCGCGAGCAGGGCCGCCAGCTCGTCCGCGCCGGGCGGGCTCCCCACGTCCAGGTCGGCCCACACCAGGCCGGGTGGCAGGGTGTACGGCTCGGCGCGGACGGACGCCGGGTCGCGCGGCGGGGCGATGGGGCCGGGCGCGGCGTCGGCGTCGGCGTCGGGCAGGTCGCCGCGCCCGGCCCCCCCGCCCCCGCCCGCACCAAACTGCGGGACGGGCTGCGTCTCCCAGAAGGCGTACCGGGCCTTGGGTTCCTGGCCGGGAGCGGCGTGGGAGGATGTGGACGTGGGTGGTGCACCCCGGCGGGCGATGGCCTGGGCCAGGGACAGGGCGGCGAGGCGGGCCTGGGGGGTGGTGGGTGTGGTGGGTGGTGGGTGTTCGGGGGAGGCACTCTGCGCGGACCGATCGGCTCGCCCTTTCCGCCGCACACGCCCACCCATACCTGGACCGTCGCGGCTTCGCCCGCCGGCGGTGGGGGTGGTGGCGCATCGCTAGTGGGCTGAGGTGGCGGCGCGTCGCCCGCCGGCGGCCCGGTCGGCCGGCCGGCTGTGTTTTCGTCGCTGCCCATCCCTCTCCCGTTTACTCCGCCGCACCAGAGGGAATGAGGGAATGGACGGGCGGTGGGTGTGGGCACACCCCCACCTTTCTACAGCCCGGGCCGACGCTTCCGGCCACGCCCCCTCGCCGCGGCCGCCCTCGCCCGCCGCGCCGCCGCCGCCGCTTCAAAGTCTTCTTCTTCGCCGCTGTCGCTGCCCCTCCCCCGCTTCGCCGCCGGCGCTGCCTCGTCCTGCCCACCATCCTCGCCACCGCTCCCTCCATCGTCGCCCCTCCTGCCTCCTTCCCTTGCCGCCGCCCGGGCCGCCGCCGCCGCACGCACGGCCGCCCTCTTCCTCAACTCCTCCTGCTGGGCCGCCACCCGCGCGGCCAGCTCAGCCGACGCCGCGGCCGCCAAACGAGCGCGTTCCTCCCGCTCCGCCGCGCCCGCCGCGACGAAGGACGTCGAGGCTCCACCCGCCGCGACGGCCGCCGCCCGGGCGGCTTGGGCGGCGGGCGCGGCTTTGGCGAGCAGGGCTTCGAGCCGTGACGGCACCGTCAAAGCCGCGTGCGCGTCTTTCACGACTTCAAAGGCTTCCCGGGCTTCGGCGCACCCGCCATGCTTGTCCGGGTGGACAGACGCCGCGGCACGCCGAAAGGCGCGGTGGACCTCCGCCTCTTCGACGGACAGCGACGCCCGGCCCAGGGCGTCAGCGACAGGGGGTGGGAGGCCTAGGACGACCAGGGGATCTGCACGGGCGGCCAGGACGCGGGCGACGGCTTCGGCTGTCGCGGCCGGGCGGCGGGCGGGGTGGTCGGGCGCTGGCAGGCCGCCGCGTGCCTCTGCCGGAGGATCGCGGCGGTCTCCACCTCCTTCCACGGCCGCGCCATCATCCGGTGGGCCTGGCGACGGGGATGGCATGCGTGGATGGGAAGCGTAGGGCGCGCCGCGGGGAGGCGCGGGGTGGGGCACACGCGCGACCAATGCTCTCTCCCGGGAGAGAACGGTCATCTGGCCCAGCCTCTCGACAAAACATGGGACAAGCACCCGTTTCGTTGTTTTTTTTTTCGTTTTCTTACAACGCACACACAATTCCGGCGGCGCAAGCCTTCAGAGCGCCAGCCGCGCATCAAAAGAAGAAGGAGGAAGGAGGCAAGACACACCATGCGCCCCCCCCCCAAAGGGACGGAACACGCGCGTCAGCCTCCACCACCACCGCCGCCGCCGCCCACCAGCTGGTCGTCGCCGCCCACCAGCACGTCCAGCAAGGCTTCCGCACACTCCAGCGTGAGGCCTTCCTCCCGCAACAGGGCCGACAGACGAGCCAGCCCCTCCCGCCCTTCGAACCAGGGGCGCAGCGCCGGGACAGCGGCCAGGGCGGCCGCTTTGGCCATGACCGCGGCCGCGACGGCCCACTCGCCCGGGGACAGGCTTGGCGGCGGGAGCGAGGCAGGCGGCGGGCGGAGGTCGAACGTCGCGGCCACGCCGGCCAGGGCGGCTTCTAAAGCCGCGCGCGGCACAGCGGGCGGGGCAGGGGACGAGCCGCCCGCCTCCGAGCCGGCGCCGGGCCCAAACGCCCGGAGCAGGCGGGGGACGGCCCGGGCGAGCGCGGCGCGGGCCGCGGCCGCGGCAGGGCGGCTGGTGGGATCGGCCGGCAAGCCGCCAGCAGGCGCGGGCCCGGCTCCAGACAGCCAGGCTTGCGTGGACGGCGTCACCCACCTGTCCAGGGCGGCGAGGAGGCGGCCGAACGAGGAGGCGCCCGGCCCCGCGAACGCGGCTGGGCCGCCGCCAGCTGGCGACGACGCGCACACGCCCGGCGGCGGGCGGCGAAACCACGCGCCCAGGCCGGCGACGGGGAGGGCGGAACCGTCGTCGTCAAAGGCGCCGTCGTCGTCTTCATCGCTCTCCCCAGCGCCGTAGTCGGAGGCCAGGCCAGGCCGGTCCTCGTCCGGCCACTCCAAAGCAGCAGCGTCGTCGTCGGAAGGCGACGCCGAGACGGGCGAGGCCGCGCGCGGTTGCGGCGGCGGGGGTGGGGGGCGGGCGGCGCACGGCTGGGGCGACGCCGGGTCAGCCACGCCAGTTGCGCGGTCCGGCGTGCCGGGCGCGGCCGGGGCGGGCGCGTCCGCGTCATCGTCGTCGCGCTGGAGGCGGGGCCGCGGCACCGCGAGCGGCGCGGCAGGCGGCGGCGCGGCCGGCGGCGGCGGCGGCGGCGGCAGGCCCTCCCACACCGGCTCCGCCCCCACCGCGCCCACCACCCGCCCACCCTCGCCCTCCGCATCCTCCGCGTCCAGCCGGGCCCGCCACGCCGCCAGGTCGGACGCCAGCTGGGCGTCCCGGCGGGCGGCGGCTTCCGCTTCCGCGGCGGCCAGCGTGGGAGGCAGGGCTTGGGGCGGTGGTGGCGGCGGCGCGGCCGCGCCGCGCCCGCCCACCTCAGTCGCCGTCAGCTTGAGGCGGGCAAACCGGGCGGCGACGCCGCCGTCTGCTTCTCCGCCTGCGTCGCCTTCACCGCCTGCGTCGCCTTCACCGCCTTCTTCCAGTTCCAGCTCCAGCACCACGCCCGTCAGCGGCGCGGGCGGCGGCGGACGCGTCGGGTCCGCGGCCGCCGAGCCGACAGCGGCCGGCGCACCCCTCCCCACGTCACGGACCGCGTCGCCCACCCGGCGCACGCTGGGTGGGCGCGGGCCCAGGCCGGAGGGGGCGCCGGCCGCGTCGCCCTCGTCGCCCAGGCCGCCGGACGGCTCGTCCCGCCAGGAGACGGTCTTGCGGCGGGTGCCACCACCGCCGGCGCTCGCACCGCCGGGCGTGGACGACGGGGACGCGGGCTGCGAGGGCGGTGCGCCTCCAGGAGAGACGGGGCGCTTCGCGGACGTAGCTGGGGGCGTGGACGTGGCGGTGGCGGCGGCGGCGGCGGCGGCGGCCGCGCGGCGGGGCGTGTAGCCTTCGACGGCGGACGCGCCGCCATGCCCGCCGCCACCGCCCCGGCGACGGCCGAAAGCAGGCGCCGCACGAGGCGCCGGGTGCGCCCGCTCCACAACCGTGGACAGCATGACCGGCGCGGCCGGCGTGCCCGCCGCCACGGTCGGCTGGGGTTTGGACGACGCGGCCGGCGGTGGTGGCGCAGGCGCGGCGGCGGCCTGTCCACCGCCACCACCACCGCCGCCCGTCCGCGCGAGCGCGTCCGCCTCGCCGCCCAGGGCCGCGGCCAGGCTGCGCACGCCCGCTTCACAGGCGGCACCGCAGAAGAAGGCGGCCGCCTCGGAGCCCGGGGGTGGAGGTTGGGCCAGGCCGGCCGCGACGTCCAGGCGGCGCGGCGGCTTGTGGGCGCCGCCGCGCCCGCCGCCCGCCACGCTGGCGGCGGCGGCGGCGTTTGCGCACAGCGCGCTCCCGCACCGCCCGCCCAGCGCCCGCTCTTCGGCCAGGGCCAGGAGGTCCGACGCGGTGAGAGGGGAGCAGGCCGCCAGGATGGCGGGTGCGTCGGCGGGCGTGGAGGGGGAGGGCGCGTCGAGGAGGCTGTTGGTGGTGTGTGGGATGGTGTGTGGGACGGGCGGGGGGGAGGGCGCGGGTGTGAAGCACGCGGCCCCTGGCGGTGCGGCGGAAATAGTTGGAGCGGTGCGCACGAACACAAAAAGCCCTCTGTCTTCTCTCAGTTCTCTCTTACCTTTCCACGACGGCCAGCGCGGCCGACCGCCGGGCCGCCGCGCGTGCAGCACCCGCGGACGCCTTGTCCAGGACCGCGGCGGGCGGCGGAGGGGTGGCGGCCGGCTGGGCGGCGGGAGGCGGCGGCGCAATGCCGGCGGGCGCTGGTGTTTGGTTGGGCGGGGGGAGGAGGAGGGGGGGTGCGTAAGGCGTGGGAGCGGCTTCTTCCACCGGTCGGCAAACAGCGGAGAGTCTCCGCCACCTGGGGCAGGCGGCCAGGTTCCGCGGTTGCTCCGCACTGGGCGGTCCGTGGTGGAAGCCACAGCGCAAGACTCACGGCCAGCTTTGCGCTCCGCACGCACCTGGCCCGCTCCCGCCGCCGTAGCTCAGGATGGGCAGGCTGTCCATGCAGCTGGCGCGCTTGTAGGTGAGCTGGCGCGCTTCGTGGCAAAGGGGACGAGGGGGGTGGGAGCGCGGTGTGCCGCTCCAAGCCGCGCGACGACGGAGCTTCTCTCCGCTCGTCCGATGGACAGAGTGAGTGCACGGAGCTGAGCCCGGGCGCTCACAAACTCTCCTTTTGCTTTTCGGGCCGTGTGTGGTGCGCGGCACACCCACGCCACTCGTGTGGGGCCCGCACGTACGCCCGCGTAGGCGCGGTCACAAGCCATGCCCCCTCGCCCCGCCCGCCTGGCCATCGGCCTGGACACGGCGGGCGTGGGTGCGAGCGCGCCGGCCGACAACGCCGACGAAGACGATGACGCCTCCCTCCCTTCACTCGCCCGCGCCATCAGCCCGTCCGGGCCATCAGGCAGGCGAGAGAGTCAGGATCGCGTGGAGGAGGACCTGGTGCGTTATTTGTGTGTGGGGGTGGGCGCGGCCGCGCCGTCAATTCGTCGCGACGAATTTTCGCAAGATGGGGGACGCGCGGAAGGACGCTCACCCGCCACGGCACACAAGCAGGCCGCCCTTTCCTTCCTGGACGACGGCCGCATCAAGCTAGGCGGTGCTGCTGGCACGCAGTTGGCCGCGGGCGCGGGCCGCCCTCCCCCTTCAACCGCAGCCCAACCTCCGCCACTCGTCGAAGCGGACGTCGAGCTCGGGCCCGTCATCGGGCGCGGCGCGTCGTCCGTCGTCCACGCCGGCCGCCTGCGCTCAGACGGCACGCCCGTCGCGGTGAAGCGTGTGTGCGTCGTCGGCGGCGGCGGCGGCGGGCAGCGGGCGAAGCAGGTGGCGAACGACGTGCGCGCGCTGGCCGGGCTCAGCGGCACCGCCCCACCCCCGCCCGGCCTCGTCCGCCTGCTGGGCGCGTACGCGGAAGCCGGGCCCGCCTCCCACCGCCTGGCCCTGGTCCTGGAACACATGGACGGCGGGTCCCTGGGCGACGCGCTGGCGGCGCGGGCCGCGGCCGGCGCGCCGTCGCCCCCCCCGCCCGTCCCCGAGCGGGTGTTGGCCGCGCTGGCGCGCGACACGTCGCGCGGCCTGGCCCACCTGCACGGCGTCTTGCGCACGCTGCACCGGGACATCAAGCCGGCCAACATCCTGTTGAGCCGCGGGAGCGGGGCAGGAGGCGGGCGTGCCGGCAGCAGCGGCGGCGGCGCCCGCCACCACCCCGGTCCGCCCTCCTGCTCCCGCCCGCGCGCAGCCCTGGCCGACTTTGGCATCGCGGCCGCGGTCGGCGCGGGCGAAGACGGCGCGTCGCTGGCGGCAGCCCACACGTTCACCGGCACCGTCACCTACATGGCGCCCGAACGGCTGCTGGCGGGCGGCGTCGGCGTCGGCGGCGGCGGCGGCGGCAGTGGCGGGCGCGGGCGCGGCCCGCCCGCCCCACCCCCCGGCGGCGGAGGGTATTCCGGCCCCGCCGACGTCTGGGCGCTGGGGCTGTCCTTGCTCGAAGCCGCGGCGGGGGCCTACCCGTACGACGCGTCCGCCGGCCCGCTGGCCCTGATGATGCAGGTCGTGTCAGACCCGCCGCCCAGCCTGGGCCGGATGGCGGCCGGCCGCGCCTACTCCCCCGGCTGCGTCGCCTTTTTGGACGCGTGCCTGGCCAAGGATCCGGCCGCGCGCCCGCGCGCCCGCGAACTGGTCTGCCACCCCTGGATTGTTGGGGCGGGGGAAGACCCGCTGGACGTGGACGCGCTGTACGGGAGTGGGAGTGGCGCGGGGCAGCGGGCGGCGCCGGCTGCGCGCGCCGACGCCCCGCCCGCGCCGCCGCCGTCCAGCCTCCACGCGTCTGCCTCCGCCCTGGCCGCCGCCCTGTACGCGGGGCGGGCCCTCCCCTCGCCCGCCGCCCGGGCCGCACGCTTGGCTCCCCTGTACGCTCCCACCGCGACCTTCTCAGGCGGCGGGCTGCCCGGCTGCCCAGGCGGCGCGCCACCGGTTGTCGGCGCACGCGCGACGCTGGCTGCCTTAGCTGCTGCCGCAGACGCGGCCGCCGCCCTGGGCGTGCCGCCGCTGGAGCCACGGAGCGTGGACGTGACCGTCTTGCCGCGCGACGCGGGCGCCGTCGTCCTCGCCACTGGCGCGGCGCCTGGCCCCGCACCCGGCCCGCTCGGCCGTGCAGCCGGTGGCAGCAGCGGCGCGTCACGCGCCGGGCGGCGGTGGGCGGAAGCGCTGCACTGCGCGCCGTGCGCGTCAGACGGCGGCCGGCTGCGCATCGTGGGCCAGTGGTTTCGGTGGCTGGATGAGTCTGTGTAGGGGCCGGTGCCAGCCAAGCAAAAAAAAAAAACATGGGCCCGCCCCCTTTCCCCCTGACGCCCTCTCCACAGGCGCGCGCTGTCTGTGCCCGCTCCTCCCTCCCCGACGCGGCGCGCGTCCCCACCCACCCGCCCGACCTCCACAGTCCTGCGTGGTCGGTGTGGCGCCCACCGCCCCCGGACGAGCTGACACGGCGCCACCTCCCCCCACGCGCACCCGCCTCCACACACGGACCCAGCACACGCCCACAACACACGCGCCTCCACACACCCCTCTTCCCCTGCCACATCCACACGCCCGGAAAACCTCGCTCGGTCCACACTCGGAAAGCGCGGCGCGCTGGACAGACGCATTTTGCAGCCCGGCCCCACTGTCGTGCGTGCTGCGGTCGGAAGCCACAACAGCCGTGTGTGTGTGCCAGGGCGCGCGCGGCCGGGCGTCTCGCGGCCGGGGCCCCCACCGTGCGGTGGGGGTGTCGGGCACGCGAGCCGGGTGTGGCGAGGAGGCGAGTCGTGCGCGACTCTTTTTCGTTGCCGAAAGACACGGCAACCCCACGGCGGTGGCTGGCAGGGTCGGGGGAATGGCTTCCCACCGCGAGTCTGTGTGCGGCGGCATGGCGTGCGTGCGTGCGTGCGTTCCATGCGCGGCGACGGGGCGGTGTGGGGGGGAGAGTGAAGCGCCGCGCGCCCCCGCCCGGGTGGGTGGGTGTGGTGGTGGGCGGCCATTCCCAAGGCACACCGGCTGGAGGGGCGGGCAGGGCGCGAGCCGGGGCGGCCGTGGCACGCCTCCACGCCCGCACGCCACCAGGGCAGCAGCACACCCCGGCCAAGCCGGGCAGTTCTGTTTTTATTGGACAGAGGTCAACGCCCGCGTCAAAGGCCTCTGGTTTCGTGCTTGTGGTTGTGCCGGGTGCTCTGAAAAAGGTCCGCTGCGCCGCCTCCCTCACGCCAGGAGAGTCTCTGGTTCGCTGCGCCCACGGGCGGGCCTGGAGGCTGTGCGTGTGGAGAGGGGCACCTCCACACACGCACACCCTCCATGTCATCCGAGTCCCCGTGCGTGTGCCTCGAGAGTGTCAAGCACAGCGGCTTCCTTGCGTGCGTGAGGTGTGACGGAAAGCGCAGCGGGCACGCCACGGGCAGGGTGGGTGTCTTAGGGTTAGCCGGAACCCGACTTCGATTGGATCGGCGGTGCTTCCGGGCGGTTGGCGGGGCGTGCTGTCGTGGCGTGTGTGCTGGGCGTGAAGCGGAGAAAATGGACGGGCGGCGCCTGGGAGAGACCAGGAGGGAAGAGGTTTGTGTCGGGGGGAGTGCAAGAGAGCGAGCGCGGCGTGTGAAAGAGAGCGCGGAGGTTGCGTGCGTTTGGGTATGGTGATGGTTTTTTTTTCGCAGCGTTTTGGCGGTAGCGACCTCACGCACCCTCCCGCGCACGAAAAACGGGTCGTCCGCGGCTCTCCCCAGCCCGGCGCGTTGGCGTGAAAGAGCTCATCATGCATTTCGTTTTCAAACGATGCGCCACGTTTCTTTTTTTGAGTCGTGACGAGTGGAAAAAGGGGTTCGGGCGTCAGAAATGGGTCGTGGACAACCCTAGACACGCTCAAGCTTGATCCGGGGCGGGCCAAAGGATGAGGGAATGGGCGAGTCGCCCGTGGGCGGGCGGTGTTTCCGCGACTGTGCGCGACCCGTGTCGAGCAAGGGGGCGACCGCCGCTCGTTCAGTGCCTTGTTTTTTCCCTTGTTCCGGCCCGTCACATTTTCCACCCCCCTTGTCCACATCTTGCACCTTCCAACAAAACTGACCATGCGTTCCTTGATCCTGGTGGCCTTCCTGGCCGGCGGTGCGGCGGGTGCGTGACCGGGAGAAGGAGAGGGGAGGCGACGGCTAGGTCTTGCGAAGTGTGCCTGTCAATTCTGGCGGGCACACTTCTCGTGCACAAGCCCGCGCCCGACGGGCGTATCGCGTGTCCAGCGCCAGAAAATGCCAGCAGAATCAGATTCGCTATTTTGGCCACTGGTTCAGTGCGAAACGCCTGCCAGCATTTGCCTGCCAAGCCCCGCGCGGCGCCGTACTAGAACACAAGCTGGTTGCCCGCGCGTGCTCGCGCTTTGCGCGCCTGTCATTTTTTTTCCGTCACGCTCTCACGCTTCTGGCCTTGCAAAACCCAAACAAATTGCAGCCGCCGGCACGGCCTGTGAGACGGCCAAGTCTGGCTGGTGAGTGTGGAGGGAGGTGTCGGAGGGATGGGGTGGGGGAGTGGGGCGTGTCGTCCAATCGTCGCTGCGACGAGAGGAGGGCGGGCCTCCCTCGCCACCTTTGCCCAAGGCCCGGGCTGTCCATCGTGCGGCACGTGCAGACCGTCGACGGCGTGCTCCCTTCCTCAGCACGCTGACCGCAGGCCGCCGTGAGCTCACACACGCACACGCACACGCACACGCACACGCACACGCACACACGACACGGCCTTTCAAACCATCGCAGGTTCCAGTGCGCGTCCACGACCAACCTGTCCCCCGGCGAGATCTGCGTGCCGCTGTGCGCGGGCGAAAACGCGGGCGACCCGTGCGTGCCGTGCGACCCGCTCGCCGACCTGTGCGCCAAGGAGTGGCCCAACTACCTCAAGTCCTTCAACGACGGCGGCAAGTGGCTGAAGTCGCTGCCGCCGAACGACGTGCTCAAGGGCGAGTGCCCGTCGGACGAAAAGGCGCGGTCCAACCTGGTCTCGTCCGTCATCTGCGTGAACTCCAACCCGAACAACAAGGGTGCGTGCGTCGTCCGTGCAGGACGAAGCGGGTGGGGACTGCGCAGCGGGCTGCACGCGTTGTCAGGGCAAGCGGCACCGGGTTGCGTGCAGCGCCGCCCGACGCACCTTGACGGCGATCCCCTTCACCCCGCGCCTCCACCACCCTCACCCTCTGTTTTTTCTTCTTTCCACGCATGCCGCCCGCAGGTTGCAGGAACTTTGGATCCGGAAACGACGGTCAATTTAACATTGGCGACGGCAACCGGGGTGACAGTGCGTTTTTTGGTTTTGCGAGGAAGTGGCGCGGCGGCGGGCGGGGCCTGCCAACCAACCACGCCCGTCCCACATTGCCTTCTCACCGCTATCCCACCCTTCCACGCTCGTACACAACCCGTCCGGCGCGCAGACAACATTGGAAATAACAACGAGGGTTCTGGGAACCGCGGCAGGTGAGTGCTGGAAGCGGTTTAGACAGACGCACGGCGGATGAAAAGAGGGAGCCGCCTGCCCCCTCTGCACGCGCCAGGCCACACCCGCTCACCTTTCCCGCCCTTCCCGCCCACCAAACCTGCCCCGTCCCCGCCCTCAAACGCACAGTGGCAACAAGGCGAACTGTGCTCGTGGCAACGCAAACACTGTGGACGGGTATTCTGGCAATGAAGACAAAAATGGAGAGACCGGCGTGAAGTGCCTCGCGCCGGGGCAGACCACGCCCGAGGACGCGGTGTTGAAGGCCAACAACTCGACGGAGAAGTCCGTGCCCGCCGACGGCGGCCCTGCCAAGGCCTGGGCGGGCGACGCCGCCCCGCCCACGACGCCCGTGGCGGTGACGCCCGCCAAGGGCGCGGCTGCCGGTGCGGCTGCTGCGGCCGAGCCCGCCGCCGCAGACGCGGCGCCGGCCGCCAAGCCGGCCGCCTTGGCCGCCAAGGCCGCGCCCGCGGACGACGCTGCCGCTCCCGCCGCCACGCCCAAGGCCGCGGCGGCCACGCCCAAGCCGACGGCTGCGGCGACCCCCAAGCCGACGAAGGCGCCCGCCGCCACCCCGGCCGCTGCGGCTGAGCCTGCGACCCCGCCCGCGCCCACGCCCGCCCCGCTCAAGACGGGCGCGGACTCCGCGCCCGCGGCGCCGACGAAACTGGCCCCTCTGCCGGGCCCGGAGCCCAAGTGAATGGGCTTGGAGAGGGAGATGGGTGTGAAGTCCACGCAGTTGATTAAACTGCGAGGTGGGTGTGACTCCCGCACGCGTGTGCGTGTTTGTGTGTGTGTGTAAAAAGAAAAAGCGGCGTGACGGGCACGCTCTCTCTTTGCCTGAAAAACGTTTTCCACCCCATCCATCCACCGCGCGCCGTCGAAGCCGCCGGGGCCCTCCTCCCTCCCTCCCTCCCTCTTCTACTCCGCCCCACGGTTCCACGCCTCAATTTTACGCCGCCGCTCCTCGGACGTCTCCCGCTCCGGCGACCGCGACGACTCCCGCCGGCTGGACCGGCCGCGCCGGTCCCGGCGGTCCCTGTCGCGCGACCGCGACCGCGACCGCGACCGCGACCGCGACCGCCGCGACCGGTCCGACCGCCGCCACTCGTCCCGCGACGACCCGCCGCCGCGCCGCCCGCCGCCGCCGCTGCGCCCGCCGCCCGCCCCGAAAATGGCCTCTGCCAGCCCCCGCGACACGGGGCGCAGGTGCATGAAATTGCAGTACCCGCCGCGCGAGCAGTGCGACGTCTCGTACTGGCGGCACGCGGCCTCCCGGAAGTCGGTGACGGGCGAGAATTCGGGGCGGATGGGGCGGCCCTCATAAAACCGGCCGGCCAGGTCGGTCAGCGCCCGCGCGGCCGCGTCCTCGTCCGCGAACGCGGCGTAGACGGAGCCGACCAGGTGGTCGGACAGGTTGTCGCACACGTGCAGGCCCTCCAGGCGCCCGTACCGGGACAGTTCCGCCGCCACGTCCTCGTAAAACGCCTCGAAATGGGCTTGGGCGGCCGCCGGGTCCATGGTGGAGACGGGGTGGTGTTGTTGGGACGACGGCGCCGCAGCAGGGTCCAGGCCGCCCGCGGCCGACGCCGCTTCGGCCGCGGCGGGGAGGGCGGGGTTGACGTACAGGTGCGGCAGGAGGACCGTCGGCGAAATGGTGGGCTTGTTGTGCAGGCGGGAGCACCGGTCGCCGTGGCGGCACGCGCCGATCTTGAAGTAGAAGGGGCACTGTGTGTGTGTGTGTGTGTGTGTGTGTGTGTGCGTGTGTGCGTGTGTGTGCGTGTGTGTGCGTGTGTGCGTGGGTGGGGGAAAGGGGGGTGTGGGCGGCGAAAGAAAAAAACGCATGGGGCCCCCCCGCGTCCGCCGCGAAAGCAACGATCGCACACGCGTTCTCATCCCTCCCTCGCCGCCACGCCCGCTCCACGCACGTTGACCCGGTCCTGCTCCGTGCCGTACAGGGAGGCCAGGTGCTTGGCCATGGTCGTGTCGCTGTGTTTCTTTTTCCTTTCTTTTTTGTGTTGCGGCGGCGGCGGTGTGCCTTGGTGTGTGCTGTCTCTCTTTCTGGGAGTGCAGCCCGCGCCCGCCCGCCTGGCCGGTCCTCTCGGCGCGGGGACTGAAGGCGGTGGAGAACCCGATCGTGCGGACCGCGAAGAGTGTGCCCCGGTCTCGCCCAGCCTAGCCGAGGAGCGAGGAAACACAAAGAGTTTGTGAGACGGGGTTGTTTCGCTCCACTCTCCCCACTCTACAGTTTTTTCCACGCCCGGCCACCCCTAAGGCGGCTGTCCCGCCTCACCCTCCTCTCTGCACACAATCCTCAACCATGGGTGGTCCCATTGAGTACGCCCCCACCACCCGCCACCCGCTGCTGGAGGCCGGGTACCGGGTGAGTTTTGCTGGGTGGGAGGGAGAGGTTTTTTTTTTTTTGCTTGGCGCCGTCAATCGCGACGAGCCCTCTGTTTTCGGCCGGGCACGGCGCGTGGGACGCACCTCCTGCCTGCGCCGTCGCCCTGGACGAGGGCCCGACACGTTGCGCATGCTCTCAAGCCGGCCAGCAGCGCGTGGCGGTCCCGTCTTCGCGCTGCTCCCCGCTCGTTCTTTTTCCCCCGTGCGCGGCGACGCCGCGGCGCGATGAGCGCTCCCCCCTCACGCGCGCCTCCTCCACACCCTCCCACACCGCAGCTCCTCATGCGCCGCAACTCGGTGTACATCGCCTTCATCCTGGGCGGCGCCATGGTTGGCGAGCGGGTGAGTGCTGCTGCATGGGCGGGAGTCTGTGTGTGGGAGCGAGGAGGAAACAGGCCGGGCCCGCGCCCCACACCCTGCCCGCGCCTCGACCTGCCCTCAGCCTTGTCCGAGGCCGTGCGCCGCGCGCGGAAAACCCGCTGCAATCGGCGGGCGCGCCAGCCCACGTCTGGCTGGGTCTAACGAACATGGCGGCGGGCAGTGCCGACGCCGTTGGTCGCGTGCGCCGTCGCCCCTCAGCCCCCGCCGCGCACGCACCGACCCGCTCCCTCCATCCCCATCTCATCCATCCACGCCCGCCCACTCCCGCCCCCTCGCCCGCCCCCCCCCCCCCCCCCCCCCCCCCCCTCCCACCCCCCCGCACACAGGCCGTCGACTACGCCATCAACTCCGCCTGGAAGTCCAACAACAAGGGCAAGCTGTACGAGGACTGCGTGAAGGCGGGCACGATCGGCGGCGCGACGGGCGACGACGAGTGAAGGGGGGGGGGGGGGGGAGGTTTTTTTTTCCTCCCTGTGGTTTCAGGCTCTTAGATGGGTGGTGCGGCTGGTGTGACGGGGGTCCGGGGGGGTGCAGGGCGGGACAGGCGCAAGGAGTCGCGTGTGAAAAGCGCCGCCTGCCGTCTTTCTTTCACACCCTCCACCCCCACTCCGCCTCGCCTCCCCATCACCGCCGCCGCACCGCCGCCGGCGACACGGCCAGCCCGGCCATCGCCGCCTCCACGCTCGCCCGCCCCGCCCGGCCACCGCCCTCCACCAGCGGGGACGTCGGCAGGGCGCCCGTCGGCTGCTCGGCCGCGGACGGCGGCGACGCCGGCCCGGCGGCAGCGGCCGCGTCCTCGGACGGCTCGCAGCCATCGTCTCCGCCCGTCGGCGCGCCCGCCTCCTGCAACACCGCGGCCGCCCCCGCCTCGTCCGCCGCGTACAGGATGCGGGTCACCAGGTCCGCGGCGGGCGTGCCGACCACAGTCGGCGCGCCCGTGACGAGCAGCTCGACGGCCCGCAGCTTTGAAAAATAAAAATCGCGTTCCCGTTCGGCGGCGGCGGCGGCCGCCGCCGGGAGGGGGGCGGGCGCGGCGGGGCCGGCGGCAGCGGCGGCGGGGGAGGGTGGCACCGGCGGCGGCGCGGGCGCGGCGGGCGCTTCCCGGGGCGCGGGCGCGGCCGGCGCAGGCGGCGGCGGCCGGGCCGCCGGGACGACGGCCTCCAGCGGGCGGCGCGGCGCGGCGGCGGCCCCCGCAGCGGTCGCCCGCGCCGGCGCGGCCCGCCCACCGCCACCCGCCACCCGCGCGTTCCCCTTCACCCCGCCACTGCCTTTGACGTCCCCCGTCTTGCTGGCCGCCCGCCGCCCCGCCGGGTCGTACTCCGCCCTGAACGCGCCCAGCGGCGCCCCGCCCGTCACGCCGTCGAAGTGGGCTTTCCACCACTGCATGAACGCCAGGTTGTCGGCGGGGCGGGCTTGGACCAGGCGCGCCACGTCGACGGGCTTGGCGATGGCCGCGGCGTCGAGAGCGGCTTGCAAGACCTTGTAGTTGGCGATGCAGTCGACCTCGGACCGGGCGTTGAAGTCGACCTGAAAGCATGGATGGATGGATGGATGGATGCATGGATGGAAAAAATAAGGGCGTGAGAGAGACACGAAGAAAACGCGTCCACGCCCCGCCACGCCCTCCACACCCTTCCTCCTCCTCATCGCACCTTGGCCATGTTGATGCTGCCCGGGTGCAGGGCGTCCATGAGCTGGCAGGCGACGGCGCCGGAGGCGGTCTGTTTGATGGGGGGCGGGAAGGAGGAGGTTGAAAAGGTTCAGTTAAGAGAGCTGTCGCGTTTTGGTTGTTTGTCCGCGCGGCCGGGCCATGCACCGTCATGGACGCGGTCCGTCACGCCCTGTGGGAGGCAGGATGTACATATGCGCTCGTCTGGCAAGCATAACGGGACCGAGCCATCGCCCATGAGCCGCCGGCGCCGTCCCCTCGCTCCGCCCTCCACACATCGGTTTCCCCCGGCAAGCGCCCGCCCCCTCGTCCTCTCTCCCGCCACACACACACACACCTGTTCGATCTTGGTCAGGCCCAAGTCCAGCGTGGAGTTGATCCAGGCCAGCAGCTCGGCCCGGCCGGTGAAGTAGGCGCCTTCGGAGGCCATTGCGTTTTTTATGGGTTCGCGTGCGCACCGCGCGTTTTTGTGTTGCGGCTCTGCTGCGCGCTCGCTCGTCTTTGTTTCCGCCCTGCTGCGTCACACGCCCATCAAAAAACCCACGCCTCTCTCAAAACCCCGCGCCACCGCCACCATGCGCCGCGCACCCACCCTCTTCGCCCTCCTAGCCTGCTTGGTGAGCCTGGCCACGCTCGTCGCGGCCTTCACTCGCCGGGTTTCAACTGCTCCGGCCGCGGCCGAGCCGCCGCCGCCGCCCACCACCGGCGCCTGGGCGCACGCCAAAGAATGGGAGGCCGTCCGCGCGGCGGCCAGTGAGCGCCACGGCCAGCGCGGGGGGGCGCACGCTCAAGACTGGTCCCTCCTCGCCGACGCGGTCGCCAACGCGACCGCCGCCCGGCTGGGCGCCCGCCTCACCGCCGAGCCACCGCCGCGGCCGCGCGCCCCTCACGCCTTTGCCCGCGGCCTGGCGGCCGGCCTGGCCGCCGCCGGCGCGGTCGTCGCGGCCTTGCGCCGGTCGGCAGCCAGGCGTTCCGCCCGCACCCGCGCCGCCGCTGCGCGGGCCGCCCTCCGCGCGGCCCCACCCTCCGCCCTGCCGTCCCTCCTGTCCGGCGCGCCCGGCGGCGTCGCGCCGGGCGCGGGCGCCCTCCCCGCCTGGGCCGCCTTCCCCGACTGGGAGCGGGCCGAATTCCTCAACACAGCGCTGCGCGTGGCGTGGCCGGCCGCGTCCGCGGCGGCGGCCAAGGAAGTCCCTCCGCTGGCGGACGCCGCGCTCGCGGACGCGCTGCCGCCCTGGCTCGCGTCCGTCACGCTCAGCCGGTTCGACCTGGGGCCGGCGCCGCCGACCGTCGAGGGCGTGAAAGTCTACCCGCCGCCGCCGTCACCGCCGGGCGCCGCTGCTCCGGGGGGTGGGGCGGGCGGCGCGGGCGGCGCGGGCGACCGCCTCGTCCTCGAGCTCGACCTGGCGTGGGCCGCGGGCGGCGGCCAGGCCGTGGAACTGGCCCTCGTCCCCCTGCCCGCCGCCCTGGGCCGGCGGCGGCGGCGCGGCGGCGGCGGCGGCGGCGGGTCGCTGCGCTCGGCCCTCGCCTCCGCCGTCGCCGTCACGGCGAGCGTCTCCCGCGCCGCGCTGCGCGCCCGCGTTCGGCTGGAGGCGGGCCCCCTCATCCGGTCCCTGCCGATCGCGGCGGGCCTGGCCGTCTCCCTGGTCGACCCGCCGGACGTCGGGTTCGAGCTCCACGTCCTGGGCGGTGACGTCTCCCTCCTGCCGGGCCTGGAATCCTGGTTGGGCGGCCTCGTCCGGCAGGGGTTGCGGCCGTTCACCCTGCCCGGCCGCTTCGTGCACGCGCTCGTCCCGGGCCCGCCCCCGCTCCCGCCACCGCCCGCAGGCGTCCTGCGCCTGGCGCTCGTCGAAGCGTCGTCCCTGCCGCGCGCGGACTTCTGGTCGGCGGCGGACGCGTACGCGACGGCGGCCGTCGTCAGCAGCGGCGACGCGGCCGCACCCGCGGCGGCGGCCCGCCGTCCGCCGCCCACGGGCGGCGGCGCGGCCGCGACGCCCGCCCGCACCCGCGTCGTCCCCAACTCCCCGCACCCGGTGTGGCGCACGGACGCCGTCCTGGTCGTGGCCGACCCCATGGCGCAGTCGCTCGCACTGGCCGTCTACGACGCGGACGCCTTCACCGGCGACGACCTGGTCGGCGCCGCCACCCTGCCGCTGTCCCACCTCGCGGCCTCCCCCGCCACGCTGCATGACACGTGGCTGGACCTGGCGCCGCCCACGTCGCCAGGCCTGGGCGCGGGCGTGCGCGACGCGTGGTCCGCCCCCACCTCCGGCTTGACCGGCCGGGCGGCCAAGGCCGCGCGGCTGGGCGCGGCCGCCGCGGGCGAGGGCGTCGGGCTGTTGGGCAGGGCGCGGAAAGCCTTTGGCCGCGCGGGCGGAGGCGCGTACGGCGCGGGCCGCCTCCGCGTCCAGGCGACGTACTTTCCCTTTGCGCCTCAGCAGGAGGAAGCGGAGACAGGGGAGGGAGGAGGGGCGGCGCCGCCGCCCCCGCCCTCCCGCCACGCGTCGTCACCGCCCGTGGCCAGCGCGCCCCCCGCGCTGTCCGCGACCGGCCGCGACTTTCTGGGCGGCGGCGCCCTGGTCGTCCGCCCGCGCCGGGCTGCCGGCCTCCCCGCACCGCCCTTCCTGTCCCGCCTGGCCCGCTGTTTTTCGGGGCCGGCCTGGAAGGTCCGCGTCCGCGCCGGGCCGGCCGCGTGCGAGGAGACGGGCCCCGCGCCTGGTGGGACGGACACGGAGCCCGCCTGGGGCGCGGCCGACGGCGGCCTGACCCTTTTCCTGCCACGCTCCCGCCTGGACGCCCTCCTGGCTGGCACGGACGCGTGGGCGGCGGCGGAAGCCACGGACGGCGGCGCGCGCCCCCTCGCCCAGCAAGCGCAACCGGCCGGCGTGGCGGCGGCCGCGGCCGCGGCCGCTGCCGACCCCCTGTCCGCCGGCTGCTTCGTCTTGGAGGTCGTCGACGCGGCCCGGTCCCGCCGGCGCGGTGGGCGTGTGGCTGGCGTGGTCCGCATCCCAGCCGCCGACTTGGTCGCGCCCGGGTCTCCCGGCGTCGTGTCCGGCGATCTGCCGCTGGAGGGCGGGGCGGACACGGGTGGCAGCGGCGGGCGTCGCCCGGCCCGCGGCGGTGGTGGGCGCGGCCGCCTGGTCCTGGGCCGGCCGCCGGAGGGTGCGCGGGTGGCGAGCGCGGGGTCTCCGGGCGGGCCGCCTTTCCTGTCGGTGGAGGCGCGGTGGGTGTGGCTGGATCCGGCGGCAGCGGTCAGAGGGTGAGAGAGAGAGGCGGGGTCAGAGTTTGACGAAGTGGGTTGATGGCACAGACACGAAAACACTTGTTGTCGCGCGGCGCACTGTCCGCGCCCCGCACGCCCCGCACACCCCTTCCGCCACGCCAAATGCCCTCCACCTGTGATGCAGGGACTGACCGCCGTGCGGCACGGCGAGCTCACTTGCTCGGCTGGGAGGCGCCCGGCCGGGCGCGTTCGTCCGGCATGCGCGCGGCCGCCGCCGCCGACGGCCGCCTCAGCGCTGCCCGCGTCCCGGGCTCCTCCTCCGCCCTGGCGTCCACGACTGCCTTGGCGCCGATGCGGGGGCGGGTAGGCAGGACAGCGAGCGATACCGGACCATCGTCCAGCGGCAGTTCGCGGCCGCCGCGTGTGGTGCAAGGGCGCGGCGCAGCGCGCGGCGGCGGCGGCGGCGGCGGCTCGGCCGCGCCACCTCCACCGCCGCCGTCCACCGACGATGGCGACCTCCCCTCGGTCGCCCACCTCGCCCTCCACCGCCCGCTGGCCTTGGTGGCCCTCATCCCCACGCCCGTCGTCCTGTTCGCCGCGGGCGCGCTCGCCGGCGCGGTGGGCAAGACGCTGACCGCCCCGCTGGACAGGGTGAAGCTGCTGCTGCAGACGGCCGGCGGCCTGGAGACGGGCGCGCTGGCGGCGGCGGCCCGGGCGGGGGGCGTCGCCCAAGCCTTCCTGGAGATCGGGCGCCAGGAAGGCATCGCCGGCTACTGGCGCGGCAACGTGCCGCAGGTAGGACAGAGAGAGACAGAGAGAGAGAGAGACGAGAGAGGGGGGGAGAGGGGGGGGGGGGAGAGCACGCGGCTGTTCCGTCTCGATGCACACTCGCCCCCCTCCCCCCTCACACGCTTTTCTCCCTTCCGTTTTCCCCTCCCCGTCGACCTCAGATCCTCAAAGTCCTGCCGTACTCCGCCACCCAGCTGTGCGCGTACGAAGCCCTGAAACGCGCGCTGGCGGACAAAGACGACGGGAGCCTGTCCCTGCCCGCCCGCCTGCTCGCGGGCGCGACGGCGGGCATGGTCGCGACCGCGGCCACCCACCCGCTCGACACGCTCCGCCTGCGGATGGCGGTCGACCCGGCGTCCCCGACACTGGCCGCCGCCGCGCGCACGCTCCTGGCGTCCGGCGGGCCCACCGCCCTGTACAGGGGCCTGGGCGCCTCCCTGGCGGGCATCGCGCCCTACATGGCGATCGAGCTCGCGGCCTTTGACGTCCTCGGCGCCGCGGCCGAACGCGCGAGGGCGGCCAAGGACGCCAACGGCGGCGTGGGCGGCGGCCTGCTGGGCGTCATCAACGGGTTTGGGCGGGGCGCGACCGCGGCCCTGGTCGCGACGTCCGTCTGTTACCCCCTGGACACGGCGCGCCGGCGCGTGCAGCTGGCCGGCGCGGCCGGCGGCGGCGGCCTCATCACCCTGCTCCGCCGGGTCGCGTCCACGGAGGGGCCGGGCGCCCTGTACCGCGGCTTCTGGCCCAACGCCGCCAAAAACCTGCCCAACAAGGGCGTCAAGCTGGGCACGTTTGACGCGGCCAAAAAATTGCTGGCGGGCGCGCAGGCGGCCCTGGAGGAAGAGCGCGGGGCGGCGCGGGGGCGGAGGGGGGCGCGCCAGCAGCGCGTGCAGCTGGGGTGAGAGAGGCCGGGTGTTGCAGCAGCACATGAAGTGTGAGCCTTTCCATGCATTCTTTTTTCTACAGGCGCGCCCCTCCTCACGCGGCGACCAGCCCGTCCAGCGGCGGCCGGCGCCGGGCCCGCCCCCGCCCGCCGCAGTCCCAACACTTTTGCCGGCCGGCGCTTTCGCCTTCACCTCCGTCCGCGCACAGCGGGCACAGCGTCCACCGCCTGGTGGTCGCTTGTTTGAAGGGTTGCCAGGGCAAGGCGCGGCGGCCGCCGCAGCAGGCGCAGAGTGTGCGGCCGGTGCCGGCGCAGGCCGCGCACGCTTCTTCCGACCGGCGCGCGCGCACGGTCGCGACGCCACGGATGGCCGCCGTCGCGACGGTGGAGACGGCGATGGTGGCAGCGCCTAGGGTGACGAGCGTGGACACGAACGTGGTGGCGGCTTTCACGGCCGCGGACTGGCGGCGGCCGGACATGAGAGCCCGACGGGGGGTGGGTGGACAGAGGGGGTGGGCCTGCCCGGCGTCGAGCAGGGGGAGAGCGCAGGCTTGTTTTCGCGCGCCTCCCTTGCTCAACAGACTCGCTTGTTTCGATGTACGACCGGCCGTGCCTGTGCTCTGGAGAATGGCGCACACGGTCAGACAGAAATTTGAGGCGCCCCGTGAGCTCAAAGCGCTGCGCGGGCGCTGTCGAGAGAGGAAAGGAGGAGTGGGAGGCATCAACTTTGTTCGCTCTCGGCTCGCCTCACTTCCTCCTTTTGTCCTCCTCCCAAAAAAGCCACGGCACCATGGCGGACGAGGCAGAGGTGGAAGCCCTGCTCGAGGCTGGGCTTGAGGAAGGCTTTGCTGGCGGGGGAGGAGGAGCCGGAGGCGGCGGAGGCGGGCTGCTCGGCGGTGAGGGCGGCGATGAGGACGACCCGACGTGCGTCCCCACCCCGCCCCGCTTCCTCTCCTCCCGCCGCCTCACCCTCCTCGCCCTGGGGTCGTCCGCAATTTTGAGCGGCGTTGTCTACTGGACGGTGAGCAGTGTGGAACGGCATGAAGGCGTGGTGTAGGGGTGACAGGAAGCGTGTAGAGAGTCACAGGCACAGAGCGGGTGTTTGCAGGTTTTTTTTTTTTCTTTCTCTGCCCCCCCCCCCCCCCTACGGCGGGGGTGGCTCCCCACCGCCGCCGCCCTCGTCCCACGCGTCCAGGGCCGCCCGCCGCAGCTCCAGCAGGACTGCTTCAAGTGCGGGCCCGCCATCTGGCGCGGCAGGCGGACCCTTGCCAGGCAGGGACGGCGCCCCCCCGCCGCGACGACCACCCTCCTCCACCCCACCACCACCACCCCGCGCCAGGCGCGCGAGCGCGAGGTCGACCGCCTGGACGAGGCGGAGCGGCGTCGTCGAAATGAATTCCAGCTCCCCAGACTCGTCGTCGTCGTCGTCGCCCTGAGCCTCGCCGTCCCCCGGGTCCAGCGCGTCGGCCAGCAAGCCCAAGCGCGCGGCCCGGTCCGGCTCGTCGAGCAGGAAGGCCAGCACCCGCCCGGCCGCGGCCGCGGCCGCGAGCGCGTCGCCCGCCGCCTTGGCCGCGCGCGGCCCCGCCTCAGCGTCCAGCACCCGCCTGCCCAGCAGCTCGGTCGCGGACGCGGCTCTGGCCGCGGTGACGGCCGTGCCCAGGCCCGCCGCGGCGGCTTGGCCGGCGGCGAGGCCGGACGGCGAGACCGCGCGCGCGGCGCCCAGCGCGGCCCACCGAGCGGCCAGGTGCGTCGCCAACGCCGCGTCGTCGTCTTCACCTCCGCCTTCGTCGTCGTCGGGACCACCGCCGCTCACCCCCGCCTGTGGCAGCGCCCCACCCACGTCGGCAGCGTACGCGGCGGCCGCGGCTTGCACCGCGTCAAAGCCGGCGGCGTCTAAACCCTCACGCACGGCCGTCAGGGCGGCGCCGGCGCGGGAGATGGCGGGGCGGGCTGGGGCTGGAGCGCGGTCCTCTCTGTTTTGCAGGGGATAGAGGGAGAGCGTGTGTGTGTGGGTGTGTGTGTGCGTGTGAGAGCGTGCGTGTCCCCCGCTCCCGCGCGCTTTTCCTCTCCAGGCACCCCACCTATCCGACAACGAAAAAACTCAAAACGCACGCGTCCGCGAGCCAGGCCATGAACTCGTAGCTGGTCACGCCCGGGTTGGAGGCTGCGAAAGCACGGGCGGCGGCAGGGCCGCCGCCGGGAGGGGCGGCGTCCAGGGCGACGGCCAGGCCGGCGAGCAAGGCCGGGAAGACGGACGCCTCGTGCGGGTCGCTGTCGTCGCCGGCTGGAGTGGCCGCAGCGCTCCTCGTGCGTCCTCGCCCGGGCTGGCGCCGAGGCTGCACGGCCCGGGCTGCGCGCCTGACGCATGGGCGATGGCTTGTGGACCCAGGCAGGGGCGCGAATGGCCGAGGCGTGCGCCCGTCGAGGCGCGGCGGGGCGCCACTTGCGAGCATGAATGTCATTTTTTCTGGCCAGTGGCCAGAAGGGGACTCTGCATCACCGTGGAAAAAAGCACACTACAGCCCCACCCCCCGCCTGCCACCGTCCATCACCCGCCGGCAGGTGCATTGATCACGCCCAAATAATCATCTTTCATGGACGCCACGCAAAACACTTCGTTGGCGTCCATGCGCGTGCCGACCACGCGCAGGCGGACCTCCGCGCCCGCCGCCACACGCGGCGCCGACCCGTCTGCGGCCTCAAACGCCGCCTCGCCGGCGCCCCCGCCTCCCGCCCCCCCACCCCCGCCCATGCCCCCGCCGACAAAGGCGTACTCGTCCGGGATCAGGTGGTTGCTCACAAACACCTGCATCGGGCCCGCGTCCGCGAAGAAGCCGACCTTGGAGACGGAGGACACGACGCAGTCGAGGACCTCCCCCCTCGCCGGGCGGAAGGCCAGGGCGCGGTACGACACGTTGAAGGTCGCGCCGCCGCCGCCGCCGTCGGTGATGACGCCCTGGCCGACCGCGTCGACGGCGGTGACGGCGATGATGAAGCCAAACTTGCCCGAACACGTGCCTTCGACCTGTGTGAGTGAGGGTGAGAGGGGGGGGAGGGGTGGATGGCGAGGCGGTGGCAGCGGGCGGGCGGCGGGGGGAGACAAATTCGTGCGCCGCCCGTTTTCCCGCCCCACACGAACAGACACCACACTCACCTCCGCCACCAGCTTCTGGGTCAGGACCTCGCGCATGCGCGGGCCGAAGAAGCGGGGCGCCAGCTCCAGCTCCTTGTCCAAGGCGATGTCATAAAACATTTCTCAGGCGATGGAAAAAAGTTTCGCACAGGAACACGCGGAAAAAGCAGGATCCCGGCGCGGTGGGCCCTGTTCCCTGCCTCGCGCACGCCCGGCTGGGAGGCGAAGGAAGTGGCGCGCCTGTGTGGCAGCAGGCGCGGGCTCCTGCGTGGCCGACTCCACCTTCTTCTTCCGCCGCCTCTGTTTCGACGGCGGACGGCAGTGTGAGTGGGGGTGCACGTTTTTTTGGCCTGCGCCTTCACACTTGCGTCTCTAGTGGGGGCGGCCGCGCCCCTCTCGCGCCGGCTGCTCACCAATCTGCCCATTCCCAGAGGGTGCCAGCTGCCATGCGTGCCTCACGCATGAGTCTCGGCGGACGGAGCGCGGTGCGCGCGGGCCGCACCGCTCCTTTCACGCGCCGCGCGCCGCACCCTGTCTCGCCGCGTCAGCCACTGCGCGCGAAAAAACCGGGCTTTGGCGACGAGCTGCTGGACTTTATTCAAGGTGCGGTTCACACAGGCACAGCCTTGCACGCTTGGCACGCGCGTGGAGGAGAGTCGGTCGTGCGCACGGCGCGTGGCGGGCGGACAGGGAACGCAGGGCGCGTGCGCGCACGCGCGTCTCTCTCTCTCTCCAACCCACAGTCCACTCTGCAGACCAGCCACGTCACACGCGCCCCCACTCACCAAAAAAAAACAGCCGGCCGCAAGATGCGAAAGTGGTATGGCGAGGAAGGCCTCATGGGCGTCGGTCCGGGTGACGAAGCAGACGACGACGACGGTGTTGCTGCGGCGACGACGACGGCAGCGCGGCCGACCGCCACCACGGCGGCCGTGTCGCCCCGAACCTCCGTCCTCGTCTACGGCGCCGACAGCCCGACGGGCGAGGCCACCATGACGGCGTTAATCCTGGCCCGGGCGGCCGACTTGGCGGCCGTGGGCAGGGCGGGCGAGTCGCCCGCGGGCCTGCAGGCCGCGTGGGGCGCGTACGCGACCGCCGGCACCGCGGCCGCGAAAGACGGCGCGTCGGCCGCGGCCCTGCTGGCGCGCGCGGCCGCCGTCATCCTGCCGGACGCGGGGAGTGTGGGACCGGGGCTGGCGGCCGCGGCCGCGGCGGGCGTGCCGCGCGTGGTCGTCCTCGTGAGCGGGGGTGGCGGCGGCGGCGGCGGCGGCGGCGGCGGCTTCCTCCGCCTGTTTGGCGGTGGGTCCGGGCCGGCGCCGGCGTCTGTGCTGGGCAAGCCACCGCCCGGCCTGCGGCTCGACGCCGTCGTCGTGAGCGGCGGCTTGCGCGACGCTCCAGGAGGGGAGGCGGCGGTGGAGGTGGTCGGCGGCCGCGGCGCGGCCGCCCCGCCCACGAACCTGGCGCCTGCCACCCGGCCGGTCGCGCGCGGAGACGCCGCGTCCGCCCTGGCGGCTGTCGCCCTGCTGGAGGTGGGCGAGCCTGTGTGGGTGGGCCTGGCGGACGGCGGGCCTGGGGATGGGCCGGGTGATTGGAGCGGGGCGGTGCGGGCAGCGGTGGGGGTGTAGAAAGAGGCACACACGTGGTCACAAAAAAAAAACCCGCTCACACAGCCTGCTTTCACCTCCTGCCGCCCTCCGCCGCGCCCACCACCCGCCCCACCCCCTCATCCCACGCCTCAAAGACGTACACCTCATCAAAGAACGGGTGGGCGCCCTTGCCGTGGGACCCGCTGAAGCTCGGCGCGAAATTGTAGATGAGCAGGTCGTCCAGCGCGCCGGCCGCCTCCGCCTCCAGGCTGACGCCGTGGCCCGGGCCCGCCCGGCGCGCCGCGCCGACCAGGTAGTTGGCAAAGGCTTGCGTGACGCGCACGGCGCCCGCGCTGTGCGGGATGTGCAGGGCGTCCCCCCACTCGTACGCGTTCTTCTCCGGGTGGAACTGGGTGGCCCACACGGGCAGCGACCGGTGCTCCCAGGACGACACGTACACGGACCCGCCCGGGTCGGCGGACAGGGACAGGACGTCGACGGCCGAGGCCAGGGGCGGGTTGGCGAGGAGGTCGTGCAGGGAGACGCCCCAGGAGTGGGATTCGCGGGCCTGTGTGCGGTGTGTGTGTGTGTTGTGTTGAGTGGGTGGGCGGGCGTGATGGAAGCAACCATGGGATGATGGGTGTGCGGCCTGTTGTTCCTCGCGCCGTCGTCCCTGCTGTCTCCGCCGCCCGGACCTCGGTCCCCCCCCCCCCCCCCCACCACCACCACCACCACCACCACACACACACACACACACACACACACACACACACACACACACACACACACACACACACACACACACACAAATAAACAGTACTCACGTAAGGCTTGGCCTCCAGGTCATCGACGACGTGCCCGTCCATGCTGCCGTACAGCTTCGAGGCGCGCGCCGCGCCGGTGAACCACAGCGGCGCGGCGCCGTCCTCGGCGTCGTACCGGGTCAGGAGCGACGCGTTCCGCGCCAGCGCGATGGACAGGGCTTCAAACCCCAGGCACACGCCGTAGACGGGGAAGAAGCCCCCGGCCGCCGCGTCGGCGGACGCCAGGTCCAGGATCATGGACGCCTTGTCGAAGAACGAGTGGTGCGGGCGCAGCGTCGCGGCGCCGCCCGGGATCAGGAAGCCGTGCACCAGGGCGAAGCGGCGCTTGATCTGTGTGTGTGCGTGCGGGGTGTGTGTGCGTGGCTGTGAGGAAAAACAGGAGGGGGCCCGTGCCTGGCGCGCGTGCCATGGCTGGCCACTGCCCCCACGGCCCCACCCCCACACCCCCCCTCCACACCCACCCCACCACCCTCATCGGCCTGCCTCTCTCACCTCCTCGTCACTCATGTCGCTGAGGAAGGGCACGGCCCGGCCGCCGCCGCCCTCGACCAACTTCACGTACGACGCGGCGATGTACGTGCGGGAGGTCGGGCCGTCGTGCGTCCCGTCGCCCGGCTGGGACAGGATGCCAATGAGCGGGCGGTGCGTCGTCGGGCGGGGCCAGTCTGGTGGGAGGCGGCCGCGGCGCGCGGCGCCCTCACACGCCTGCCGCGCGCCCATGCCGGCCGCGTGCGGTGCTCCCACCACCGCTAACATCAAGGAGAGGGCTACTAGGCCCGCAGATGCGCGCATGGCTGCCCAGCGTTGAGGCGTCTGGTGTGATGCCGCGCGGGCCGGAGAGGAAGAAAAGAGAAATGGGGAGAGGGCGCCAGAGAGTGGCGTCGGCACAACAGCGTAAAACGAATGGACCCGCCTCCATCCCCGCCTCCCAGGCCGCCGGAGGGTTCGCCGCCCGGCCATGGACGCGCCGGACCGCCCGTGCTCAGTCCAAGTGGTGCCAGGCGTCAGAGGCGGGGGCACGCCGGCGCGAGCCCGCCAGCGCGAGGCGCGCCGCCTCGACCGCACCACCCCCCGCGCCCGCCCCCGCGCTACGTCTCCAAGTGGGTCTCCCTGTCCGCCGGCCTGGTCGTCGCCCTGTGCTCCGGCCTGACCTACCTGTTTAGTCTGTACGCACCAGCGCTGAGGGCTGAGTTCGGGTGGAACCAACAACAGATCGCGGGCGTAGGGTGAGTCGTGTTTCGTGTGGTGGTCGTGTTTCGTGCGGTGGTCGTGCGCCTTGGTCCAGCGCCGCGCGCGAAACGGGCCTCCCGTCTTTTTTTTTCCCTCGTCTCTCTCCACACGCACCCCGCCTCCGCCCCATCCAAAACAGCACGGCCGCCAACTTGGGCGGCTACCTGTCCATTCCGGCCGGCCTGCTCTTCGACGCCCTGGCGCCCTACCCGCGCGCCGGGCCGCGCATCGTGGTCGGCGTCGGGTGCGTCCTCATGAGCGCGGGGTGGGGCTGGCTCGCGTCGCTCGTCGCGGCGGGCAGCAGCGGCTCCGCCGGCCCGCCGCACTCGTATGCGTCCGTCGCAGCCGCGGCAGCCTTGGGCGGGTTCGGGTCCACCTTTTTGGACACGGCCGCCATCGCCCTGGCCGTCGCCAACCACCCGGCCCACCGCGGCACGGCCGTCGGCGTCACAAAAGCGGCCCTGGGCCTGTCCGGGGCGTGCTGGGCGACCGCGTGGACGGCGGCGGCCGACGGTGGGGACCGTCCCCTGGCCTCCATGCTGCGTGGACTGGCGATCCTGCCGCCCGCCCTGGCCCTCGCCGCGTCCGCGGGCGTGAACCGCGTCCCCTTCACCCAAGCCGACGAAGCCGCGGCGGCCGCGGTGGACCGGCGGCGCCGGGCGCGGGTGCCGACGCCGCCGTCCAGCCGGTCCACCCGTCGTCCTCTAGCCCCATCCACTCGCTTCTCTGCGGCCGGGCACGCGATCCTGGCCATTGCCGCGTACGAGACGGCGGCCGCCGTCGCGTTGCGGGGCGGCGGCGGCGGCGGCGCGTCCCCCGCCGCCGCCCTGGACCCCACCCAGCGCTGGCTGCTGGTGGCCGGCCTGGTCGGCCTGGTGTCAACACTGGCCGGCGTGCCGGCGGGGCCTGGAGGCGGCCTGTGGGCGGTCGAGTCGGGGGCCGGTCCGCCGGCCACCCCGCAACCCGACTGCGTCGTGGAGGAGGAGGAGGGGGGTGGAGGGGGTGGGCGGGCCGGGGCGTCGTCCGCCAGCGAGGATGAGGAGGTGGGCGGTGGCGTCGGCACCGAGTCCGACACGACGGAGGAGCCGCCGCCCCGGAGCCCGTCCCCCGGCTCGGACCGTGAGCAGCCGTTGCTCGGGCGGTCGCCGCCGCCGCCGCGCCGCCACCCCCGCCGCTCCCTCCCCCCACCCCGCCCGCTCGAACGCCCGCCCCGCGCGTACACGGCCGCCCAAGCCGTCCGCCGCCCGTCCTTTGCCGCCCTGGCCTTCATCTGCTTTGCGGGCATGGGGTCCGGCCTGACGGTCATCAACAACCTGGGCGCGATCGCGGCGAGCGCGGGAGCGGCGTCGCCGCTGCCAGGCGCGTGGGCGGCGGCAGCGGCCGGGCCGGTGCCGCCGCCGCCGCCGCCGCCGCCCGGTCCGCCTCAGCCCCCGCCCCCACCCCCACCGCCGTCCGCCTCCGCCCTCGTCGCCCTGTTCTCCGTCGCCAACTGCGTGGGGCGCCTGGCCTTTGGCCACGCCTCCGAAACCGCCCTGCACGCGCGCGGCGTGCCGCGCCCGGCCTGGCTGGCCGGCGCGGCGGCTCTTGGCGCGCTGTCCGCGCTCCTCGCCGCCGCGGCCTCACCGTCCCGCAGCTGGGCGCTGCCCCTAGCTGCCACAGGCGCCGGCGCCGCGTTCGGCGGGCACTGGGCCGTCACGGCGGCGGCGCTGCCAGAGCTGTTTGGGCCAGGCGCCTTTGCCTCCATTTATGCCGCCATCCAAGCCGCCCCCGCCGCGGGCGCCGTCCTCCTGGCGCGAGAACTGGCGGGGCGGCTGTACGACAGGGCGGCTGCCGCCCAGGGCGGGAGTGGCGGCGAGTGCGCGGGCCCGGCCTGTTTTGGGCCGACGCTGCTGGTGTGTGCGGCCCTCCAAACCGCGGGCGCGGCCGCGGCGGGCGCCCTGGCGTGGCGGGCGCGGGCCAAGTACCGCCGGCTAGGCGCGTGGTTGAAGGTCCGAGATGAAGAAGAGGAGTGGGGTGGTGGTGGTGGTGGTGGTGGTGGGCCGCGGCCGGCGGGCGAGTGGTGACGACAGGCGCGCCGGCTGTTGTGCTGACGGCTTCCACGGGCGAGGACATCTGCGAGCCCAAGAGGAGAGGGAGGGAGGGAGGGGCGATGGGGCGGTGGGTGGGAGCCACAGCAGCGTGTTCGCAGGTGTCCGCCTGCCTCTAGTTTTTTTCCTCTTTCGGTTTGCACACACAGTTCTTCGTCCTCTCTCCCTCTCTAGCCCTCTACTCTGTTCGCACGTGACACGGCCCCTCACACCGGCGCGCCGGGTGGCGGCGGCGGCGGCGGCGGCGGCCCGTGCCCAGGCGGCGGCCCGCAGTCTGGGCAGCCCCCTCCGCCTCCGCCTCCCCCACCATCCTCGTCGTCCGACCACTCGCCAAACGGGCGGTTGGGATGGAAGATGCAACACTGTTTGGAGGATTTGCGGCCCAAGAACTCGTTGTCCACGGTGTCGTCGGTCCACTGGACGGCCTGAGGTGTGTGTGTGAAGGAGAGAGGGGCGGGGTTGTGTGTGTTTTTTTTTCTTGTGAGACACATGATGGGAGCGGGGGGATGGGGGAGCGGGGGGCGGGTGTGGTTGCCAGGACTGGACACCCCCCTCTCGCCTGCACCTTTTTCTTCTTCTTTTTGCGGCGGGGGACAAGGTGCAGGGTCAGGACTTCGGCGACTGTGTGGGGGTGCGCGCGCGTGGAGACGGGTGAGTCATGGAGGCAGGGTGGGATGGTTGGTCGAGCAGCACGCATGCCGTGCTTTAGGTCGGCGTGGCGCCGTGCAAACCTCACTCCCACGGGCTTGTCGACCACCAGGCAGGTGCGCGACAGGATCGCGTCTCACCAGCGACAGCGTCGTAACCCCTCACCTGGCGCGCCGCTCGCAGCGGACGACGGCCCAGCTGCAGCGTGCGGTTCCACAACTGTCGTCGTCGTCGTCGTCGTTGTCATCGTCGCGGCCGCAGCTCCGCCGCCGGCAGGCCCGCCTGGAGGCGGGGCGGGGGGCGGTGGGCCCGGCCCGCCGCCGCCGCCGGGCGGTGGGCCGCTCATCACGTTTGGCGGAGCAATTGCGTGCGGCGCGCAGGAAATGTCAGGAGTGTGTGGGCGGGCGCGACCTCCCCGCACCTGTTTTGTCGTGTCGCCCGCCCCCGCCAGCTTCTTCGGACCCCGCACCCCTTCTCCTGCCAGTTGCGCCGTGCCCGCGAGTTCAATCCCTTCCCTTTGCACCCCGGCACCAGAGAAAGAAAACAGGCATCGAAAAAAAGGGGAGTCCCCTCCCCCTTCCATCTTACAGCCGTCACCCACCACCCCCCGACGCTCCCCCCACTCTCAACACGCAGACGCCACTGAAAAAAAGGAAAACAAGACACGCAACCCACACACCGCCTGGAACGCCGACAGGAAGGAACACACGCCCCCCTCCCTCAAATCTTGGCGTCCTTGACGATGTCGTACGGGATGGCCGTGATGGTCTGGGGCGCCGCGTCCTTGATGGTGAAGCCCGCGCGCGGCCCCGCGGGCAGGCGCTTGGTCTTCGGCAGCGGCTCGCCCGCGGCCTTGGCCGCGCGCTTGGCCTCATCGTTCGCCTGCGTCCGCTTCAGGAACTCCTCCTTGCACCGGGAGGGGACGACGTGCTCGATGCGGACGTGGATGCGCTTGGGGATGATCCGGTTGCCGACCTGCTTGTTGACTTCCACGCCGACGGCGCGCTTGGTCACGTTCCAGACGACGCCCGTGCGGCCGTGGTAGCCCTTGTGCGGCATGCCCTGTTTTTGTGCGGGTGCGGAAGAGGAGGGGGGAGGGGGAGGGGGAGGAGGAGGAGGGGGTGAGTGCGCCGGCGGCGGCAGGCGGATGGGATGGAACGGGAGGGGAGGGTGGTCGGGCGGGCCGCCGAATCGGGCCGCGGGCAAGAACAAAACGCCCGCCCTCCCGGCGTCATGCGGCCAAGAAATGGCCGCCCGTGTTTCACAGGCCCAAGCCCACAAGACGCGCGACAGCCCAGGATAGGCCGCGAGCGGGGACGGAGGCCGGGCGTGGGCGTGGCCGCGGCGCAAACGAAAGAGCGACAATTTTTACCTTGTGCACAGCCGAGTTGACTTTGATGTCGACGTAGTCCCCGAGCTTGTACGTCCGCAGGTACGTGGACAGCGGGATGAAGCCCTTCCCACGGAATGGGCGCGAGAACGAGTCGCGCGTGCGCGAGCGGAGACCGTGGCCAGCCGGCATGGTTGGGGAGGGGAGGGGCGCGGGTGCGGTGTGTTCTCTCTGAACTCGGCGCTGGCGCCTGCAGATTTTTTGGATTTTTTGGAGGGAGGGTGAAGGTCAGGAAGTGTGTGAGTGCGTGCGGACGGAGGAGTGAGGTTGGCGCAGGGGGTGGCAGGGGCCGGGCGGGGCGGCCGGCCCGCCGGCGAACGAAACGATCGGAGGCCGGAGCGAGCGCGCCCGGCGGCGGCGGCAGAGGGTGCAGGAAAAACGAGCAACGCGCGATGCACCGTCGACCCTGCTGCCGGCCCAGCGCCCGTGTGCGGGTTCCTCAAACGCTGATCAATCCTCCAGACCGCGCGGAACGGGGAGGCAGGGCTGTGCAGCCCGGCCGGCACGGCCCCGGCGGCTGACCGCGCCGTCGATGGAGTCTGCCGCCTCTCTCTGTCTCCGCGCGCCCGGCTCGCGGGGCCGGGGACGGGGCAAGCCGCCCGCACCACGGGGCAGGGGCGGGTGCTGGGCGGGCGCTGGGGAGAGTGGGAGGAGTGTGCGACCGCGCTGGGCGGGTCGTGGCTGCGTTGTTTTGGCGCACCTTGCTGGGAGGAGTGAGGGTTGTGGAGGGGCGGGTGCAGCTGCGCGCTCGGCCCGTCTCTGGCGCCGGCCGCGCTCTCTCTCTCTCACTCCACAAAACACACAGCAACACACACCATGCACGCGTCCGCGCCGCCCTCCTCCCGCACCAGCGCACCGGCCGGCCCAGCCTCCCGGCCGCGCACGTCCGTCATCGCGCGCGTCGCCGGTAAAAAAACGGGCCCGCGCGTCGTGCGCGGCCCTGTTTTCGTGACCAGAGACGTGCGTGCCCCCAGCGAATCGGGCGGTGGGGGGGTTGCGGATGAAGCTGGGGAGGGAGGGGGTGGGCGCAGGACGTGGCGGCGCGCCCCTGAGCTGCTGTATACGGAGGGATGGTGGGGCGCCCTGGCCCCGCCCCGCAGCCGTTGTGCTGGGGCGGGGGGCCTCCGCGCCGACGTGCTCGCGCACGCTAGCCGCCTCGCCCCGCCCCGCGCCTCGCCCCACTCACGCCCACAACAAAAACAACACACTCGCGTCTAAAAAAACACAGAACATCGACACCGACCAGATCATCCCGGCCGAGTACCTGACGCTCGTCCCGTCCAAGCCGGACGAGTACGAGAAGCTGGGCTCGTACGCGCTCATCGGCCTGCCCGACGACGAGTACCCGACTCGGTGAGGGAGGAGAGGAGAGGCGGACGGCCCCCTGTGCTTTTCCACACGCACACTCACACACACGCCCGCTGGCCCTGCACCCCACCCCCTCTCATGCACACCGCCCTCCACGCACACGCCCCCTCCCCCCAGGTACGTCGCCCCGGGCGCGATGAAGACGGCCTACCCAATTGTCATCGGCGGCGACAACTTTGGGTGCGGGTCCTCGCGCGAGCACGCGCCCGTCGCCATGGGCGCGGCGGGCGGGCAGGTCGTCATCGCCGAATCGTACGCCCGCATCTTCTTCCGCAACTGCGTCGCGACGGGCGAGCTGTACCCCGTCGAGTCCGGCGACGGCCTGCGGCTGTGCGACGAGCTGACGACGGGGCAGGAGGTGGAGGTGGACATGGAGGCGGACACGCTGACGGTGCTGGGCACGGGCAAGGTCTACCCCCTGAAACCGCTGGGAGAGGTGCGCGCGCGTGTGGAGGGGGGGGGGCGGCGGGTGGGTGGGGGCGTCGTTCGTGTGTTTTCCCCCGTGTCCAGGCGCGCGTTGTCTCACCCCACCCCACCCCCCACCCCCACCCTACCCCATCCCCACAATCGAACAGGCCGGCCCGGTCATCGACGCGGGCGGCATCTTCGAATACGCCCGCCAGCAGGGCATGATCAAGACGGCGTGACGCCCACCTCCCCCGTGAAGGGAAGGTGGCGGCGGCGGCGGAGGGGGGGGCGGGGTGGAGGGGGCGGGGTGGGTTGCGCCAGTGTGTGTGTTGTGTGACTCGTGTCCCGGCAAACGTCGGACGATGAAACGAACGCACACACACATCACTCTCTCTCTCTCTCCCTCTCTCTCGCTTTTCTCTCTACACACACACGCACACACACACACTCTGGCGGAGGGCAACCACACGCCCACTCCCATCCCCACCTCTCCCTCATCTCATCACTCCCCGAGCTCCTTGGTCGCTTCGCCTTTCGCCCAGGTCGCGATGGACGTGTCAGGGCGGGCGTTGAGTCCCACACCCAGCACGATGCCGGCGGCGGCCAGGGTCAGGTACCTGGGACGGAAGGGAGGGCGTGGATGGATGGAGTGGGCGAGGGTTGAGAGACACGGGTGCAACGTGGCCCGAAGGCCGCTGTGTTTTCGTTCCCTCCCGCCCGGCCGCGCCCGCATCCATCCTTTGCGGCAGTCGCGCAGGCGCAGGACATCACCTGGCCTCTCAACACAGGGCCAGGCAAAGAAAGGAAGGGCGCCACGCCCACCGGACTCCGGCGCCTTTTCCTCCTGCGCCCCGTGGCGCGGGCCGCATCGCACCCTGCCGCCTGTGTCCTCGTCCGCCCCCACCGCCTCCCGGCCCATCCCCAAGACTCACCACGTCGCCTCCCAGCTCTCCCATTTACGCCGCTGGCCAGGTGGCGGCGGCGTCTCCGAGAAGATGCGCCCTTCCGAGTCGCGCAGCCCGGCCGACCAGAACGACTTGCCGCCGCCGCCGCCGCCGCGGGCGCGGGACGCGCGTGCGCCGGCCGCCGCGGCCGCGCGGGCCAGCATGCCGGCCATGCTCCTGTACTGTGTGTGTATGCGCGCGCTCGTGCGCTGCGTGCGGACGACGCCACGCGTGCGCGCACCAGACAAAGAAAGAGTGAGCGTGGGGAGGTGGGGGCGCGAGCGCGCGCGCCTCCCCTCTCCACTCGTGCAAATTTTCGTCGAGCCTCTCCCCTCCGCACACAAAAACCCAAGCAATGCCCGCCCTGGCCGCACTGTCGCCCCGCCAGGCCTTAGCCGGTGCGTGTATGTGTCCAGACGGAAGTGGAGTGGGGGCAGGGTGTGTCGCGTTGTGTGGGCGGGCCGTGACTGTTTCTCTCCGTCAGTGCCGCGCTGCGCGAGAGACCGTCGCACCTGTTTTCGCGACGCCCTCCCCTCGCCCTCGCCGACGCGCATTCCACTGTCTGGCCCTCGCAGAGGCCGACCAGACACCTCAAACCAGCACCTGACGTGACGGATGGAGCGTGCAACCCTCCCCACCGTTGCCGCCGCCGCCCGAGTCAACGCGCCGGCCGCACGGCTCGCCACGCGTCTCTCACGCGCCCTTTTCGCTCGTGCTCCTTGTCTCACCACACAACAGGCCTGCCCGCCCGGTCCCGGCCCGCCCAGGTGCGTTTTTTTTTGAGGCCGAGGCGTGAGAGATGACCACGCTATCCGAGTTGGTTTGTCTGAGGATCCGCTCCCGCGCGTCGCGGGCGGTGTCTCTCCGCGCTGGGCCGAAACAAAAAACGCGCCGCCGCCCCCACCACCACTCACAAAACCTCCGCCCTGTGCCTGCAACACACACGCAGGCCCCGCGCCGCATCGTGACCGCGGCCTCGGACTCGGCCCCGCGCAAGCCCGCCGCCGCGACGACGGCGGTGCCGTCCACGTCCGCGCCGTCGGCGTCGGCGTCGCCGTCCACCTCGTCGCCCTCCTCCTCCCCCGTGACCGTCGAGTTCCAGCGGTCCCAGGCCAAGGCCATGGCCGCCTACTTCCGGGCCAAGGCCGCCGCTGCGACGGCCGGCACCACCGCCCGCTTTGGCTGGACGCCCGCCAACGAGAAGCTCAACGGCCGGTGGGTCATGTTCGGCGTCGGCGTCGGGCTGCTGACCGAGTACGCGACGGGCGTGGACATGTGGCACCAGCTGGGGCTGATGGCGTCGTACCTGGGCATCGCGGACACGGACTGAGGGGGAGGAGGAGGGGGAGGGAGGCAGCACCTGGGAGGGAGGGAGGGAGCGCTGGTGTGCTTGTTTGTCGGAGGGCGTCCGTGAGAGGGAGGGAGGGGGGAGGGGAGTGGGAATTTTTTTCGTCGCTGGGCGTGTTGTGGTCGAGTGAGAGCAACAAAACAAAAATGGAGAGAGAGAGAGGGCAGCGCTGCGTGTGAAAAAAAAACCGACCACCTTTTTTCGAGAAGCATCACGGAGGAGAGCACTGTCTACACACAGGGAGGCGGGCGCGCGCTCTGTTTTTTTTCACCTCCCGGCCGTGGCGTCTGCGACCACCGCGGCGGCCGCGGCCCGCCCCGACCCGAGCGCCCCGTCCAGCGTCGCCGGCCCCACCCAGTCGCCCGCCACGTACACGCCCGGCCCACCAAACGCTCGCGCGGCATCAGGGCTGGCCGCCCCACCGGCCCGCCGCCCCCACGCCGTCGGCGGGCGTTGGCCGGGCTGGCAAAACGGCACGCGGTAGACGGCGAGGGGCGCCCAGTCGGCCACTTCGCCCCCGACGGCGTCGCCGGCCAGCCAGGCTTTCAGGTCGGCCCGCACGGCTTCGGTGAGGGCGTCGTCGGACATGTCCGGGCGCGCGCCCACGGTGGAGGCGGAGATGAGGTGGCGGCCCGCCGGCGCGTATGTGGGCGCGACGGCCGAGAGGCAGGTCGCGTTGTTCAGCACGCCCCCGCCGCCGCGCCCGCCGCCACCGCCTTTCACGTCCCCGTTGAGCATCAAGATGGGCGCGCCGTCCAGGGGTGCATTGGGAGCGGAGAAGTAGACGCACGCCGTGCCGACGGCCGGGCCAGAGCCGGCTGGGGACGGGACGGTGGAGGGACCGCGTCCCCCCCCCCCACCACCCAGCGCGAGCTGCTCGACGGCCGGCCAGTCCGCCGCGACGACGACGCCGTGGCGGGCGGTGACCCGGCCGCCACCGCCGGCCAGCGCAGCAGATGGCAGGCGGCCCGTCGCGGGGTCGCCCGCCTGCACGGACGAGACGGGCGTGTTGAGGGACAGGGACCCGGGCGGCAGCCGGCCCGCCATCTGGGCCGGGACGGCGCCGATGCCGGACGCCGGCAGGCAGTTGGCGCCCGTGGCCAGCGACCGCATCACAAACTCAAACAGGCGGGACGACGTCCTCAGCTCGGAATCAAAGAAGATGCCGCCCAAAAACGGGCGGAAGAAGCGGTCGACCATGGCGGGCGAAAAGCCTTCCGCGGCCAAGCGGTCGGCCGTCGCCTCTTCGGGCGCGCTCCACAGCGCGGCCTCGGGCCGGGCCAGCAGCCGGGCGCGGAGCAGGCCGACCTTGATTTTATCGACCGGCGTCCCAATCGGGTGTGAGGGTGAGAGCGTGGCCAGCGCGTCCAAAGGGTGGCGGAATGGGTCGGCCACGCGGTGCCAGGCGTCGCCAAACCGGACGGCCGCCCCCGCGTAAAAGGGGCGGAGGTCCAGGGCCTCGTACGACAGCAGCGCGCGCGCACAGCCGTAGCTCGTCAGGAAGATTTGGAAGCCGCGGTCCAGGAGGAAGCCGTCGAGGCTGTCTGTGCGAACACGGCCCCCCGGGCCGTCGGAGGCCTCCAACACCCGGACGGAGAGGCCGGCGGCCGTGCAGTCGAGCGCGGCTGCGAGGCCCGCGACGCCTGGGAGAGGGTGGGTTGCGGGTCGAGGCAGGCGAGGGGGGGGGGGTGAGGATTTTTGCGCGTGTGCTTTTTTGGTGGATCCTTTCAACCTCAACTACCCATGCGCTGCCTCACCTGCGCCCACAATGACCACATCCGCGTCCGGCTCGGCGGCGGCGGCGGCGGTGATGGCCCGGCGCACGGGAAGAGACGGCGCTTGTGCAGCACGGCCAATGCGCGGCCGGCCAGGAGTGCGTGCCCGCCCTGCCGGCGCATGCAGCCGCGCGCCCTGGAGCGTGGGCGCCGCTTGCATCACAATGTGCGCGTAGGGTGGATGCCCCCAGGCCCGCGGGTGAAATCGTGCAGACGCAAAAAAAAAAAACGAACGACTGAGCCCTGGCCACGCGCGCGCACCCCTCTCTTTCTAGTCTGCCTCCGCCACGGCTGCGGGCGCCGTGGCCGCCGCCGCCACGTCCCTCCCCGCCCGCACCAACCCACGTTTAACAGACCACTTCAGCGCATGGACCGGTGGGTCCATGAGCGGCCGCCGGTGCGCTGCCGCCGCGGCCGCAGCCGCACCACCCACGCCCGGCGCGCTCGCACGGCCACCGCGCCCGCCGCTGCTGACCGCGCCGTGCGCGGACACCAAAGCCGCGATGGCGCCCTGCAACGCACGAGCGCCAGCGGCTTGGCGCGCCAAACCGTCTGGAGACAGAAAGTCGGCGGCCTGCGCCGCGGCGCACACGGCGGCCGTGGCCGCGGGCGGGGACAGGGGCAGGCCCAGCGCCAGGCCCAGCGGCGCCCAGCCCTCCGGCCCCACACGCACGAAGCGCAGGCAGCCGACGGCGGCGTCCAGGCCCAGGGATGCTGCTGTCGACGCGGTCAACCCGGGCGGAGTGGGGATGGTCAGAGCCGCGCCCGTCGAGGCGTCCGTGGCCGGTAGCGACGGCGGCAGCGACCCACCGGCGCCGCCGCCCCCGCTCAGCGGCAGGGCCACGTCCGCGACGCGCACGGCGGCCGCCAGGGCGGACGGCGAGGCGTCCGGGCCTGGAGGCGGGTCCAGGGCGTCCGCGCTCAGAGGCACGGCGAGCGCGGCGCCGCCGCGCGTCAGCGCGTCCGCCAGGGCCGGGAGCGCCGGCGGGCCGCCGCGGACCAGTGCGCCGCCCAGGAGCGCGGCCCCGCCGTCCGAGCCGCCGCGCGGGCGGACCGACCCGCCGCCGGGGCCCCACGTCCACACCAGGACGGCTGCTGCATCTCGCAGGCGTCTCCCAGGCAGCCGGCGGAGGAGGGTCCCCGCGGGCAGGGCGACGGCTCCACGCGGGCCGTAGCCCAGGGCAGACCACAGCGCGAGCGCGCTCCAGGGCGTCTGGGCGGCCGCGGACGGGCCGTAGAACACAGGGGACTGGTGGGGTTGGGCGCCGCCGGGCAGGGGCGGGTCCAAGGGCAGCGGCGGCGGCGGGGACGGCCACACCGCGACGGCGGCGCTGAACGTGGCGGCGAGCAGGCGGGCGGCGGGCGTGGCGCCGCGCCCACACACACCCCCGCCGCCGCCGCCACTCAGGGCGGCGAGCGCCTCCTTGCGCACCACCTCCACGCCGTCCGCGCCGCCGGGGGCGGCCGCCACCACGCACCGCATGACCGCCGCCAGGCTGGCCGCCGCGCTGGCCAAGCCCACCAGGTCGGACTCGGCCGCCGACGCGGCGGACGCCTCCAAGCCTGCCGCGAGGTCGAGCACCGCCCGCCCGCCCGCCAGCCGCCCGCCCTCAAACAGCGTCACCGCGTGCGCCTTGAGCGCACCGCTCATGGGGTGGCCCATCATGAGCAGCGACGTCACGGCCGCATCGATGACCAAGGCGACGGAGGACGGCGGTCGCGGCGGCGGCGGCGGCGGCGGCGGCAGCTCGGCCGGCGTCACGCGAACAAAGCCGAGCCGGGCCGCGACGCCCGCCGCCGCCGCCAGGCGCGGCGCGTCCACGCCCAGGAGGGCGGCCAGGTTGGCGACCGTGTCGCCGCCCGGGCCAGCAGCCGCAAACAGGAGGGCGTACAGCAACGGCTCCAGCGGGTCCGGGCCGGCGGCGGCGGGCGGCGGCGGCGGCGAACCGGCGTGGTGGGCGGCGGCGCCGCCCGCCCCACGTGGTGTGCTCCCCGTCAGCCCACCCCCGTCCTCGTCCGCTGCCGCACCGGTGCCGGCGCCTCCCGCGTCGGGCCGGGCCTGGTTGGAGACGAAGCCGGCCAGGGAGCCAAGCGCTACCCTGTCGCCCGGGCCGACGGGGACGGTCAGGTAAATCAGGCCGCGGCCGTGCAGGCCGGCCGCGGCGCCGGGGTCGAGGTCGCCGAGGCGGGCGCCGCCCGCGGCGGCGGCCGACCGCGCGGCCGCCACTTCTGCGGGGGACAGGGCGCGGAATTCTGCCTCGCTGACGTTGACGGCGTGGGCGCGCCACCAGGGCTCGGCGAACGTGGCGGTGCGCGGCAGGCCGGCCGGGGGGGCGGGCGCGCCGCCGCCGCCGCCGCCCTCACCCTCACCCTCGCCCCCACCCACCACGACCAGCGGCAGCGGCGCGGACGGGACGAGGTCCCGGGCCGCCGCCGCCCGGGCCGCGGCCGCCAGGCCGGCCGGGCCGGCCGGGCCGCCACCCCCACCCCCGGCGCCCGGCCCCGGCCGGTCCAGGAGCAGGCCGCCCGCGGCGGCGGCCACGCCCGCGGCCGGGCGGCGCGCCGCGCGCGCCTTGACCGCCTGGGCCAGGGCGATGTACGCGTTGCGGTCCACGCCCAGCACGGCCGCCACGTCGGCGGCCGTGAAGTTGGGCAGGGCGCCATCGTACGGCGCGTCCGCCGCCAGGGCGGCCACGAGTGCGGTCCGGTAGTAGGACGACGGCGGGACGCGCGCCGCGCGCGCGGTCGCGTGGGACAGGTGGTAGGGATACAGCCGCCCCGCGCCCGCGTGCGCCGCCAGCAGGGCGGCGTAGTAATCTTTCTCGGGCACGCCTGCTGCTTGGGCAGGCGAGCCTGCCCAGCCCGCGCCCGCGGCGATGCAGTGGTCGCGGACGCTGTGGTGTGTGTTTTGATGGGGAGGGAGGGGAGGGGAGGGGAGGTGTGAGAGCATCGGTTTGGCGGCCGCGCCGAAAACCTTTTCGCAGCCATCCCGCGCGCTCGACGCACCGCGTCCGCCACTCGCTGGCAGGGAGGGCCGCACGCAGCCGCGCCGGCAGCGCTTCGTATGCGACGCCGGACGCGACTGCCCGGGCGACTTCGTCCATGATGGGCCGGAATGAAAAGAGTGAGGGAGCGGGCGCGCGCGTTTTTCTTTCGCTCCTCACTCCATCGAACCGACAGTAAAACCATGACGGACAAGCCGGACAAGGACGCGCCCCCGGCCGACAAGCCGGCCGACGATGCCGCCACCACCGCCGCGCCCGCGCCCGAAGTGGAGGCCGCGGCCTCGGCCGACGACCTGTTTGAAGAGTTTGAGCTGCCGGGCGGTGCGGTGTCCGGTTCGCATGAGTTTCCTTTTTTGACGCGCATGCAGCAGGCTTTGCGAGGCCCTGTGTCCCTCTCCGCCCTCACGGCTGAAGGCCGGACCATAACGGCACTCGCCTGGGTGTGGCGTGGGCGTGCGTGCGTGCGGCCCTGGGGCAGTGTGGGCGTTGAAAAGACGAGGCGCGCGCCGCGCCGCGCGCTCGACCCCTGCCTTGCTGCAACCTCCTCCCCTGCAATCCAAGGGCTCGGGTTCGGGCCGAGAGACGAGACGCCCGCCGGTGCAGTCCAGTCTCCCGGCCTCCTCTCACTCACAGGGCCATCCCCCAATAAAAAACACAACACAGGCCCGCCCAAGGACGCGGCCGAAATGGCGGCCGACGACGCGGACCTGCCGCTGTGGGAGGAGGAGTGGGAGGACGAGGACGCGTGCGATTTCGTCGCCCGCCTGAAGCAGGAACTGGCTGCGCGCGGATGAAGCGGGTGGCGCCCGCGCCTTGTAAAACACGCGTCGTGCGAGTGAAGAAACACGCGAGTGGGCGTGCGGTTCTGACACGCTTTCCCATCCATCCCGACCTCGCCCTACCCCACGCTCACCCCCTCCGCCGTCTCGAAACTGCGCAGCACGTCCACCGCCCGGCCGTCGTGCGTCAGCTTGAATTCAACGAGTTCGCCGGGCGCCAACCAGCGGTGGCCGCAGGAGAGAATGTCGCGGGACTGGACGGGGAACGTGGAGGAGGCCGTGGAGGGGGAGGCCGTGGAGGGGGAGGCCGTGGAGGAGGGCGCGTCGAGCGGCCGCACCGTCCCCACGCCGGCCCCTCTGTCAAACGCCACGACGACGCCTTGAAGCCTGGCAGGCGCAGCAGATGCCTTGGATGCTCGTGCGGTGGTTGGGTGGCGAGGTCGCCCGCTCCGCCCGGCGCCGCGGGACGGAGCGACGACGCCTCCCATTCTTTCCACGGTCTTGCGGAGAACGTTCACCAAGGGAGCGCTGCGTTTGCCGCGTGCGCAGTGGCCACACTTTCATTCCACGGAAAGGAAAAACACGCGTCGTCGCGGCACTTGCGGGCGACCCACACCCACACCCCTCACAATGTCTGACTACGAGGACGACGAATTTGAGGGCACGCAGGAAGGCGGCGACGTTGTGGCGCCCTCCGCCGCGCCCTCGCCCGCGGCGCCGCCGTCGGCCGCCTCCAAAAAACCGCGGCCGCGCTCGGTTCGGACGCGGGCCACCGCCGATGACGGCCTGCCACAGGTGCGAAAACCTACGCAACCCGTGGTCAAGACACTGACCTTGCCTTTCAGCGGGCTCGGTGGGCCAGCCACGCCCACCCACCCCGGCCGACGGCCGCTGTTTTGCTCAGGCATGCGCCCGTCTCTCTCACGCCCGCAAAAAACACCAACCCACAAAAAACAGGCTGCCGTCGCCGGTGCGGCGGCCGCGGGCGTCGCGCTCGTCGTCCTGTTATTCAAGAGGCTGATGCGCAAGCGTGCAGGCGGAGCGGCAGCCCCACCAGCGCCCGCGACCGCGCCTGCGACCGCGTCGACGGCTCGGTCGGCGTCGGGGCGGCGGCCTCGCCGCCCGGTCGCCGACGGCGCCGCGCCGGCGTCGACCGGTGCCCGGACTTTACGCCGCAAGAGATCTGAGGGCGGCCTGTCTCGGTGTGTTTGGTGGAGTTTTAGGTGAAATGCACGCGCGTCTTGGGCGCGGGCGGCGGTTCGCTTGCGCCTCCCCACATGGGCGCAGCAGCACGAGCACACGCTCCGCCGGCCGTCGCGCCCGGTCGCCCGCGACCCAAAACCTCACCCTCTTTTTTCCTTCGTCCCCTCCCCATCCCAACCCACCAGCCCCGGCTCCGCGGCAGGCGAGGCTGGACCGGCCGCCGCGACCGCGGCAAAAACCGCGGCCTCCTCGCCCGACGCGCGCCAAGCACCGCCGGCTGCGAAAGTCCCGCGCCCGGATGGTGGGGCGGGCGGTGGTTCAGACGTGCACGCTGCCGCCGCGTCGTCTGGCTCTGCCGCCGCTGCCATCGCGGCGGCAGCGGCAGCTGCGGCGGCCGTCACGGCTGCTGGTCGTGCGACTGCGTCTGTTGCGCCTGCTGCTGCTGCTGTTCCTGCTGCTCCCGCTGTTGCTGCTGCTGCGACGCCTGAAAAGAAAGCAGGAGCGCCCGTGGGCGCGGCGGAGGCGCCGGCCATCCAGCCCGCCGTCCCCGCGCAGCCGCCGCCCGCCGAGCGCCCGCCGTCCGCGGCGTCCCCGCCCTCCGCGCCGCCGTCCTTGCCGACTGCATCGCCCTTGGCCTCGCCTGGTCGCCCGGTGGCCGCCTCTCTGAAAGGCTCTTCCCCACCGCCGCCGTCGCCGTCGCCCGAGCCGCGCGCGGCGTCACCCGTCCGCGGCGCGGCCGCGCTCTCCTCTCCATCCCCCTCACCCGCGCCCACCGTCCGGGCCGCCGTCGAGAAATCGGTCGAACCGTCGCCGTCCGAGTCGGAGGTGTCGGAGGCTGGAGAGGATGAGGGCGTGCTGGTGGAGGCGCCGCCCGCGGCCGCGCCGCCCAGCCCGGACGTGGCCACAGCAGCAGCAGGCGTCGTGGAAAAGGAAAAGGCCGCTCCGCTGGAGGCGGCGAAAGCCGCGACGCCGCCGCCTCCACCGGCTGCTACGCTGCCCAAGGCGGCGGCTGTGACGGCACCCGTGCCCAAATCGCCGGAGCCGGCGGCGGCTAAGGCTGCTGCGCAGCCCGCGCCCGGTCCGGCCGCGTCCGCGGCCGCGGCTTCCAAACCGGCCGCGCCCGCAGCTGCTGCCGCTGCCAGGCCTGCTGCGGCGGAGGCCAAGCCGGCTGCGGACGCCTCCAAGCCGACGGAAGGCGGGCGGCCGGCGGCGCCGGCCGCCGACGCACCGCCCGCCCCGCCGCGCTCGGCGTCCTGGGCCAAGATCGCGCAGCAGTCGGCTGCGCCCGTGGTGCCGACGACCAAGGCGCCGCCCAAGTCGGGCGGTCCGTCGCCCGCGCCCGTGCCGCCGGCGGCCAAGGCTGCCGCGCAGGCGCCGTCGCCGCCGCCCGTCGCGCCCGCTGCTGCGACGCCGCCCGCGTCCTCGCCCGCCCGCGGCTCCCTGCCGTCCAAGGGGTCGTGGGCCGCCCTGGTCCGGGAGGCGACGCCCGCCGGGTCGCCGACGACCGCGGCTGCCGCTGCTGCTGCCACTGATGTGGCCGCGGCCCCGGCGCCTGCCTCCAAGCCTCCGCCGGCCACCGCCGGCGCGGCCGCCCCCGCACCGCCGCCGCCCGCGGTCCACCTCCAGCACCAACACGCCTCACCCAAGCCGGCCAAGCCGGCCAAGCCGGCGGGCGAGTGGGAGACGGTCAAACGCGGCGCCAAGCCCGTGGCTGTCACGCCACCGCGGTCGCCTCCCGCGCCCGTCGCGACCAAGCAGGCGGCGCGCGCGTCCCCGGCGTCGCCGCCGTCGCGGGAGGACGATGCGCAGCCGCCCTCCCCGCTCCCGCCGCCGGCCACCAAGGCGCCGGCCGGCTCCACGCCCGGGTCGGCCGCCGCCACCCCGACCCCGGCGTACGACCCACTGGGTCTGGCGGACGATGACGCGCTCCTGGACGCGGCAATTGCAGCCGCGGCCGCCGCTGCGGCGTCCTCTGGCGGCCAGGGCACCGGCACGGGCGCCGTCTCGCCCGCGCACCCGGCCTACGTCCGCGCCCCCAAACGCCCGCGCCCGCCGCCGCCCGCACCCGTCGCTGGCGTGGGCCTGGCGGAAGCCGAGGATGAGGACGAGCCGGAACCGGAGACGGCCGGCGAAAGGGCGGCGGCCGCGGCGCTGACGTCGGCGTCGCGGCTGTGGTCGGAGCGCGGCAACGCGGCGGGCGCGGAAAAGGCCCTGGCCGCCGCCGCCGCCGCGGCCGAGCTCCTGCCCGCCGACGCGCCCGCCACGCCCGACTCCAACGGCGTCCGCCCCTTCTGGAAGGCGACGCTCCACTCGGCGCACGCCGACTGCCTCGGCTCCTTTGGCGAGGCGCGCCTGCCCGAAGCGGTGACCGCCCTGGCCGCCGCCTGGGAAGCCGCGTCCGCGGGCGCGGCGTCCATGCCGGGCCTGGCCGTCCGCGAAGGCTCACGGTACGCGGTCGCCCTGCGCCGCGCGGGTCGGGGCGCGGAAGCCAAGGCCGTCTACGAGCGCCTCCTGCCGGCGGCCGAGGCCGCGCACGGCCCCGACTCGGCGCCCGCGGTCGCGGCCCGCCACGGCCTGGCGGAATGCATCCACGAGTCCGGCGACATCAAGGGCGCGGCGCTGCTGCTGGGCTCGGCCGCGGACGCGTTCCAGGAAGCCCTGGCGTCCGTGGACGTCGACGGCGCGGGCGCCGACCCGGAGGCGAGCGCCGCGGCGCTGCGGTGCGGCGCGGCCGCGGTCATGACCCTCGTCGAGCTGGGCCGGCTGCAGGACGTGGGCGGCGACAAGGCGGGAGGGGCGGCCACGCTGCGCGATGCGGCCAAGCTGGCGGCCCTCGTCCACGGCGAGGGCGCGCCGCAGACCGGGTTCGCGCTCGGCCACCTGGCCGCCTGCCTGAAGCGGGAGGGGTCGCCCGACGCGCTGGGCGAGGCCGCGGCCGTGTACGAACGCCTCGCCTCCGCGGCGCTGGCCCGGGCCGCGGCCGCGTCCCGTGCGGGTGGCGGGCCCGGCGGGCCGTACGCCGCCCGCACCGCCCAAGACGCGGCGCTGGCCCTGCGCACGCTGGCCGACGTCCGCGCGGCGCTGGGCGACGCGGACGAGGCCGCGTCGCTGTGCGAGGAGGCGGCGGACGTCATGGCCCGCGCGTACGGCACCGCCCACCCGGTCGTGGAGGGCTTCTGGGCGGCGGCGGCGGCGGCGTGCGCGGCCGCGGGTGATGCGGAGGGCGCGGCCGCCGCGGCGCGCCAGGCGCAAAAGGTGCGGGCGGGCTTGATGCGCAAGGCGGCGGGCGCGAGCCGGGGCGCGGCGCCGCCGCCGCGCGTGGCGGGGCGGGCGCGGCGGTGAGGTGACGAAAAAACACACAAGCAAGCACGAGGAGGGGAGGAGGGGTGGGGGGTGGGGGGAGAGAGTGGACATACACAACGGGTTTATCCATGGAGGGTGGGGGTGCCGCGTGCGCGGTGTTTTCCTTTTCCTTGTCCATTTTGGTGGGGCACCACCGGGCGGGCCGGGGTTTGATCTGAAGGGTGGGGAGCGTGGGGGAGTGGCGCGGGGGCGGGGAGGCCCGGGTGGTGGGGAGAGGAGAAGGTTCGCCTTCTCCCTCTCCTCCCCCACCCGGGGAGAGGCACTTAACGGGAGGAGACTGATGGTGAGGTGGCGCCCCTGATGAGATTGTCGAGTGTGTGTGTGTGTGTCGGCGTCTGGATGTTTGCAAATGGAGAGACATGGCGCAGACACACAGGTTTTTTTTTCAGCCGCCACCGCCACCCTCGCCTCCGCCCTTCTTGCCGAAGCTCAGCCCGCGCATCGCCTCCCTCGCGCGTTCGACGGCCGCCGCCGCGCGTGGGCCTGGCACAGCCGCATGCGCAAAGCGTCTCGCCGCGGCAGCAGCAGCGGGCAAGCCCGGGCTGGCACCTGGAGGCGCAGCGCCGGCAGCCGGCGGCAGCGGCGGCGGCGGCGGCGGCGGCGGCGAGCCAGGCGGCCGCGGGCTGCCACCACCACCGCTCGCCCCCCCAAACACCGCCGCCAGGATCGCCCCAGCCTCCGCCCGGCCCAGCCCGGCCTTCAAATCCAGGGCGCCCGCCAGGTCGGACCGGCTCCCGCCCGGCATGACCGCCGCGAACGTGGCCGGGATGGCGGACGGCCGGGCGCCGACGACCTTGAGCAGCGCTTCCGCGGGCGCGGCCGCCCGCGCCGCCGCCGCCGCGGTCGAGTGCGGCGCCTCGCGCCCGCCGGCCGCGGCGCCCAGGCCGGCCAGCGCGTCTTTCAGCACGCCCACTTCAAGGAGCAGCTGCTGGGCGCCCGGTTCGGAGACGGCGCGCGCGCCGCGGACGGCGCCCAACAGCAGCGGGCCCGCCCCCGCCAGCACTCGGTCCGACACAAACCGCCAGTGCAGCGGCGGCAGCGCCGGCGCCAGGGCGGCCGCGCCGGACGTCAGGCTGCGCGCGGACGCGGAGGCGGAGGGCGAGGCGTCGCCCACGCTCTCCACCGCCGCCCAGGGCGTGCGCGCGACGGAGGCGGCCCACGGGTCGGCAAGGCGGGTCAGCAGCGCGGCCGCGCCCGCGGCCGCGCCCGCCGCCGCCACGCCCTCAAACGCCGCGCCGCCGCCGTCCTCGTCCAGGGATGCCAGGTCCAGGACGAGCGGGGGTGGGCCGGAGGCCGGAGGCGGGAGCGGGGGTGGGGGCGAGGGCGGCCCGCCGCCGCCGCCGCCGCCGCCGCCGCCGCCGTGGACCCTGCCCGCGCCGACCGCCGCCCGGCTCGCCGCCAGCGCCCGCTCGTCCACCGTGCGCCGCACCGCGCCCGCCAGTTCCGCGCACACGCGCGCGCAGTACTCGGCTGTCGACACGAGCGCACCCAGGCGGGCCAGGTCGGCGTCGGCGGGGACGCGGACCCACCATTCGGTCGAGGAGGCGGAGGGCGGGGGTGGCGCGCCACTGCCTCCGCCGCCGCCGCCCGCCGGCCCCGGCACGCGGCGCCGCATGGCGCCCGCGTAGCCGCCCAGCACGCGCTGGAAGGCGGCGGCTAAGGACAGCAAGGCCGCGCCTCGCGACACGTGGCGGGCGCACCGGGTCAGGGCGCGCTTGACGGCGGCAAAGAGGGCCGGGGCCGCGGGCAGCACGCCGCCGCCGTCCGCCTGCCCACCACCGCTCCCGCCGTCGCCCCACGCGCCCGGTTCGGCCAGCAGGCTGGCCAGCGTGGCGGACAGGGACGCTTCTTCCGCCGCCACGTAGGCCGCCAGGTGCGGTTCGAAGACGGATGAGATGGCGCCCCGGAACGGCGACGGCGGGCCGGCCGCGCTGGCCGCCGACCCGCCGCCACCAGCCGCTTCAGCCGCGGCGACCGCGCCGCCCGCGGCCGCACTCCCGGCGCCCGCCGCCGCGGCCGCCCGCGCCCGCGCCGCCGCCTCCGCCCGGGCCCGCACCCGGGAGGCTGGAGCTTCGTCTTCCGGGCCCCACGACTCGTCCAGGGCCGTGAGGTTCGAGGAGGACGAGGAGGAGGCGCCGCCCCCACCAAACCGGCCCTCCATCTCCGCTTCCCAATCGTTGGCCGCCTTCACGGCCAGCAGCAGGGCTTCGACGTGGGCCGGGGACGACGCGCTCCCGCCCGCCGCAGCGGCGTCCAGGACCTCGGCCAGCTGGCCGCGCGTCACACGGGCGAATGCCAGGCACAGGGCTTCTTCCGCCCGCCACTCCGGGGGCAGGGCCGCCCACAGGGACGCGCGCGCGCGCGTGCGCGCGCGCAGCCAGGCGAACCGCCGCTCCGTGCGGGCCAGGACGGCGGCCGGGCCCGTGGTTGGGAGGGAACCGGACGGAGGGGCCGCCTCAGCAGCCGGCGGGCCGTCGTCCGCCGCGCCCGCCCAGCTGCCCCCGCCGCCGACGGCGCCCGTCCAAAAGATTTGTTGGTACGCGCCCAGCTCGCGCGCGCACACCACGCCCACGGCCGCGTCGGGCGCGCGGCCGCCCACGGCGCGCAACACGCGGGCGGCCTCACCCAGGCGGGCGAGCAGCTCGGGTGGCAGGGCGTCGTTGGACGACCCGCCGCTGCCGTCGCCCGCAGAGGGGAGCAGCTCAAACACGCGCGTCGCGGCCGCGGCCAGGCCGGCCCTCAACCGCTCGCCGCGCTCCGCCAGCGCGCGCACGGCAGGCACCGCGCCCGCCGCCGCTTGGAAATGGGCGCCCAACTCCGTGACAGCGTCGACGAGCGGGGACGCGGCGCCCAGGTCCCCGCGCTCGGCGGCGGCGCCCAGCTGGTCGGTCGCGGTCGCGAGCAGGCCGAGGCGCCGCAGCGCCGTGATCCCCGCGCCCAGGTTGCGGCGGGCCGCGTCCAACGCCCGCACGTCCCGGCAGGTTTCGTCTACGAGGGCGGCAGCGGACGCGGCTTTGGCTTGGACGGAGGCGACGCGGGCGGCCAGGTCCGCGACGGCGGCTTTGGCGGCGGCCAGGTCTTGCCTGGAGATGGAGGGGGGGGGGGGGGGGGGGAGGTGGAGCTGGGAGGGAGAGGGAGAGGCGGACAAGGTGCGCCGCGAGCGAAGCAAAAAAAAAACCTTACCGTGCTTTGGCCGCCGGCGCGTCCTGCCCGCGCACCGCTTCCAAGATTTCCGCGTCCACCTGCGCGATCTTGGCGCGCAGGGCGGCCGCAGCCTCGTCCAGACCGGCCAGGGAGGACTCTGTTGTTGTTTTTGATGGAGGTGCATTCGTTTTGATTTTGGCCGTCGTGGGGACGGGGGAGGGTGCGGCCCGTCCCGGAACGCCTTCCCGTGGACACGCCAAGACACTAGGGCATCCGGGCGACGCGGCACCGAGGCGGAGAGAGAAAAGGGCGCACACTCCGCACAACGCACCGTCAGGGAAGCGGGCGTTGACCCAGGCGGCCGCGTCAAAGCCGTCGGCGTCAAAAGGGTCATCGTCGTTGACGACGTCCGCAGCGGCGGGCCCGCGCCCGGCTGGCGGGCTGGCAGGGGCGGTCATGGCTGGAGGGAGAGAGGCACAGGCGGGCGGGTGCAGGTCGCTCCCCCTCCCTCCTCCCCTGCACCGCCTAGGAAAAGAGAAGAACACGAAACTGACGGGCGGGTGTGGTCGGGGCCCGCTCACACGTGTACACCGCTCGCGCGCCGCATGCCGCCGCGCACGCGGGCGGCGCCGCCGGCGGGCCCGTCCCTGTCGGTCGCCCTGGCCGCGGCCACAGTCGACGGGTCCAGTAGTCTACCCGACGCTGACGCCCTGGCGGCCGTGAAAGCGGCCGTGCGCACTGGCGGCGACGCGGCTGCGACCGAAGCGGCGGCGACGCTCACCACCCGCGTCCGGGCCGCTCGCACGCCAGCCGGCCGCACGGCCGCCCTGGCCGTCGCGGACGCCCTCTTCACGCGGTCCAAAGCTTTTCGTCGCGCTCTGTGCGACCGCCTGCCCGAGTTTTTAGAGGGAGCGGCCCCGTCGGCGGGCACCACCGCCGACGCTTCGGCCTCGACCTCCACCCCACTCTCTGGCGGCCTGGCCGCCGCGGCAGACGTCACCGCGTCCACCGCCGCCGCCCTCGCCCGGTGGGACGCCGCGTTCGGAGACGCGTACGGAGAAGTGCGGGCGGCCCGCCGGTTCGTGGACCGGGAAGTGGCGCGGAGCCGGGCGGGGCGGCGCGGCGGTGCGGCGTCGCCCGCCGCTGCCGCTGCTGCTGCTGCGGCGGCGGCGGCGCGCGTTGCCGAAGACGCGGCCGCCGTCCTGCGCCAGGTCGACGCGGCGCTGGAATTGGCGGGCTTGGCTGGCGACGACGACGAGGAGGATGAAGGGGAAGGAGGCGACGGCGCGGCGGGCGGGTGGGAGGACGCCGCGGCGGGCGGCCCCGCCGGCGGCCGACCTCCACCCTTTTCGAGTCCGCCGCGGCCGGTGCACGCGCTGCCCAAGACGGAAGGCCTCGCCGCGTACGCGGGGGACGACGACGACTCCCCGCCGGAGCCGCCCGCACAGCAACCACCAGCGCGTCCGCCCCCCATCCCGCCCGCGGTCGCGGACGTGCTGGCCGACCTGGCGGCGGCGCTGCGGTCGCGGCACGGGCCCGCGGTCGAGGCCTGGCGCGCTCGCGTGGCGGGCGGGCCAGACGCGTCCGCCGCGGCGGCGCTGGCCGCCCGCCTGCGCGCTGCTGGACGGCGCCTGGGCCGGCTGAGTGGTGTGATTGCGGCGTGCCGCACAGCGCGGGAGCTCCCGGAGCGTGTCCGCCCGCCACCGCCCAGCGCGGAGGATCCCGCCGCGCGGCCGCCCGCCCGCCTCCAGGCCCCCCCACCACCCCCCTCCACCACCCGCCGGCGCCCACCGCCCTCCACCCTCCCGCCCTCCCTCCGTGCCGCCCTCGCGGCGACCGCGCCCGTCCTGCCGTCCGGCCCCCACCTCACGCACTGGGACACGGACGGACCCCCGCCGCTGCCGGGCGGCGCGCACGCGGGCTTGGCCCTGTCCACGCACTGGGGCGCGTTTGACGCCTCCGCCCCCCTGCCGCGTGACGTCGCGGAACGGCTGGCGGGCGTGGGCCAGCTGGCGCGGTACTATGAGCCACCACCTGCGGAGGGTGGCAGTGGTGCAGAGCGGCGGGAGCCGCCGCCACCGCCGCCGGAAAGAGAGCGGCGCGCGGCGCCTGACCCGCGGCCACCGCCGCTGCCGGCTGGCCGTGGCGGCGCCGCCGGGCCTGCCGCGGGCGACGGCGACGACGACGAGGAGGACGAGCCCGACCCGGATGTCGTGCGCGTCCCGCCGCCGCCGCCGCCCAAACGACACAAGGGCCCGGTGACGGTCGTGGGCGGCGCCGGTGGCGCCGGGCGGCGGGAGACGGGCGCGCTGGCTGCGGCGCTGGCCGCGGCCGCGGCCGCGGCTGCGCCGCCGCCACCACCGCCGCCGCCGCCGGTGCCGGTTCCCTCTCCTGCGCTCCCCGTCAAAGCCGAGGTGGTGGAGGACGTGCGGCCGCCGCCGCCTGCCCGGCCGCCCCAGCCGCGGGTCATCGCGGATCTGGAAGCCGCGGCGGCCGCCGCCCTGGCCGCGCCGCTCCCCGGCGCGGGCGCCGCTGCAGTCGCGGCGCTGCCCGCCGCCACGCGGGCCGCGGACCGGGCATTCAATGCGGCTGTGCTGGCGGCTGGCGGCGGCAGTGAAGCCGCCCTGGCCCGTGCCGCCGCCGCGGAAGCCCAGGCCGACGCGGACGCGGCGCGCGCAGCCGAAGCCGCGGCCGCGCGCGGGCGCCGCGGCAGCCGGGGTCGCGCCCGCCGTGGCCCGTCCGCCGGCAGCCGTCTGGCGACGCTGCTGACCCGGTCAGCACGGGAAGCGGCGGCGGCGGAGGCTGGTGAAGCGGCTGACGGCGCCGCCCGGGATGAGACGGCGGTGCGGTGGTAGGGGGCGTGGCTGGGGGGTGCGCGCCGCATAAAAAAAAAGGGTGTGTAGAACTGCGTTTTTTTTTCATTGGTTCAGCGCCCGCCCCCCCCCCCCCCCCCCCCCCCCCCCCCCCCCGCCCCCCGCCCTCACTCCCCGGTGATGAACGGGTGTTTCAGCGCATCCCGCGGCGTGATGCGCCGGTCAGGGTCCAAGCTCAGCAGCCGGTCCAACAAGTCCGCAAAGGCCGCCAAGGACCGGCGGTCGGCCGGGCTCGCGCCCGGCGGGGGCGGGCCCAACCGCGCGGCCAGCGGCCGCCCCGCGACCGGGTGCGGGACGAGGCGCCGGGCGGGCTTGCCCGTCGCCCGGTCCGTCGTCTGCTGCGCAAAGACGAGCGCCGCGCCCGGCGGCGGCGGCGGGCACCCGGGCGCCGGCACGCCTTCGTAGTGCTTCCACGCAAACGCCCCCCTGCGCACCATGCGGGCGGGGAGCGGCCCCTTGGCGTCCATGACCAGGGCCAGCATGGCGTTGTTGGACCCGCCCGGGAACAGGATCTTGCCGGTGTACAGCTCGGCCGCGACGCAGCCCAGGGCCCAGGCGTCAACGGGGTGGTCGTACGGCAGGCCCAGGATGACTTCGGGCGGGCGGTAGAAGCGGGAGGCCAGGTAGGGCGTGAGCGCGTTGCCGCCGCCCGCCCACATGGCCGACCCAAAGTCGGCCAGCAGCACGGACGCCGCGCCGTCCTCGACCAGGATGTTGTCCGGCTTGACGTCCGCGTGGATGACGCCACAGTTGCGGCAGTGGGCCAGGGCGAGGAGGAGTTGGGAGGTGTACGCCCGGACGGCGGGCAGGGCCAGGCCGACGCCCCGGCCGTACCGCTTGGCCAGCGAGCGCAGGTTGCCGCCCGCGGCCGCGGGGAAGGCCAGGACGGCGTGGCCGCGGTGCTCGAAGGACGACCACAGCCGGACGCAGTGCCGCTTCCCACCCGGGTCCGCCGCGGCCAGCTTGCGCAGGATGGACGCTTCCAGGGCCGCGGCCTTGGCCATGAGGTCGTTGGCCCGAATGATTTTCAGGGCCGCCTCGCCCCCCGGCAGCGGCGGCGACGGGTCTGTGGGCGTGGGCACGCCGCTGTCCCTGGCCCGGACGACCGTCGCGAACACGCCCGCGCCCAGCGTGGCGGACACCTCGTACCGGCCGGCGATGACTTCACCGACGCGGGCGCGGTAGTAGCCTTCCGCGTCGTCAAACGCGTCGGCGAGCGCCGCGGTGGCGGCCGCGGCGGACGTCGGCGCGGACGGGCGCCTGCCTCCAGCGCCGCCGCCGCCAAAGCCGTCCGCCCCGCCGACGTCGCCGTCGTCGTCCGCAAACATGTCGGGCGTGGCACCGCCGCCGCCGCCTTTCCCACCACCGCCGCCGCCGCCGCCGCCCGGCGGGCTGAGGGACAGCGGCACGCCGGCCAGGCGGCCTGGCGCGGGGCGGCGCTCCCCAATCCCGTCGGCGTCCGCGTCGGCGGCGGCCATCTCTTCATCCGCCGCCGCGAGTGGTTGTGGCGGCGGCGGCGGCGGCGGCGGCTGAGCGCGTGCCGCTCCGTCGCCGCCGCGTCCGCCGCCGCCGTGTTTTGCGAGGATGGCCGCCCGGCGCGCTGCGCGCGCGGCCGCCTCGGCCGCGAGCGCGGCCGCTTCTTCGTCCTCGTCCGCGCCGGCCAGCGCGGCTTCGGCTCGGTCAGCGAGCGTGCCGTCATCCAGCTCGGGCGTGGGCGACTTTGGCGGCGGCGGTGGCGGCGGCGGCGGCAGCGGTTCGGCCGACGGCCGGCGGCCTGGAGGCGGTGGTGGTGACCAGCGCCGACGCCCGCGCGGCGACCGCGACCGCGACCGCGACCGGGGCCTGCTGCTCCCGGCGCCGCCTCGCCACCGGCCGGGTGACCGGGACCGAGACCGCCACCGCCGCGGAGCGCCTCGTCCGTCGCGGTCGGGCGGCGAGCGGGAGCGACTGCGCGAGCGCTCGCGGCGGGGAGCATTGGTCGGCGCAGCGACCGCAGCCTCCTCGCCCACCAGCTCGCCCAGCTCGCCCTCCTCCGAGGACATGGGGGGGGCTGTGTCTGTGCTGGTGGAGCGTGCGCGCACGCCGCGCCCGCAGCACGGCCTGTCCCCCCGTCCCCCGTGGGGATGATGGGGACGCACAGGGCTTTGGTGCGACGAAACAGAGGGAGAAGGCCAGAGTGGGGGAGGGGCGTGCAACTTCACACCGCCCATTGCTGGCTCCTTTCTTCGCCCGCGGCGCGCCCGTCCGGCGGGCCTGGCTCAACCAGCCGCGGTGGCCGTGGGCCTCAGGACCCGACCTCGGGGTTACGATCGGACGTGGGTCGCGCCACGCCGTTCAAGCCCGCGAACGGGCGACAAGAAAGATGGCCGACCCCGCGCCACCTCCGCCGGCCGGCGCCCCGCCCCGCCCCAGCATGGACGCCGGCGCCTGGAAGGACCGGAAGCGCGAACTGGAAGCGCTCTGGAGCAACGCGCCCACGCCCACCGCGGCTGACGGCGGCGGCGACGGCGGGCCGGCCGCGCCTCCCCCGCGCCACCCGCCGGCCGCCTCCCCCGCCCCGCTCCTCGCGCCCGCGCCGACCACGCGCCACGAGTTTGCGCGCCTGGTCGGCGTCGACGCCTGGATCCCGCCGGAGGCGCTGAAGCCTGTCAAGCGCCTGGGGTCGGGGTCCTTTGCGACGGGTGCGTTTTGGTTTGGGTGGGTGGGTGGTGGCGCGGGCGGGGTGCCTCCCTCGCCCCCCCACCCCACCCCTGTGTGCGTCGCGCCCTGTGTGTGTGTTTGCTCACCCCCCCCCCCCTCCCCCCTTCACCCCCCTCCACACACACACACACAGTCGAGCTCTGCGACTACCGCCCCTCGCCCTCCGCCCCACCCACCCGCGTCGCGGTCAAGCGCTTGCGTGCGGGCTGCGCCTTGGACGCCGTCGACCTCGCCGCCGAAGCCCGGCTGCTGGCGGGCCTGCGCCACCCAAACATCGTCCGCTTCCTGGGCGTCGGCGCGTCGCCTGCGCACGGGCGGGCGGGCGGTGGCGGCGCGACCACCACCATCCGCGCCCCCGGCTCCCCACGCGGCGGCGGCGCCGCCGCCGCCTCGTCGGACCCTTTGCGCGACGACTGCTGCTACCTGGTCCAAGCCTACGTGGGTGGCGGCACCCTGAAAAAAGCGGTGCAAAGCTCCATGGCGCGGCCGCGCGGGGCGCCCCCACCGTACACGGCCGCCGACGCGGCGGCCTGGGGCGCCGACGTGGCGGCGGGCCTGGCGTTCCTGCACGGCTCCAATCCGGTCATCATTCACCGCGACCTCAAGCTGGAAAACGTGCTGCTGACCAAGGGTGGCGGGAGTGGAGGCAGCGCGGACGGTGGCGGCACGGCGGCCTCTCCTCCACCCCCTGCCCCATCGCCGACCACGACCACCACCGCCGCCGCCGACGACCGGCGCGTCGCGTTGCTGGCCGACTTTGGCCTGGCCGCCTCCTTTGTGTCACCGGACCTGGACACCCGGCGATCGGCCTTGACGTCCGCGCCTACCGCGGCCTGGTGGCGGGCGAGCAGCGGCGGGCGGCGCGGCAGCGGTGGCAGCTCAAACTCGCCGCCGCCCTGCCCCGACCTCGGCCGGCCGCGCGTGTCCGCCGTCGCCGCCCAGCTGGCGCGCCTGGCGGCTGGCGAAGCCATGGACGACGCGCGCGTCTCTGCGGCGGCAGACGCGCTGGATGCGGCGCTGAGCGCGTGGACGGACGGGCCGGGCGCGGCGGCGCGTGGGAATGGTTCTACCACGTCTGCCGGGGGGCCGCCGCGGCCACCCGCCGCCACCCGCCACCCGCCGTCCAACCGCGCCGTCTTCGCCATGACGGCCAAGACGGGGTCGTACCTGTACATGGCGCCCGAGATCACCCTGGGCTCGCCCTACAACCAGGCCGCCGACCTGTTCTCCCTGGGCGTCCTGCTCTGGGAGCTGTTCTCCGGCAAGACCGTCGCGGCCGTCATCCTCGCGGCCACCCCGCCCGGCGCGGACCTGGCCAACGTGGCGGAGCTGTACGCCCACCGCGTGTCCCGCGGCTTCCGCCCGCCCATCCCGCCGGCCTGGCCTGAAGTCCTGCGCTCCCTCGTCTCGGCCTGCTGGGCGCACGCGCCGGACGCCCGGCCGCGCGCGGCGGCGGTGGCGGCGGCGCTGGCCACGCTGGCCACCAGCGCGACGCTCTCCGCCTGGCAGCCCGCCTGGGCGGCGGGGCTGCCCGCGGCGGGGGAGGTGGCGGGGGGTGGCAACGCGCCGCACGGCAGCACCACGGGCCTGCCGTGGTGCTGCTGCATGTGAGCGAGCGAGCGGCGGGAGACAAAAAAAGGAGAGGGAGGGAGGGAGGGGGGGGGGGGGGGGAGGTTGCGAGTTGTTGTGACGCCGCACTGAGAGCAAAGGAAAGGGAATCCAGACGGTGTCGTGCCGTCTCTCGTGCCAGGGGAGCACAATCTAGGGGCGTGTTGATTTGGCTCTCCTGGCGTGTAGGCTCACAGTGCTGGTTGGTAGGCGGCTCGTGCTGCGTGCTGCCTGTCTCTCACTCTTCCTTCTTTTCTTCCCCTCCGCGCACCCGCGACGGGGGAGGGCTCACACACCTCTGCCCCCGGTCCCTGACGGCCGAGGCTCCTGACGAGTGGCTTTTGTGGGCGGACACGTCCCGGAAGGCCTAGCGATGGACGTGCGTTGTGTTGTTTTTCCCCCCCCCCCCGCTCGCGCTCGCCGCTCCGCCCAGGCAATGGGGCTGGCGAACATTGGGAGCTCGTGTGTTCCTCGGCGTCGCGCCGCCCCCGTCCGGGCCCGTCCGCCCATCGCCGCCTGTGCGAGGGCTGGCCACAAGCGTGGAGAACAGAACCACGCGTGAAGAAGCGGGCGGAGGTGGCCGCGCCTCCGCGCTGTGCGTCTCGGAACGAGGGCCGTGCGGAAGGGCGCCCCGCCCCTCCCAAGCGACCGGCCGCCCGCTGCTCTCTGATTGCAGTGGCCTGCGGCCGCCACCCAGTTTCTCGAGGGTGGGCCTCCCTCACGCCTCCGCCGCCCACGCAGAGGCTTGCCCAAACACCAAGGCCCAGCCTTGGCGGGCACGGAGTGGGGGACGGACTCCGCGGCCCGTGCGGCACGCGCCTTGTGCTCGCCTGCGCTCTCGCTATATGCTTTCGCTTAACGAGAAAAAAAAAACGCTCCCTACCAAACAACAGCTCGACGTCCGGGCCGGCAATTTCCTCGAGGTGAGAGCCAAACCGCGCACATTGTCATGTCAGGGGAGCTGCCCATCCCCGGGTGTGGGTTGGTGGAGGAAAGGACGCGTGTCCAGGGCCTGGGGCGGCCCGAACAAGGAAGGGCCGCGAGGCTCGCCCGGGCGCATGCGGCTGCCCGACCTAGCCGCCCGCGCGGGGCGGGCGACGTGGCGGCCTCACCCAACCATCTCCCCCCCTGCCTCACGTTTTTTTTTCCATCTCCGCAAAAACAAACACTGCACCAGGTCCTGGACGACTTTGATGCGCAGTCCCTGTTTGGCGTGGCTGCTGCGGGCGGCGCCGGCGCCGGCGCCGGCGGCCAGGCGGGCGGCGTCCCCGCGCCGGCCGACTTGAGCTGCCGCGCCGCGCACGGTGCGCCGGCCGCGCCCGCCACGCCGGCTGCCGCGCCGTCCGCGGAGGACAGCGGCGCGGACGAGAACCCGGCGCACCTCGTCCTGCCGGCCATTGTCTTTCCCAGCCTGGGCGTGGCCCCTGCGCCGGCGTCTCCCCGCGCGCGCAAACAGCAGCCGACCGACCACCTCCGCGCCCGCCGCCCCGGCGGGTTGGGCTCGCCCGGCGCCTCTGCCCCCTCCTCCGCCGCCGACGCGGCGACGACGGAGCCGCTCCTGTGCGGCAGCCGCCTCATGACGGCGTCCGGGTCGCCCCGCGCGACGACGACGGCGGCGACGGCGGCCGCCACGCCGCCCACGCCGGCCGGGCGCCGGCTGGGCGGGCCGGGCGCCGTCGGGTCGCCCGCGTCCTCGGGCGGGTCGGGCGCCGGCGCCGCCCAAGGCGTGCCACAACCCCTGCCGACGCGCGTCCCGGCCGTGCCGGCCTCCCGGGCCAGTGGCGCCAGCTCGCGCGCCCGGCCACGGTCGCGTGCGGCGGTCGTGGCGGGCGCTGGGCCCTCCGCGCCGCTTCTACCACAACAGCAGCGCAAGCGCGCCCGCCCGCCCGCCAAGGCCGCGACCGCGGCGCCGCTGCCGGCGCCGTTTTACGCACCGCCGTCCAAGCGGGCGGCGCTGGCGGCTTTGCCGGCGCCCATCGACGCCCCGCGCTTCGCCATCAAGCCGACGACCGCCCGGTCGCAGGCCGCCGCCGCAAAGCGCGCCGCGAAAGCGGCGGCCGCGTGCGCCGCCCGCGCCGCGGCCGCGGCCCGCCCGCTGTCCCGCCGCCGCAAAAGCGGCGGCGGGGCGGCGGGTGGGGGCGCGGCGGCGTCCACGACGCACGCCGCCCGGCCGTCCACCGGCGCGGCGCCGCCCGCCCCGCCGCCCGACGGCCTGACGCGGGAGCAGCGCGTCGCCCGCTACCTGGCCAAAAAGGCGACGCGCGTGTTCAGCCGGGCCGTCCGGTACGAGTCCCGCCGCGCGTACGCGGAGGTCCGCCCCCGCATCAAGGGCCGCTTCGCCACCAAGGCCGAGGTGGTGGCCATGCGCGCCGCGGCGGCGGCGGCGGGCGTGGATGTGGCGACCTTCTTCGGCGAGGGCGGCCCCGGCCTGGCCCTGCTGGAAGCGGGCGGCGGCGGCCTGGCGCCCGCCGGCGCGCAGGACTCCGGCGGCGGCGCCGGCAGCGTGGGCGTCGTCGGGCAGACCATCCCGGCCCTCCTGCTGTGAGGCGCCATGGCTGCCTGTCTTTCTCCAATCCCCCCACCACCCCACCCCATCCCCCTGGCGACAAAAACGAAGCGGGACTGCGCGAACACACCCTTTGCCCCCCTTTTTTTGCTTCATCAAATTTTTTGACAGGCCCCCGCAAAGGCATGACACGACTCGACACCCCTACCCCGTTTTTTGGACAGCGTACTCTTTTCTTTTGGGAGACAGAAAAACAGACAGAACAGGGCGACGGAGGACTTGAATTTTTTTGGTTTGACTTTTTTTGTGGTCGGGCCGCTGGAAAAAGACCAACAGCGCCGACCATCCCCTATACCCCCCCCCCCTTCCACCGCGCGTGTGCGTGCGGGCAGAGGCGGTCCCGCACCGGCCGCCCGCACATGCGCAGGCTACGCTCATCATTGTTTTGGCCGCCCCCCCCCCCTTCACCCCCCAACAACCTTCATCCAAACAATCGCTTTTTCTCCTTTTTTTTGAGAATTCTTTATGCAAGACTTTGACGGGCGTGCTTTGCACGCCCTCTCCGTTCGCCGCGCGAGAGAGAGAGAGTGAGCAAGGAGTGAGAGAGCGCGCACGAAAAAAAAACCGAGCGCGTTGGAGAAAATGGGGGACGGCCCTCCCAACCCCGCCTCCCTCCTCCTCCTCCCGCTCTCCTCCCCTCTCGTTCTCTTTTTTTGTTTCATTCGTTTAAACAGGACCGACTGGCGGGCCTCTCAGAGGCCCACTTCAAACGACTTCTTTCCACTGCGGGCGCGTGTGCACACACGCCCTCCCGCACTGTGTAAAACAAGACGGCAAAACCAAGAAAGAACATAACAACAACACACGACACATGGCCCTCTCTCTGTTTTTTCTCCACCTCAAAAACCTCAAACCTAAAGACACACACACCTGCCGACACAACAAACTGGAGGGGGGGGTGGGAGACAAGGACGCGCACAGGCGCGCGCGCGTGCGTTATTCGGTCTCCAGGCCGGCCGACGGCGTGGTGGTGGCCGTGGTCAGCACTCGGCCCGCCGACTGCGTGGGCGTCGGCGGCAGCGGGAGGGCCGCCGACCGCGCGGACGACAGCGGCGGCGGCGGCCGCACAAAGGGCGAGGCGGGCGAGGACGGGCCGGCGTCGTCGCCTGCGTCGCCGCCGTCCGACCAGGCCAGCGACCGCACCCGGTCCGCCAGGTCGCAGCAGCAGCCGGCCGCAAAGGGCGAGCGCGGCGGCGAGCCCGCGGGGATGGCCGCGGGGATGGCCGCGGCGCCCGGCCCGGCGCGCTGGGAGAACACCGACGCGGGCGCGGCCGTGCGCGGTGGGGAGGCGGCGGCGCCCGCCCTCCCGCCTCCAAAAGCGGACGGCGGGCAGCGCAGGGCCCGGGAGGCTGTGCCGGCGAGGTGCGGCGGGGGCGGCGGGAGGGCGGCCGGGCGTGGTGGGGCGGCCGGTCCGCTGGCCCCGCACCCGGCGCTGGCCGCCCGCGCCATCGCCGGCCCGCCGCCGTTCCCGGGCCTCGCCGCGTTCAAGCAGGCCGCCGCCCCGCCAAACTCGGCCAGGGGCCAGCGCGCCCAGAAGTCGGCGCCCGGGCCGGGCGGGTGGAGCGGGACGGACGCGGAGCGGCGCGGGAGGTCGGGGCCGGGCGGGGGGGGGCCGGACCGACACCCCGCCTCGCCGTCGGCCGCCAGGCGGGCTGCGAGGGAGGCTCGTGCGGCCGCCAGGCAGGTCGGTGGCAGTGCCGCCGGCGCGGCCGCCTGTGCGTGGTGTGGTGTGAGAATGGGGGAGGGAGGCGTGGGGGGTGGGGGTGGGGGTGGGTGGGATGGGGGGTGGGCGGGAAGGGGAGAGAGGGGGGAGGCAGCCTCCTCTGCTGCCGCCAACCGGCTGCGGGGGCGTGAGTCGCGGGGTGCGTGCGTGGGTGGGTGGATGCACGCCCGCCCAGCGGTTCTGACGTGCTCAAACAGCCAGACTGCCGCCCGATCGGGCAATGCTGGGCCTGAAGCTGCGTCCTGGGGGAGGCCTGGGTCTCTCGCGGGCGGTGAGGCGCCCGCGCGGCGCGTTTTAGCACGGGGCAAGGCCGTCCGCGTTGGCAGCGACGCGGCAATGCTTTCACGCGCCTCTCGCGGGGCGGGCGGCGGTCGAGGCGCCGCCGCACCCTGTTGACGCTGGCGTGCAAGGCCTGGCCTTGTGGATGGGGGTGGTTGGGCGTCCACGCACCTGGTCGGCGGCCTCCATTGCCTCTGCCGCTTCACTCTCTCGCTCCCTCAGGCCGCTGCGGCCTGGACGAAAGAATTGTGACGGCGCCCATGCGCCGCTCCCCGAGTCTGTGCGCTCGCATTGCTCTTTCTTGCTTGCGCGCCGCCTCGCACGCTCTGGACCGTGAGCCATGCCCTTCTTCCAGGTGCGGCCAGGACTGCACGCGTGTCCAGCACTCTGCCAGCCCGCCAGTGGGCGGCAGGGAGACCGCGCGAGGGGGCCGAGGGCGCGACGCTCCCAAACAACCCGCTGGCCCCCCCGCGCTGGCCCGCAACCCTCCCCCCTCCCACCCACCACCCACCCCCGACTGCCGCACACTCTCACACACTCCCACACAGTACACGCTCACGCTCCCGCCGGCCAAGCGCGGCTGCCACCTGATCACCCGCCAAGTCAACGAGGCCGCCAAGCCGGGCCTGTCCAAGCTGCGGCTCGGCCTGGCGCACGTCTTCCTGACGCACACGTCCGCGTCGCTGACCATCAACGAGAACGCGTGCCCGGACGTGCGGGCCGACCTGGCGGCGTGGTTCCGGCTGACCATTCCGGAGGGGCCGGCCGCGCCCTGGACACACACGGACGAGGGCTACGACGACATGCCGGCGCACTGCGCCTCCACGCTGGCCGGCGTGTCGCTGACCATACCCGTGGCCGGCGGCCGCCTTGCCCTGGGGACGTGGCAGGGCATCTACCTGAACGAGCACCGGGACGCGGCGACGCCGCGCACGCTCATTGTGACGCTGCAGGGCGAGGTCGACCCGCGCGCGTAGGGGTGTGGGGTGGTGGGGTGGGGTGGTGGGGTGGGTGGGGGAGGGAGGGGAGGGAGGGAGAGGAAAAGAGTGCGTCGGCTGGTGTGTGTGTGTTCCGTGTGTGTCTGCCTGGGTCTGGTCTCTCCTCCGTCCGTCCGTCCCGTCCTGCACAAAAAACAAAACAGCGCGCGCCTCACCCCATCCCCACCCACCTCCCCGTCCCCCCATCAAGCGGCAGCAGCGCTCGCATCACCACCCTCACCCGCCGCCGCCGCCGCCGCCGCCGCCGCACGCGCCGGGTGGTGTTCCCGCTCATAAAACAGGATGTACCCGTGGTCTGTCCCACCGCCGCCGCCGTCCGGCCCTCCGCCGCCAGGCCAGGGACTCGGCGACCCTCCGCCCCCGCCGCCCCCACCCGCGCCAAACGCGGCCGACACCGCAGCCTCGGCGATCGGGTCGACCGCGTCGTCGTCGATGCACAGCCACCCCGTCGGCGATCCCGCCGCCCGCACAAAGGCCACGTAATGGCCGTGGTTGGGCCCGGACCCGACGTGGACGACGACGGCGGCCAGGCGGAGCGGCACGTCCGCGACGGGCTCGGACCCGGGCGGGGGGCGGGGCGCGCCCCCCGCGCCGCCCCCCGGCCCGCCGCCGGACGCCGCGGCGGACGGCCCCAGCTTCAACTCAAACGGGAACGCGACCCGGTGGCCGAGCTTGCGCAGGCGGGGCGGCCCGCCCGCCGACACCGGGGGCCCGCCGCCCACGCTCACCAACCCGCCGCCCGCGTACTTGAACCGCTTCAGGTGCAGCGCCAGGACGTGGGCCGGCAGGCGGTCGACGCGCAGCCGCTTCTGCGCTTCCTGCAGGCCACCGCACCGGGCGCACCAAAACTTGTCGGGGCCCGCCAGGGTTTCCGTGCCCGCAAACTGGCGCAGGCAGGCGGCCAGCGAGGTGTGCGGGCCGACCTCCAGCGACAGGTCGTAAAACGGCTCGGACCGCGCGGTCACGGCCTCGCACCCCAGGCACTTGGTCTCATTCACCAGCGAGCCCTGGAAGACCTCGTCCACCCACGTGGGCGGCGGGGAGGGTGGGGGAGGGCCGGCGGCGCGCTCGCCGTCGTCGCCGTCACTGCTGGACGACGAGGACGAGGAGGAGGAGGAGGAGGAGGACGAGGAGGGCGGCGGCGGCGGCGCGGCCGTCACCTCCTGGGGGCCGTCGGGCCGGCCGCGCCCGCCGCCGGTCCGCCCCCCCTCTCTCAGCTCCTCCGCCGCCGCGTTGAGCAAGCAATTCAGGAATTCGTGCGCGTCCTGGTGGGCTGGGGACGCAAACGGAGCAGGAAAATCAGAGCGCAGGCGCGCAATGAAGCGGCGGGGGCCCAGGACGGGCGTGCGGCCGGACGAAGACGCGGCGGCCGCGACGGCCGCGCCGCGCGCGGCCGCGGCCGCGGCCGCGGCACGCCCCACGAAACTCGTCGGCGGCGCGGCCGGCGCGCCGCCACCGGTCGACCCGCCGCCGTGCGCAAACAGGTCGCCCAGGGACGCTAGGAGGGAGGAGTCGGGCGGGACGCCGGAGGCGGCGTTGGCCGCCGCGTACGCCAAGACGCGGTCGCGGAAGGGCCGGCAAAAGTAGAGGGCCTGGGGGAGGGTGGGGAGCGATGATTGAGTGTGAGCGCACAGCGCGCGCGGAAAACGCATGCGTTGGCCCCTGCCTTTTTCGCCGGGCGCACGCCCACCCCGTCCACCCAATCACACGCACCTGCAACACGCTGTTGGCGTAGCACGTGTTGCCGTAGTTCTCCAGGCCGAACGTGCGCTCGTCAGCGGAGGAAGAGGACGGGCCTCCGGCCCCGGGCGCTGCAGCGCCGTCGGCGCCGCCACCGCCGCGGGAAGACTGGGCCGCGCCCATTGGTTTTAACGTGGACGGGGAGGCTCAACCGCCACGCGGAGGTGCTGTGCGGGTGCCGTGTGGAGGCGCTCAGCGGGTTGCGGGGCAGGGCAGCCGCGCCCAGGCGCCGCACCACACGCACGCACGCTGCGCGAAATGGCACAGTGCGACCCACGCACCCCCGCTGGCGCTCTCTCTCTTTCACCTTCCATCCCTCCATCATTCCACACATGTTTGTGTCTTACACGGAAGTGCCCGGGGGGCTTCCCTCGTCCCCGGGCACGGGGATGGGGAACGCCCCCCCGGCCTTCCCCCATGTCTCTCTCTCTCTCACACACACACGCCCTTCACAGCACGCCCCTCCCACACACACAAACACGCGACGCGCACGGAATGAAAACGCGCGACACCCCCCGTCCCTCTCCTCACATGTTTTGTCCCCATGCCGTCCCACTCACTCCCCGCCGCCGCCGCCGCCACCCCCCCACCGCCACCATCCCCGCCCTCAGGCACGGCCGGCGGTCCACCCATGAAAAAGTCGGCGGCAGGCAGGACGGCGGGCGGGGACAGGCCAGTCGGCGGTGGCGGCGGCGCGGGCGCCGCGGGCGGTGGGGGTTCGACGACGGGCTCGGGCGGCGCGGCAGCCGCGGCGGCCGCGTCGGCAGCAGCAGCCGCGGCGGCCTGGTTGGCGGCGGCAGCGGCGGCAGCGCGGGCGGCTTCGGCTTCGGCGGCCGCGGCGGCGGCGGCGGCTTGCGCGTCGGCGAGCGAGGCCGGGGGCGGGGCGGCCGCCGGCGGCGGCGGCGGCGGCGGCGCGGCAGGCGCGGCCGCCCCGCCCGCCGCCGCCCACTGGGCCGCCAGGGCGGCAGCTTCCGCGGCCGACGGGTCCAGCTGGGGGGGCGGGACGGCCGGCGGGTGCGGCGCGCCAAAGGCGCCCAGGCCCGCCAGGCCGGCCGGGAGGCCGCCCGCGCCGCCCGCGAGCATCGAGGCCATCGCCGCGCTCACCGCCGCGGCCGCGGCCGCCCCGCCGTCCGCCGGGTGGTGGTGGTGGCCGGCCAGCGCCTGGTGGTGGACGGCGTGCATGGCGCCGCCGAACGCGTCCAGGGGCAGGCCGGCCTGCAGGGCGGCGGCGGCCAGGTCGGGCGCCAGGCCGCCGGCGGCGGGCGCGGCCGGCGTCGCCGACTTTTTGCGCACGCCCGACCGCGAGCCGGGCACGGCGCCGGGCGTCCGGCCGCGGCCGCGGCCACGGCCCCGCCCGCGGGACGCGCCGCCACCACGCCCGCCGCCCGCCGACCGCGGCGTGCCCCAGTCCCCGCCCGCGCCGTCGTAGCTGCCGCCGCCGCCGCTGCCGCGCGGCGGGCGCTCGGGCGCGGGCGGCGGCGGCCACGCATTGTCCAGCCGCGCGCCCGCCCACCAGCCCGCGAACTGGGCTTCCAGCTTGGTGGCCGCGGCTGTGACGGGCGAGTCCTCGCCGTTGAAGGTGCGGCAGTTGGCCCACACCCGCGCGACGGCGGCCTTGACGGACGCCGGGTCCGGGTACCCGCCCGCCACGAGCGTCTCGGAAATGGTGCCCAGGTCGATGGGGTCTTTGATGACGTCCCGGTACTCGGGAATGCCCAGGGCGTCGGGGTCGACGGGCACGTTGAAGAAGCGCATGGCGCCGGGCTGCTGCATGACGCGGTAGAGGACCTGGTGTGTTGAGGGGGGTGGGTGGGTGGGTGGGTGGGGGGGTGGGGGGTTGTGTGAGCGAGTGGCGGGAGAGCGGGGGGCTGGGTGGGCGGGCGTTGTTGAGCGGGCCCCGGACCGGTCGAAAAAAAAAAGGGCTGGGCTCTCCCTGTCGGAGCGGCGCCGGCGTGCCGGCGTGCCGGCGCCTGCTGGCGTCGCATCCCACAAAATCGGACACCTCAGCGCCTGGCCTGCCATCCAGGCGCGGAAGGCCGGGGTGGTTGGCCTGGGCGAAGCGGCCGGCGCGGGGGCCCCCCCGAACACGCACGCGTGCCGCATGGGGGCCGCACGACGGGGGCGCCGCATCGCTCTTTCGGATGGGACTCCAGCATTTTTTTGCCGTTTCGCCGCCCGGCGCCTCACCTTGCGGATGCGGGCGACGAGCTCCCGGCTCATGGGCGGCAGGCCACTGTCTCCGCCCACTGGCGCGGGCGCGGGCGCAGGCGGCGGCGCGGCGGCGAGTGGAGGGGGTGGAGGAGGCGGCGGCGGCGCGGCCGGCTCAGCCTGCGCCACGGCCGGCGGAGGGGCGTCCTCCGCCGCGGGCGGGGCCGGCGGCGCTTCCGCCGGCGGTGCGAGGCCCAGCTCCATTTGGTGTGGTGCGAGGCAGGCGGTGTCTCCGGGTGTCGGCTCCGGGCTCCCCGGAAAAAAAAAACAAAAGAGTGGTGCCGTCGCCCCCGCTGCCTTGCCAACCACTCTCGATTGTCCTTCCTTCTGCTGCAACACACACCACCACACAACATGAGGGGGGGGGGGGGGCGCGCCTGCCAGGCGCCTGGCTCCCCTCACCCTTCACTTGCGCCCACCCCGCCGGCGCCGCCGCCGCCTCCACCGCTCCCACCACCGCTCCCCCGCCGCCGCAGCGCCGACCGCCGTTTGAGGCCGACCAGCTGCAGGCCGATGCCCGAGTCCGGCCCCGCCATGGGCGCGGGCGCGCTGTGCGGCGGCCGGCCGGCGCCGCGCGGCTCGGCGGCCTCCGCCGCCGCGGCGGCGGCGGCGGCGGCCGCGGCCGCGGCCTGCGCGCGCCGGTCGGCCGCCCGGGCCGCGGCCGCCGCCCGCAGGCCAGACAGCTGGGCCGCCAGCTCCGAGCGCGCGGCGGGCGTCGGCGGCGGGCCCGCGCCGCCGGGCGCGCCGCCGTCGCCGCCGCCGCCCGCCCCCCGCGCCCGGCTCCGCGCCGCAAAGCCCCAGAACCAGTCGTGGAAGTCCCAGCCCGCGCCGGCCGTGCCGGCGGCTGTCTGGCCGCCCGCGTGCCCTGGCGCCGGGCGTGTGGACGCGCCACCGCGCCGGCCGCCGCCGTGGCGGGCGGCCGCGCCCCTGCCCGTGATGGCCGCGTACGCCTCCGCCAGCCTCAGGAAGCGTTTGTGGGCGGACGCCGGGTCCGGCGCGACGTCCGGGTGGTGCAGCTTGGCCAGGCGGCGGAAGGCGGCCCGCACGTCCGCTTCCGGCGCGCCCGGCGGCACGCCCAGCTGCTCAAAGGGGCAGGCCCACCACTCGCCCGGCGGGGGGGTGGAGGAGGGCGACGGGCCGCCATCGCGCTCGCCGTCGGAGTGGGCGGCGACCGGCGGTGGAGGCGGGCGGGCCTGCCGTGGAGGCGGGCGGGCCTGTGTGTGTGCGTGTGTGTGCGTGTGTGGTGGGTTGAGGCAGCGGGCGCGTGGGGAAAAAAAAGGGGGGGCGCCTCGCGCGACCCCATCATCCCCGCGTCACGATGCCACACCACACGGATGGCATCTCCAACCATCGTGCATATCGCTCGCCGTGGCGGCGAGCGTGTCGCCGCGTCCCTTGGTGCACGCGTGGCCGTGTGTCTTTCAACTTTTTTTGTTTCGCGCTCTCCAACACACGCACCGCGCAACCGCCGCGCTGCCGGGGCGCCGCAGGCGCTGCCGCCCGGCCCACGGCACCAAGCCGCGTGGCCATGGACAACGATGGCCCTCGCCAATCGGCTCCCACGAGCCCGGCAAGGCGCCGCCGGGAGTGTGTGTGTGGGCGCCGCAAAAAAAAAAAGGAAGACACCACTCTGGCCTCGCGCCGCCTTTGCCGCGTGCGCACACACACAGCAAACACCCACGGCGCGGGGCGCCGTGAAGCAATGCGGGCCGCCCTGCTGCGCCGCCCAGCTGCCGCCGCCCTGTCCGCCGCCTCCCGCGTCAGGAACGCTGCACTGCTGCCCACCAGGCGAGCAGTGCACCAGCCCAGCCGACGGCACGCCAGCTTTTCGCGCGCCGGCGCAATGTCTGCTTCGCACCGGCCCTGGGCCGACCTGGCAAGCGCGGCGCCGACCGCGCCAGCCGCCCTCTCCGCGGCCGCGTCCACCATCCCACCGCTCGACGACCCGTCCCGCTACAAGGGCCAGGCAGGCCGTGTCGCCATCATCGGCGGCTGCGCCGAATACACGGGCGCGCCCTTCTTCGCGGCGATGGCGGCCCTGCGCGCCGGCGCCGACCTCGCGCACGTGTTTTGCACGGCCGGCGCCGCGCCCATCATCAAGTCGTACGCGCCCGACCTGATCGTCCACCCAGTCCTGCAGGAGGACGGCGGGTGCGGCGGTGATGCGGGCGCTGCCGCCGCGGCAGCCGTCCAAGCCTGGCTGCCGCGCTTCGACGCCGTCGTCGTGGGGCCGGGCTTGGGCAAGGACCCGTCCGTCGCCGCGGCCGCCGCGGGCGTCGTGCGCGCGGTCGTCGCGGCGGGCACGGCCGGCCTCGTCCTGGACGCGGACGGCATCGCGCTGGCGGCGTCGGACCCGGCCCTGGTCAGGGGCTATGCCTCCGCCGTCCTCACACCAAATGCCGCGGAATTCGGGCGCCTGGCGGCGGCGTGCGGGGTGGGGGACGGGAGCCCGGCGGGGCCGCCTGGAGACGGACGCACAGACGCGGAGTTGGCCGCCCTCGCGGCCGCCCTGGCCGGGCCGACGGTCCTGCTGAAAGGGGCGGCGGACCGCATCGTGGCCGGCGGCGACGACGCCTTTTCCACGACCGTGGCGGGCAGGGGGTCGCCGCGCCGGGCGGGCGGCCAGGGCGACGTGCTCGCGGGCGCGACCGCCGCGTTCCTTGCGTGGGGCGTGTCGTCCAGGCGGGCGTGGGCGACGCGGGGCGGAGACGCGTCCCTGCCCTCCATCCCGCCCGCCGCCGCGGCGGCGGCTGGCGGAGCTGCTCTGACGCGGGCCGCGGCCGCGCGCGCGTTCGCGGCGCACGGGCGGGCCATGGTGGCGGCGGACGTGCTGGCGCAGGTGGGGCCCGCGTTTGCGGAACTGTTCGATTGTTAGCCAACACGTGCGCGGCTCTGAGTGTCCCCCCGGCGGCGCACCGCCTGCACCCCTCTCCTCGGCGTCCGCATCAGCCGGACGGAGCAGCCAAAAAAAAAGTCTCTCTGCCCCCTGTTTTTCGTCTGTTCTTTTTTTTGTCTTCGGCCTTGCCTCACATCATCGCAAAAAGCCTTCACCTCACCTTCACGGCGGCGGCGGCGCAAAGCACAGCAGGCGCTGCAGCCACCCAGGCCTCCGCTTGCCAGCGCTGGCGGCGCCGCCGCCACCCCTGCCGGACCCGCCGGCACCGCCTCCACCACCGCCGCCGCCTACCCCGCCGCCCACCCCGGCCTTGCCCCACCCGGGAGGCGCGGGCACTGGCGGCTCCACGGGCGCGCCCGGGTACAGCGGCGCCGCCGTCGCCAGCCAGGCCAGCGTGCGTTCGCGCGGGTCCTGGCGCCGGGCCCGGCGCGGGTCCAGTGGGGATGGCGCGGCGTCCGGCTCTCCGGCGTCGCCTCCCCCAGCAGGCGGGCGGGGCGGCGTCGCGGCCGCGGCGGCCACCGCTGGCGGCGGCGGGGGCACGGCGGGCGGGCCAGCAGCGGGCGGCGGCGTGGTGGCGGGCCCGGGCGAGGGCGCGCCTCCCCCTCCTCCTCCCGCTGGCCCTGCGGCGGCGTCCGTGGCGCCGGGCGGGGGACCGGGCCCGGCGGGAGGCGCGTCGTGTCGTGCCGGCGGCGGCGGCGGCAGTGCACCCCCGGCCGGCGGCGGCGTGGCCGCGCCACCACTCCCGCTCACCTTGCCTGCCGGCGATGCAGCAGCGTCAGCAGCCGGCAGCAGCGGCGAGGGCGCAGCAGCCGGGTGCGGGGACGCCGTCCCCCCTGCACCGCCACCACCGCCGCCGCCACCACCGCCCGTGGGTGGCGGCGGCGGGGAAGGCGCCGCCGCCGCTTCCGCCGCTTCCGCCGCTTCCGCCGGCGAGCCTGCGCGGCCTGTGGGCCCGGCTTTCTGCCCGTTGGATGCGGGCGTGGCGGGCGACGCAGCAGCCGCGGCAGCCGCGGCCAGTGCAGCGCGAGAGGGCGTCGCCGCTGTGGCGGGAGGGGACGGCGCGACGACGACGCCCGCACTCGCCGCACCGGGCCTGATCGGGGACGCCGTCCCCACGCCCGCGCCGCGTGAAGTCAGCAGGTCACCGCTGCCGACCGTGTCCAGGGCGGCGTGGGGCGGGCGGACTGGGGAGGACGTGGCAAGGCCGTTTCCCGCGGCCGGGGCCGCGGCGCTGCCGGCGGGCAGCGCGCCGCTTCGTGCCGCGGCCGGCGAGGCGGGCGTGGACGAAATGTCGCTAAAGGAGGCGGGCGGGTGGGATTCAACCACGGCTCGCCGGCCGCCCGGGCTGGGGCCGGCGGCGGCCATGGTTGGCGAAGAGGGGAGGAGGGAGTGGGGCGGAGCACAATCAGTGCCCTCCCGCGTTTTTGGTGTGACGCCGCGCACAGCGGTGTTTTTCTGTCCGCCGGGCGCGCGCCCGCAAGGGGAGAAAAAAAACGGCCGACCTTGGCGGGGCCGACCAGTGCCTACACCCAGGCTACAATGGCTGCCTGAGAGCCCCGCAGCTCACTCTTCACGGCACGGCGCAAGGGTGACCGCGAGTTGAAGGCTGGACGCGGAAAGAAAGGCCGTTCACTCGCGGCGTGCCTCCATCGACGGCCGCCACACCCCGAGCGAGGGGGGTGCGCCCCCCTCTCCTCTCGCATCCAAAAAACCATGACGCCGCCGCCGCCCCCGCCCCCACCCACGCCCATCCCTTCTCCACCGGAGACAGATGCCGTCCTGTCCGCCCCCTGGGGCGACTGCGGCCGGTCCGCCACCCTGGCCACCATCGCGGCCGCCTGCAAGGTCGGGCTGGCCGGCCTCGGCACTTTCACCATCACCCCGCCCGGCGGGGTCGGCGCGGCCCGCCTGGCGGCCGCGGCCACGGCCCGCCCCCCCGGCGTCGGCCTGGTCACCGTCGCCAACCACACGTCCACGCTGGACGACCCGGGCATCTTCTCCGCCGCCCTGCCCCTGTCCGTCTTTGCGACCGACCACCTGAGCGGGCGGGCGGTCCGCTGGTCGCTGTGCGCGCGGGAGGTGTGCCACTCCAACGCCGCCCTGTCCGCCTTTTTCCGGTCGGGCAAGACGCTGGCCATCGACCGCGGCGGCGGCGTGGACCAGGCCTCCACCCGCGCGGCGGCGGGCGCCCTGGCGTCGGGCGGGTGGGTGCACGTCTTCCCCGAAGGCCGCGTCCAGCACAGCGGCCGCCTGGGCCCCCTGCGCTGGGGCGTCGGCGCCCTGGTCTGCGGCTGCGTGGCGGCGGGCGGCGCGCCGCCCCTCCTCCTCCCCCTCTACCACTCCGGCATGGGCGGCGTCATGCCGCGCGGCGCGGTCCTGCCCCGGCCGTGGGGCAAAAACATCACGCTCGCGGTCGGGGAGCCCATCGACCTGTCGGACCTGACGCCCGGCTGCCGGGCGTCCGACCCGTCCGTCCGCGCGGCGGCCTGGGCCGCCATCACAACCCGCGCGGAAGCGGGCTTGCGGGCGCTGGAAGCGGGCGCGCCGCCCAACGCGGACCAGCGGCGGCCAGAGGAGAGGGCGGCGGACGCGGCTGCGGCGAGGGGGGCGGCAGACGCCCTGCCCACGCCGGGCGCGCCCCCGGGCCAACCCCGGCCCACGCCGCCGTGGAGGAGGAAGAAGGGAGGGAGTGGGTAGCTGTGGGTGTAAAACACAAAAAACAAAAATCGTCTTGTTCTCAACCGCCGCCGCCACCGCCCCCGCCACCATTGCCGCTCCACTCGTCCAGCGCGGGTTCCGTCAGGAAGGCCCACAACCCGCGGAGGACGGCCACGCTGACCTTCATGGACCACCACAGGACCGGCGCCCAGGCAATGGTCTGGAGCTCGCCCAGCGGGCGGAGGTTCAGGCGCCAGCCCCGGCGGGCCGCGGCCGCGGCCGCCGCGGCCGCGGGCGGCCAGGCGTCTGTCCAGGGCGGCGCGCCGCCCGGCGGGCGGGGCGCGAGGCCCAGGCGGGCGTTGAGCCAGTCTGACGCCGCGAGCAAAGCTCTGACAGCGGGCGCCCACTCGTTGGAACTCACGGGCCGGCGGGCCCAGTCGCCGCGGAAGGCAATGTCACCCGGGCGGGCGCGGCGCAGGCGGCGGGCGGGCGGACCGCCGCCGCCGTCCTCGTCGTCGCCTTCGCCGTCGTCCGACCACGCTCCAGGCGCGGACGACCGGCGCCGGCGCACGCCGCCGACGCCTCCACCGGCCTCTAAGAGTTCGGCGAAACCAGGTAAAGCCGCCGTCGCGGCGGCCCGGCAAGCCGCTAGAGCCGCCGCGTCGGCCGCGGCCGCGCGGCGGGCGGCGGCCGACCCGCCACCGCACGCCGAGCACTCGGCCGCCGCCGCCACCGCGTCCGCCACCGCCGCCGCCGCGGAATTGGGCCCACTCCCAGACACGCCTCCACCGGACCCACCCCAGGCGGGCGAGGGCAGGCGGGCCAGCAGGGCGGCCGCCGCGGCGGCTGCCGCGGGCGGCGGCGGGGCAGGGCCCCCGCCGCCACCCACCACACTCGCGCCCGCGGCCGCCTCCCATTCAGCCGCCTGGGCGAGCAGCCAGGGCCCGATGTCGTCGACGGATTCAGGCGTCAGCGGGCTGGGTGGGGTGTTGAGTGACGGCGGCGGCGTGGACGCGGCGGGCGTGAAGGTGCCCCCACCCGCCGCCCGCCACCGCCCGCTGCCAAAGCCGCCGCCGCCGCCCGCGGCGGCTGTCGCGGCCGCGGACGCGGCGGCGCGGGCGGCGGCGGCTGCCGCGCCCTCCAAGCCTGTCAACAGGCGCACTAGGCCTGGAGAACCCGCCAGGACGGAGAGGGCGCGGGTGAGGTCGCCCAGGGCGGCCGGGCCGCCGCCGCCGGCCGCGCGCGCCGCGACCAAGCGCGCGAGCGCCGGCAGCACGCCCGACCACAGCGGCAGGAAGGCCGCGACGTGCGGGGCCCAGGCGTCCGGGTCGAAGGAGGCCGCTCCAGGAGGCGGTGCCGGCGCGTGCGGCGTGTGCGCGGCGGGCGAGGACGGGGAGCCGGCGCCGGCGCCGGAGCCGACGACGCTCTCCAGGCGGGAGAGGAGGCGGGCGCCCAGGCCCGCGCCGCCGTCGTCGGCCGGGCCGCCGCCGTCGCCGCTCCACCCACCGCCGCCGCCGGCACTCGACCGCCGCTGCCCGCCGCTCGCTCCAGACCCGGCCACCTCCGCCGCCGCCACCCAGGGCGCGGCGGCGGCCAACCAGACCTCGACGAGCGGGTCCAGCGGGCGGGTGGCGGGCCAGGCGCCCAGCGCGCGGCGCAGCCAGCGGTAGATCGCCCGGCCGAGGGCTTGCGGGCCCGGCCCCGCCGCCGGGCCGAGGCGGGCGGGGGGCGGGGGTGGAGATGGCGGGAGGAGGGCGCCCGAGGCAGCCGCGGCCGCCAGCGTCCCGGGCGGCGGCGCGGGCGCGGGCGGCAGGGCGGGGAGCCAGGGCGGGAGCGCGAGCGCGGGGCGCGGGGGTGGCTGGGCCGAAGGCGGCGGCGCGCCGCCACCCGGGCGGCGCACGCCGCGCCCATCCCCGCCCGCCGCGGCGAGCAGGGCCGGCTGAGGTGCCGGGTCAGCGCACGCGTACAGGGCGAGCGTGGCCAACGCCGCGCCGAGTTCGGGCGGCGGCGGCTCAAACGGAAAGGCGCGGAGGGGGGCGGGCGCGGGCGCGCCGGCCGCGGCCGCCAGAGCAGCGGCACCGCCGCCGCCGCCCGCCCAGCCGTCCAGGCCACTCCCACCCCCACCTCCGACGATCAGCGGCAGGTCAGGGTCGGCCAACCAAAACTCAAGCAGCGTAGACGCGAGGACGGCGCCCTGGCGGGCCGGGGCGGCGGACGCGCCGGCGGTGGGCGGGGCGGGGCCGCTCCCCCCGCCGCCTCCCGGCCCGGCCACCCACGCCGCGGCGGCGGCAGCGGGCCCGCCGCCCAAGCGCCGGTAGGGCGTGTGGGGCAAGTACGCTTCCAGCAGGGCCGTGAGGAGGGCTTGAAAGGGCGGGCAGCCGGCAGCCGCCGCGGCGGCGGCAGACGCAGCGCCGCCAGGGCCGGCGACCGCGCCGACCGCCGCGCCAAACGCGCCTCGCAACGCCGCGCTCGCCCCGCCCGCCAGCGCGCCGACCAGCCCGTCTTTGCCGCCGTCGCCGCTCCCACCGCCGACGTAGCCGCGCACATTGCCGGCGCTGGCTGGAGATGGGGCGGAGGTCGGCGGAGGCGGGGGCGCGCCGCTGGCCGCGTCGGCGAGCGGCGCGCCGCGCGCCCAGGCCGCCGCGTCCGCCGCCGCGGCCGCCGGTGGGAGCGGGCCCGTGGGCGGCGGCGGCGGTGGACCAGTGCCATCACCCCCACCCCCACCACCCTCCAGCGGGCCCGTCAAAAAGTCGACCATCGCGCCCAAACCGCCCGCCACGCCCGCATGGGACGAGGGGCGCGGCAGGGCGGAGGGTGGAGGGGCGGTGGCCGCCGCGGCGGCGGCCGCACTCCCGCCTCCGCCGCCACCACCTCCACCCCCACCGCCGGCGCTGGCCGCAAAGAACGCCAGCCAGTGGCAAAAGTAGCCCCAGACGCCCAGGTAGACGCCGACGGGCGCTGAAGCCGCGGCCGCGGCTGTGGGCGCGGGCGGGCCGCCCAGGCCGCCGCCTCCACCACCCCCGCCACCAGTCGGCGGCAGGGCCAGGCGCCCCGCGTACTGCGGCCAGGTCGCCAGGGCGGTCCTCCCCACCGGGCTGGCCAGGAGCGCTTGCGTCCGGGCAGGCAGGCGGTCCGGCGGGAAGGAGAAGAGGACCTGTTGACGAGGCGGGGATGGGATGGGCGCGTGTGCGGATGGGATGGGAGCGCGTGGGGGGAGGGGGGTGACGGACCGAGCTCGACGTCGAGGGGCAGCTGCGTTTCGGCTCGTGAAGGCTGATGACGCCACCACACGCCTCCCGCGCTGCACCAGACGGGTGACCCATGATGCATGCTTGCCATCCGAAACGTCAGACGCATTGAACGGTCGCCGCACCCTCCCTCAACAACGCTCTCCAAAACACAAAACGCACCGCGCGCTCGGCATCGGCGTCGGCCACTGCCGCCATGAGCGGGCCCGCCGGCGAAAACAGGCGGAGCAGGGCCGCCGCATCCGCGCCCCGGCCAGGCTGTTGTTGATGAGTGTGGAGGATGAGTGTCTGGGGCGCGAGGGCGGGCGCGCGAAGGGGGGGCGCATGCGCTCTCCGACCACCACCACCCAAAACACAAAACGCACCCGCGCTGCGGCGGTCAACCAGCACGTCCCTTCCAGGCCGAACACGTTGCGCAGCAGCGCCGGGAAGACGGACTCGAAGAAGCCGCGCAGGTTGTCCCTGCGTGTGTGAGTGCGCGTGTGGGGGAGTGTGTGACTGGGGGGTCGTCGTTGCGGGGTGGCGGGTCCGCGCGCGGGCCCTCCATCCGCCCGTGCCCCATCCATCCATCCACACACAGACTGCCCGCCCGCCCGCCCGCCCCTCACCGGTTCACGAGCAGGCACCGCTCCACGGCCGCACAGCTCTGGTCGATGGGCCAGGACGGCGAGTCCAGCACGGCCAACAGCCCCTGGAAGGTGTCCCAGCTTCGGCTCATCGTGTTGCGTGTGGCGGCAGGGGCCCTCTCACCCCCCCCGGCCTGTGTGTGTGAGAGAGAAGAAAGGGAGAGTGAGGCGCGGGGCGCAGGAGCGGCGAGCCATTCCTCTCAACAGCAAAAGAAAAAAAGGGCCGCGCCCGATGTGGTCGACCTCCTCCTCCGATTCCGACACCGAGCGCGGCGGTCTACAAGCTGGGCGCGCGCCCAGCTTGTCGACCTGGGCGGGTGGAGAGCGAGGCGGCGGCGGAGGCGAAAGCGCCGCCGCGTCGCCGCCCGCCATCACCCGGCCGGCACCCCGCCGCTCGGCCTTCCAGACGCTCGCGTCCGCCGTCCGGTGCGAGCCGGGTGCCGTCGGCGACGGCGCCCCGGGCGGGCCGGCGGCCTCGGTGGCCGCACCCTCAGCGTCCATCCCCATCCCGCCGCGCGCAACGCTGGAGCCGGGCGGCTGGGTCGGCGGCGCCGACGCCGTGGGGGAGACGCCGCCGGGCGTCACGCGCGCCGCGTCGGAAACGCTGGAAGCGGCGCTCTCCGGGCGCGTGGCGGCGGGGCTGCGCCTGGGTCGGGCGGCGTCGAGGGGCGGCCGCACGTCCGCCTCGGAAGCCAGCTCCAGCCGGCCGGGGACGCCGCCGGGCGGGAGCGCGGCGGGCGGCGGTGGTGGCGGACGCGGCGGCGCCGACGCGGCCGGGCCCGGCCCCGCCCTCCCCCCGCCGCCGCCGCCGCCGCCGCCGCCGCCCGACGGCCTGTACGGCGGGGAAGCCGCGTGGTGGGCGGCCGCGTCCGCGGCCGTCTTCCCCGCGGCGCCCCCACCCCCGCCCGCGGACGGCCGCGCCTCGGAACGTGAGCTCTGGGCGGCCGCGCGCGCGCAGGCGGCGGCCGTCGCCGCGGACGAGCCCGTCCTCGCGTCCGTCGTCCACGCGTGCATCTTGGCCCAGCCGGACTTGCCGCGGGCGGTGGCGTCCATCCTGACCGCGCGGCTGGGCCCGGACGGTGGTGGCGAGCCGGGAGCGGGCGCGGGCCCGCCGCTGCCGTCTGAGCGGGAGGCGGGCGAGCTGCTGGCCGGGCAGCGCGCGGCGCTGGCGGCCGACGTCGCGGCCGCCCACTACCGCACCGTCGACTCCCTGGGCGTCGCGTCCACCCTGCTCTTCCACGCCGGGCTGCACGCCCTCGCCGCCCAAAGGCTGGCTCGGTCCCTGTGGTGGTGGGGCGGCCCGGGCCGGGACGACGCGGCCCGGCGCCGCGGCGCCGCCCTGGCGCTCCAGGCGCGCGTGTCGGCCGTCCTGGGCGCCGACCTGCACCCGGCGTCGACGTTCGGCCCGGGCGTCCTGCTGTCCCACCCGCAGGGCACGGTCGTGGGCGAGGCGGCGGTCGTGGGCGCCGGCTGCGTCCTGGGCCACGCCGTCACCCTGGGCGGCACGGGCAAGGAGGTCGGCGACCGCCACCCCAAGCTCGGCCCGGGCGTGATGGTGGGGCCGCACGCGACGATTCTGGGCAACATCGCGATCGGCGCGGGGGCCCGCATCGCGGCGGCGGCGATGGTGGTGTCGGCCGTCGCGCCCGGCGCGTTGGTGGCCGGGAATGTGGGGCGGCCGACGGGCGTGGCGGTCGAGATGGGGTGGGACCTGTAAGTGAGAGGGGGGGGAGCGCGCGTTGTTTAGAAAAAAAGAAGGGCGGCGGCGGGGGGCGAGGTGTGCCGCGCCGCCGGAGTTGTTACACGCACAGCACACAGCACAGCACAGCACAGCGCACAGCACGGCGCGCCCCTCCTCTCTTTTCTCTCTTTTCAAAGCAACACGCAAAGGTGGGGGTTGGGAGGGGCGAAAGCCCCTCCCAACCCCGGACTCTTTTTTCAACGCCGCCGCGTTTTGTGTACTTTATAGATGGGAAAAACCAAACGGGCTGGCAGGGGCGAGGGCGGGCGGCGGGTGGGGCGTGAAAGCCCGACCACCGCCACTGAACCCCCCCTCACCCTGCCACACACAAAAAAAAACGTTTTTTTTTCCGTTTGGGCGGTGTTGCCCCCCCCCCTCACTTGCGCGCGGCGGCGTACGCCTCGTTGGCCTTGTCCACGACCTTGCCGGCCACGTCCTGGGCCTTCTCCGCCACGACGGCGGCCTTGTCCTTGGCCTGCTCCAGGACGACGCCGGCCTTGTCCTTCGCGACGGCCGCGTACGCTTCCGCCTTCTCCGCGGCGGTGTGGTAAATCTCCGTCGACTGGTCCTTGACCTTGGCGCCGAACGCCTTGGCCTCCGCCACGGCCTCGTTGCCGTAGGTCTTGGCCTGGTCCAGCGTCTTGGCGGCGACGACCTTGGACTTTTCGTACGCGTCGGACGCGTAGTAGGTGCCGCGCTCCGCGAGGTACGTCGCGCCCGCGGACAGCGACTCGAACGCGGCCTTGATGCCGCGCGGGCCGGAGTTCCAGACGGCGGTCGGCGGGTCGGCCTCGTCCACCAGGACCAGGACGCCGTTGTCGCCCAGGGCCAGGGTGACGCGGCCGACGCCCTTCTCCACCGTGTTGGTCGCCCACACGGGGCGGCCGGCCTTGTCGTACAGGACCGCGTTGTCGTCCTCCTGGATGACGAAGGACGCGCCCGCGCCCAGGGCGGCCGGGTTGCCGGCGTGCGTGTGCGTGGCGAACAGGCACTTCTCCGTGCCGTCGGACTGGACCTGGTACACGACCGCGTTGCCGTCGGGCTGGATGGTGAAGCGCGCGTTGCCGGACGGCGAGACGAGCGACTCGCCCACGCCCAGGGACGCGCCCGCGCCCAGGAGCTTGATGCCGGTGTACGGGCCCATGGTTGTGTGGGTGTGGGTGAGAGAGAGGGGAGGGCGGTGGGGGAGGTGTGGTGGAGGGCGGCTGTTTTCGTGTGTTTGGGGTGGGGGCGGGGGGCGTGGGTGTGGGTGAGGGAGGGGCGGTGGTGGCGGGAGATGGTGGTGTGCGTGGGAGCGTGCGTGTGCGGGGGTGGTGGTGGCGCAGGAGGGGCGCGGCTCTGGGCGGGGCGGGCCGAGGCACACCGGCCTTTCACCCTCTTGATCTGGCAAGCGGACTGTCTGAGGCAGCCTTCCACGGGGAGGGCCCGCGCAATTGGGCGCCGGCGAGGCCGCGCTGGCGGCCGCCCAGGCATTCGTTTCTCTCGCCGATGCTGTGGTCTTTTTCCGCCCGCCGCACGGCTCGTTCCTGGCCGCGGGCTGGCCTCAGAAACCACGATCAGCCCCGCCCACCGCCGGCAACATCAAGTGAGAATGTCAAGGCTGAGTCTTGCGTGGGTGGGCTGAGGTGGGCACGCCACCCGGCTGTGCGGCGAGGCGCCCAAGGCGCACAAGCACGAGGCACGCCCGCGCGGAGCCCTGCGGGCGCGCGCGAGTGAGAGGAACGGCGTCGTGTGTGACCGCGCACGCTGCCGGTCCATCATTCGCCCAGGGCGGGCTGCTTGTGCACGTCCTGAGCACCAGGCCAGGGCTGGTGGAGAAAGGGGGGCGGCCAGCTGGCGGGAGGCGGGGCGAAGGTGCGCGGAACATCGCACCTTGAAGTCGAGATGAGTGTGTGCGCCTGCGCCCGCCGCATTCGCGCCAGTCCCCTGCCTTTCGGCAGAGAACGGGGGAGCCCATGCTCGCTGGCCGGGGGGCCGCCACCCGCGCCGGCGGGGTGTGGGCCGCTGCCCGCCCACGCCCTGGCCCAGGCCCAAACAGCCTGTCCGCCGCAGCCATTGCGACATCGAGGCGACACACCGCCCTCTCCCGCAGGCGGCCGCCGCGCGACCGCCGCGCACGCGCCGGCCAGCGACCGGCCGCCGTCGGGGCTGCATCCCCTCCACCCGCGGCCGACCAGGATGACGCCTCGGCCTCCCTCGTCGACGAGGGCGGCCCCCTGGTGGATGCGGTCGTCCAGGTGTGTGTTTGATGGGTTGGGGAGGGGGTGGCTCACAGTTTTTGGCCTGCACGCCGCTGTTGCTCTCGCGGCGCGCCAGGACCCCCCCCCCCCGTGCACCCCACACCCGCGCCCCTCTCCCCATCACCCCCCACACAGGCCCTGGCCGCGACGGCGCCGCCCGCCAACCCGGCCGTTTTCCTGGACCAGGTGCGATGCTGGCGGGCAAGGCCAGACTCCACCCCGCACAAACGCGCAGACTCGAGCTCACACGGCGCCCCCCCCCACACACACACTCTCTCTGTCCAATCCCGCCTCCCCAGGCGCGCGACGCCCTCGCCGCCTGGCCGCCGTTTGCGGCCCGCCTCGCGTCCGCGCCCTTGCACGTCCGCACGGCCGCCTGGGAGGCCCTGGCCCCACGCACAAGCCGCCTGGGCGCCTTCTCAGACGCGGACGCCTTCACCGCCGGCGCGGCCTGGGCAGCGGCGGCACTGGACGCGGACGCAGACCCGGCGGCCGTGGCTGCCCTGGACGCCGCGGCGGCCGCGGCCGCGCCGGCCGCGCCGCCGCCCGACGCGGCCGCCGAATTCACGGCCGCCGTCACAGCCCAAGCCAACGACGGAGACGACGACGCGGACCGCCGCGCCGCCGCCGAAGACGCGGCGCGGACGTCCGTGGCCCTGGCGTCCGCGGCCGCCGAGTTTGGGGACGCGGCCGCCGCCGCGGCCGTGCCCTGGGTGCGCAAGCGCGTCAAGGCCGCCCTGAAGCGGCCGGACCCGAACTTGCTGAAGCAGCTGCATTGGACGGACCCCCCGGTTGCGCGCGTGCTGGCGGCCATGGTCGGGATGGCGGACCTGCCGGTAAGAGAGAGTGGGGAATGTTTTTGGGGTGGATGGATGGATGGAAGGGTTGGTGCGCACGCCTCACACACTCTCTCTCGCCGCACCATCACCCAACTCTGCAGGCTGAAATTGATGACCGGGCCATTGTGACGCTGCTCGTGCACAAGCTGGCGACCCTGCCGAAACCGGGCGACGGAGGAGGAGGAGGAGGGGTGGGCGACGACGACGGCGACGACGGAGGGGGGGCGGTGACGGGTTGAGAGGGGGTGTAGAGCGGCGGCGCCCGCACACGACACAAAAAAAAAGACGCGGCAGCAGCGCCCCCCTTCTCCACACACACCGCCGCACCAAAATGCAGGGCCCACAAGCCGCGGCCATCACGCCCTATGAACGCGGCCGCCGCTTCTTGAAACCGGGCGAAGTCATGCGCGGCGGCGAGGCCATGACGTCCGTCGACTGCAAGTCCAAGCTGGTGCGTGCGGGAGGGAGACATCGCATGGAGGGCGCGCGGTCGCGGGGCGGCGTGGGGAGGTGTGCGGCGATCCCAAACGTGACATGCATGCATGGTGCAGGTCTTGCGCTACAGACTAGCATGCGGCTAGGGTCGAAAGCTGGCGGGACGAGCCCGGTTGAGGCGTGCGAAGAGAGGGAGGGGCCAGCCGGCCGGCCGCTTCCGCGCTCACCGCCCTAACCCCGTGCGCCTCGCGCCCCCCATCCCACCACCGCCACCTCTCACGCCCGCCCCCCGCTCCGCCCCACACAACGCACGCCAGGTCCTCCAACTCGACGGCAACCTGGTCCTGTACACCCACGACACCCGGGGCGCCGAAAAGGTGGCCTGGTCCACCGGGACGGCGGGGCGGGCGGGCGCGGACGCCCCCGCCAAGCTGGCCCTGGGCCGGGACGGCAACCTCCTGCTCACGTCCGCGGACGGGTCGACGCTCTGGTCGTCGGGGACGGGCGGGGCGGCGGCGGCGGCCGGCCCGACCCGGTCGTCGGCCGGCCTGTACGCCGCCGTCGACGACGGGGGCGTCTTCCGGCTGATGGACGCGTCCGGGGCGTGCGTGTGGCACACGGCCGGCAGCGTGTGGGACCAAGCCAAGAGCGGGGTGGGCGGCCTGTTGGACGTCACGCGCCAGGGCGTGTCCCGGGGCGGGTCTGCGGTCGGCAGGGCCGTGGGCGGAGCTGCGGGCTGGGCGTGGGGCCTGGTGCGTGGGGGGAAGGGCGGCGGGGGCGGGAGCGCGGACCCGCCCCCTCCGTCCAGCGAGCTGTAGGGTTGGGACGTTGAAAAACGAGAAAAGGTTTGTTGTTTTTTGTTGCACGGGACTCTAAAGAAAAACGTTGTTTTCATCAACGGAGGAGGTTCTGCGCAATCCAGCACTGGTGGCTTTGTCGTGGGAAACGGCGGCAGGCTTTGCGCACGCGATTGTCCACCTCTCCGGGGCTGGTTTTTTTAATAAAGGGGGGGGGTCAAAAAAAGGGGGGCCGTGGCGCGGCCTTTTTTGCTGGGGGATGCTGCGGAGGGACGCGCGCGCGCGCGCGCGCGTGCCCTGCTTCAATCGCGCGCTCCAGGTCCAGCAAAACAGGCGCCCACGAAAAAAAAGGTTCATTGTTGTATCGAAACGAAGGGTTGAAAGGACAAGCAAAAAATTTTTTTGTCGTTCTTGATCGGAGGGGGGGGGGGGGGGGGGGGACCTGAGGGAATAAGGAAGAAGCACACACACGCACACTAAGACCGAGAGAGGAAGAAGAAGGAGTCGCTAGGTCACGGCGGGCGACGGCCCGCGGTTTGTGTCTCGCGGCCCAGGCAAAAAATTGTTGGAAAGTTTTTTTTCGTGTGGGGGTGGGGTGGGGGCAAGGTTGGGAGAACGTCCCCCCTCCCTCGGCCCTTTTTTTTCAGTGGCCCGTCGACTGGCGTTTGGCCCGCCCACCGCCCGTGGACACACTGCCCGGGCGTTTGGCCGCCTTTTCCTTGGCCGGACCACCGGCACCCGCGGGCGGGCGGGAGTACGGCACGAACGCGCCGCCATTGCCGGCGCCGGTGCCGGTGGACGCGGCCGAGCCGGGGACGCGGCCGCCCGCGCCGCCGCCCGACCCGCCCGACCCGCCGGTGCCGCCCGCCGCGGACTTGCCGCGCGTGCGGTCGCCAGACGTGCCGGTGGCGGCCGCGCGCGTGGTGGGCGCGGACCCGCTGGCCGGGCGGGCGGCGCCGCGGCCGTGCGCGGCGGTGAGGGAGGCGGAGCCCGTGGGCGGCGATGTCTCGTCCGCGCCGCGGGCCGGGCGGTGGTGCGCGCCTCCGGCGCCGCCAGCGCCGCCGCCGCCGCCCGCCTCAGACGGCGACGTCCGGTCGTCCGACCCACCGACTTCGCCGGCGGCGGCGGCAGCGGCCGCACCGGCGGCCGTGCCGGCGGCGGCGGCGGCGGCGGCGACGGGCGAGCCGGAGCCCGCGCCCGTGGTCGCGCCCGCGCCAGACCCCTCCCCCGACCCGTTGGCCGGGCGGGCGCCCGCGCCGCCGCCCGTCACGATCTGCGGCAGCGTGCCGGACGACGGCGGCGCGGCGCCGGCACCGGCGGCGGCTTCGTTGGAGCCGCCGCCGCCGCCCGAGCCGCCAGACCCGGGAGGCTGGCCGTCGCCCGACGAGGCGTGGCCGTTGGCGGGGCCGCCGGGCGGGCCGGCTCCCGGCGCGGCGCCGCCGTCCACGCCGCCACCTGACGACCCGTCGCCCGTCGGGTTGGAGCCGGAGCCTTCCGGGCCGGACGCTTTGCCGGCGGCGGCGGCGGCGGCGGCCGCGGGCACGCCGCCGCCGCCGCCACCGACCGCGCCCGCGGCCGCGGCCGCGGCAGCGTGCAGCATGGACGCCCAGTCGCCCGTGGGACGGCCGGAAGACGGTGCGGCAGCCAGCCCAGCGCCGGGCGCGGGCACGCCGGCGGCAGCCGCGTCGGCGGCGGCTTCTCCCAGGGCGGCCGCCGCGGCGCCGACGCCGTGCCGCCCGCCCGCGACGCCCGGGGGCCCGCCAGCGCCCGCGCGCCAGTGCGCGGTGTGCCGCACGGACGTCGCGCCCGTGTCCCGGCGGGAACCCGCGCCCGCGGCGGTGGGGCCGCCGTCCGTGGCCACAGGCCCGGCACCGGTCGCGGGCGGCGCGGTCGTGCCGCCGCCCCCCGCGCCCGGTGCGGCCCGCCCGCTCTGGTCCGCGCCGTCGTCGTGCTCGTCCCCGCCCGCCGCCGCGCCCGCGCCGTCGCGCGAGACGGACGACGCACCGTCGGAACCGCGAATGCCGGCGTCGGGGCCGGGCGGGGTGGCGGTGTCGCCGCGCGCGGGCAGGGGCGGGCGGCCCGCCCCGGCGTCGGACGCGCCGGGCGCGCCGCCGTGCGTCGCCGCCGGCAGCGGCGGCGTCTCGGCGTCAGCGCGGCCGACGCCGACCGTGGCGGCCGCAGCCGCTGCGGCAGCAGCAGCCGCGACGGAGTCGGCCAGGGACGTGGTGGACGGCCGGCGGGCGAGCGGCGCGGTGGGGGCGGGGCCGCCGCCGCCGCCGGCGGCCGCGCCCGCTTTCACCCGCCCTGGCGGCTCGGACGTCGCCGTCCGCTCACCGGGCGCGGCGGGCGGGTGCACGCCGCCGTTGACTGCCGCCAGGCTGGACCCGCCGCCCGTCGCAGCGGGCGCGGCTGGGTCGGCCCGGCCGGCGGTCGGCGCACCGCCGCCGCGCCGTCCGTCGGCCGCCGCGGCGCGCGCGGCCGCTTTGCCGCACGCCGCGATGTGGCGGGCCGCCACCGCCGCCAGGTCCGTGTGAGCCAGGCCCAGCTGGGCCAGCGTGGCGGGCGGCAGCCCCCAGAAGGGGAAGCCGGGCGGCGGCGCGGCGGCGAGGGAGGCCTGGACCTGCTCGCCCGCGGCGGCGACGACCGCGGCCGCGGCGGCCGCGGCCGCCGCCGACGCCGCCGCCGCCACCGCCTCGACCGTCGCCGCGGACGCCCGGCCGCCCAGGGCAGCAGCGACGTCCGCGACAGCGGGCGGGAGTGGGGACGCGCCCGCACCGGCGCCGCCGCGGGCGGCGGCGGCGGCGAGGCGCACGGCCGCGCTCACGCCCCCGCCTGCGGCGCGGTGGCCATGGCCGTGGGCCGCCACCACGCCGCCAGACGTGGCGCCGGAGATGGACGGCGCCGCCCCGCCGGCCGGTCCCGTGAAGCGGGAGCCGACCAATGCCGCGGGCCCGCCGGCCGGCATGCCCACCGCCCGGCGCGCGGCTTCCAACGCCTCCGCCGCCGCCTGGCCCGGCTTGCGCTTGGGGCGCGGCGGCGGCACCGTCACGTCGGACGACAGCGCGACGCCCGCCGCGGCCTCCCGCTCCAGCTTGTTGAAAAACTTCTGGGCGTGCGACCGGATCTGGACGGCAGTTTTCGTGCCGATGTACTCTGCGCGTGTGTGTGCGTGTGTGTGGGTCAGGGGGCGGGGAGGTCGTCGTGAGCTGGAGGAAAAAGAAAGCGCGCGGGCGGGGCGTCCCTTCCACCCCCTCTGCCCCCCACAGCCACACACCCCTCTCAACCACCCGCCCACGCGCTCCCTTAGAGTGTGTTTTCAATTTTTCTTCTTCTTCGTCTTGTCCCTTTGTCTCCCGGCCCGCTCAAGTCTCTCTCTCCCAGGGCTTGTGAACAAGCTCCGGGAAACAGTCGACGGGAACAAACGAGGTGGAATAGATGTCGGATCCAAAAAAATGGCAATCAAAGTAGCGCGCAGGAGGGAGATGCGAGAGAGGGAGAGAGCCATGGAGCGGGCCGGCAAGACAGGGCGGGAGGCAGGGGAGAGAGAGAGAGAGAGAGAAAAAGGAAAAGGGCACACACAGGGGCGGTGGGGGAAGGGCCGAGGCCCTCCCTCCCCCACCGCGCGTGGGCGGGTGGCGGGGCACGCACCCTCAATGTTGCGCCAGGACCGGCCGTACATCTTGAGCGCGTCCACGAAGCGGGCGTGCTCGGCCTCCGTCCAGCGTTCCCGGGCTTTGGTGATGACGTACGGCTTGCGGTGCTGTGTGGCGGGAAGGGGCGCGCGCGGGGTGGTGGTGGTGGTGGTGTCAAGTGCCGTGTGAGGCGGGGTGTGGGGATGGAGAGCGTGGGTGTGCGCAGTGGCCGCCCCCCCCCTCCCACCCCCCCTTCCCCTCTCACCTTGGACGCGTCCCGCAGGTTGCGCCGCCCAATGCCCGCGCTGGCGTCGCCGGCAGACGACGCTTCTCCCGGCCCACCGCGCGTGGAGGTTTCCACGGCCGGCGGGGCGGCGGGCGCGGCGGGTGGGATGGACGCCGCCGCCGCTGCCGACGGGCCGGCGCCGGCGCCGCCGCCCCAGGCGCCTGGAGCGCCGTTGGCGCCGCCGCCGAGGTGTAGCGGCATTTCGTTTGGCATGGTGTTGTTCTGAGGTGCGTGCGCGGTGGAGCTGCGCTGGTGGTGGAGGCCGCCTGCGCGTGTGGGGGTGGGAGGGCCCGACGTGAGGCGGAGGGAAAAGCGGCGGCGGGCCCTCTCTCGCGTGCGGGCGCAACAAAAAAGGTGACAGAGAGGCGCGGGGCGGGCCGAATGCGTGAGGCCGCCCAAAAAACACGCTGCCAGCAGCGGGTCGCCCGCTCTCCGTCCACGCCGCCAATCCAAAACTCAAGCACAGAGTGTCTGGGCACGGTATCGGAAGGGAGCGCGCGGTGGCCTGGCGGACGACGGCACCCACGCGCGCGGAGACGGAGGCGTGAGGGGCCCCTCCACGCATGGCGCAGGCGGAGGTTGGGGGGGGGCCCTGCTCCACCGGCCATCGGGCCGGCACGCCGGCCACACCGGCCCGCCGCGGGCATTCCGCCCAGCCGGGCGACGAGTGCGGACGTCGACCATGTCTGTGGGGCGGCTCCGGCCACGGGCAAGGGCGGCGGAGTCGCGCGAGGGCCGAAACAAAAGCAGTGCTTCTTCGGAGGCAAGAAACGCCGGCCGCACTTTTTCGGCCGCCCTCGCCACGCGCGACCCACCCGGACGCCCTTTCGCCGCCTCCACGCCACCCCGCAGGCTGCGCGGCTGATGTTCCAAAAGCTTGGGTGGGTGTGCGCTGACGGAAACGGGACGCACCTCCCAAGCCCGCCCGCCGAACAAGGAGAAGTTTTGCTGTGTGACGAGGCCCACGGAGCCAGGAAAAAGGCCGGGGCCTTGTTCATGGCGAAAAAGTGCCGCGGCCTTTTTTTTACCTTCCCCCGCATGATGACGGCCACGGCACCCCGCCCGCCCCACTGCACACACACACACACACACACACACACACACACCTCCCCGCCCTGCACGCTCACACGTAAATCCCAAACCCCAGCCGCGTCGGCTCACTCGCGATCTCCCAGTCCGCCCGCCCCAGCTCAAACCGGCGCGCGCGGCCTTTGACAGTGCCCGCCCCCGCCGCCGCGTCGGCCAGGACGGCGGCCCTGGCCGGCGCGGGCAGCGCTTCGGGCGACCAGACGCCGGGCGGCACCGCGCCTGGGGTGAGGAGCGTGCGTGCAAAGGCGGCCGTGCATTGCCTGTGTGTGGGTGTGTGTGGAGAGGGAAGGGGGCAGGGAGTGAGACACAAAAAACACCGGGCCATCCGTCCGCCGTCCACCCCGTCCAAAAGAAAAGCAAAACAACGCACCCGACCGCCGCCGCCGCCTGGCGGTGGATGTACAGCCCCGCCGCGGCCGTGCCGTCCACCAACTCCACATCGATGCGCATGGCCAGCGCCGACCCGACGACCGCGTCGGCCGCAGAGACAAAGGGTGCGGCCAGGCGCGCGGCCGCCGCCGCGCCGGACCGGGAGCCCAGCCACCCGGGGGCGGCGCGCGCCAGGGCGGCCGTCGCCCAGTTGAACACGGCGGGCGCGGTGGCGAAGCGCGCAGACACGGACGGCACGCCCAGGACGCGGGCCGTGGACTCCACCTCCGGCAGGGAGAGCAGCGACACGGTCTTTTCGCCGAGGGGCGGCCCAAAGTCGACGGGGCGGGCGTCGGACATGGCCGGGCGGGTCACCCGCCGCCCGTCCACCCACGCGACGGCGGGCTGGGCCGCCAGCAGCAGGGAGGCTTGCAAGACGGCCGGCCCCGCCCCGCCCGACCCGGCCACGTAGTAGGAGTACCGGACGCGGGCGGGCTCGACGGGCTCGGCGGGCGCGGCCGGGTCGGAGGCGGTCGCAGGCCGCCCCCCGCCAGCGGGGCCGCCCGTCGCGGCCAAGCTCGCCGCCCCTCCGGCCCGCGCCGCGTCCACCATGGCCGCCGCCATGAGGTTGGACACGCCCGGAAAGACGCCCGCGGTGGTGATGGCGGGCACGCCGGCGGCGGCGGCGGCGGCGGCGGCGGCCAGGGCGGACTGAGAGGAGCGTTGAAAGTGTTTTTTCGTGAGCGCGTCGGCCTGTCCGTGTTCGCCTGCCGCCACGCACACGCACTCTCCCCTCCCTGCCCCGCACCTGTGCCCACTCCGGGTCGTCGCACACGTCCACGTAGGGGACGCCCGCCTTGATGGCCGCCGCCAACGGCGCCGGGACGGAGGAAGGCGACGGCGAACGCGCCGCCGCGCCGGCGCCCCCCGCCTGGAAGGGCCCCGCGCAATGAATGACGAGCGCCGCCCCCTCCAACAAGGGTGCCAGCGCGTCCGCGTCGCCCACGTCGGTGGTGGGGACGAATGCCAGCGGTGTAGAGGACGCGGACGCCGCAGGCGCCAGCGCGGCGGCGGCGGCCGCACCCCTCCCCGCGTCGCGGCCGACGAGCAGCAGGTCGAGGCGCGGCGCGGCCGGCGCATCAGTGCTCGCCTTGCCCACGCCCGCCAGCAGCGCCGCCGCCGTTGCGGACCCGATGCGGCCCGTCCCGCCCAGGATGACGACCCGGGCGTGGCCTGGCGCGGGTGGCGGAGCCGGGGAGGTGGCCGCCGTGCGTGGCGTGGCCGTCGTTGGTGTGGCTGCCGCGGCTGCGGTGCACGGGGCTAGCCGTGGCGTGGGTGTCAGCGGGCTGGCGCGCCGCGGGCCGGCGCCCCGCCTAGAGCGGGTTGGGCAGGGCGTCGCCCATGCCCTGGCGCCAGGCGTGCTGGTGGTGCACGACCGGGATGCCAGGGCGCGCTCCATGTGTCCGTCGGTCGAGCCTTTCCTCCCTCACAAAGAACACGACGGCGCTGTGGCAGGCCACACTCCGGCATTTTCGGCTCCGGCGAGGCGCGAGAAGAGAATGCCATTTTCGTCCGCGTCCGACGCCAGCCCGGTGGGCCCGTCCCTCGGCGGGCGGCTCGTTGCGGCTGCGGGCGCGTCCATAGCGTCCGCTGTCGTCGTCAACCCGCTGGACGTGGTGAAAGTGCGTGCCCTGGGGGGCCGCCGAGGCATTGTCTCTGCCCGCGTCGGGGCTTTTCTTGTGCGCGCTGCCTCTCACCCGCCCGCCCACTCCACGCCCACACACCAGACTCGCATGCAGGCCCAGGCCACGGCCGGCCTGGTGGCCGCGCTAGGAGGCGGCAGCGGCGGCGGCGCCAACCCGGCCCTGTGCGGGGTGGGCGTCCGGCCCGCGCTGGTCGGAGGCGCGGCGACGCTCCCACCCCCACCGCCGCCGCCGCCGCCACGCCTCACTCTGCCGCCCGGCCCCGGCCCGGCCGCCGTCTTCCGGTCCGTCCTCGCGGCAGAGGGCGTGCGTGGCCTGTGGCGGGGCGTGGACTACGCCCTGCTGATGTCGGTGCCGATGGTGCGTGAAGGCGGCCGGCCGGGGGGGGTAGGTTTTCTTTTCCGCCACGACCTCGACACACGCGCACGCACACGCCACCCGCCACCCACGCCCCGCGTCCGTCAACCAACAACCAACCACTCCCCCCAGGTCGGCGTGTACATGCCCCTGTACGACTACATGCTGGCGGCCCTGGATGACAGCGCCGCCGCCGGCGGCACGGGCTCCTCCAGCGCGGCCGCGGCCGCGGCCGCGGGCGGCGCCGCGCGCGCGGTCGCCGTCCTGGCCACCTCCCCCCTGGAACTGGCCCGCACGCGGGCCCAGGGCCTGAACTGGAGCGCCGGGGGCGTGTGCGCCGCGTCTGCCGCGTCCGCATCGGCGGGCGCGGCGGCGTCGCCCTCCAGCCCGCTGCCCCGCCCGGCGGCGGCGGGCGCGGTCGCCGCGCTGCGCGCCGCCTGGACGGGCGCGGCCGCCACCCTCGCCCGGGACGTGCCCTTCTCCGCGCTGTACTGGGCGGCCCTGGAGCCCGCCCGCCGGGCGGCCCTGCGTGGCATGGGCTACGCGCCCGTGCCGGGCGGGGCACCGGTGCGCGCGCCGCGGTCGCCGTCCAGCCCGCCCGCGCCGCCCGTCCTGCCGCCGCCCACCCCGGCCGCGGCGGCGGTCGCCAACCTGGCGGCAGGGGCGGCTGCCGGCGCCGCGGCCGCCGCGGCCACCACGCCCTTGGACGTCGCTAAAACGGCCGTCCAACTGGCGGACGCGCAGTGCGCGGCCTGCGGCGGCGGCCTGGTGGGCGGAGCGTCGTCCGCCTCCACCACCGCCGACGCGCGGCGCAGGGGCGTGCTCGCCACGCTGCGCGCCTTGCACGCGGCGGGCGGGCCTGCCGCGCTGTTTGCCGGTGTAGGGCCGCGGTCCGCGCGCGCCGCGCCCGCCTGCGCCATCGTCGTCGCGGCGTACGAGCTGCTGAAGATGGCCGCGACGGACGGCTGCGGCGGAAGCGGCGGAACGGACGGGCGGGCGGCCGCCATCGCGCTGGCGGCGGTGGAGGAGTGAGAGAGCACACAAACACACACACAGATTGTAGTAGAGAGGGAAATCGCAGCGTGTAGAAAGGCAAGGCAACGACAAAGTCTCCGCAGAGGCAGGGAGCAGGCGAAGCAAATGACAAAAATGTGTCGTGGGTGGGGGGTGGAAAACAGGACGGGCGCCACACCAGTCGCGTTTTTTTTTCGTTGCACACCCCTTCTCCCATCCCATCCTGGCCGCCCTCTCTCCCGCAGGGCCTCAACAGCTTCTCCGCGCCGCGCGCCGCCACACAGGCCCAGCCTTGCGGGTGTCGCCAACCCGGCAGACTGGATGGATTGGCGCGCCCACGCCCGCCTCCTCCCCCCGTCATTTCATTTCTGGGCCACCACCATGTACGGGTCCACGGACCAAGCCGTCACCAGCCCGGCCTGGACGTAGGGATCCCCCGCGGCAAAGGCCTCGATCTCCGCACGCGGGACGGCCGGCGCCCAGATGAAGAGCGCGCCGGCGACCGGGTCGCCCGTCGCGCCCGCCATCACCATTTTGCCCGCGGCGACGGCGGCTTTGGCGGCGTCGATGTGGGCGGCGCGGTACGGGCCGCGGCGCTCCAGGATGTCGGGGACGTAGGCATAGGTCAGGGTGTGGAAGGGCGCCGGCGGCGGCGGCGGCGCGTCGGCGCTCGTGGCCATGGCGCGGCCGGTGGGTGGTCTGGTCGAGGTCGGGCGGCCGCACACAGACGGCGCGGGTCGACGGAGGAGGAGAGGGGCGCGCGCACCACAGCTCGCGTCACGCATGCACGGACGCACCACGCACGCACGGACAGCTACACGCGAGGCGTGGAGGGGCAGGCGGAGCATTCGTTTCCCGCGGGGCCCACCAGTCGACCTTGTGTGTGGAATTGGCTGCTGTGGGGAGGGCGGGCGCGAGGGCTGAACGAACGCATGCCCGCCCCCCCTCACTTTCATTTTTCGCGCGCGCCGCGTCCCCGCGCGCCCGGACACGCGCGGACGTGGCGTCGCGCGGAATCTGTTCACGCGGATCTCGTAGACTGCCGATCACCCCATGATCGTGTCATCGCCGCTGTCGCACGGGCTGGGCGGGCCAAACCAAATCAGCGAGCGCGGCGCGCCGCCCGCCGTGCATTCTTCTGAAGGCACGGCCGTCCCCGGCCCGCCGTCCGCCTCCAGCGCGCCGCCCTCCTCTTCGTCTGAACAAGACCGGTCGGGATCTGGCCGCGGCACTGGCTCGACTGGCGAGGCGGCGTCCGCTGGTCCGCTGCCGCCGCAAGACGCTCCCGCCGGCGCGCCGGCGCATGCCTCGACCCAGGGCCGCAAGCTCGCCGTCCTGGGCCTGCCCTGGGAGACGGAGGCGGAGGCGCTGGTATCACACTTTAGTGCCTTTGGTGTTGTACAGGTGGGAATGGGAGTGGGAGGGGTGCGTGTGCGCCGGCGGGCCCGGCGCCTTGGCGCGCAGCGGACACTGGGCTCGGGGCCGGGGCGCAACCCACCCCCCTCCCAACCCGCACCTCCCACCAAAAAACAAAAACAAACAAAAAACATCCCCATCTCATCCAGGACGCCGTCATCATGCGGTGCCGGGCCACCGGCCGGTCCCGCGGCTTCGGCTTCGTCGTCTTTGAGGACCCGGCGGCAGCGTCGACCGCCGCGGCGGCAGCACACACCATCGACGGCCGGCGGGCGGACGTGCGGCCGGCCGTGCCGCGGTCGGCCGCGGCCGCGGGCGGGCCGTCGCCCCACCACCACCCGCTCCTCGCACACACCCACGCCCGGCCGCCGCCCGGCCGCCTGTTTGTGGCCCGCATCCCGCCGTCCGTCACGGAAGCCGAGTTCCGGGCGTACTGGGAAGGGTACGGGTCCGTCGTCGACGCGTACCTGCCGCGCGACCCGGCGGGCGGCGGCGGCGGCGGCGGCGGGAGTGGGAGCGGCGGCGGCGGCGGCGGCGGCGACGCCGGCCCGGCCAGCGACGGCGGGGCAGCCGAACACGCGCCGACCGCCTCCACCCCTCACCGCGGCATTGGTTTCGTCACATTTGCTGAACCGGCGTCGGCGGCGGCTGCCCTGGCGGCGGGCCCGCACCGCCTGGGCGGCGCGGACGTGGCGGTGGACGTGGCGACGCCCAAGGACGTCGGCGGCGGGGGTGGTGGCTGGCGCGGGGAGCGGGGCGGGAGCGAGGGCCTCCACCCCCACGCCCACCACGCCCACCACGCCGCGTCCGCCTTCCACCCGTCCGGGCCCGTCCCTGGCGCCTCGCGTGACCGGGCGGGCGGCCTCGCCGGCCTGGCGGCCGCGGCGGCGGCGGCGGAAGTGGCGGCGGGCTGGGGCGGCGGCGGGCCGCCGCCGCTGCCCGGCGCCCCCTCCGGCGCCGACGCCCGCCCGGCCGCCTCCGGGTCGACGGCCGCCATGAGCGGCGGGTGCGTCCCGTCCGCCTCCGGCGGCGGCGGCGGCGGCCACCCGCCCGGCCCCCGCGTCTTCGTCGGCCGCGTCCCCCCCGCCGCCACGGAGGCGGACCTGCGCGCCCACTTTGGGCGGTTCGGCTTCATCCTGGACTTGTACCTCGTCCCCGCCCGGGCCGCCGAGGGCCGGGGCGGCGGGAGCGGCGGCGGCGGCGGCCACCGCGGCTTTGGCTTCATCACGTACGAGACGCCCGGCGCCCTGGCCCGCCTGGCGGCGGCCGGGCCGCACGTCGTCAAGGGCGTCGCCCTAGCCATTGACGCGGCCGTGCCGCGTGGGGGTGGGGGGGGGCCGACTCGGGCCCGCCCGGCGGCGGCGGCGGCGGCGGCCTGGGCCACGCCGGCGTCCAACGCGATGACGGCGCCACGTCATCCCGCCGCCTGGCCAGCCTGGGCGACGCCCGGCCGCGGGCGGCGTACCGGCCGTACTGAATGACACGGCAAAAAAAAAAATCTGGGCGTGTGTGTGTTGAGAGAGGAGGGTGGGGGTGGGTGGGGGGAGAGCGCCGTCGCCTTACAATCCCAACAAACGAAAGACAAGGAAAACAGCGCGCATCGCTGCAAGGGTGTGTGGGCGTGCGTGTGCGTGCCTTTCGGCGCTAGGTGGCCGACAGGAACCGTGGGGAGGAGGCAGGTCGAGAGCTTTGGCAGGTTTTCTTTTTTTCATCTCTTCATTTATCGATAGGTTTAAACAAAAGGCATGAAAGCGTGTGTGTGTGCGTGTGTGTGCGTGTGTGTGCGTGTGTGTGCGTGTGTGTGCGTGTGTGTGTGTGTGTGTGTGGCTTGAGTGAGACAGCTAATGCATGTGTGTGCGTGTGCGTTGTGTTTGTAAGAAAAGCGAATGAAGAAAGAGTCGTTTTGCGATCGACCGAACGGATGGATGGAGGGGTGGAGGGGTGGAGCGGCGCGACCCTGGCCCGCCACTCTCCATTTCAAATCCCGCACGCGCCCCCCTTCCTTCCGCACCGCCGAACGCCATGCCCTTCGACCTCATCGTGCGTCTGGTGCATGGCCTCCCCGCGCGCCACAAGTCCCATCTCGCGCCGCGTTGCCTCTCAAACCCCCGCCGTTCCCTCTCTGCCCCCCCCCCCCCCCCCACACGCACACACACGCACACAAAAACTCCGCAGACCGGCGTCTTCGTGCCCGAGAAATCCAACATCTGGCGCGACTGCGTGGACGGATACTACGACTGGGTGAAGGAGCACATCGCCGAGGTGGGCGCGGGCTGTGCAGAGGGAGGCAGGGACGGGCGGGCGGGCGGAGAGAGAAAGAGAGAGAGAGGCGGCGGCGGTGGAGTTACAGGGGTCGCGCGCCTCTGACCCCCCCCCTCCAACCCACACCCAGGGCGCCCCGCTGAACGAGGCAGACCACTGCGGCGACCCACCCCTGGTGCTGGCGGCGGGGAATGGTGAGAGGGGTGAGAGGGAGAGGGGCGGCGCGGGTCGGAAAGGGGGGGCAGCGGGCGCGCGAACGGGCACCCCCCGCACCGCCCCTCGCCCTTTCCCTCCCCAAACTCCCCACGCCCACGCCAACAGGCCACCTGTCCGTCGTCCAGCTGCTGCTGGAGGAGGGCGCGGACATCGAGCAGCGCAACGTGGTACGGGGGTGGGAGGAGGGGGGGGGCGCGGCCTTGGGCGCGGCCGGGGGGGAGGGGGCCACCCCCCACGCCTCCTCCCACGCCTCTCCCACCCCACGCCACGCACACGCGCGCAGATGAAGGAGACCCCGCTCATCCGGGCCGCCCACAACGGCCAGACCGCCACCGTCCGCGCCCTGCTGTCCGCTGGGGCCGACCCCGCGGCCCTGGACGCCGGCGACAACACGGCGCTGCACTGGGCCGCGATGCGCGGCCACGTCGAGTGCGTGTCCGCGCTCGTGGCCGACGGGCGCGCGCCCGTCAACGCCCTGAACGCCGCGGGCGAGGCGCCGGCCGACCTGTGCAAGGCGGGGTGGAGCCCGGCCTTTCGGTACGCGCGCGCGGCGCTGGGTGGGGCGGCCGTGGAGGCCAAGGTCGGCGGGGCGTCGTCGTGAGGAGGGGCGCAGGGGGTTGCAAAAACACACACGCGCGCGCGCCCCTCCCTCTCCACGGCCCTCCCCGCCGCAAAAACAAAACACACGACGACTGACACCCCCGCCGTCCCACTCCCTCACGGCACACCTCGCCACGTGTGTCTCTCTTAAATGTCAATCCCGCCCTCCTCTGACCTCACCTCTCACCCCTCGGCGCCTCACACGCGGGGCGCGTACGCGGCCTTGGCCGACGGCGTCATGGACCGCCACTGGGCGCCCAGCTGCTTGCCGACCGCGCCGACCGACGACCCGGGCGGCAGCTTGGCCGCGGCGGTCTTGAAGTTGGCGGCCACGAACCGGGCGTACGGCGACGGCGGGGCCTTGGGCTTGGGCGGGCCGCGCGCCGCCGCGGCCGCGGCCTTGGCGGCCGACGCGGCGGCTTCGTAGCGCGCGCGCACGGCCGGGGGGGCCGCCTTCCACGCGGCGGCGCGCGCCCGCGCGGCGACCTGGAACGCCGCGCGCGCGGCGGTCGGCGACCCCCGGGCCGGCGGCGGGGACGACCGGGCGACGGCCGCGGCCGCTTCCGGGCCCTTGACGAACAGGTTGTACGCCGACGGCGCGCGGACTGCCGTCTTTTTCGGCGCTTTCTTGGACGGCGAGGCCGCGGCCTTGCGGGCGGGCGAGGCCGACCGAGGCTTCGGGGCGGCGGCCGGCGCCGCGGGCCGGCCCGCGGCCGCGATGCGCGCCGCGAAGACGGCGGCCGTGTTGGACGAGGACGGGGCGGCGGCGGGCGTGGCGGTGGCCACCACAGCCGTCGTCGTCGTCGTCGCCGTCGTCGTCGTCAGGGACGAAGGAGCGGCGGCGCCAGTCGCCGCGCTGCTGCCAAACAGCGAGTCGGTCGAGAAGATCTGAGGGGGTGTGGGGGTGTGGGTGGGGTGCGAGGGGTGGAGGGGGTGGTGGTCGAGGGCGGGGGTGGGTTGAGGAGTGGACTCCTCGGGTGCCGCATCGCGCGCCGAGTTGAAAACTGCCCGCCGTTGGTTTCTCGTTCCGGGACGCCCGTTCCAGGGGGTTCACCGCCGCCAACGCCCCACGTCTGCGTGGAGGCAGCCTCCTCCTTCCCGGAACATGCCGCAAAACGGGACTTGAGATCCCTTCACACGGCTGCGCGCACCCCGACTGCCTTCTGTCGGCCCGCGCGCCCGGCCCCGTCTCTCAGTTCACACCTTGCTCCACGACGACTGGGCCCGGGACGCGCCACCCCCACCCTGCTGGGCGCGGGACACAGCCGGGGCCAGGGCCGCCCACACGCGGGCCAGGGCGCCGTGGCGAGACATGAGGTGGGGTGTGGAGACTGGGGAGTGTTTCTCTTTTTTTCGTCGCTCGAGTTTCCGTTGAGCGTCTGTCTGCCTGCACCACCCGCCCCCACCCACCCACCCACCCACCCACCCACCCTCACCCTCTCTCTCTCTCTCTACGTCCGGTACTCCCGCTTCAGCTCCCACGTCTCCTTGTGCGGCCCCCGCTGGTTGTACACCGCAATGTCCTTGAGCACCTCCTTCACCCAGGGCGCCGGCTGCCCCGCGGCCCGGTGCAGGGCCGCGAAAGACCAGTGCGCCTGGCGCTCGAAACACTTGAAGAGCGCCGCCTCCAAGCCCGCCCGGTCGCCGCGCACGCGCCGGCCTTCCGCCGCGGCCGTGCGCTGGGCGCGGCGGTCGCGGGCGGCGGCCCGGGCGGCGGCTGCCGCGGCGGCGGCGGCGCCACGGCCCATGACGGCGCCGCCCGCGGCCGGGCCGCCGGCCGCGGCGAGACCCGCGGCCGCGCGGACAGCTCCCGGCGCGGCCGCGCCCACCGCCCCGCCGTCCAGGAGCACGGCCGCCCGGCGTGGGGCGGCCGACGCGGCAACGGTGCGGGCGCGGGCCAGGGCCGCGTACTCGGCGTCGACGCCGGCTGCCGTGGCGGCGGCGGCGTTCGCGGCCGTGGACGCGGCGGCTGCCCCGCCACCGGGCACCCGCCGCGGCGCGGCGTCCACCCTCCCCGCCACCCGCCCCTCCGCCGCCGCCACCGCGGTCGCATCCCCATGCACCGCGCTGAACACGCGCAAGGGAACGCCCGTGTCGGGCGGGGTGCGCAGGTCGAGCAGGGACGGGCCGGCGGGCGCGCCGCCGGCGGCGCCGCCCGCGGTCGCGAGGCGGAGCGCTGCTGCGGCGGTGGGTGCGGGCGCGCCGCCGCCGCCGTCTTCGCTCGCTCTGACCGCGCTCGCTGGAAAGGACAGGCTGCCCAACATGGCTGGCGCCGGCCCGCCCGCCGCGATGGCTGCCCGCCATTGCGCCGCGACAAAGGGAGGGACCTGGAGGATGGGTGTGTGTGGGTGAGCGAGGCGCAATGCCCGTGCGTCGTTTTTTTTTTCCGTGCGCGCGACAGGGATCCCTCACGCCCAACTCACCTTGAGCAGCCAGACGCCGCGATCACAGTTACCCGTGTCCAGGGTGGTGGAGGGTGGGGGTGGGGCGGCGGGCGCGGCGGCGCCTTCACCCGGCGCGGCCATTGTCACGGCCGGCGTTTCTCTTGATGCGGCGGCGCGCGCTGGAGAGGACCAGATAGACGGGGGCGGCGGGATGGGAGAGGAGGGCGGATGACTGCGCTCCCAGGCACGGAGGGAATGGGGCGATGGAGCGTGTGCGGGTGAGCAGGGCAGCTGCCGGCCGCAGCTTCTTCGCTGTGTTTCGTTCCAGAGCAGTGAAGCGCCGGGGTGGGCGGAGTGCAGGCGCCCACTCCCACTAAAGCCCCGCCCCTCTGGCCAAGCAGAGAGAGAGCTCAACACAGCTCTCCCTTCACCTCCAATCCACCCGGGCGCGCGCACGCCTCTCCCCTCCTCAATGCTGCGCGCCCGGGACTTTCTGGTCTTGGTGGGCGTCGTGCTGTGCGCGGCCGCAGGAGGTGCGTGCTGTGTGGGGGGACAGCGCGAATTCGGCGCTGCGACCAGAGGGGAAAGGTCGCAAGGCGGCCGGAGTTGGCGGGCAAGGCGGTGCCGGATGCCGGCGAATCGCTCACTACAGTGGACTGACATCCTCTGCGCTTGTCTGGCGTGGACGCCTGTCCCAGCCTATGCGTGCTCGCCCGCCTGTGACGCTCGGAAGAAAAACCCGCCGCCCGCTGCCGCTGCGTCGCCGCCCAGGCCCGCTTTCCCATCGCCCCCCCTCGTCTCTCACCCGCTTCCTTCCCCGTCCCTTCGCAGCCTCCGCCCAAACCACAGCAGCCGCGGGCGACGCGGCGCCTCACCGCCGTGCTGCGACAGCCGCGACGGCGTCGAACGCGGCGCCCGACGGAGAGAAGGTCGACCTGCTGTGGGTCGCGCACGCGGCCCGCATCACCTTTGAGCGCCCGTCCAAGGCCGACCCGGCCCAGCCGACGACGATGACCATGCACGGCGTCGCGCCCATGTGAGTGTAGGCGGGGGGAGGGGAGGGGAGGGCAGAGAACAGACGCGCCGTCCACAGGCTTTTGCGCTGCTAGCCAAGAGCGTCTCTCCGCATGCCGTCCGCACCCCCGACCCGTCCCTCGCTCTCTCACCCATCCACACCCCACTCGGGGACCAAAAAAAACGCCACACAGCGTCACCTGGTTTTCCAACCGCCCGGCCCGCCACACGGGCGTCCTGGACACGCAGCTGTGGTCCGCGACAAAGGCCAGCGTCGCCAAAGCGGAGGCGGAGGCGGCGGCGGCGGTGGCGGCGGCGGTGAAGGACGGGCGGCCCACGCCGCCGCCCACGCCCGACCCGGCGGCAAACCTGACGGCGGCCGGCCTGAAAGCCATGAAGGCCGCGCCCTTTTCGGAGGTGTGGGCGACCCAGCCGCCCAACGCGGCGGCCGTCGGCCAGTGGGGCCCGGACGCCAAGCCCCGCGTCGTCGTCGTCGTGTTGAGGGAGCCGGTGTACAGCCGCGCGGCCGGCACGCTGACCTTTTCGATCGAGCTCCTGGCCAACCACACGGCCTGGCCCGCCGATGAAGCGCCGTCCGTGAAGGGGCCGGACAACACGGCGGACGCAGACGCGCTGGCCGTCGCGGAAGCGAGCGCTGCCAAGGGGCCGTCGTCCAAGGGGCTGGCGGCGGACGCGGCCATCGCGGAGGAACGGCGGCGGGCCGCCGGCGGCGTCGCGCGGGTCGTGGAGCTGGGCCCGGACGGCGAAGTCCGGACGAAAGAGGAGGCTGTGGCGCGGGACGCGGACGGCCGGCAGATTCCGGTGGCGTCGTTGCGGGAGGCGGCCGCGGCGGCGGCGGTGGCCAAGGCGCCCGAGGCCGTGCCGCCGCCCAAACGGGCGCCGGTCGACCTGGCAGAGTGCGTTTTTTCCCCCTCCTTCTTTTCTACGCAACGGGTCCGCTGCACACTCTGGGCACGCACACACACACACGCACACACGAGAGAGGCGCTCACACCGCTCCCTTCCCTCTCCGCCAAAATACAACAACACACAAAACAAATGAAAAAAAATCAAATCACAGGTACACGCCGGGCGAGCTGGCCGAGCGCAAGGCGCGCGCCGCGGCGCCGCCGCCGATGCTGGAGCTCGGCGGGCCGGCCACGCTGTTCATTGATAATTGGGGCATGTTCGGACCAGGTGAATGCATTTGAGCGCGTGGAGCGGGGCGGGGCGGGGGCGGGGGCCGTGCATGGGGGTTGCGGGAGGGGTGGACAGTGCGCGCGCGGCGCGCGGCGCGCGCGCACACAACCCTCTCCCCACCTTTTTTTTTCACTCCGCCCGTCTGTCACCACCCACAGGCTGGGGCCCTGGCTCCTCCAACAACGGCTGCTTCTTACCGCCCGGATGTTTGAGCATCACGCTGTGCGGCATTTGCGGCGGGTGGGGTGGTGGCCTCATCGGTTGAGGGGGGGGGGGGGGAAGGGGGGGTGAGCCTCTCCCCATCCTTGAACTTTTCCCCATCTCGCGCCTTGAGCACGCGGGTCCGCCCCAGCCGCCCCGGTGCGATCCGCGCACTGCGAGGGCGCCGGTGCCGGCGCCGCCTGCTTATTTTGTTTGGCGCGAGAGTCGTGTCCCATGCATTGCCGTGTTCGTGTTTTCCCATTGTTATTGTGTCTATACTCTCCCCACAGGTCGAGCGTGTTTTTTTCTGCATGTGCACACCAGTCCTCCCCCTGTCTCTCTCCTCCCGCGGCAGCAGGAAATGCCGTCCCGCCGCCCGCGGTCCCGCAGGCGACAGGCTGCCGTTGCCCTGGCCGTCGCGGCCTGGGCGGCCGCCCTGTCTCGGTTCGGCGGGGGCCGGGAGGCGGGCGCGGTCCTCAGTGCGTTGCGCGCCGATGCCGACGGCGCCGACGCCGACGACCGCCCTCTCCTTCCACCACCACCCGCGGCGTACGCACATGTGGGGCGACGACCCCAAATGGAAGACCACGTGGCAGTCCAGACAGAGCACGCCGCATTCTTGGCCGCTGTCATCGACGGCCATGAAGGGAATGGCGTGGCGGCGACCGTCGCGGCGGCCCTCCTGCCCGCGACGGCCGCCGCGCTCCGGGCGCGGGCGACGTCCTGGCCGTGGCGGGCCGCGGCCGCCCTCATTCCCGGCGCCGCCCGCGTGGCCGTCGACCGCTCCCTCCGCGACGCAGCAGCCGCTGTAGATGCCGCCACGCGCGGCGAAACCTCCGGCGCGACGGCGGCGTGGGCGGTGGTGGTGGGCGGGCGCGCGGCCGTCGTCGCGTGGGTCGGCGACGCGGCCGCCATCCTCTGCGACGCGTCCTCCCCCACCGCCGCCCGCCTGCTCACGCGCGACCACTCTCTGGCCGACCCGGAAGAAGTGCAGAGGACGGGCGGCACACCCGGCGGTCGCCTGGCGGGCGAGCTGGCCGTGACGCGCGCGTTTGGCGACGCGGCCTACCGTCGCGCTGGCCTCACCGCCACGCCCGGCGTCGCGTGGGTGGAGGAGCGCCCGCACGCCGCGTCCGCCTTGCTCCTGGTGACGGACGGCGCGCTGGAGGCCGCCCAGCCGGCTGCCCTGTGCCGGGCGGTGCTGGGCGGGCGGGCGGGCGACCCGGCCGCCGCGCTCGCGTCGGCGGGGCGGCGGGCGATCGCTGTCGGCGGCGAGGTCGTCGGGCCCCCCGCGCCGCGTCGCCGCCCGCCGCCCGCCGCGTCGGTGGAGGAGGAGGCCGGCGCGGGCGGCGACGCCACCACCCCAGCCGGCGCTGCAGCTCGCGCCGCTGTCTGCGCTGCCCTGGCGTCCGGCAGCGGCGACAACGTGGCCGCCGCCGTGCTGCCGCTGGCCGGGTGGGAGGCCGGCGTGCGGGCGGCTGGGCGGGCCGACCAGCTGCTCGCCACGAGCGGCGCCGTGCGCGGCTACGCCCTGACCGCCCGCCTGCCGCGCGCGCCGCGACCAGCCGGACGCTCGCGGCAACGGACTGGATGGTGGCGGCGGTGGCGGGCGGCGGGGACGGAGCCGTCCACGTCCCTCGCCCTCACCCGCTCGTCCGCGCTCCAGGCCGCAGCGGTGGGCGGGGGCGCAGGCGGCGTGTGCTCGCCGCTGCTGTCGCCGTCTGCCGCTGCAGCCGCCGCCGCCGCTGCCGCCGCCATCCCGCTGGACAGCGCACCACCTGCGCTGCCCGCGTCGGCCGCGGACGCGACGTCGCGGGCGTTGGCGGCCGTCGTCCAGGCCGCCGCGGCCGCGCGCGGATTTTTCTTCGGTGGCAGCGGAGGTGGCGGGAAGGCAGGCGGCACAGCCGCCCCTTCCGACACACCTTTTGCGTTGGGCGGGTCCGCCGAAGTCTTCCGTGCGACGCGCGCCGGCCGGCCCTACGTCCTGAAACACATGCACGGCCCGGGCGCGGCGGCCGCGGCCGCGCGCGAGGCCGCGTTTGGGCGGCTGTTCCAGGGCCTGCGCCACCCGGGCGCCGCCCACCTCGCCCGCCTGGTCGAGTCCTTCGAAGACGCGTCGTCCAGCTCGCACTGGCTGGTGTTCGAGGATGAGGGCGCGTCCCTGGCGTCGTTGATGTACGTGCCGCTGGGCGGCGGCGGCAACGGGACGGACGACGACGGCCCGCCGCCCCACACCACGGCCGGCGCGCCTGTCGGCCTCTCCCCCTGGTGGAGGGCGGCCACCTCGCCTGGGGCGACCGCCGGCGCACCCCCACCGGCGCGTGACCTGCTGCGCCAGCTGTTTACAGCGCTCGACGCACTGGCGGACGCGGGCGTCGCGCACAGAGACGTGAAACCCGCCAACCTGCTGGTGTCGTCGACGAGTGACGGCGGAGACGGACGGACGCTGACGCTGCGCCTGGCCGACTTTGGGTCCGCGATTGGAGGCGGCATCGGCGGCGGCGGGGAGCCTGCCGCCGACGCAGGCGCGGCCATGACGCGGGAGTACGCGCCGCCCGAAGCCCGGCTGGGCGCGGGCGCGGCGGCGGGGCTGGGCGGCGGTGGGGCTGCGCGTGGTGGGCCGGGGCCGCCGCCCGCCCACCCGCTCACCGCTGGCGACGCCTGGGCCGCCGGCGTGACCATGCTGGAGCTGCTGGCTGGCTTGCCCGACCCGACGGCGCCCTCCCCACGCGGCGCGGCCGCGCTGCGCGCCCGGTTCTCTTCCAGCGGCGGCGGGCGCGCCAGCAGGGAGGCCGCCGCCCAGCTCGACGCCGCGCTCGCGCTTCGCGGTCTCATGGAGCTGTGCGCTTATCCGCCCAGGGGAGGTGGTGGCGGGGACGATGCGGCCGGCGGCCCTGCCCTGCCCTGGGCGTGCACGGATGGTGCGGTCGCGGCGCACCTGGCGGGCCGGGCGGGCGCGGAGGTGGGCGGGCGCGGGCGCTCGCCCCACCCGCCCATCCCGCTGCCGGCTTTGAGGCTGGCCCGCTCTTTGTTGAGCTGGGATCCAAGGGCGCGGCCGACGCCGGCGCAGGCCCTGCGCCACGCCTACTTCACGCGGACGGACGGGGCGTGCAGCGGGGTGGACAGGGAGGTGGACGGGTGGTGTTGATGAAGGTTGTGGGTGTGGAGCAGACTGGTTGTGGGTGTGGAGCAGACTGGTTGTGGGTGTGGAGCAGACCAGACGGGCGTCCAGACCCTCGCTGCTTTCTCTCTGTGCGGGCGTGTGTCGTGTGTTGCACGCGCGCGTTCTGGGGGCGCTGCCCCGCCTGACCCGCCAGGCCGGTGCTTGTGCGTGTCTGCCAGTCACGCACCGAGTCAGATTAGAGCGCGCCCCCCCGCCAGCGTCCTCACGGCGCGTCGTCTCTCTTCCACTAGCACAAGGCGCGACGCTGGCCAAGCGCGCGGCTAATTCGACCAAAGATGGGCAGCGCCGCGCCGCCGGACGGCGTCCCGCCCAAGGCGGACGGCCAGCATGGTGCGTGTGAGTGCGTGTGAGGACGTGCGCGGTAATCTCAAGGCCGTGCACCCCGCCCTCGCTCACGAAAAGAAAAAAAATACATTCCGCCGCTCCCTCACCTCCACCCCCCCCCCCCCCCCCCCGCCAGTCCTCCGGCCAATCATCACGAGCGCCGCGCGCCAGGCCGCTTCCAGCGGACCCACGCTGACGCCGCACCCGTCCACACCCATTGCCCTGGCCTCTGAAACCCGGGACTCGCACATGGCGCGCGTGGCGGCGTGCCTGACCCCGCGACCCGGCTCCCTGACGTTTGGCTGCGCCGCCGCGGAAGCGGCCTACCTGGCGTCGTCCGCGGCCGGCCGGGCCCGCCTGCTCGCCTGCGGCGCGACGGGCCACGCAGCGTGGGCGGGGGCACGCGGCGCGCTGGCCGCCTCCATCGACGGGCGGGGCGTCCTGGCGGCGGCGGCGGCGGCGGCGGCCGGCCCGGCGGCCGGGTGGGCGGCCGGCCTGCTACTGCTCTGGGCGCTCGCCCCGCCGCCGCGCCCCCTGCCCCCCGCCCGCCGGGTGGGCTTTGCCGACACGCCGCGCGCGCCGCACGGCGCTTGTTCCATTGGCGGACTGGGCTGCAGGCCGGGCGAAGGCGCGCTGGGCGGCGGCGGCGCGGCGCACGAGGCGGGGCTGGCCGCCCTCGCCGCGGCCGGGTGCGGCGCCCTCCTCCTCGGCCGGTGCGGCGGCGGCGGCGGCGCGGGCGCCGGCGCGGGGCCGGGCCCGCTCCTGCTCGCCTGCCTGCCGGGCCTGCTGCGCCTGCGGTGGAGGACCGTGGGCGCGGCCCTCGCGCTGCCCGCGGCCGTCGCCGTCCTCCGCGCCCTGGCCGGCGCGCCCGGCCTGTGGTGGCCGCCCGGCCGCGCGCGCGGCTGCCTCCTCGCCCTGCCCGGCCCGACTGCGGCAGGCGCGCTGGAAGCCACGGCCGCGGCCGCCCACGTCGCCGCCGCCTGGTGCGCGGGCCTGGCCATTGCCTTCCTCCTGGACGCCCTGCGCCGGGAGTCTTTCGCTTCCCGCCGCCTGGCCGCCGCCGCCGCGGCGCGCGAGGCGGAGGAGGTGGCCGGCCGCTCGGCCGCGCAGGCCGCCCTCGCCGCCGCCCAAGCGTCCGCGGCCAAGCGCAACCTGGCCGCCGCCAAGGAGCGGGCCGCCCACGAGGCCCGCGCCCACTTCATGTCCCTGATGATGCACGAGGTCCGCACCCCGCTCAACGGCTGCCTGGCCAGCGCGGAGATGCTGCTGGACGCGCCCGACCTGACGCCCGACGCGCGCGACCTGGCGTCGACCATCCGCGTGTCCGGGTCCATGCTGCTGTCCACCGTCTCGTCCTGCCTGGACTGGTTCAAGACGGAGGCGGGCAAACCCCTGGACTGCGTGCGGGCGGAGGTGGACGCGGGCGAGGTGCTGAACGATGTGGCGGCCATCGTGGCCGCGGCCCTGGAGGGCGTGCCCGCGCGCGGGAGCGGTGGCGGCGGCGCGTGCCCCGCCCCCGTCCGCGTCGCCCGCCCCATGCTCGGCCCGGGCGTGCCGCGCCTGTTCCTGGGCGACGGCGACCGCGTGCGCGGCGTCCTCCTCAACTTCGCAACCAACGCCGCAAAGTTCACGCGGCGGGGGGCCGTCGCGCTGCGGGTGAGCGTGTCGCGGGACGGGCCCCACCACCGCCCGCGCCCGCACGGGCCGGGGACGTTTGCGGGGTTGGAAGGCGTCGGTGTCGTGGTGCCGCCCGCCACGCCCTCGCCGCCGCCGCCGCCGCCGCCGCCGCACCACCACTCGGCCGCGCAGCTCGCCGCGTCGTCGTCGCTCTTTGCGCCTGGGCGGCGCGCCGTCGCGCCCGGCGACGCCGGCGGCCGGCCCGTGCTGCCCGCCGCCGCCCCCGACCCGCCGTCCGAGCGGTCGTCCACGGGCATCGAAGCCGAGCCGGAGTTGGGGGACGGCTGGTATGCTGTCGCGTCGCGGTGGGACGCCCCCGCGCGCCCCGGGACGCCCGGCACCCCGCCCTCGGCCGAGTTCCTGGTGTTTGAAGTGTGCGACACGGGCGTCGGCATCGACCGGCCGTGCCTGGGCGCGCTCTTCCGCAAGTTCGTGCAGGGCGTGGAGGACGGCGGCGGGAGCGGCGGCGCCACGGCGGCGCGGCCGCCCCGCCGGGCGGGCGGCACGGGGCTGGGCCTGGCCATTTGCTGCACCCAAGTCCGGGCGATGGGCGGCCAGATCGGCGCCGCCTCCCGCCTGGGCGTGGGGTCGACCTTTTGGTTCAGCGTGCCGCTCGTCCGCGCGGGGCGGGGCGGCAGCGGCGACGGGTGCGCCGAGGCGGCCGCCGCGCCGCCGCCGCCGCCGCCCGCGGCAACGGCCGCGGCGCCCGCCGCCGAGCCGTCCGGCGTGGCCCTCCTGCGCCGCACGGCGTCCTGGTCGTCCCGCGCCGCGTTCAGCGACGGCCACTTACAGGGCGGCGCGGGCGTGCGCCGAGGCTCAGGCGACGGCGGCGGTGGCGGCGCCCCAGGCGGCGGCGCTTCGGCGCCGCCGCCGCTGTCTGACAGCGGCAGCGCCACCTCCCTGTCCGGGGCGGGGAAGAAGCGGCCGTCCGGCGGCCTGCGGCGCACCTCGTCGGCCGACGCGCTCGCTGGAAGGGGCGGCGGCGGCGGCGGCGGAGCGAGCGGCGGCGGCGGCCGGCCCGTCCTGGCCGTGGCGGAGGCGCTGCTCCGCGACGGGTTGCCCCCCGCCGCGACCGCTGCCGTCGCTGCCGCTGGCGACGCGGCGGGTGGTGGCAGTCCGCCGCCCATCCCGTCGTCGTCCCCGCCCATGTCCTCCGATTCCGTCCACACCTTGGTGGAGGCGCCGGCCGCGGACAAAGCCGGCGCGGCGGACGGCTGGCGGCCGGTGCCGCTGCCCGGCACCGGGTCGGGCCCGCCCGTGCGCCAGAGCCTGGAAATCCGGCGCAAGGCCCTGGACACGACCATCCTGTCTTCCAAGCGCGTCCTGCTGGTGGAGGACAACCTCATCAACATCAAGGTCGCCCAGCGCATGTTGCAGGGCCTGGGCCTGAGTGTCGAACTGGCCGCGGACGGGGAGGAGGCGGTCGCGGCCGTCCTGTCGGCGCACCGCGCGGACGGGCGCACGCCCCCGCCCTCTCCCCCGTCTCCCTCTCCTACGTCCAGTGCGCCTCCTCCTCCCCCTCCTCCTCCGCCGCGCCGCATGCCGGACGTCGTCCTGATGGACATGTCCATGCCCCGCCTGGGCGGCGTCGGCGCGGCGACCGCCATCCGGGCGGCCGGGTGCCGCGTGCCAATTGTCGCGATGACAGCCAACGCGTCCGACGCGGACAGGGACGAATGCCTGGCCGCCGGCATGGACGGCTTCCTGTCCAAGCCCGTGCTGCCGGGGAGGTTGGCGGACGCCCTGGTCCTGGCGTTGAGCGGGCGGGGCGCGTTCCAAGACAAGACGGTCTCGTTGGGGCCGCCCGGGTTTTGATGGGGGCGAGGTTTCAGTGAGCCAGGCGGGGCGCCCGTGCCCCCCGCTTGTTGTTCCCGTGCGTGGACGCCGCCATGCATAGACAGTTCTGGGTAGGCAGTGTGCGTGCAAGTGGTCTGAGAAGCAGTGGCGCGGGGAAGTGTGAAAAAAAGACACAGTTGGTCGGCGTTTTTTGTTTTGGTTTTTTCCATGTCCGTCTCTCCCGTCCCACCCCCCACATGCCTCGTGTCACAGGGGGGAAAAGCAAACCACGCCCAGGGGGCCTCTCTCCTCCTCCTCTCAACTCATGCTCAAGCGTGCGCACGGACGGCCCCGCCCTCCACCGCCCCACCCCGGCTGGTCTCCCCGCCCGCGCCGTACGGCAGGAACGCCGGCCGGCTCTTCAGCCCCAGCGCCCCAAACAGCGCCGCGTCGTCGTCGCGGTCGGCGTTGGCCGTCGTCAGCAGCTTGTCGCCGTCGAAGACGGAGTTGGCGCCGGCCAGGAAGGCGAGCGCCTGGTCGCCCGGCGACAGCTCTTTGCGCCCCGCGGACAGGCGGACGACGGAGGCGGGCATGACGATGCGGGCGGTGGCCACGCACCGCACGATGTCCAGCCCGCTCGGCGGCGGGGCGCCCTCCAGCGGCGTCCCCGGCACGGCGACGAGCGCGTTGATGGGCACGGACTCCGGGTGGGCCGGCAGCGTGGCCAGCGTGTGCAGCATGCCCACCCGGTCGGCCGGGCCCTCGCCCAGGCCGATGATGCCGCCCGCGCACACCGACACGCCCGCGCCCTGGACAGCCGCGAGCGTGGCCAGGCGGTCGGCGTACGTGCGCGTCGTCGACACCTTGCCGTAGTACTCCGGGCTCGTGTCCACGTTGTGGTTGTAGGCCGTCAGCCCCGCCTCCCGCAGCTGGGCCGCCTGCTCGGGCGTCAGCATGCCGAGCGTCGTGCAGACCTCCATGCCCAGGCCCCGCACTTTCTTGACCATGGCCAGCACGCGCTCCCACTGGCGGGGCCCCACCTGGGACGGGCCCCGCCAGGCGGCGCCCATGCAGAAGCGGGTGGAGCCCGCCGCCTTAGCGCGCACCGCGGCGTCGTACACGGCGTCCAGGTCGACCAGCCGCTCGGCGCGGAGGTCGACGCCCTTGTGGTGGGACGACTGGGAGCAGTACCCGCAGTCTTCCGGGCAGCCGCCGGTCTTGATGGACAGCAGCGTGCACCGCTGCACCATGGCCGGGTCGTGGTGGGCGCGGTGGACGCGGGCGGCGGCGAAGGCCAGGTCCAGGAGCGGGGTGTCGTAGACTTCGGAGATTTCGGCGCGGCTGGGGGTGCGCGTTTGTTGGTGGAGGGGAGGGGAGGGGAGGGGTGAGGGGTGAGGGGGGGGGGGGGGGGGGGGGGAGTGGGTGGTGGCTGCGGCGAGGCAGGGGGCCCAAAGCGGGGCGTGGCGCGATGAGAGGGCGGCCTTTTTTGCGCGTTCCCGTCTTCGGCGTGGGGCGTGGACATGCCAGAGCACGCAGGCGTGTCGTGCATTGGGCCAAAGGGGGCCTGCGCGGCGCAGGGCGGCCGGCCGAAGCAGGGGGCTTGCCCGGCATCGCCGCCCGCCGACCCTAGCCGCACAACTCTCAACGCACGTCCAGTCGTTGCGGATGACGCCCAGCTCCCGGAGCCAGCGCGGTTTTTGGGTGGAAGCTTCCGCGTGCACTTCCTCGATCGGCTCCGGAACGGCGGGCGGGGCGGATGGCGGGGCCGAGCCGGCCGTGAAGGCGCGGGTGGTGGTCGTCGCGGCGGCCGCGGGCGGGCCGTCCGCCGCCCGCAGCCAGCGGGCGCCCAGCGTTGCCAGGGAGCGGCGGTGCATTGGTGAGATTGAAGGAGGGGGACGGCGTGCTCCCGGGCGGACAGGAATGTGGGGCTGGGAGCGCGCGGCACGGCGCCGGGAAGAGAGAGAAAACACAAGGCCGGAGTGAGAGCACACATGCGAGAGGTCGGGCGGCCCCGGCCGGCCCTGGGGCCACACCGGTGCGCGCGTGCACAGAAGCCAACCACTGTCGCGCCAGGGGGCCCAGCTCACGGCCGAGCCGGCCCGCCTCCTCGCCTGCAACTCCCGCAGACTCACCAGGGTGGCTGTTGCATTAGCTGGTGAGGAAATTGGGCGCGGGGGCGGCCCTGACGCTCGCTGGTGTCGGCGCGCCCGGCGTGCGAGGGAGGCCATTGCCTCGCACGCGCGCCCCGTGCACCACGGCATGTGGCCTCCCTCCCTCTCATTTCCGCCATCCCCACCACCACCCCACCCCCTCCCGTTACGTCATCCCCAGGCGCCCACGCCACACATGCCCTTCAAAGCCTTGCGCCGCAGCGCACTGTTTGTCTGGCGCGTCCTGGCCGCCGTCCTCTTGGCGCCCCTCAACGACCGTGGCGGCGGCGGGCGCGGCGGCGCGCCCACCGACGCTGCGGCCTGGTCCCTCGCCGCGCTCGCCCGCCTGGCGCCGCCGCCGCCGGCCGTCGAGGCGCCGCCGCCGCCACCGTCGCCGCCGCCGCCGAAAGAAGCCGACGCGGCCGTGACGGTGACGGCGACGACGGCGCGCCCCCCTCCCCCCAAAACGCCGCCACCGCCGCCCGCCCGCAGGCCGGGCGGCCGCCCGGACTGGAGTGCGACCATCGCCGCGTCCGACTTCGAGGCCTTCCTGGCCGCCTTCAACGACGGCGCGCGCCTGGCGGCCGCCCAGTCCACCGCGCCGGAGCTGTCCAACCTGGCCGTCTCGCCCTGGGTGGAGTGGCGCGGCGGCGGCGGCGGGGGCGGGGGCGGCCCGCCGCCGCCGCCGCCCACGCCTATCCCAGGCGGCCCGGCCCCAGGCACGCCCGGCTGCGCGCCCCCCCCTCCGTCCACGCCGGCCTTCCGACTCATGACCTTCACCCCACGCGGCGTGCGCTGGCTGCCCATCGCCGTGCGTGCGGTCGGCACCAACCACCTGTCGCCGCGGGCGCTGGGGCAGCCCGCTGTGATGGTTGGGAGCGCGGCCGTGGCCTGGGGGCGCGGCGGACGCCTCACCAAACTCGTGACGTCCACCATGGTCGCGTCGCCTGACGCGCCAGCCTCGGCAGTCACCCTGGAGCTGTGGTGCGCGCCGTCGCTGCCGGCGTGGCTGGGGCGCCTCGCCCGTGGCGCGGTCGTCAACATGAGTGGGGCCTTTGCCCGGCGGAGCGCGGAGGCAGCGGCGGGCGCGGTGGGTGGGAGGCTGGTGAGCTGTGGGAAAGGGGGGACCGGGTTGGTGGCGGGCGGTGGGGAGGGTGCGGCGGCGGCCGCGGCGGCGGCGTGAAGGGGGAGGGGCCTAGGGGGTGGGCGGGAGGGGGGTGGGCGCAGGGTGCAAAACAGACGCGGGCCGGGGCGACAGGGAGAGAGCGCGAGCGACGCCACTCACTCGCACATTCTGTTTCGCGGCCGCCGGCCACGCGCGCACGCCCAGGCACGCACCCGCGCCCCTTTAGCTGTAGGCTAGGACCCTGTAGGCAGTCAGCGCGCCGCGAGACGTGGCCGGAGGACGAGCCCGTCCGGTGGTGCCGCCCGTCGTTTGTGCGTGCGCCGCTAGCCGACACAGGAGCCGCCGCGGCCCGCGACACGGACGCGCGCGCTCCGCGTCCGCCACTTTTTTGCTCGGGTCCCCACAACAACAGATGGAGCTCTACGGCGGCGGCTTCCTCGCCGCCGTGACGCAGGTCGCATTGGTCTACTATGGCATCAGTGCGATTCTGCACTACGGCGTGCCCGCGGTGGTGGACGTCACCTCGATCCAGGCGAGTGTTTTTTCTCACAGGGTTTGGGCCCGTTCTTCTTTTTTCGCGGCGGACGAGGAAAGGCCAGTCGTGAGTCCCCGCCCCGCCCCCTCACACCCCACTGTCCCCATCCCCCACTCCGCCTCACAGGTCCAGGAGCGCCACGCCGGCCAGGTGACGCGCGAGTGCTTGTGGGCGGTCGGTGAGTTGTGTGAGCGGGGCCGCAGGCCGGAGGAGCGCCTTGCGACGACGCGCGCCATTCCCTTCTTGCCCACCCGGCCGACGTGGTGGTGGAGCCACCCCCCCCCCCCTCACCACAACCAACCAAAAAAAAAACGCCTCCCGCACCGCAGGCCCCATCGCCGTCAAAGCCGCCGTCCTGACCATCGTCGAGAAACTGGCCGCCGCCGGCGCGGGCAAGCTGTACGCCGGGCCCATCAACACAGCCGGAGGGTGGGCGTACGCGGTGCTCACCATCGCCGCGCTCGACCTGCTGCACGACGCCTGGTTTTACTGGACGCACCGCGCGCTCCACTCCCGCCTGCTGTACAAACCGATCCACGCCATGCACCACAAGTCCGTCGCGCCCACCGCGTTCACGGGCTACTCTTTCCACGTGGCGGAAGCGGCGATCGTCTTTGCGAACGAGATCCTCGTCTGCTTCCTCTTCCCCATTCACGCGGGCCTGCACCGGGCGTACCACCTGTTCACGACCATCATCCACAACGGCGGCCACGCCGGCTACGAGATCGCGCCCTTCATCCCGTCCGTCCAGCAGCTGGCCTGGGTCCTGGCGGGCCGGGGCGGCCACCCGGCCGCGCTGACGACCGTCGCGCACCACGACCTGCACCACCGCTTCCCGACCCGCCACTTTGCCCTCTACTTCACGCACTGGGACCGGTGGCTGGGGACGGAGCACCCGGCGTACAGTGCCGGGGTCGAGGCGCGGGCGGCGGCGGGGCGGGGCGACGGGCGCAAGCCGGAGGCGGGCGGGCGTGCCTTGCCTTGTGGCAAGGCGGACGCGGCGGCGCGCCGCCTGGGCTCGTCGTCGCCCCAGGACGGCGACAAGATTGGGGCGTGGCGTGGGGACGCGGCGGACGCGGGGCCGGCCAGCCCGCGCGGCGTGGCGCGGCGGGCGGCGGCGGTGGGCGGGGCGTGAAGGAGGGAGGCGTGGCTGTGAAGAAACGAACCGAATTTTTTTTTCCTGTTTCCCCAGGGCTGGGTTGTGTCCATCCCTGCCCAGCGCCCTCACACCTCCAACCCGCGACCCTCTGTCTCACGGGCCCCCCCCTCCCTGAAAGCCAACCCACCCGAAATCCCATGCGCCGCACGCTCGCCCGGGCGTCCGCGTCCTCTTCGAGCGCGGCGGCGGCGCGCGGTGGGTCGCGCCCCCCTCGGCGGCCGTCTGCGGCCACTGGGAGCGGCAGCAGCACGACTGGCCCTGCCGCTCCTGGCCCGTCGTCTTCGTCCGCCGCCCTCCCCTCTGCCGAGGCCTCCGCCCCCGCCTCCTGCCGCCGGGTCGTCCCTCTGCGCGAATACAGACGCAACGTTGGCGTGTGCCTCGTCAACGACGCCGGTCTGGTCTTCGCGGCACGGTGAGAGAGTGTTTGCTCGCATTGTCGAGCGCGCCCCAGGCGCTCCCGTGCGTGCGTGCCGAGAGCGGCAAAAAAATGCCACGCCCGGTTTGGAGGCCTGGGCGTGGGGTCGGACGGCTTGGCGGGTCCAGGCCGCGTAGCCCGGGTCCCGCACCACCTCCCAGAAGCGTTGGTTTGCGGCCTGTGCCCCTCCACCCCGTCCCTTTGCGGCGGGCGAGGCACCAGGGCATTGCCGCGCGCGCAGCCAAAAACAAACGCGAAGAAAGGTTCCCGTCCGCGCGCCCGGCCTCTCACCAGCGACCGCCCCACCCCCAAACTCCACCAGGCGGACGGATTGTACCCAGGGCAGCTGGCAGATGCCGCAGGTGAGCAGCGTGTGGGTGGGAGAAGGCTGACGGAGAGAGAGAGGGGGCGAACGAGAGGAGCGCCGAGAGGCAGCAGCGTGAGACGACGCGCGGGCCCTCCCACCGCCCACCCACCCCACCCCGTCGCCCATCCCATCCCCCCCTCCCCACCCCCTCCCTCGAAAAAAAAACAGGGCGGCATCGACCACCTCGAAAACCCGCTCGCCGCCGCCGCCCGCGAGCTGCGCGAGGAGACGGGCATTGTCTCTGCGCGGACGGTGGCCATCGGCGCGGCGTGGACGGCGTACGACCACCCGACGGTCGTCCCCGTGTCCGAGGCGCGCGCGGCTCCGTGCGAGCCGCCCCCGCCGTCGCCCGACGCGTCGGAGCCGGAGGGCATGCTCCTGACGCGCGCCGGCATCTGGTCCCCTTCCGGCGGCGCGTCGCCGTCGTCCTCCCACGCCGCCAACAACATTGTGCCGACGCACGTGCAGTACCGCGGCCAGACGCAGAAGTGGGTGCTCATGCGCTTTTACGGCCCGGAGTCCGAGATTTGCTTGGGCGACCCGTCCCACCCGGACACGGCCTTCTCCGCGTACGCCTGGATGCGCCTGGACGAGCTCGTGCGCGGCGCCGTGCCGTTCAAGCGGGACACGTACGCGGCGGTGGCGGCGGAGTTTGGTCCCCTCATCGACGCGTGGGCGGGGCGGGCGGACGCAGACTGGTGGGCGCGGCGGTGATGGGTTTGTGTGGACGGCGCGGCGTAACAACGAGCGGCGCGGCGTGGGGGGGGGACCCACCTCCGCTCGCGGGAGCGGCTCCGTGGGGACTGAGCCAGGGATTCTTGTGGGCGTCCGGGAGAGGGAGGGCAGGGCGGGGCCGGGGCCACACACCGAGAAGAACCAAGCCGTTTTGTCGCTTGCAAAAACCAAACCCAGGCACCCCTTTTTTGTTTTTCCATGGGGCGCATCACGCAAGGCACTCCAGCAACGCCGCCTGCAGGCGGGGGCCGTCCCGCCCTGGGACGCTCGTGGGCGTGAGCATGAGGTACAGGACGTCGCCCAGCGGCCGGGCGTAGACGCCCCAGGCGGGCGCGGGCGCGGGTCCGCCACTCCCACTCCCTCCACCACCACCGCCACCACCACTGCTGCTGCTGCTGCCCTCCCTCAACCGCGCGGCCACGCCCGCCGCGGCCGTCGACCCGTACCCGGACGTCTCCGCCCGTAGTTGGACGGCGAGCACGGTGCCGATGGCGGCGACGCGGGCGACGGACGGGTGGTCGGCCAGGGACGCCGTCAGGCGGGCGTCCCACAGCGGCGCGAGGCGGCCGCACCCGCGCCCGCCCGGGGCGGTGCACGCCGCGGACGGGGCCTCGCAACACCCGGCCCGCCCCGGCGCGCACACCGCCGGATTCGCGGCCGGGTCGGTCACGACCGCCGCCGTTGCCGCAGCAGCCGCGCACCCGGCCGCGTGCGCGGAATATGAGTGGCCGTGGAGCAGGGCGCCCGCCAGGCCGCTGGCGGTGAAGGCGTCGAACACCGCGGCCGTCGCGAGCGTGGCCGCCAGCGGCACCGCCCCGCCCGTCAGCAGTTTCGCGTAACAGCCGATGTCCGGGGTGAGGCCCAGCAGGGCGCAGCCGGAGACGGCGCCCAGCCTCCACAGCCCGGTGAACACCTCGTCCGCGACGACGGGGATGGAGCGGGACCGGGCGGCGCGCACGAACGCGGCGTGCCAGGCCGGGTCGACACACACCATGCCGCCCGCGCCCATCAGCACCGGCTCGAACAGCGCCGCCGAGAGGGTGGGGCGGGTGTCCCCGCCGCGTCCGCGCTCGTGCTCGTCGATGGCAGAGCCGATGGCCGCCTCGTACGCCGCGGACTCCGGTCCGGACAGCCGGTCGGGCGAGAACAGGCCGGCCAGGCCGCCTGGGATGGGCGTCGGCGCGCCGCGCCCATCCCGGACCACCCACCCCGCCCCGCGCCCCTCCATCCCGGCCGTCGGCGGGTCCAGGAACAGCCCCCGCCCCGCGTACCAGGGCGTCTGGGCGTCGCCGTTGAACAGGGAGGGCGCGGTCGCGCACATGGCGCCGAGCGTGTCGCCGTGGTAGCCGCCGGCCACGGCCAGGACGGTCGCTTCGACGGGCCTTCCTCCTCCGCCGCCGCGCCCGCCCTCGGCCGCGGCGGCGGCTGCCCGCCGCCCCGCCGACGCCCGGAACGCCATCTTCAGGCCGACCTCCACTGCCGTCGAGCCGTCGTCGGAGAAGAACACACGCCCGGCCCAGCCCGCCCCGGGGCCGGACAGCAGGGACTCGGCTGCCGCGAGCACGGGCGCGGCCGCGGTCCGCGGGTGGATCACGTGACCGTACCGCCCGATGGCCGCCCCCACCGCCAGCGGCAGGAGGGGGGAGCCGGCCGGCCCCGCCACGCCCTGCGTCCACCAGGCGGCGCAGCCGTCGTACAGCGGGGTGAGGGACGGCGGCGGGGGGTGCTGCGGGTGCGCGGCGCCGCCCCCCCCGCGCACACTGCCGCCGTCGCCGCCGCCGCGCCCGCCGCCCTCACTCCACGTCAGCAAGTGTTCGCCCGCCCGGGCGTCGATGGTCGTCACGGTCGCCGGATCCAGCCCCGACCCGTGCTGGGTGAAGGGGAACCAGAGCTTGGAGGACGTCGCCGGCGCCAGCGCCGCCAGGCCGGTCAGGCGGCGGGCGTGGCGGCCCAGCAGGTCGTCCACCATCGCACCGAGCTCTGGCCGCGCCGCCGCCAGCCAGGCGGCCAGGGCGGGGTCCGGCGCGCCGGGCGCCGCGTCGTCGTCGTCGACCCGGCGGCCGCACGGCGGCAGGACAAACAGGCGGGGCGGGGACGACCCGAGCGGGTCGGCCGCGCCGCCCGCGGCGCGCGCCAGGATTGCCAGGTGCCGCTCCAGCGCCGCCACATGGCCGGGCGGCAGCCCGGCCTCCGGCTGGACGAGGGCGACGGCGCCGGGCGGGCCGTGGCCGCGCAGGGCGAGGGCTTCGGCGGCAGCCAGCGTGGACGACACGCCGCCCAGGCGGGGTGAGGCGACCAGGACCGGCGGCAGGCGCAGGGGCCGCCACGCGTCGGCTTGCAGGCTGCCGGACGGCCCGGGCGACGCCGGCCCGCCCGCGGTCTCGACCAAGCAGAGCGTGCGGGGGTGGCTTGGCAGCGCCGCCAGCGCGGCCGCCGTGGCGGACGCCACCTGGTCGTCACTCACGCCCCTGCCCTCGGCCTCCACCGCCGCGCACGGCGCGGCGGCCAGGCGCCAGCCGAAGAGGGTGGTCGCGGTGCCGGGTGCGTGCGGCAGGGGCTGGCCCGCCACCCCGGCGCCGCCGCCCTCTGGCACCAGTTCCGCCGCGTGCGGGCCTGTGCAGAGCCTCAGCCCCGCCGCGGCCGCGACGGTGCCCGCGTCGGAGTCGGCCGGCCACCCCGTCTGCACTGGTTTTATGTACGCCACGCCCAGGCCACGCGCGTGTACAGCCGCGGACGCGAGGCCGGCCGACACAAGCGTCTTGCCGACGTCCGTGTCGGCGCCCCAGACGGCAAACGTGGGGTGCGACAGAGGGATGGAGGGTGGGGGTGCGGTCGTGACAGGCGCCGCGCATGCGCCTGTGAAGTCGGCCGTGCCGGGCGGTGGGAGCGGGGTTTTACTGGCGTCGACGGTTGATGTGAATGCCCGTCGCCAGGTCAGGGCGTGTGCGTGCCAGTGCCGGAGCAGTGAGCGGGCGCGGGCGACCATTTTGTTTGCGTCGACGGCCGCGGCCCCAACGAATGCCTAGTAAAAAACACGGACGGCTGCGGCACGCACGCCCGCGTACGATGCTGTCCAGCTGGCTGATCAGAACCAGACTTTAGCAAGTGAGTTACGGGATGGGAGACGGCATGGGACTCAACGAGCGCAATTCTCGCCTTGCGGAGCGGAAACAAGACGAAAGTGGGGAGTGAGTCGTGGTCGGCCAAACAAGCCATCGACGCAGCGGCGGCCGGGCGCGCTTTCTTCGCCGCCACGCCACCACGCCCACAGCCTTTTCCCGTGACGTTCCTGGCTCCCTGGCGGGCGCGAGTGATACCTCGACTAGCCCAACGCGCAGTGCATTCCGATAAAACTGCGAGCAGCCCACCGCACGCAGCCGTTTTTTGTTTGCCGACCGCACAAAAACGCTGCGGCGGGGGCCACAAGCCGCACAGAGGATGGAGCCCCGCCCGCCGCCCTGGGCCTCCCGGTCGGGCGAGCCCAGCTCGTCAGGCGGCACACACGCCACCCCTCCACACGGCGGCGGGGCCGGCCTTCCCGGGCCCTGGGCCCCCTGGCTGGACGGCGCGCTCCACTCGCTCTCGGCCGCCCACCTGCTCCGCGAGCTCCGCCCCGTCGACCCCGTCTCCTCGTCCGCGACGACGGTGACCGTGCCGCCGGCCGTCCTGGCGGACTGGGTGGCAGCCTCGACGGGCGGGTTGGGCGTCAGGGCGGTGGAAGGGAGGGGCGAACGCGCCGGCGTCGCGCCCAACCCGACCTCGGTCGGCCTGGGTGCGGGCACCGCGGCGCACCACCCGCCGCCGCCGCCCGCTCCCACGCCGTCGCTCGTCCGCCTGTTCTCCACCAACGACTACCTGGGCCTGTCCGCGCACCCAGACGTGCGCGCAGCAGCGGCAGCGGCGGCGGCGGCCGTGGGGTGCGGCCCCCGGGCGTCCGCCCTCGTCCCTGGGGGCTACACCCGCGCCGCGGCAGAGCTCGAGGCCGGCCTGGCCGCCCTGAAAGGCACGCCGTCCTGCCTGCTTTTTTCGTCGGGCTACGCCGCCAATGCCGCCGTCCTGGCCGCGCTCGCCTCGGGGCCGGGCGCCGCCATCTTCTCCGACGCCCTCAACCACGCGTCGATCGTGGACGGCGCGCGCCTGGCCGCCCGCACGGGCGCGGCGCTCACCGTCTTCCCGCACCGGGACTTGGGCGCGCTGGACGCGGCGCTGGGCGCCTGCCCGCCCGGCAGCCGCAAGCTCATCATCACTGACTCGCTCTTCTCCATGGACGGCAGCTTCGCCGACCTGGCGGGCCTGGCCCGCCTGAAAAGGAAGCACGGCGCCCTGCTGGTGGTGGACGAGGCGCACGCGACGCTGGTGTGCGGCCCGACCGGCGGGGGCGTCGCCGAAGCGGCCGGCGTGTCGGCCGACGTCGACGTGCATGTGGGCACGCTCTCCAAGGCCTTTGGCGCGCACGGCGGCTTTGCCTGCTGCTCGGCCGGGCTGCGGGCGCTGCTGTTGAATGCTGGGCGGGCGTTTGCGTTCTCGACCGCGCTGCCCGCGCCCGCGGTCGCGGCCGCCACCGCCGCCCTGCGCGTCGCGACGGTGACGGAGCCGTGGAGGCGGGACCGCGTGTGGGCGCACGTGGCGCGGTTGGGCGCGGCGCTGGGCGACGCGCCGGCCGATTTCAAGGCGGCCGGGTACGGGCGGCTGGACGACGACGACGAGGGGGGTGGCCGTCGTGCGGCGCGTTCGCCCATCGTGCCCATCATCCTGGGATCCGAAGCCCGGGCCCTGGCTGCGAGCGGGACCCTGCTGGCCCGGCACGGCCTGCACGTCCCCGCCATCCGCCCTCCCACCGTGCCGCAGGGGACGGCCCGGCTGCGTGTGTCGCTGTCCGCTGCGCACACGGCGCAAGAGGTGGAAGGCCTGATCAGCGCGCTGGTGGCGGAAGGTCTGGCGCCCGGCGGGCGCGGGAGGCTGTAAGGAAGACTGTCGTAGGGCGTGCATGGATGGAAAAAAAAGCAGGGGAGCCCACGGACGGGGCGTCGTGTGTCTTACAGGCGAAAAAAAAAGCCAGCTGCAGGCAAAAACGCCTCACTCTCCATCCCACCCTCTCCTCCACCGCCATTCCCCTCATACGTTTGTTTTTCTTTGTTTTTCTTTTTTCTCTCAGTGATTTTGTTTCACAGTACAGGCATCAAACACAAAAAGACAAAAGGGGCTGTGCGCGGGCTTTTTTTGTTCATTTTTTTCGTCGTTATTTTAAATCACTCGTCGTCGACCGCCTCGAGCACGGCGCCCGACACGGGAGCGCCCTTTTTAGACTTGCGGCGGGCGGCTTTGCCGCCGTCCTTGTCTTCGTCGTCATCGGAAGACGCTTCCACCCAGCTGCCGTCCTCGTCGTCGTCCGACGCGGGCGCGGACGCGGGGACAGCCGCGTCGGGTTTGGGCGGGGTGGTCGTGGCCGGCTCGGCCCGCCGCTCCCCCTCGCCATCCTCTTCGCTGCTCATGACCGGCACCCGCCACGTCTGCGGGGGAGGCGGGGGCGGCAGCTTGGGGATGCGGACGACCAGTTCGCCCGCGGCCATGCGGGCGGCCGTGGCGGCAAAGTCCAGGCGGTCGGTCTCGGGCAGGGCGACGCGGGCGTGCACGGCGGGGCGGGCGCGCCGGCCGCCCGCCGCGGGCACGGCCGGCGTTTTGAGTTCGAGGAAGCGGCCGCCGTCGATTATGGCGATGTCCACGTCCTTCTTCTCGCGGCCGGGCAAGTCCAGGGCGAGTGTGATGGCGTCGGCGCTTTCCGTGAACGCGACAGCAGCGTGGCCAGGCGCGGAAGCAACAGCAGCGTGGCCAGGCGCGGAAGCAGAAGGCGCGGAAGAAGAAGATTTCACCGCCGGCGCCGGGCGCACGTTCTCGCGGGGCGTCGGGGCGGCTTTCTTCACGACCGTGCCTTTGGACATCTGTTCCCCGGCGCAGGTGCGGGCCGCGGGCTTGGAGGGCGCGGCCGCGGCGGCGGCGCATGCGTTCCCAGCGGAAGCGCGCATGCCCGCGCCACAAGACCCGCCGCCCGCGGCCGCCGCCGCCATCGCGGATTCAAAGGCGCGCATGATTTCTTGAGGAGGCACGGTCGAACCGATGCCAAACGGTCCGAAGAACATGGTGTGTGTGTGTGTTTGGGAGGGAAGGCGGGGGAAGGGAAGGACGGAAAATGGAGGTGTGAGAGCGTAGTGGGTGCCTGTCTCTCTGCTCGTTCGTAAACAGAAGGGTCCAGCACTTTCTAGAGAGGCCCCACCCCGCATGCATCTAGACCCCCCGCCGCCCATGCAAGGCCGGGGCCCGGCCTGCCTATGCCCATCGAACACACAAAAAAAGCAGGAATCTAACAAGCACGCCCCCTGACCCTCTACTCTACGATCCCACCGTCCTCCACTGGCGGCGGCCCGCCCCCGCCCACCTCCCAAAACGCCCGCCGCAGCTCCCACTGCTTCCCGCCACCCGGCGCGGGCCTCAGCCGCGCGACCGCCCGCAACACCTGCCGGAACAGCGGGGCGTCGTCGGGGGGCAAGCCCGCCGCACACGCCGCCAGGACGTCGTCGGATGGCGCAGCCCGGGACGGGCGGGACGCCAGGAAAGACACGAGGCGGGAGGCCAACGCGTCGGCGGCCTGGGGCGGAGGCGCGGCGGCCGGTGGGGGCGGCGGGCGGTGGTGCGCCTGCTGCGGTTGAGGCGCGCCTTGCCGGGCCCGCAGGCGGGCCAGCAGGTCGGCCGAGCGCACAGCCCCACCACCTGCCGCCGGGTTGAGGACGGCGCCGAAGCGGGGCAGGGCGGGCGCGGCGGCGGCGGTGGGTGGCGGACCGGGAGGCGGGCCACAGCCGCCGCCACCAGCCCCGGCCGCGCCGCGCCGCCCCGTCCAGGTGGGAACGTGCACGCCGGCCTCCCCACACGCCGCCGCGGACGCAGCCAGAGCCGCAGCAGCACGTGCAGCGGCCCGGGCGGCGGTGACCTCGACGCGCGTGGCGCTCGGCGCGGCGGCGGCTTCGACAGCCGCGTGGTCGAGCGCGCCAGCGAGCGGGCGGGCGGCGCACGGACCGCCGCCGCCGTCCTCCCCCTCCTCCCCCACGCCGAACAGCGACGCCAAGAACCGGGCTTCGGCCGCGTTGGTCGTGGACGCCGTGGCCAGTGGAGCTTCGCTATCCTCCCCGTCGCCAGCGCTGGCCCGGGACGACGGCGCGCCACTCCCGCCGCCGCCGCCTTCTTCGATCGGGAGGCCCCAGGCGTCCAGGGCCGGGCCGCTGCCCGGCCCGCCGCCCGGCCGGCGCCGGTCCGGCGAGCCGGACCGCCCGCCCGCCTCGGCGGCCAGGGTGCCAGCATCCACGCCCGCGGCTGCGCCCGCAAACAGGCGGGCCGTCTCGGTCTCGGCGCCGGCCTCGCGCCCGCCGCCGCCGCGGCCGCCGGCGCCGTCATCCTCGGGCGCGAGCGTGAACAAGTCGGCCAGGTCGCGCCGCTTGAAAAACCGGCGCTGGCGGGGGTCGGCGCCCAGCACGCGGTCCGCGACAAACTGTTTGAAGACTTGGCGGTGGTAGACCTGGGATGGAGGGAGGGGCGGTGTGTGCCGTCAGGGAAAGCGCGCTGTGGACGGAAAGAAAGAAAAAGCGGCGAGGGGGGGGGGGGGGGCGCCACCACCCACCTCCCACCCGCCTCCACCCACCTCCGCCCCCTCACACCTTTTCTTCAATCGTCCCCGCCGCGATCAGCCGGTAAATCACCACGTCCCGCGTCTGGCCCAGGCGCCACGCCCGCTCCCGGGCCTGGGCGTCCGTGGACGGGTTCCAGTCCGCGTCGAAGAGCAGGACGCGGTCCGCGCCCGTCAGGTTGACGCCCAGGCCGCCGACGCGCGTGGTCAGCAGGAAGACGGGCCAGCGCGGCGGCGGCGGGGGCGGGTGGCCGCCGCCCCCTCCGGCGGCCGCGGCTTGCATGGCCGGCAGCGCGTCGGCGTTGAAGGCGTCGACCAGCCGGGCGCGCGCGCCCACGGGCGTGCCGCCGTCCATGCGCAGGCACGCCAGGCCGGCCGCCCGCAGCCCCGACTCCAGGATGTCCAGCACCTGGCGCGTCTGGGCAAAGACCAGGGCTTTGTGCCCGCGCTCCGCCCACCCCGCCACAATGCGCAGGGCCAGCGACACCTTGCCGGACCGGGCCGGGTCGCCGTACCCGGGACTCGCCCCCCACTCCCCCCGCTGCAGCAGGTCCGGGTGGTTGCACAGCTTGCGCAGGGTGTCGATGCCGGCCAGGGCGTTGCGCCGGTCGGCCAGGATGTCGGACACCTGCAGTCGGGTGTGTGTGCGTGGAGGGCGGGTGGGCGTGTGAAGGTGGGCGGGGTGGTGCGCGGACAGGGAAGGACACACCAAGGACAAGGAAAGCCAGGCAGGGCAGTGCTGTGCTGTGCTGTGCTCCCCACCACCGTCCCCCACCCCACCACACACCCGCCACCCCACACTCACCTCCTGGCTGGCCAGGTACGCCCGGTACAGCTCCCGCTGGCGCGGGACGAGGCGGCAGAACAGGACGCGCTCCGTGCGGGACGGCAGCGCCGCCGCAACGTCGGCCTTGCGCCGGCGCAGGAGGTAGGGACCAACCAGGTCGCGGAGCGTGACGGCGCACCGCACGGCCGTCGCGGCCTGGACGGCCGACGCCCCCGCGTAGCCGCCCGCCTGGATGGGCAGGGCAAACTCCGCGGTGAAGACGGGGAGCGTGCCCAGGCGGCCGGGGATGACAAAGTCCATCAGCGACCAGAGCTCGGACAGCGAGTTCTGGACGGGCGCGCCGGACAGGAGGAGGCGGTGGGCGGTCGCGAGGCCCTTGGCGGCGAGCGTGACGTCGGCGTCCGGGTTGCGAATGGCGTGGCCCTCGTCCAGGACGGCCAGGCCCCAGCGCACGGGCAGGAGGTCGGCCCGGCCGCGGCGCAGGCCTTCGTACGACGTGATGAGGACGGTGGGCGGGGACGTCGGGAAGGGCGCGCCGGACGGGGAGGGCGGGACGGGGGTGGGGAGGGTGGACGGGCGCGGCCCGCGCGCGGCGGCCGCCCGCACCAGCGCCGCCCGCGCGGCCGCGCCGCGCGGCCCGCCGCCGCCGCCGTCGGGACCCTCGCTCCGAGACCGGGCGGACCCGTGCAGCAGGATGACGCGCAGGGACGGCGCCCACGCCCGCAGCTCGCGGACCCACTGGTTGAGCAGGGTGGCGGGCGCGACGATCAGGGACGGGCGGGCGGCCAGCCCCGACGCGGCCAGCCCCGCCAGCAGCGCGGCGACCTGGACCGTCTTGCCCAGGCCCATCTCGTCGGCCAGGATGCCGCCGGCGCGGGCGGCGTGCAGCTCCCACAGCCAGCGCACGCCCGTCCGCTGGTACGGCAGCAGGCGGGCCCAGGCGGACGCCGGACACACAAAGCCGCCGTCGAAGCGGGCGTCGCCCTCGGTCGGCGGCGGCGGCGCCGGCACGGCCAGCGCAACCCCGTCGCCGTCCCCGTCGCCGCACCAGGGCATGAGGTCGATGCCTGATGCCGCTAGGCGGGACCGGTAGGCGGCCGGGTCGGCGTCGTCGAACAGGGCGCCGGCGTCGTCGTCGGCGGGCGGGCGGGCGGCGGGCGGCGGCGAACCCTCGCTGGCCGAAGACGCGTCCCCTTCTTCGCTGTCGCTGCCGCGCTTCTTGCGCCGCGCCCGCTTGGGCGTGGCACGCGCATTGCCGCGCCGGCCCACAATCTCGGCCGGCATGGGCGCGCGCGCGCCTGGAGGCATGGCGGGCGCCGGGCCCGCGGGCGCGCCCGGCGCCGCGCCGCTCCGCTGCCCGCCGGGCGGGCGGCGCGACCCGCTGGCCGCCCGCCGCCAAAACGCCTCGTCCACCCGCGGCGCGTCCCGCTCGCGGCGTGGCGCGGCCGCCGGGTCCAGCATGACGGTGCGCGGGCGGGTCGCGGCGCGGTCCGCGTACGCGGCGGCCAGGCGGGCGGTGGAGGCGGCCGCCGCGGCCGCCGCGTCGGCGGCCGTCGCACCACCGCCGGGGCCGCCGCCGCCACTCCCGCCGCCCGCCGCCCGGCGCTCCAGGCCGCCCACCGCGTCAAAGGGAGTCAGCACGCCCAGGCGGATGAGCCGGTCACGCTCCGTCTCGACCAGGCCGCCGCCCGGGCCGGCCGCGGCCAGCGCGGCGGTGAGGGCGGTGTTGTCCTCCCCTGGTGTCGGCCCGGCGGGTCGGGCGGGCGCCGTCGACGCGGCGTCCGCATCCGGCCGGCTGCCCGCCAGCGCGGCCTCCAACTGGTCGCGCCGACTCGCCAACCCCGCCAGGCGCTGGGTGAGCAGGGCGCGCTGCAGGGAGACGGACCGGGCAGGCGGGGCGGGTGGGCGGGCGGCAGTGGTGGTCGTGGCGGGCGCCTCTCCGTCGTCGTCGTCGCCGTCATCCGACCACGCGTCCTCGTCGGCTTGTGGCCCGGGCAGGGCCAGTCCGTCACCGTCGCCGTCCGCGTCGGCGTCTTCCAGCGCGTCCAGCGCGGCCTGCACCGCGTCCGCCTCACCCGCCAGGGCTGCCAGGCGCGCGGCCGCGCGCGTGCGCTGCTGGTCGGTGTCAGTGGCTTCAGCGGCTTCGCCGCCGCCGTCGCCGCCTTCCACGGTCGCCGGCTCGGCCGCCAGCTCGCGCTCGACCTGGAGTGGGGCGTGGGTTGTGAGGGCGCGTGCGGTCGGCGTCGCTTCTCATGAGGGGGGGGGGACCCCCCGTCGCCACGCCTGGCATTGGGTTGTGGGAACACGCGCGCCGCGCCCGCCGCCCGCTGGCAGCCCTCACCTGCTCCGCGACCTGGCGTTCCAGCGCTGCCGCGTCCACAGCCGTCGCGCCCAGGTCGGCCAGTAAGCCGTCGTCTTCCGTGAAGGCGGGCAGGGGGGGAGGCCTGGGCGGCGGCGCCGCCGCGCCATTTCCATGGCCAGGCGAGGCGGCCGCCATGGCCGGGGCGTGCGCGCGCGGGTCAGGGAGGGGAAGGAGACCCGTGCGCGCGCAGCGCCACCTGAATCAGAGAGGGTGCCCGCTCGGGTTTCGGGCGGAGGCGCGCGTCGATTTGAAGAATGGTGGGGGTGGGCCCGGGCGCGCTCCCGGGAGCGCGGTCACACTCGCTACGAAGCAGCAAGAAAAGAAAGAACAAGACACCAGGCGGCGCCGAGCGCCCTCATACGCAGAGGCCCAGCACCCTCGCCTGCGACACACACTTCCACCCAGTCATGGCGACGGCCGTCTCCGCCCCGCCCCCCCGCGTCCGGTGGGGCGATGTGGACGACGAAGAGGACGCGCTGCCGCCGCCGTCGACGACGGGCCCGGACGCGCGCGGCATCAAGACCGCGACGGAATACCGGCGCAACGAGCGCGGGGAGACGGTCAAGGTGACGACCCGGACCCGGGTGTCCAAAGTGGAGCGGAAAGTGTACAAGGTCAGTTGGGAGGGGGCGGGGAATGCGGCAACGAGGCAAACGCGGCCGCCCGGCGGGCGGCGCGACGCAAAAGGCCCGCCCTCGCACGCCCTCCATCCATTCCAGCGCTCCCGGACTCACGCTGGCGACACGCGCCTCATCCACACTCCAGGCCGCGGAAGAACGGCGCACCTGGGCCCGGTTTGGCGATGCCGCCAACGAGGCGCCGACCGACTCGATCACCGTGCAAGCGAACGAGGACATTCCGTTTGAGCGTGTGCGCGCCGCCAAGCAGACGACGGACGAGCGCAAGCAGGCCGCGGACATGAAGAGTGTGCTGGCCGGGTCGGACAAGTCGGCGATTGGTGAGTCGGTCTTTTTGGAGGGTGGCGGGCGGAGCTCTGTTTCGTCGGCGGCGCGCTCGCTCGTGCGCGCCCGCCTCCCCGACCTGCTGCTGCGCTGCGCACGCCTCACCATGCACCCGCCGCCGCCCCCCATCCCCCCACCCCTCACACTCGCCCAAACCCACGCAGTCGGCTCGCTCAAGGACCTGCTGTACAAGCGGCGCATGGAGCGCCAGCTCGCCGCGGCGCGCGGCCTCATCGCCGGCCCCGAACTGCCGCCGGACGAGGACGGCCTGGGCGGGCCGGGCGGGCCGGGCCTGCTGCCGACCGCGGGCGCCAAGGGCGGCTACGTCCCGCCCTCCGTCCGCGCCCGGGCGGCGGGCGCGACGAGCGGCGGCGCCATGATGGGCGACCTGCCCCGCCGGGACGACAACTCGGTCCGCGTCACCAACCTGTCCGAGGACACGCGCGAGGACGACCTGCGCGACCTGTTCGCGCCCTTTGGCCCGATCACCCGCACGTACATCGCCGTCGACCGGGAGACGGGCGAGTCCCGGGGCTTCGGCTTCGTCAACTTTGCGTACCGGGCGGACGCCCAGCGCGCCATCGACAAGCTGGACGGGTTTGGGTACGACAACCTCATCCTGCGCGTCGAGTTTGCGGCGCCGCGGCCCGAGCGGCCGATGGGGTGAGGATGGAGTGGGTGTGGGAGGGCGAGAGTGGGGAGACAGTGGGGGGAGGGCGCGTGTGTGTGTGTGTGTGGCTTTTGTTTTTTCCTTTGTGTTTTGTCTTTGCACGGCCGGCCACACCAATCAGCTCTTGTTGCCGCCCGGGCCCGGTTTCGGCGCGGGCGCACCGGCCGCGGCGGCTTTGGCGGGGCCCGGCGCGGGCGCGGGTTTGGGCGCGGACGACTGCGGCGGGAGGAACGGGCCCGCGCCGCCACTGCCGCCGGCTTTGCCAGCAGACGACACGTAGTCCGCGGCGGCGGCACGCATGCGGGCGGCCAGGGCGGCGGGCGACCCGATGGCGGGCTGCGCTCCAGGCGCGGCGGTGGTCGAGTTGAGGCGTGGCAAGGCCGACGCGGGCGACGCGGTGCGACGGCCGTCGGCCGCGGTGCCGTTGGCGCCCCCGTCACTCGTCAGCAGGCCGGCCAGCGCCAGCAAAGCGTCCGGTGCTGCCTTGTCCCCACCATCCACGCTCGTCCCGTTCTTCATGGCGGCCAGGGCGGAGGGTTGGGAGGCGGCCAGCGCGGCCGCGCGCACGCGCGCGGCCAGCGCGGCCGGGTCGGCGGGCAGGGCGGCCAAGGCGTCGGCCAGGCCGGGCGGCAGGGTGGGCGGATCCGGGATGGGCGTGGCGGTCGTGAACGTGTAGGACGCCAGGAAGGCGGCGGCGAGTAGGGCGAGGCGCGGCATGGGCTTTGCTGTCGGGGGGAGGGATGGACGGAGAGAGAGAGTTGGGGAAGGTGGAGGGTCACCCCGAGCGGTTTTTTTTTTTGCTCGCGCGGGTGCCCGCTTGACCATCTCGCTTTCGCGGGGCTCCCCTCCCTCGCGCACGCTCTCTCTCTCTCTCGCGCGCGCGAGGGTTGACAGCGGGTGCGTGCATGGCGAGGTGAGAGGAAGGAGCGCGGATGCGAGAGGCTTACCGTGAGGGCGTGGAAAGCGACGAGAGACCGGATGGAAAAAGAGAGAGAGTGGGGTGTGGTTGGCGCGGCGCGCGGCGCTCGTGCGCGCGCTCTCGAGCGCTCTGCACTCCTCCCAACTCTTCTCCGTCCATTTCTCTCGGACACAAGCATTCCACGCCCTCGTACAACACACACTCACCATGCGTGGCCGCACCCTAGCTGCCCTCGCCGCCTTGGCTGCTGTAGCGGCCGTCACGGCCGCTGTGCCGGACAGCGTCGTCCTCCAGCCAGACCCGGGGGGCGGCGAGCGCGGTGCAGGCTGGGAACACGGCGCCCACCCGTGGAAGCCGCACCGCGTCCTGTCCCAGCCGTTCATCGACGTGCCCGGCGGTGGTGTGTCCTTCCTCGTCCAGCCCGTCGAAGGCGCGGCGCGTGAGCCGCGTGCCGAGGTCGTCGGCTCGGCGGCCGACAGCGACACTGCACACGGTGTGGCTGCCTCGGCCTCCCACCCGCAAGAAGCCCCGCCGCCCGCCTCGGCCCGCCCCAAACCGGCCGTGGGCGAACCCGTCAAAGTGGACGCTCCTGGGACCACGGAATTTGACGTGGTCGGCACGGTCCGCCTGACGCCGCACGGCGGGTCGTTCGGCGGGCGGCGCGCGCGCGGCGGCCCGTCGCCCGCACCCGGCTCGGCTGCTGGCGGCGACGGCGCGTGGGCGTTCTTGCCGGACTGGCTGATCGACTGGCTGGTGTGGCTGGGCTACCTGCCGCCTCCGCCGGCGCCAGGGCCGCCCGGGCCGTCTCCGTCTCCGCCACCTCCTGGCCCGTCGCCCTCGCCCTCGCCCAAGCCGACTGTCGCGCCGCCGCCGCCATCGACAACCGGCCCGCCCAAGCCCACGGTGACGGTGCCGCCTGCGACAACGACGGCCGTGCCCACTCAGCCGCCGCCGCCGCGAACGACGGCTCCGGGGCCCTCTCCATCCCCACCACCACCTCCGCCGCCGACAACGACGACAGCGGCTGCGCCTCCGCCTCCGCCGCCTCCGCCGCCGACCACCGTCCCGCCGCCCCCGCCCCCACCCGCCGGCGTGAACGCCACAATCATCCAATTTCATAATGCCTTGCGCGCGACGCACCACGCACCGCCCCTGACGTGGGACGCGGCCATCGCTGCGACCGCGCAGGCGTGGGCGGACAAGTGCGTCTTCCAGCACTCGCACAACGGCTACGGCGAAAACTTGTGCCAGGGCCACGCGACGTGGACGGACTGCATGCAGGCGTGGGCGGACGAAGAGGCGTCGTACGACTACGCCAACCCCGGCTTCTCTTCCGCGACCGGGCACTTTACGCAGATGGTCTGGGTGGCGAGTCGGACCCTGGGCTGCGGCGTGGCCGCCTGTGCCGGGTCGCCGCTCTATGTGTGCAACTACTCGCCGCCTGGCAACGTCATCGGCGAGTTTGACACCAATGTGCTGAAGCCTTGACGCCGCGACAATGAAAAAAAAAAACAGTGGGAGGCGAGGTGGGGCGGGGGTGCGCACCCCCCAATAAAGAACATGGGGCGTCCGCGTCTCACGCCCACGGGCCCGCCCTCTTTTCCGCGCGCCCCGCTCTGACCTCTCACAGCCCTCGTGCCTTGTGTAAACGTGAACTGAAACCAAACCAAAACTCTCTACAACGCACGCACACACACACACACCACAGCCCCCTGTGTTCACAGCCGCGCCGGCACGGGCAGGTTGACCATGCGGGACCGCACGAAGGCTTCCAGCGGGCTGAGTCCGGGCGGCAGGGGCCCCGCGGTCGCGTAGCGGACGCCCTCTGGCAGGCTGCCCGCCCCGTCCGCCACCAGCGCCGCCGCCACAGCCGCCGCCACGGCCGCGGACGCGTCGGCGATGCGGGAGAAGCGGGGGAAGAGCAGGCCGGCACCCTGCTCCGCCGCGGTGGCCTGCACCGCCAGCGCTTCGGCCGCGGCCAGGAAGGCGGGCGGGCCCAGCCGGGTCGCCCGCGTCAGGAGGGCGGCCAGGCCCACCGCCGGGAACACGTACGCGTTGTTGGCCTGGGACGTCTCCCGCCCGCTGGCCGGGTGGGGGGGGAAGGGCGACCCCGTCGCGACGAGCGCGCGGCCGCCCGTCCCGTCAATCGCGTCGGCCGCCGTGCACTCGGCCAGGGACGTCGGGTTGGACAGGGGCAGGATGAGCGGTCGGGCGGTGTGGGCGGCCATCTCGGCCAAGACTGCCGGCGTGAAGGCGCCCGGGACGGCGGCGACGCCGACCAGGACGGTCGGGCGCACAGCGCGCACAGCGTCGAGCAGCGACGAGACGTGGGGCAAGTCGTGGGCGAACGGCCGCTTGTGGGCGGCCAGGCTGCCGGGCCGGCGCGAAGTGACCAGGCCAGCCGAGTCCACAAAGACGCACCGCCTGCGGGCGTCGGACAGGGACAGGCCCGACCGGGCGGCCATGGCGGCCGCGACGAGCTGCCCGATGCCCGTCCCCGCTTCACCCGCCCCGAAAAACAGCAGCCGCTGGTCCGCCAGGCGGCCGCCGCCCCCAGCCCGCAGCCCGGCCAGAATCGCGGCCAGCGCCACGGCCGCCGTGCCCTCGATGTCATCGTTGAAGGCCGCCAGCGGGGACGGCGAGCGGCCCGGCCCCCCCGCGTACGCGTGCAGCAGGCGGAAGGCCGAGCCCGACCCGAAATCCTCAAAGTGAATGACGGACCCGGGGCGCCAGGCGCGCACGGCGTCGAACAGGGCCGCGACGAGGGCGTCCAGGACGGCCGGCGGCGCTCGCCGCGACCGCACGCCGCCGTAGCCCGGGTCGGCCAGCAGGGACGCGTTGTTCGTGCCGACGTCCAGGCACACGGGGACGAGGGCCGACGGCGGCAGGCCTCCCGCCGCGACGTACAGCAGGGCCTTCCCCTCCGCGATGCCCAGGCCGCCGGCGCCCAGGTCGCCCAGCCCCAGGACGCGCTCCCCGTCCGTGACGATGACGATGGACGGCGTCGTCGGGGGCGGCGGCGGGTGCGGTCCGCGGCCGTGGCCCCCGCGCCCCCCGGCCCAGGCGCGGAGCTTGGCCAGCACCGCCTCCGGGCTCGCGTCTTCGGCCCGCAAGTACAGGCCGACCGGCTTCAGCGGCAGCTCGTGGTACCGCTGGCAGGCTTCACCGACGGTGGGCGTGTAGACGAAGGGCAGCACGGCCTCAGTGTGGCGGAGGAGGAGGGAGGTGAAGGTCGGCGGGTCGGTCCTGTGGTGCGGGGATGGAGGGGTGTTTGGGGGCGTGTGAGGCGCGCACGCACGGTCTCTTTCGTGCGCCTTGTCGTCCGCGACAAGACCCACTGCCTCGCGCGACGTGTGGAGAGGGGGCGGGGACGCGGGCGCCACGCACGCACGCACCGCTGGAGGTCGCGGAGCAGAAGGTACTTGTCAATATTTGGCATGCCAGGTTCCGCCAGGGCGGCCAGCGCGGCGGTCAACGGCGAGGCGGCCATGCCCTTTTTTGGGTGGAAGGGCGTGCGCGCGCGTGCTGGAAGGTCTCGGATGCACGCAGGCCACGCGTGCGGATGCAGGGGTGGAGTGGGGCGGGGGAGGGGACGACGCACACACACCTCTCCCCCCACGCCGCGCCCCCGCGGCCCACACACACACACGCGAGAGTGAGGCGAGGCAGCGTCGCCGCGGCACGGCGTCCCCCTCACTGTTTCGTTTGCACTCGAAACACACAGCGATTCTCTGCGTGCGACTCGTGCGCACGCGGCCGCGACCCCGCATCGCACGCGCACCCCCTCGTGCGAGCCACGCCCCGGCCCACCAAGCTCGGGCGGTGACTGCAGGCCCGCCCGCCGGCGCGCTGCATTCCTGCGCGCGTTTGCTGTGCGCCGCGACAGCGCGTCGCGCCCGCTCCCCCGCGGAAAAAAGCAGCAGCAACCCCTCCCTCCCCCCACGGAACCATGTCTGGCGACAGCGGCGACCGCAAGGGCACCAAGCGCAAGCTTGAGGAGTCCCTGGCGGAGGTGGCCAACGACGCGGCGTCGTCGACGTCTGCGCAGGTGGGGCCCGAAAAATGCAGCGGCGCCGCTCCGTCGAGACGAAAAAAATGCGCGCTCCCACTCGCTCACGCCGCCCACGCTCCCGCCCTCGCGCACCCTAGGTCGCCCGCCTCGTGTCCGTCATCGCGGACCTGACCAAGAACGGGCCGTCCTCGACGGACCGGAGCGCCTTGCGCCGCGCGACGCACGCTGTTGCGGACCTCGCCAAGACTGGTGCGTGGACACAGGGACGCGGCGTTGGTGGGGGGGGCTCGGGGTCCGGCCGCGCCCGCTTTGACCCTGCGGGCGGGTTGTGCACATGCTGCCACACCCAGCTGGGTGTGCGGCGTGGGGTGAGGGCGCGTCCGCACACCCTCCCCGCTGGTGTTCCCATCGGGGAGCGCGCGCAGGCCCCGCCCCGCCAGCAAGACTTTTTGAGTTGCGCCGGGCTTTTCAACGCGGCCGCGCCCTGCTACGCACGCGGCCCCTGTCCGCGAGCGGCACGGCGGCGGGTTGCGCGCTGGCTGGGCTAGCCCTGGACGTGGTGTCGGGCGCTGAAGCCCTCCCCCACCCATCCCTCGGCCGCGTTCTGTGTCCGCTGGTCGAACGCCTCCCGCCGCTCTCAACCCCCCCCCTCCCCCCGCCCCCCTCCCTTTGAAAAAACGCAACAGAGGACAACGTCGACGCCGTCGTCGACGGCGGCGCCATCCCGGCCATCATCCCGCTGCTGACCTTCTTCCCCATCGACCCGGCCCGCGGCGTGTCCATGTGCGTTTTTTTGTGGGGGACGGGACGGGACAGAGCGTGGCGGCTTGCCTTGCGCGCAGGGTTTTTTTGTTTTGGTTTCGTGTCCACCCCCATCCCCTCACACGGATGATCCCCACCCCACCCCACCCACCCCACACCCCTCACCCCATGCACACACAGCGGCGAGGACGTCGAAAAGGAGGCCTGCTTCATCCTGGGCCTGCTGGCCATCAAGTCGGAGCACCAGCACGCGATCGCGGACGCGGGCGCGCTGCCCGGCCTGGTCTCCCTGCTCGCGCGGCACGCGCCGGGCGGCGTCGGCGCGGCCGCGGTCGGGCCGCCGCCCCTGGACGCCGCCCCGCCGCCCGGCGGCCGCGGTGGCGGCGGCGCCGGCACGTCCGGCCGCGGCGGCCCGACCGGCCCGGACGGCCTGCCGCCGCCGCCGGGCGCGTCGGTCGTGCGCCGCGCGGCCGACGCGATCACAAACCTGGCCCACGAAAACGTGGTCATCAAATCCCGGGTGCGGGCGGACGGGGGCATCCCGCCCCTGGTGTCCCTGCTGGAGTGCGCCGACCCCAAGGTCCAGCGCGCGTGCGCGGGCGCCCTGCGCACGCTGGCCTTCAAGAATGAGGACAACAAAAACCAGATCGTCGAGGGCGGCGCGCTGCCCACGCTCATCCACATGCTCCGCGCCGAGGACGCGGGCATCCACTACGAGGCGGTGGGCGTCATCGGCAACCTGGTCCACTCGTCCCAGCACATCAAGCGCCGCGTCCTGGAGGAGGGCGCCCTCCAGCCCGTCATCGGCCTGCTGTCGTCGCGGTGCCCGGAGTCGCAGCGCGAGGCCGCGCTCCTGCTCGGCCAGTTTGCGACGACGGAGCCGGACTTCAAGGCCCGCATCGTCCAGCGGGGCGCCGTGCCGCCCCTGGTGGCCATGCTGGGCGCGGCGGACGTGCAGCTGCAGGAGATGGCGGCGTTCGCGCTGGGGCGCCTGGCCCAGAACCCGGACAACCAGGCGGGCATCGTGCAGGCGGGCGGCCTGGGCGCGCTGCTCGCGCTCATGCACTCGCGCAACGGCAACCTGCAGCACAACGCCGCCTTCGCCCTGTACGGCCTGGCCGACAACGACGACAACGTGGCCGCCCTGGTGCGGGAGGGCGGCGTCCAGGCCCTGCTGGACTGCGAGCTCCTGGTCCAGCCGTCCAAGGACTGCGTGCAAAAGACGCTCAAGCGCCTGGAGGACAAGTGCGCGTCCCCGCGCGTCCTGGCCCAGGTGTTGTACGCCCTGCGCGGCGGCGCGCCGGGCGGGCCCCTCGGCCGCCAGCGCGCCGCGACCGCCCTGGCCCGCCTGGCCCGCCCCGCCGACCTGCGGGCCGTCTTCGTCGACTGCCGGGGCCTGGACGTGCTGCTGGGCCTGCTGACGGACCCGCCGGTCGAGGGCCGGGGCGAGGGCCGGGGGCCCGGCGGCGGCGGCGGCGCGCCCACGCCCGCCGCTGCGGCGGCGGCCGGCACGCGCGGCCGCGGCGGCGGCTCGGCCGCGACCGCGCCCGAAGCCGCGGCGGCCGCGCCGCCGCCGCCGCCCCCGCCCGAGCCGTCGCCCCAGCGCGAGGCGGCCGCCGCCCTGTTCGAGCTGGCGCGCAAGGCCAACGCGACGGGCCCCATCGACGCGTGCGCGCCCGCGCCGCCGACGCCCGCCGTCTACCTGGGCGCGCAGTACGTCAACAACCCGACGCTGTCCGACGTCACCTTCGTCGTCGACGGCGCGACCTTCCACGCCCACCGCATCGCGCTCCTGGCCTCGTCCGACACCTTCCGCGCCATGTTCGACGGGCACTACCGCGAGAAGGAGGCCGCGCGCATCCCCATCCCCAACATCCGCTGGCCCGTCTTCGAGGCGATGATGACGTGCGTGTACACGGGGGCCGTGGAGGTGGCCCCCGCCATCGCGGAAGACCTGCTGCGCGCCGCGGACCAGTACATGCTGGAGGGCCTGAAGCGCCTGTGCGAGGCGGCGCTGGCGTCCGCGCTGACAGTCGACAACCTGACGGCGACGTACGCGCTGGCCGAGAACTTTTCGGCGCCCCAGCTGGCCCGGCGGTGCGTGCTGTTTGCGCTGGAGCGGTACGACGCCGTGTCGGCCGCCCTGGAGCCGGCCGGCTTCGCGGCCCTGATGCGGCGCATGGTGCCCGCCCTGCGCGAGTCGCTGACGGAGCAGCTGGTCAAGACGACGGAAGCGGCGGCGGCCGGCCCGCCGCCCCCCGCCGCGGCCGCGCCCGGCAACAATGGCGGCGGCGGCGCGGCGGGCGGCGGCGGCGCCGCCGCCGCCGCCGCCGCCGCCGCTGGTGGTGGCGGTGGTGGTGGCGCGGCGGGAGGCCGCGGTGCCGCCGCCGCGGCGGCGGGTGGGCAGTGAGAGAGGCGGCCGGCTAACGCAAACGAAAAAGCCAGGCGGAAAAAAAATGGGGGGGGCGGGGGGGGGAGCGTGGGACTGGAGACCAGGGCGCCGGGTTGGTGGGGGCGGGGGCGGGGTGGTGGTCGGTGCGGGCGGGCGGGGGGGAGGGAGCGCCTCCCCCCGCCTCCCTCTTTGTTTCGCGCCGCCGCGGCCCCCCAGTCGGCCTGCGCGCGCGCCGTCCCGCCACCCCCTCTCCCCCCTCCTCCCTCCCCGCCAAACAAAAAGAATGTGTGTGTTAAATCTTTCAGCTTGCGTTTTTTTTTGCTTTGTGCAGACCTTGCCTCCACTCTCGCGTCCTTCCGCCTTCCTCCGCCCGCGCCTCGCACCCGCCCACACCCGCCCACATGCCCGCCCGCGCCGCACTCATCGCGGCGCTCCTGGCCGTCTCGGCCGCCGCCTCCGCCGCGGCCTGGACGGAGGAGGGCGCGTCCGCGTCCGACCTGTTTGGTGGGGGGGCCGGCTCCACCGCCAATGACACGTCCCCAACAACCTTCCCGGCCGCGTCCCGCCTGGCGCGCGTGCGGTCGTCCGAGCCGGCGGCCGACTCGGCCGTCGGCCTGGACAGCCTGCTGGCCGGGGTGGGTGGTGGGGAGGGCGGGGACGGCGGCCCCAGCGCCGCCGCGAATGATGGAGGGGTGCCCCTTGGCGCTCCCGACGCGACCGCGCCGGGCGACGCCGCGTTGACCGGCGACGGACCGCCCGCCGAAGGCGGCGCCCTGCCGCCCGTGGGCGACCTGCCGCCGCCGGCTGATGAGGAAGAAGGGCCGGCGGCCACCGCCCCGCCGGAAACGCCGGAAGCAGAAGCGGCGGTGGGGGAGGAGGAGGAGGGGGCCACGCCTGCTGACGGACCGCCCGCCGACGCGCCCGACGCGGCGGTCCTCGCGGACGAGGCCGCGTCCCGCCTGGAGCGCGTCGGCGCCGTCTCGCCCGACCTGCTGGCCCGCTTCAAAGCCGCGTTCGTGGGCGGTGGGCGTGAAGGCGGCGGCTCCACCGGCGCCGCCTCCCGCTTTGCCGGCTTGTTTGGTCGCGGCAGCGACGGGGGGGAAGGCGGCGACGACCGTGCAACCTCGCTGCTCGGCTCCCTGCTGGGCGGCGGCCTGGGCGGCGGCGGCGGCGGGCCCGACGACGCGTCGGCCGCCGCGCCCGCCCCGCCCGCCGCCGACGACGACGCCATCAACGCCACGGCGGCGCCCAGCCCGCCGACGGGCGGGGAGGCGGCCCTGGCGCTGCACAACGCGCTGCGCGCGCGCCACGTCGACACTCCGCCCCTGGCCTGGTCGCCGTCCATCGCGGCGGGCGCCGCCAAGCACGCGGCCCGCTGCGTGTTCAGCCACTCGTCCACGTCGCTGGGCGAGAACATTGCGATGGGCCAGAAGTCGTGGGAGGAGGCCGTGCGCGCGTGGTACGACGAAGCGCCGGGCGGGCTCAACCACCGGTCGCAGGTCGTGTGGGCGGGCTCGCTGGAGCTGGGCTGCGGCGCGAGCGCGTGCGGCCGCGGCCTGGGCGGCGGCGGCACGCTGTACGTGTGCCGGTACTCGCCGGCGGGGAACGTGATCGGCCAGACGCGGGCCAACGTGAAACCGCTGAAAGCGGGCGCGTGAGGGTGGGTTTTTTTGGGGGGGAGGGGCGAGCGAGGTGTTTCATTGCGTCCATTGATGGATGGACAGAGAATAAGGCGTTGGAAGGCGCGGGAGCGGCCGCGTGTAAAACGCACGCACCCGCCCACACCAAACGCATGTACCCACCCACACCCGCCAAAGCTGAATGCAAAAGCTCTATCCCTGCCCCGTGTTCACGAGGTGTCTAACAAAAGTGAGAAAAGGCTGCCTCTCTCCCTCGCCCGCGTGAAGGGCGGCCCCCTACCCTCCCTCACCTCACGTCTCCCACAACCGCCCCGCCCGCGCCGCGGCCGCCGCCTTCTCCCGCCGCCACTCCTCACCCAGCAAGCGCATGATCGCGGCGGGCGGGGTGCCGGGCGGGGCGGCGGCGCGGGCGGCGCCGAAGCGGGCCGCGACGAAGCCCGCGAAACCTGTCGGCGGGCGCTTGGCCGCCTGGGCTGCGGGCGGTGCGGCGGCCGCGGCCGCACCGCCGCCGCCCGCACCGCCACCGCCGCCGCCCGGCCCAAATTTACCCAGGTACACCAGCCGACCCCGGCACACGCCGCACGCGTGCCGGGCCGGGTCGATGGACACGGAGTGGCGCCGGTACTCGCGCCCACACCCGGGCTCGCTCCCGCCGGCGCCGCCCGCGCCGGCGCCGCCCCGGCCCACGCACTTCCAGGCGTGCGGCGCGTGCACGCGGTAGCTGTGGCACGTCGTGACGGGCGGCACGCCCGGCAGCGCGGCCGACGCCCGGGCGGCGTGCGCCTTGAACGCGGGCCCGTGCGGCGGGCGGGCGGTCCCGTCCAGCAGCCACGCCGCGACGTGGCACATTTCGTGCAGCAGCGTCGCGGCCAGCCGGCCGTCCCCGTCCACGACCTTGGACGAGAGCTCGATGCGGGCAGTGCGGCCGCCAAACGGCGGGGGCGGCGAGGAGAGCAGCATGGCGGAACGGGGCAGGCGACCAAAGTGCGTCAGGCCGGCGGTCGTGCGCAGGCGGGCGGCCCAGCTGATGGGCAGGTCGGCCGGGAGCCGCCCTCCCCAGGCGGCCGCGTTGAAGGCCGCGTACAGTTCGGCGGCGCGGGCCGCGCGGGATCGGCGGAAGGCGGCGGCGGCGGCGGGTGGGGCAGGAGCCGTCAAAGCCGCGGCGGCGATGGCGGGCACGGTGCGCGCGCCGCCGCCCGCCGTCGGAGGCGCGTTTTCGCCGCGGCCGCCGCGGCCGCCGCGCCCGCCACGGGCCGTGGGCGTCCACCCTTCCGAGGCGTCACTGTCCTCCCCGCCCTCCTCTTCCACCTCGCTCAGCGTCCATTCCGACGGCACAGGGCTGTCGCCCGCGCCTTCCTCGCCGTCCGAGACGAGCACGACGACCGGCGCGTCGTGCGCGTCTCGCGTGTCGTGCCCAGCAGCCGGGCCGCCGCCGTCATCCGCGATCGCCACAGCCGCCAGGCGCTTAGCCAGGGAGGACCCGCCGGCACCAACCCGCGACCGCGGAGGCGCGGACCGGGGCTGGGCGGGCGACAGCGGGCCGCCGGGCGAGAGCGCGCCGACCGCGCCGCCTGCGGGCAGCAGGCGGCGCCGGCCGGGCGTCGTGGTCGGCACGGCCGGTGGTGGTGGTGGTGGCACGGCGGCCACTTCCACCCGTGCCGGGCGTGGGCGCGCAGACCTGCCGCCTGGTGGTGACGCCCAGTCCATCGTCGGCGGCGGTGGGGCGGCGCCGACCAGGCGGGCGGGCGTGCCGCGCGGGAACAGGGCGCCGTCGGCGTCGGCGTTGGCGCCGCCGCCCTCGCTCTCACCGCCCCACCAGGCGGGGCGGGACGCGTCGTCGTCGTCGTCGTCGTCAACCGCTGGCTGGTCGGTGCCGCCTCCAACACCGCCAGCCGGGCTGGACGCGGCGGTGAAGGCAAACGGGTCGTCGACGGGCGCGGGCCGGGGTGGTGGAGGCGCGGGCGAGGCAGGCCGTGGAGAGGGCGACGGCCGCGGCGGCCCGCCCTCGCCCGGGCTGGCGGCCTCGTCCTCCTCTGCCGCCGCAGCAGCAGCGGCCGGCGGCGAGGGCGGGCGGGCCGCCCGGCGGCGGCGGGCGGGGCTGGCCGTTGGAGCCGGTGCGCCGCTGGTCGTCACCGCCGTCGCACTCGCCGAGGCGCGCAGCGCCCGCGCGCGGCCGCCCGTCGCCCTCGTCGTCGCGCCGCCGCCCGCCGCCGTGTCGGCTGCAGCTTCAGCGGCTTCAACAGCCGCCCGCCGCATGGACCGGGTGACCGTGCCGGTCGAGTCGGCGGGACGTGGACCCCTCGGCTCGGGCGTCGACGACGGCGGCGCGGCCATGCGCCGCGGCCGGCGCGCGACCGCTTTTTTCGCGGGCGAGGGAGAGTCGCCCGCCGTGTGGAAGCTGTCGCCTGAGGAGGACGCGTCCGATCCCCCAGCCGACGAGGGACGTGGGGACGGGTCCTGGGCCGGCGGCCAGAAGCGCTGCTGTTGAGGCCGCGGCGTCGCGCACGGCGCGGCGCCCAGCTCCCGGCCGTTGGCCGTGGCCGACGCCAGGGCTGCGCCCACGGCGGCCCGGGCCCAGGCCAGGGCGGACGCCAGGCCGGACATTTGGGGGTCGGCCGAGTTTGCTCGCGCCCCGGTGGCGACGAAGAAAAAAAAAAAGAGTGAGGCGCGCCACCCCGCGACCGCGCCCAAACAAGTGAACAAAGATGCGTCGAGCCTGACGCCTGGGCGTGCCACCCCTGCGGCCTCCCACCAACCCGCGGGTGATGACCCAGGCAGACGCGCCTCCCAGCCCGGCCAGCCCGCGGCGCGCTGGCGGGGCGGCGTCTTCACCGGAAGGCATCGACTGGGCCGCCTTAGAAACCGCGCTCGCCCGCCTCCCGCCAGAACTGCGGGACCCGGCTTTCGACCCGCTGCGGTACGCGCTGCGTGTCCTGGGCCGTCCAGACGCTGGTGCAGCGCTGGCAGAGGTACGGCGCGGAGGGAGGGGGGGGGGACTCTCCGTTTTTTTTTGCTCTCCCATCACTCACCCCCCCCCCCCCCCCCGGCCTCCCCACCACCACCACCACCCCTCACAGCTCTCCGCCCAGCGCGCGCACTTGGACGCCCTGGTCGACGCGGTCGTCGCCTCCCACCACTCCGGCTTTGCGACGGCGCTGCAGGAATACGCCCGCCTGCTGCGCCTGTTCACGGAAGCCCGGGCGTGCGTGGATGGCGCGGGCGCCGCGCTTGCGGAAGCGGGGCGGCGCCTGGGCGCGCACCCGGCGGGGCTGGCCCGCCTGTGGCGGGCGGGCACGCGCCTGGACGCGGCGGCGGGACTGCTGAGCGATGTGGCGACGGCGGCGGCCCGGCCGGTCGAAGCCCGGGCCGCGGGGCGGGACGGGCGGTGGGGCGAAGCCGCCGCGGCCGTCCTGGACGGCGCGGCCCGCCTCGCCCGCCCGGAGCTGGCCCGCGTCGGCGCGTTGCGCGACGCCCGGGCAGAGGTCGGGACTGTGGGGGCTGGGTTGAGGACGGCGGTATGTGCGGCCCTGGCCGAAGCCGCGACGGCGGGCGGGGCGGCGCGGGCGGACGGCACCGCCGCGTCCTCCGACAGCGAGGGCGAGGGCGGGGCGGGCAGTGGCCCACCAGAACACGCGCCCGCCCCCTCCTCGCCCGCCGCCCTCGCGTCCGCGGCCGCCAAGCTGGGCGTCCTGCACGCTGCACTGGCGGCCATGCGGGCCGCCCTCCCGAGCGCGGCCCGGGAGGCGGTGCGGTCGGCGTATAGTGCCGCCGCCGTCGCCGCCGAGCCGCCCTCCCCCTTGTCGACGCCCCGCCACGCGGCCGGCCGCGCCGCCTTCACGGCCGCCTTTGGCGCGGGCCTGGCTGTGCTGAGGTCGTACACAGCTGCGCTGGACGCCCTGGCCGCCGCCGACCCGGGCCCGGCACGCGGCGCGGGCGGCCTGGACGCGCTGGAGGGGTTTGTCGCGGCCGCGGCCGCGGCGGCCAGTGGCGGCGCCGGGGAGGCCGCCGCCGGTCGCCCGCCGCCCACCCCCGCCTGGAAAGGCCCGCACCCGCTGGCATCCTCTGCTGACGTCTTCCGGGAAGCGTGTGCCGCCTGGGCAACCGTCCAGACCGCGTGCGTGGAGGTGTTGGGCTCGACGGGCGTCGCGCCGCCGGCCGGCGCCGGCGCGGCGCCGCCCACCGCCACGGACGCCCAGGCCGCGGGACCCTCCTCCCAGCTGTCATTTTCATTCGAGGCTGAGTTAGAGGCAGGCGCGGACGCCCGGGCCGGGCGGGTGGCGGCGGCCGCGGCGCGGGCGGCCGCGACGGCGGCCGCGGCCGCGGCGACGACGGCCGCGGGCCTGGCCGCGGCCGCGCCGTCTCGCGGGAGTGCCGCCCAGCCGGGCACGCCTCGCGGGCGTGGTGGGCCCGCTGCGTCTGCGGCTTTGTCCCTTGCCCCCGGCGCCCTGGACGCGGCGGCGGCGGCGACGGCGGCGGCGGAGCGGTGGCTGCTGGCCGTGAGAGCGGCCAGTGGCGGAGGTGGGTCGGCCGCCTCCACCGCGCCCGCCACGCCGCGCGCGGGTGGCGGTGGCAGCAGTGGCCGGTGGCGGGATCCCGTGGCTGTGGCGGGCGCCCTGGCCTCATCAGCTGCCGCAGCGTTGGGTGGCGCCTTTGGCGGCGGCGGCAGCGGCGGCGCCGCCGGCCCCCCGCCCCTGCCCGGTGCGCCCGCCGACCTGCCCCCCCGCACGCTGCTCGCCGCCGCGGAAGCCGCGGTCACGGACGCGTTCCTGCCCGCGCTGTTGTCGGAAGCTCGCGCACGCTTGCGTGACATTTTAGGCGATCCGGCGGCCTTCAGAGCCCGGACGGGCGGCGCGGCGGCGGCGGGCCACCACGGCGACCACCACCCACCCCACCACCACCCGCCGCTCCCGGCCGCGGCGGGCGCGGTCGCCCTCGCCGGCGAGCTCGCGGCCTGGGCGTCCGTCCTCCCGCCCGCCTGTGGCGCTCCCTTGGCCCAAGCCGCGGCCGACGCCCTGGACGCGACGACGGACGCGCTGGGCTCCGCGCTCGAAGGCGCGGCGGGGCGGTGCCTGGCGGGGCGGCTGGCGGGCGAGGCGCCGGTCACCGCGGCCATGGCCCGGGAACCGTCCGCGTCGGCGGGGGGTGGGGGCCCGCCGCCCGCGTACGGTGGGGCGGCCGTGCTGCCACCGCCGCGACCTGAGGCGGAAGCGGACGTCCTGGGCGCGGTGGCCGACGCCGTGGCGGCCGCGGCGGGCGAGGGCGGCGGGCGCCGGCGCGGGCGCGACCCGCGCGCGTCGCCGCCGCCGCACCACCACCACCACTCCCTCCCGCCGCCCCTGATCTTGGCCACCCGCCCGGACGGCGGGCGTGCCTGGGCGACGGTGGCGGCCGTGGCTGTGAGCGCGGAAGCCCTGGCGGCCGTGGCGGGCGAAGCGGTCGGCGCGGCCGGGCGGGCCCTGGGCGAAGCCATGCTCGGAGGAGGGGGCGATGGGGTGCCTGGCGGGGGTGGAGGCGCCGCCGCGTCGTCGTCCGCCGCGTCGTCCGCCGCCGCGCCCGGGCCGGCGGCCTCCCGGCCCAGTAGGAGCTGGCGGCCGTTCAGCGGTGGGCACGCGCCCGCTTCCAGTCCTGGCACCCCCGCGTCGTCCGGCCTGCCCGCCGCGGCGGCGGCCTTGGCGGCGGCGTCCGCCCGCGCGTCCGCCCTCGCCGGGACTGCGCTGCGCACGCTGCGCCTGGACGCGGCGGCGGCGGCGGTCGCGGCGGCGGCCACCCTGCCCTCCATCGCAGCCGCGGACGCGCCTGGCCCCCTCACCTCCGGCTCTGACGGCGGCGCCGCCTGGGCGGCGGCCCTGGGCCGGGCGCTCGGCCGCGCCGACGCCGCGGCCAGCCGCGCCCTCCCGCCCGCCCGCCGCGCCTACGCCCTGGGCTTGGCCGCACCCGCCGCCGCGGCCGGCTGTGTGCGCGCCATGATCGGTGCGCCCGACGCAGCCCTGGACGCCGCCACCGCGGCGCGGGCGTGCCGGGCGCTGGCGGCGCTCCAACCCGCGCTGGACGGGCTGGGCGGGTTGAGCGACGGCAGCGGCGGCGGCGGTGCCCACCCGTCGTCGTCCGACCCGCCGCCGCCGCGCCTGGCTCCGCTGGAACGCGCGCGCGCCCTGCTGTCCCTGGCATCCTTGCCGCCCGCCGAACTGGCCGCGTCCGCGGCTGCGGGGCGGCCTGGCGGGTGGGGAGGCCGCGAGTATTACGCGGTGCTGCGCGCGTCGTGTCGTGGGCGTGGTGGCAGCCCGCGCGGAGGGCGGGCGCGCAGCCCGAGCCCGCCTGGCGGTGGGAGCAGTCGGTCACCCAGCCCTGGGCGGCACGGTGGGCGGGATGGGCAGCCGCCCGCGAGCGCGCTGGCGGTGTTGGAGGCCGCGTTTGGGAGGGAGGAGGCGCTGGCGGGTGGTGGTGCAGGGGTTTGAAAAAAAAAACAGGCACCACGCTTCTACAGACACAATGCTCTCTCTCTCCCCTCCCCCCCCCCCTCTCTCTCTCTATCCGCCGTGCAGGGTGGAGATGAAGACGACCGTGTCGCCGGCTTTCACTTCGGCGTCCATCGTGCCGCTGATCGAGTGGGGAGGGAGTGGAGGAACGGAGGTGAGAGCACGCAGGTGAGGGGGGTGGGCTGGAGGGATGTTGAGAGCAGCCCAGGACGCCACTCCCACACACTCCCCCCACACCCACACACACACACACTCACCACAGCTCCCAGTCCGTGTCGTTGACCAGGACCAGAATGCCCGGGCGCACGGTGCCGGAGCCGTCCGGTGCGAGGAAGAGGTCTGGGCGACCTGTCAGCAAGTGGGCCTTGGCCGCGGCGACGACAGCGGCCACCGTCGTGGATGGTGTCTCGCTTCCTTCCTTGGCCGGTACGTCCAGACACGCGGACGTCGCCCCGCCAAAGACGCTGGACAGGCCGCCGCTGTTGGTTTGGGGAGGGGTGTGGGGAGCGTGGGTGTGAGAGAGCAACAGCAGGGCAGCGGGCGCGCACTTTGACTCGCGTTTTGCACGGGTGTGCGCCCACGCAACGGCCTGTCCATGCACACTGAAAGTGGCATGCCATTCTCAAGCTTCCGCCTGGATGCGCGGAATGGCCGGCAAGGGAGAGGTCCAGCGTGGCTGTGCGCGTTTTTGTGGCTAGGCATCGGTGCGGCGGCGGCACGACAAAAAGAGAAAAACGCACGCAAACTCCAGCTTGACGGGGACGGACGCCATTGCTTCCATGCAGTGGCAGGATTTTCTCGGCAGAGGGTGAGTGGGGTGGGAGAACAGGGAGGGAGGCGCGTTGCTGTGGGAGGAGCGCGTGCGGAGAGAGGAAAAACAAACTTGCGTCTGCGCGGAGCACTCGCGACCGACCTGGCCAGCCAGTCCCAACTTTCTCTTGCTCGACTTTTTTTTCTTGCTCGACGAGGGCAGACTAACACAAACGAAATTCCCCCACCCACACAAAACACACACGCGGAGACGGCTAGCACGCCCGCCCCCACGTCAACTCACACACGTCCCTCCCTGGTTCACAAAATGAAATTTCAAACGCAAAAAAGGTACAAAGAGTTCCCAACGTGCCGTACAAAAACGAAAAACCCTCAAAAACGAAACGGAAAGGTGGCGGGCTAAACGAAGCGCCCCGGGGCCGACGGGAGGGCAGAGCCTCTCCGCCCCGGGGCAAGCCCAAAAAAAAACATACACACACACAAGCCAGCAGGCGCCCGCCGTTCCTTAGCACGGCGCGCCGAAAGAGGGGGGCGCTACACAACACAGCAGCAGCAGCAACAGCAGCAAAGCAACACCTACGAGAGATGGGAGGGCGGCGGCGTGGACCCCTCGCGGCCCGACCCGTCCCGGCACAGCGGGAGGTGGGCGGCCACACAGGGGGGAGGGGAGGGGGACCGCCCCCCGTCCTTGCGCGTCTCAAAACGCGACGGCGTGGACGGGGCTGCCCAGGCCGCCCAGGCCGGCCGACCCACCCAGCTCTGCGCCGACCGAGCCCAGGGGGCCCGCCGCCGCCGCCGCCCCCTTGAGCGGCCCGCGCCGCGGCGTGGGCGCGCCCGACGACTCGTCTTCCTCGTCGTCGTCACTCGCGGGCGGACGCGGGGGCGGCCCGCCGCCGCCGGCCGATGCGACGTCCTCGTCAAAGAAAAAGCCACCGTCGCCGCACCGGGCCGCGGCCGCGCGCAGCGCCGCGCAGTCGGACCGGAGGACGGCCCGGTCGGCTTCGGCGGCGACGAGCTGGTCCAGCAGGCGGGCGGCGGCTTGGCCCTGTGTGGTGGTGGGGTGTGGGTGGGTGGGTGGGGAGGGAACGGGGCGCGCCGTGAGCGAGTGTGAAAAGGGGGGGCCAGGGGCGACAAACGACAGCCTGGCTCGAAGGGAGCGGCGGGCACCCGCGCGCGCCTGCCCGTCGCGCGCCCGTGCATGCGTGGCCCCACCTGCCAGCCACGGCGGGGCCGCACCGAGGCGGGGGGGCGTCCCCTGCTCCCACTGCACCCGACCCCATCGCCACTCCACGCACCTCGATGGCGGCCTTCATGGCCCGGAGCGAGCCGACGGCGGGCGAAGCGGGCGGCGCCGCAAACGCAGCAGGCGTGACGGGCGGCGCAGGGCCACCGCACCGGTGGGATTCCACGGACGCGTCCGCCAGTTCGTCCAGCATGGCGGCTTCGGCGAGAGCGATGTCAGAGGGCGGGCGCCTGGGGGAGAGGGTGGGCGGGGACCGGGAGTCAGCGCGGGCGGAGGGGAGGGAATGGGGGGGGGGGGGGGAGGGGGGCGGGCGCGGTGGGCCGCTCCGCAAGGCCCTCTTGCGGAGCGAGACGCTATCTTCCGCCCCAGAAATCGCGCTCGCGTGCCGGGTTGCCGGCCGCATTCGCGCCATTCGTCGCCATGTCCGAGCCGCTGAGCCCTCTGGCATAGCAGTCTGCGGGGCGCGGGGGCGGCGGCGGCCCGCGCACGCGCCCCGCGGGGCGGGGATCAAAGGCGGGAGGGACTCAGGGTCCGCACGTGCTGTGGTCCCCGCTGCGCGACCGGGGCCGGCCCCTTCCGCCGGCAATTGGCGCCCGACGCACGCCCGCACCCAGGTCCCAACCCCCACCAATCTCATGCTCACCATCTGGCCGTCATCGGAATGGAGATGGGGTCCGAGGACCGGGACAGGAGCGCTTCCGCGGCGGCCGAGGACAGGTCGACCGCAGACACAGACCGATATGCTGCAAACCTGCGCTGGGGCGTCGCGTTCGGGCTGGTGCCGCCGCCGGCCGCCGACCGGGCCGAGGCCGGCGTACGCAAGCCAACGCTGGGCGCCCGGCAGCCCTTGGTCGAAACGGTCAGCGAGGGCAGCGACGGGAGGGACGACTCCCGGGCAAGCAGGCGGCCGAGCGCAGACGGAGAGTCGGGCACGCTCGACCGCCGCGCCCGCCGGTGCGCGGGCGGGTCCGCACCGCCAGATGGACCGGCGTCATCCCCGAAGCCCACAACCCGGAGAGGCGTCGGGCAGGGAGTGCGAGGCGACTCCGCCATCGCTCGATGTTTTCCCCCAGCACGAAAGCACAGATTGCGTGTGTGTCTTGCGCGTGTCCGCGGGGGGAGGGTGCGGCTTGTTCTGTGTCCCTCTCTCAGTCACTCCCACACCTTCCCCTTGGCAATCACAACCTCCCAGGCCCCGTCCCCCCCCATGGGCAGCAGCTCACCCGCCGCATCACACAACCAACCCGACCACGACCGTGATGTCGTCCTGCTTCCCGCCCACGCCGCTCGGCTTCGCCTGTGCCCGCTCCTCCCCACTGCCCTGCCCGCCGCCGCGCAGCCAGCCGGCCACCAGCCCCGCAAGGCCGCCGCCGCCGCCCTCTCCCGCCTCCTCCCCGCCCCTCTCCTCCGCCGCCGCCAGCGCTTCGGCCGCGTACGGCGACGGGTACCCGCTGTCTCCCGCATTGGACGACGCCAGTGACGCCAGCCGGCCCGCCGCCGTCGCGGCCCACTCGTCGGCCGACTCGGACGTCGACGGCTCGGGCGGCGGCGGGGGCAGCAGCGCGGCCGCCTCCTCCAGCCACAGATTGTCCCACAGGCCGTCGCTACCCGCGACGATGGCGTCGCCGCGCTGGACGGCCACGGCGAAGCCATCCGCGTCGGACGCGGCATCGGTGTCGGGCCCGCCCGCGAGCTGGAAAGGGCAATCGAAAAAGTGTTGTTGGGGGGTCGTGCGGAAGACGGGCGCCCACTCGCCGTCGGGGAAGGCGGCCGCGGCCGCTTCGGCCTCCGCGGCGGACGCCGGGTCGGAGCGCAGGGCGAACGGCGGGCCGTCCAGCGCCGAGCCGTCCTCGTCGGTGGAGGCGGTGGTCGGCGCAAGGCCGCCGCCGCCGCGGCCGGCCCGCAGCACGGCCAGGCCGGAGTCGCCCAGGTTGACGCCGTGCAGCGTGGACGCCCGCCCGTCCAGCAGGGCGACGAGCGCTGTGGCCGAGCCGGGCAGTTTGACGCGGGCGTGGGCGGCGGCCAGGGCGGCGCGTGGGGCGGCGTCGGGCGGGAGGGGCGAGGGCAGCGGCGGGGGCGGCGGCGCGCCGGCCAGGGCCGCCGCGCCGACGGCCGGCCCGCCACCAAAGCCTGTTTCGCTCAGCGGTGGAGCGCCACCCCCCGCTGGGGAGGCGTTGGGCGGGCACCCCGCCACCAGCGCGGGCGTCACGGCGGCCGGCAGGTCGGACGCCGCGCCCTCCAGCACCGCGCGCGTAAGAGTCATGAGCGCCCTCGCGTACGACGACGGGTCGACGCCGCTCTCGGCCCAGCCGCCGACGCCGTCGGCCACGCCCAGGGCCCCACCAAAGGGCGAGGAGGCGTCGCCTTCCAGGGCGAAGAAGGCGTCCTCGCCGCCGGTCGCGGCTTTGGCCGGGTGCGCGCGCGCGGCGGCCGCGAGGCGGAGCGCGACGGGGCGGGCGGCGGGCGCGGCGGGGGTTGGCGGCCCTGGAGACGCGACGTCTTCGACCAGGATGCCGGCTGCGGCCAGGGCTTCGGCCCGGGCGGCGTCGGCGGGCTCGGCGCGTGGCGGGGCGGCGGCGACTGTGGGATGGGTGGCGGGGTGGGTGGGACGGTGGCCGGCGACGTCGCGCCGAGAAGGGTCATACAGAGGCAATTGCCCGCCGCTCGCCGGCCGCCAGCCCTCTCTGCTCCACCCACCTTCACGCCGTTGGAGGCGCACGGCCGCGTGGCCTCGGGCTAGGGCGCGGTGAGGCGCTGCCGCGCGCATGGTGGGTCGTTGTTTCTCCTCTCCTCCAGGGCTTGTGCGTTGCGCACACTGCGGAAACAGACTGCACAGTGGCGACCCGCGGCCCCCAGTGACCCCCCCTCGTTTCAGTTGTCCCGCTCTCTCTTGCCTCCTTCCCGCGCCCGCCATCCAGGCCGCAGAAACGCAGGGCGTGCGTCGCTCTGTCGACGACAGACGCCACTGAGAAGGGCCCGCTCTGCCTGCTCGGCAAGGACCTCGCCTACAGCACACACACACCCTCTTGCTCTCGCCGCACCTATGCCGTTCGACCACCCCCGTCCGGGCCCGGAGAGACGGCCGCCGTCAAAGACAAAAAAACGGAAACACTCAACCTGGCATCGCTTCTACATGGCTTCCTGCACACTCTCGCCTTCATTCCTGACCAGCGCCAGCCGGATCGGCCCCCGCACGCTCCCCACATCGCGCACCACCACCCCGCGCTGCGTCACGACCACCGCCCCCGCCTCCGCCAACTCCCTCGCGACGCTCCGCACGCCCTCCATCCACCCACGCCAGGCTTGGCTGCCACGGGCGTCGAGCGCCCTGGCGACCTCGGAGGGGCATGCCGTCTTCCCTGGAGCGCGGGCCGCGAGCAGCGCCAGCATTTTTGACCGGATGGTGGCCACATCGGGGTTGCCGGTCCGGCGCTGTTTCACGGGTGCTGGGTCGTCATCGGACCCGCATGGCCGCTTGCGGGAGGGAGAGGGCGGACTGGGCTGGCCGTCGGCTGGCCGCGGCCGAGGCATTCGCCTGCGTGGGACGGAATGATCGAGTGAGGGCTTGTTTTTTTTTTTTGCTCGTCTTCACACACGCGGCCGGCCGCGTCCGGCCCCTCCACCGCGCTGGCAACGGGGCCGCGCACTCAACCCACCCTCTCTATCTACTCGTTCCAGAGGCTGGGCGCGTTCACTCACCACCCAGCACGCTCGTTAGTTTGGCGTGCGCGCCCTTTTTCACGGTCGCACGCGCGGACGAATGGCCTCTGCATCGGGCACAGCAGCGCAGGCCGGCGCGTCCCGCGTCCTGCGCGGGCTGGGCCTGGTCGCCCGGGCCAGTGGAGCGGCTGATGCGTACGTTGAGGAGATTGCGAGAGGATGGGGATGATGGGTGGCGAGGGCCGGCCGGACGGGCGACGGAAAAGTCGCGCGGGCCCGCGAGGGGCCCCGACACGGCGCGCGAGGTGGCCAGCCTGACGACCATCCCACCCCCCCCCCCTTTCCCCCACGCACACCCCCAGCCGCCTGGCCGCCTCCGGCACGGCCGCCAGCATGGCCGACGCCCTGGACGCGGCGGCTGATGCGGCTGAGCAATCGGTGGCCGCGCCGTCGTCGTCGTCGCCTTCGTCGAGGTGGCCGTGGGCCGCGGCCGGCCGCGGCCTCGCGTTTGTCGCTGCCGCCGGCCGCGGGTCCGCCCTGTCGTCCTCGCCCGCCGCGCCGGGAGTGCCGCGCCTGGCGCACGCGCGCGCGCCTCCACCACCGAGGAAAGCGGGCGGCGGTGGGGATGGGTCGAGGAAGAAACGTGCGGCGGCGGCGGCGGCGGCGGCGGCGGCCCCAACCCGTCCAGGCGCGCGGCCCGTGGCTGGGCCCGCCCGGCCCGTGGCCGCCGCGGCAGCGGCGTCCCTGGCCCAAGAGAAACCGTCACCGCCACGCCCTCGCCGCCCTCGTGGCACGCCGCGGACCGTCTCGTCGCGCCCGGCGCCCATGCCCTCCCCACGCGAGCGCGCCGTGCCGTCCAGCCCGCTCGGCCGGGCGTGGGGCTTTGCCCAGCTCGGCATCGGCCTGGTGGCGGGCGCGGCGGCCGACCGGGTGGCAGCCGCGTTTGGCGGGGGTGGGCAGGGCGGTGCAGACGCACGCCAGGCGTCCACGCCCGCCTCGTCGCGCTCCACAGCGGCGGCCCGCCGTCCCCCCGCTCCGGCCCGCGTCTCGGAAGCCAACGCCGAGCGGCTGGCTGCCGCCCTGTGCCGCATGCGGGGCGCGGCGCTGAAGCTGGGCCAAATGCTGAGCATGCAGGACGAGTCCATGCTGCCACCACAGGTGAGGAGGAGGCGGGAGGGGGAGGGGAGGGGTGGGCCGGCCGTCGTTTTTTTCCTTGTTCTGCTCAACCGGCATGCTCCCACCTCCCCACCCACCCCCACCCCCACCCACCCCCCCACCCCCACCCCCACCCCCACCCCCACCCCACCCCCAAGCTCGCCGCCGCGCTCGGCCGCGTCCGTGCAGGAGCCGACATCATGCCGTCCGCCCAACTCCACGCCGTGCTGGAAGGCGAGCTCGGCGCCGGCTGGCGGTCCAAGCTGTCGGCCTTTGACGAGACGCCCGTCGCGGCCGCGTCCATCGGCCAGGTCCACGCCGCCACACTGAAGAAAGACGGGAGCGTCGTCGCAATGAAGGTCCAGTACCCGGGCGTCGCCGACTCCATCGTCTCCGACGTCGACAACCTGCTGCGGCTGGTGGCCCTGACGGGCGCGCTGCCGCGCGGCGCCTTTGTCGAGTCTGCGGCCGCCGTCGCCAAAAAGGAGCTGGCGGCCGAGTGCGACTACCTGCACGAAGCGGCCGCGGCCGAGCGTTTTGGGTCCCTGCTGGCGGCCGACGACGGCGGCCTGGGCGAGTGCGTGGCCGCGCCGACCGTCGTGCGCGACCTCACGTCCCGCCGTGTGCTCACCACCACCTGGGCGGCGGGCGTGCCGATCGACGCGCTGGCGGGCGACCCCGGGGCGGGCGTGCCGCCCGCGCCGCAGGCCGTGCGCGACGCGGCGGGCGCGGCCCTCCTGCGCCTGACGCTGCGCGAGCTGTTCGAGTGGCGGTTCATGCAGACGGACCCGAACTGGGGCAACTTCCTGTACGACGTGGGCGACGACCCGGCCGGCGGCGGCCCGGGCGTCCTCACCGCCATCGATTTTGGCGCGTGCCGCGACTTCCCGCCCGCCTTTGTCGAGCCGTACCGAGCCATGGTCGTCGCGTGCGCGCTGGGCGACGGCGCCGCCGTCCTGGCCCGGTCCACGGAACTGGGCTTTCTGACGGGCGACGAAGCGCCCGTCATGCTGGACGCCCACGTGGCGGCGGCCATGGCCGTCGGCCGGCCCTTTGGCGCGGCGGGCGGGCCGGGCCCGGACGGCCTGTACGACTTTGGGAGCGCCGGCCCGGGCGGGGGGGCCGGCCTGACGGCCGACGTCCGGTCGGCCGGCGGCACGATGCTCGCCCACCGCCTCGTCCCGCCCCCCGAGGAAGCCTACTCCCTGCACCGGCGCCTGTCGGGCGCCTTCCTCGCGTGCATCAAGCTCGGCGCGCGCGTCCCCGCGCGCGAGCTCCTGGCGCAGCAGCTGGACCGGTGCGGCGACGGCGCGTCGGCGGCGGCGGTGCGCGCGACGGGGGAACGGGGGAGGTGAGGGCGGGCGGGCGGGGGGCAACTCCCCAGTGTAGGTCTCCTTGATCCCTGCTCTTTCCCTCCAGACAAAAACACAAAAAACGATGCGCTTCTACGGACACAGGGCGCCTAGGGACATGCCTGCTCTCTCGCCCACCCCCTCACTCAATCCAGCGGCCGGAACCGCCACCCGGCCGCGCCCAGGCGGGCCAGGGGCGCGCCCACCCGCGTCCTGAACCCCGCAAACCAGGCCGGGTGCCCGGCCGGGCCACACGCCGGGTCCCCCGCCCCGTCCCACGTCCGGTGGACGGTCCGCCCCTCGTCGTCGACCCGCGGCCGCGACCAGAGCGCCTCCGCGCACGCGGCCAGGCGGGGGAAAAGCATGTACTCCGCCGTGGCCGTGTCGGGCACGTACTCCGTCCACAGGTTGGCCTGGCCGCCCAGGACGCGGGCCGCGGCCGGGCCGGTGAGGAGGCGGGCCGGCGGCGGCGGCGGCGGCGGCGGGCGCGGCGAGCGCGGCGGCGGGGCGGCGCCGGGCGGGGCCGCCCGCTGCGGCGACGTCGCCTCGTCTCCACCGCCGCGCCCCGCCTCGCCACCCCCCACGCTCGCGTCCGACCAGCCGGGCGCCGGCTCCGAGCCCAGCATGGAGACGCTGGCCCCCCGCACGACGGCGGGTGGTGGCGGGAGGGGTGACGGAGGGCGGGCCTGGCCGTCGGACGGCGGGGGTGGCGGACGCGGCGACCCCGCCGGCGCGCCGCCGCCGCCGCCGCCGCTTTGGGTGGACATGGGCCGGCGCCGGCTGGCGACAGGGGCATCGTCGGCGTCGGCGTCGACGGCGTCGGCGGCGTCGGCGGCGGCGCCGCCCTCGGCGCGCGCCTCCCCGCCGCCCGCCCCTTGCCCTCCCCCCCCGTGCCCTCCCTCCCCCTCCTCCTCCTCGTCCGCCAGCGGCTCAAAGCCCCACGCGTCCGCCAGGCTCAGCGTCGCGTACCAGGCGCCCGGCTCGCCCGGCACGTCGGCCTGGCGGTAGTCCAGGTAGGTGGACGCCGTCGGGCAGGCGACGACGGCCAGGCCGGCGCGCGCGGCGCGCGCGGCCGCGCCCCGCCCGCGCCAGGCGGTCACGACCAGGCCCGGCGGCAGGGCGGCCACCGCATCCGTGTCGCGCCCGCCGCCGCTGCGCATCAGGTCCTCGCACAGCTCGTCCCACCCCACGGGGACGCGGCCGGCCGCGGCCAGGGCGTCGCCCGCCCGGCGGGCCAGGAAGGCCTGGAGCCCCGCCCCGCCCGCGGGCGTGGACGGGTGGGGGAGGCCCAGCGCCGCCGCGCGCGCCGCGCACGCGGCGCACGTCGCCCACGGCCCGCCCGCCGGCCGTTCATCCCCGCCGATGTGGATGTAGCGGGAGGGGAACAGGGCGGCGGCAGCGCCCACCACGGCGTCGATGAAGGCCAGGACGGCGTCGGAGCCCGCGCACAGGACCGCCGAGTGGACGCCCCAGGCCGTGGGGACGGCGCCCGGGCGCACCGACCCCGGGTCGCACGCCAGCTCCGGGTAGGCGGCCAGGGCGGCGGACACGTGGCCGGGCAAGTCGATTTCGGGGACGACGGTCACGCCGCGCGCGGCCGCGTGCGACACGACCGCCCGGACGTCGGCGGCCGAGTAGTACCCGCCGACCAGGCCCGGGCGGGGCGGTGGGGGCAGGGAGGACGAGGGCGGCGCGCCCGCGCCGCCGGCCTGGGGTGGGCCGGGCGAGCCGCGCCGGCTGCCGTCGCCGCCGGCGCCACCGCCGGCGCCGGGTCCCGGCCGCCACGCCCCCACGTCCGTCAGGCGCGGGTGCGTCTCCACGGCCAGGCGCCAGCCCTGGTCGTCCGTCAGGTGCCAGTGGAAGACATTCAGCTTCAGGGCCGCGGCCGCGTCGATGGCGCCGCAGATCCAGGCCGGCGGGAAGGGGTGGCGGGCCGAGTCCAGGAGCCAGCCGCGCCAGGCAAAGCGCGGCGCGTCGGCGACCGCCAGCGGCCGCACGGGCGACGGCTGCGTCGTGTGCTGGCCGGCGGCCGGCGGCAGCAGCAGCTGGAGGAGGGTCTGCGACCCGTAGAAGAGCCCGGCGGGCGTGCGGGCGGCCAGGGCCGCGCCGGCGTCCGTCACCGTCAGGGTGTAGCCTTCCTCCGCCACGCCGCCGATGCGGTCGAGTTCGGGCGCGGCGGCCGGGTCGAGCGTCAGGGTGATGGATGGAGGGCGGGCGGAGGGGGGTGGGGAGGCTGCGGGCGTGGTGGTGGGCGCGAAGCCGACCGCGCGCAGCGCGTCGGCGAGCAGGCCCGCCACGCGTTGCGCGCCATCCCCGCCGTCTGTTCGAATGTCCAGGGCCTGGCTGGGTATCCAGGGTGGCCCGGGCAGGGACCGGGCGTGGGCGGGTTGAGGGACCAGGGCGGGCGCGGGCGGCGCGGCGTCCGCACTCATCCTCATTCGGGCTGTGATGAGCGATGCCCTCTCGCCGATGCTCTTTCACACTCGCAACCCAAAAAATAGCCCTGGCTCCCGCGGCGGGGCCATCCCCACACCAGGCCGGTGCTTGCGCGTGCCGGCCAGACCGCCCGACCATCGGCCAGTGCAGGGCCGTCGTGTCGACGGCGTCGCGGACCGAAAACGCCGCCCCCGACTCCCGCGTCATGCCGTTCCGCCTCGTCGAATTCGAGGAGGACGTCCGCCTGGCGCCCGACCAGCTGGGGCGCCCGCCCGAGGAAGCGCTGGCGTCTGCCCTGGAGGCTGCATTCGTGGACCGGGTCGTGCCCGGAGTGGGGCTGGTCGTCTCTGTCATCGCGCCCCTGTCGGCGAGCGGCGGCGAAATCCACCCGTCCGGTGGCGGCGCCGCCCGGTGGACGGTCCGCTTCTCTGCCGCCGTCTTTCGGCCAGAGCCCCGGGATGTCATGGTGGGCACGATCTGTGCGGCGGACAGGTAAGGGATGGGGTGGCGGCGGGGATGTTGAGCGGAGGAGAGCAAGTGTTGCGACGACGGCCCGGTGGGACGGCGGTGGCCAAACCTGGCCACCCAGGCCTGCAGCACCAAAAAAAAAAAAAAACCCACGTCCGCCACCCCACGCACACCCACCCACACCACCCATCGACAACAGCACGGGCTTGCGCATCTCGCTCGGCTTTTTCGACGACGTCCTCATCCCGCCCGAAGGCCTGCCCCGCCCCTCGGCGTTCGACGCGTCCCGCGGCGCGTGGGTGTACAGGCCCGGCGCCGACGAGGACGAGGACGGGGGGGGCGGCGGCCACCCGTCGGGCGGCGGCGGCGGCGGCGGCAGCGACGACGATGAAGAGGCGGACGACCTGGAGATGGCGCCGGGCGCCCTCGTCCGGTTCCGGGTGCGGGAGGTCCGGTTCCCGAAACGGCCGCCGCCGGGCGAGGGCGGGGGCGGGGCCCCCGGGACGGACGGAGCAGGCGGCGGCGGTGGCGCGGCCGCGCAACCCGCGCCTCCACCGGCCGACGCCCCGCCCTTTGCGCCGCTGGAAGTCATCGCCGATTTCACTGACGTCGGCCTGGGCCCCGTCGCCTGGTGGAATGAGTGTGAGGACGCGGCGGCGGATGGTGGGTGAGTAGCAGAGAGAGTGTCGTGTTTGCCAAAAAAAGAAACTTTCGCACTGTTTTACACACACAACCCCGCACGAAATTTTCAGAGCAAGGGTGGGGGACGTCACTCTCTCTCTCTCTCTCTCTCAATACACACACATACACACTGAACGAATGCTCGGCATGGCACTCAAAAATAGTAAAAAAGGGGGGCGGCGTGGAGGGCGGGCGACGGTCAAAGCGGGGCACAGCGCACAAACACACACTCAAGGGGATGGGAGGGGATGACGGACACACGCCCAAAGGGAGGAGGGGATTTCCGGAGGAAGGGGGGGTCAAATGACGGGGAAGCCGCACTTGCAGGCAAAGGGCCTGAAAAATGGCGGTCTAAGCGGGTCTGAGCGGAGCGGAGCGGAGAAAAAACTTTGGTGGCAGGCAGGGCGGGGTGGGGACGAGAGAAGGAGGGTTTTTGTGGGCGAGTTTTCTCGCTCACTCGGCGTCGACGACGGCGGAGCGAGGCGAGGCGACCAGGTCGATGACGCCCGAGCCCGCCCGCTTGGCGGGGCTGGGCAGCACGGCATCCACGTGCGGCGTCTCCGTGGCTTCCACAAACTCGTCCGTCGCGGCGTCAGACGCCGGCGCGGGCGGGTCGGGGGTGGGCGCAGCCACCTCGCCCCCCTCCGACACGGACGCGGCCAGGGCGGCGGCCGCGGCTTCAATGGCCGCCGCTTCCGCCGCCGACGACGCGGACCGGGCCTGCTTGACGGCGGCGAGCAGGGACGGCTCCTGGGAGGCGAGGACGCGGCCGAGGACGGAGCCGCGCGCGGCGCGGCCGGCCGTTTTGACGGCAGCCGCCTCGGCAGCCGCCGCGGCGTCCGCGGCCAGGGACCCCGTGCGCAGCGCCGCCGCGGCCGCACCCACAGCCGCTTCAGCTTCCGCGGCCGCGGACTCGATGCGGGCGGCGCGCGTGGCGGCCAGGAGGGACGGCGCGTCCGAGGAGAGGACGCGGCCCAGGACCGACCCGCGGGCCGCGCGCGCCGCCCGCTTCACGGCCGCCGCGGCGGCGGCTTCCCGCTGTTTGGCGGCCTTGGCCTCGGCCTTGGCGCGCAGCACGGCGGCCCGCGCTTCCGTGGCGGCCACCGCGGCCGCCGCCTTGGCTTCCGCCTTGGCCTGGGCGGCCGCTGCGCGCGAGGCTTTGCGCGAGAGGGCGGTGGGAGGCGGCAGCGGCGGCCGGGCGCTGCCGGGCGTGGCAGGCGCCGGCTGGGCGTCGGCGAACGCTTGTTCGTCGTCGTCACCACCGGCTTCCACCGTCGGCCAGGAGCCGCGGGCACCGGCGGGCGGGGCGGGGTCGGCGCGCGCGGCGACGCCCGTGAGCGCAGACGCAAGCGCGGCCGACAGCGAGCGCCGGTGGCCGCGGACGGGGGAGGCGCTGGGTCCGGCAGCAGCAAACGCAGCCGCCACGTCCGCCGGGATGACGGACGTGGCGGCAGCGGCAGGCGTGCGGGAAGAGCCGGCCTCCGAGGACTCGGACGCGGTCAGGGACGACGAGGCAGGGGCGACCGCGGGCGCGGGCGGCGGGAAGGACGCGGCCGGCTCGAGCTCCACCGCGCGTTTGCCCGCGGCTTTGGCAGCCCGAGCGGCTTTGGCTTCAGCGGCCGCCGCAGCCGCAGCGGCTTTGGCTTCGGCGGCCTTGCGCGTGGCCTCCTGTTTCGCGGCAGCTTTCACGGCGGCCGCTGCGCGCTCCACCTCGGCCTTGGCCTGCGCCGCCGCGCGCGCCTCTTCCGCCCTGATCCGGGCCGCTTCTTGTTTAGCAGCAGCAGCCGCTTTCAAGGCTTCGGCCTTGGCCTGGCGCTCAGCGGCCGCTTTAGCCGCGGCGTCAGCTTTCGCCGCCTTGCGCGCGGCAGCCTTGGACGGCGGCGCGGGCGTCGGCGGCGCCGCACCCAGCGCTTCCTCCGCCGCCGCCGCCCAGGCGACCGCGCCAGACGTGGTGCGCGGCAGCGGCGAGTTGATGTCCAGGGCGGCGCGCACGGACGACTCGTCGGCGGCGTCGGCGGGGCCGTCCCCCGCTTCGTCGACCTCCGCTGCTTCTTCCTCGCCCTCGCCCCCTTCCGCGTCCTCTCCTTCCGGCCACTCCGTGTCCCAGGGCAGGCGCGGGCGGTTGGGCTTAGAGGCGGGCTTGAAGACCGACAGAGGCGTGGACAAAGAAGGGCGGGCCGACGGCGGCGCGGACGGCGGGGCCGCCTCCGCCCCGGCGCTGGTGGTCGTCGACGACGGCAGTTTTGGCGCGGCCGCCGCGGCCTTGGCCACCCACACGTTGTCGGACGGCCGTTCCGGCAGGCCGGGCACGATGGGCTCACGCGCCGCACCCAGGGCAGCGGCGACCGGGTCGACGGCCGCGCCCGGCAGCACGGACAGCGGCACAAAGTCGGCTTCGAGGCCCGCGCGCGCGGCCGCGCGCGTCGCGGCGGCCGAGGCCGAGAGGCCGGCGGGGACGCGCCCCAAGGCCGCGCGGCGCGGGGTCAGGGGCGGCGTGCGCAGCGTGCCCCCACCCCAGAACGCGCGTTCGCGGACGCGGCGGAAGACGGTGGCCGTCAGGTCGCGGGCCGCGACTTGTTCGGGCTGGGGAGAGTTTTTTTTTCGGGGGGGGAGAGGGGAAAGAGTGCGCGTGAGCAGCAACGTTTTTTGGCTAGGTCGGCCCACATCGAGCGGCCGCCGTCCATCCGTCCTGTTTGCCACCCGCTCAACGGATCGGAAGTGGCGTTGCGGGGGTGTGGGACGGTGGAGAGTGCGTGGTAGCGCCGCGGGCGCGGGCGGCATTCACACCCTCACGGCTAGCCTGCAGGGCAATGCGTCGGCCCCCCCAAAAAAGCACTCACCGTCAGGCTGCCCGTGGGTTTGTTGAGCTTTTGCAACAACGCGGCAGCTTGTTCTTTACGACGACGCACGCCGAAGAAGGAGTCCAACTCGGCGGGGTCCGACATTTTGGTGGCGGCGGAGGGCGGAAGGATTTTTCCTTGGACTGTCCGAGCGGGGACGCGTCGACGGTCGGTGGAGTTTTTTTCCGGTGTCGGAGCTCGGCGTTCCGGCCCGCTAAATACCAAGCAATGCTGTGAATGGAAGAAGATGGGTGTCGCAATGCTTGCCTGGGTGAGAGAGTTGGTGGCAACGTCGCGAATCCTGTCGTGCGTGGCCGCGAATGAGAGGGGGACTAGCGGCGCGTGCGCGGGCCAATGCGGAGGCGCGATGGCAGGGATGGCGGGTCGCTGGGGGGCGTGGTGCGCAGGTTCCGTGGGTGGACAGAGGCCTGACACACACCTGGTGGTAGCAGGCGGGCTGCGGTGGCGGTGGGAAAGGGCCGCGGAAGGTGTGGTGTGTCTCTCTCTCTCTTGTGCAGGGAAGGAAAGCGCGAGTGGAGGCGCGCGGGTGCGGCGGGCCTGCCCGCCCCCCCCCCCCCCCCCCCCTGCTCACACCAGCAACCTCTCTCAGAGTGTGTGCCCACGGACACTCGGCGACGTCCTCCCTCACACGCGCGCAGCAACAGCTGCGTCGCCCGTGTGCCGAGCTCTCTCCCCGCACACACGCACTCGGTGCCGCCCCTCCTGCCCCCGCCGCCCGATGCCGGCGGTGACTGCCGCTCGCGGCTGCGTGGGCGACGCGCGGCACGGCGCGCGCCCCGCGCCCGCCCGGGCCGGGAGCGTGCCGGCGCCCAGCCGCACCGCCACCGTCGCGGCTGAGGCTATGTTGCGCGCCCGCAGCGCTGGCAAGACAGCCAGCCGCCCCACGCCCAGCCCGCGCGGCGCGGGTGCAACGAGCGTGCGCGGGCATTGGGTCTCGCTCCCGCCTCCACGCGCCACCCCCGGCGGCAGCGGCTCGCTCTGGGACTCGGACGTGGTGCAGAAGGAATTCGACGTGCTCATGCGCGATTTCAGAGACGTGCGTTGGGGTGGGAGGGCGTGCAAACGCGCGGCGTTTTTCGCGTCGTCGTCGTCGACGTTTGGGGACAGGCGGGCGCGCGCTCGGACTGCCGCGCACACGCCCGACCACCCCAGTCACTGGGGAGGCGTGCCGGCGCTTTTTGCCGTGACGATGCGGGCCGGCCACGGCTGCCCCATACGCTTCAACGGCGTGCCGACGCCCTGGCTCCCTCGCCGGCGTGGGAGTGTGAGGGGCCGGGCCGTGGACGGCGCCGCGGCCCGCCTCTCTCTCACGACGACCCTCAAAACCTCGCCGGCCTGTGCAGCGCACTGGAAGAAAAAAAAACTCACGCCCGCCCGCCCCACCCCCGCACCTCCGCAGCTCATGACCCTGCAACGCAAATTCCCGGACTTCGACCCGGACGGCAAAGCCATCTACCTGGACAAGCTCGACGACTTGGCGGACCGCCTCAACATTTTCGTCACGCGCATGCGGCTGGCCGACGACGGCGCCGCGAAAGCCTGGTTGAGGGATTTGAACGTCCAGTTGCTGGAAGCTGGCCTGACGGTTGACACGCTCCAAGCGGGGTTGAAAGCGTCGACCGACTCCATGCGTGCGTGGGTGGCGGCCGAAGCGGCGGCGGGGTCGGACCCGGCCGCGGCCGCCGCGGCAAAGGCCCAGTTGAAAGCCCAGTTTGACGCGGCGCCGGACGTGGGGGCGCTCATGTCCGACCCGAGCATGGCAGCGGCGCTGTCCGACCCTCGTGTGCTGGCCGCGATCAAAGCCGCCGTGACGGGCGGGCCGGCCGCGGCGGCTGAGTACATGAGCGACCCTGTCGTTGGGCCCGTTTTGCGGAAGCTGTTTGAGCAGCAGCAAAAGGGGAGTGGGGGAGCGTGAGGGTGTGTGTGCGGGAGTGTGTGTTGTTAGAGAGAAGGTGTGTGCGCGTTGAGAGGCGTCGTTCGTTTTTTTATGGATGGAAAGGAACATGGGATGGAGAAGCGGGCGCGGGCGGTTTTTTCAGACCGCCCATTTCCTAGAAGCATCTATCTAGGCTCGTTTTGTTTACAGCACCGGCGCCCGCCGCAGCCTCGCCCGCAACACGGCAGCCGCAGCAGCATTCGCCCCCACGCCCGCCCGCCCACCAGCCGACTCGAGTTTGCTCGTCGGCTCGTACAGCGCCAGCGCCGCCTTCTCCGCTTCGTACGCCTTGGCCATGTCGGGCGGCGGCCCACCGGCCGCGCCCCCGCCAAACCCGCCCGTCATGGCAGCGCGTTGGAGGGCGGCCTCGTCCAGGGCGGCGTCGGCAAAGGCGAGGGTGAACACGCCGCGCAGGCCAAAGAGCAGGAGGATGTAGAAGGAGAGGGACGTGAAGTAGCTCACGTCCAGGCCGGGCAGGTCGACGCCGCGCTGCAGCATGGCCCGGAAGGAGGGCGGGAGCGGGAGCGGGGCGCGGCCCAGGATGAAGCCGGAGAAGAAGGTCGACACAAACGTGCCCATCGCGACCTGGGGGACGATGCCGCCCAGGCTCTGTTTCAGCATGCCGCTGACCGCGTCCGGGTTGGTCATCATGGCCTCGTGCGCCGACTTGGTGACGGGTTTGCGGGTGAACAGGCCGGTGGTCGGCGCGGTGAAGTAGGCTTTGCGCGCGCCGACGCCCGCCCCGCCGATCCAGGCGCCAGCGCCGCGCAAGAGCGTAGAGCGGGCAATGGCCGTGCGCTCCTTGACTTCTTTGAGGTCGGCCTTTTGGCCGGGCGTGGAGGATGGGGCGGACAGGAGGGTCTGGGCGATGGTGTGCGGGGTGCGGCGGGCGTGAGGATGGTTGAGGTGTGGAGAGGGTTGGAGAGGGGGGCGGTCTGGAGGGCGCGTCGGCCGGAGCGAGCCGCACCAGGACAAACGACCGCCGAGGACTGGCGCGCCGTTTCACCTCTCTCCTCCAAGCCCAGCAGGGGGCCACGTCCAATGCGCACGTGCCACGCCGGAAAGCAGCATCCGCGCCGGGCGCGCGGGGCCTGCGGCAGGCGTCGTGGGAGCGCGAAATGCGATGCAGGAGAAACAAAAAAAGGGAGGCGCACCATCGCGTACTGCCGCATCACCATCATCAGCGCGATGGTCAGGGTCAGCGGGACGAGGACCCAGTCCCGCACTTCCGTGCCCAGGGGCACGGGCGGCGCCATGGTTGGCGGAGGTGGGGACGGGCGTGTGTTTTTAGTTCGTTCGCGCGAAAGGGAAAGTGGACAACCCATCCAGCCGTCTACAGAGTTCGGAAAAAAAACACGGCCTCACACTCACGCGCCCAGCCGCTCCTCGCCGCCGCCCGCGTCGTCCGCGCCGCCCAACCCCTCGCAGTGGGCTGCGTCGTTCACGCGCAGGACGTGCCACGCATCCCTCGGCAGCCCCTCCCACCCGGGCCAGGCGCCGTCGACGGCGGACCCGCACAGCCCCACCTCCGTCACGGCCGTGTTGTCCAGGCGGAAGTTGCGGCACGCGAATTTGGACGCGTCCGCCGCAAGCACCCGCCTGAGAAAGCATTTGATGGCCAGGCCGTGGCCCACGACGACGGCGGGCGGGCCGCCGGGCTTGACGCCCGGCAGGACGTGGGACACCACGTAGGTCGCCATGCGCTCCTCCACGCTCGCCTGGCTTTCGCCGCCCGGAGGGGCCCAGCCCAGCGGGTCGGCGCGGATGGCGGCGAGCGCGGACGCGCTGTAGCAGGCCGCCCGATCCCCGCCCTCCCAGTCGCCCATGTCCAGTTCCAGCAAGGCGTCCGTCGTGGTGACGGGCGGGGCGGCCGGGCCGACGGCAGCCGCGACCGCGGCGGCCGTCTCGACCGCGCGGACGGCCGTCGACGCGTGGATGGAGGCCGGCCGGGTGGCCGCCGCCGCCGCCAGGCGGCGGCCCAGGGCCGCCGCTTGGGCGACGCCCAGCGGGGTCAGGGGGGAGGCGTTGGACCGGCCGCCGATGAATCTGCGGTGTTGTTGGGACGGGCGCGCGAGGGTGGAGAGGGTGGGAGAGGAGCCCCGCTCCCGAGCTTGGCGCGTCGGCCGGCGCGAAACACCCCCCACGCTCTCAAGCTCACTTGTCAAGCCGAAGGTTCATCTCACACTCTGCATGGCGGACCAGGAGAATGCGGCGCAGGGCGCCGGGGCCGCCCGGGATGGGCGACGTTGGAGCGGCGGCCATCATCGAGATCAATGCTCTGGCCGCGCCGATCGGTGGGGCCCCATTCACACCCGCAACAACAGTCCGTCCTCCCCCGCAACAACAGGTCGAGGGGACGAGGCGCGTGCGCGCGCGTGTGTGCACGCCCCACGCGTGCATCACCCCAGCGCAATGGCGACCCGGCGCCGCCGCGCTGGAGCGGGCGGCGATGATGGCCAGCCGGCGCGCCGCCAACGCCCGACCACCGCGTCGCCGCCGCACCCATCCCGCCACCCCACGCTGGGCATCGACATCGACCCGGCGACGCGCTTCTTCTACACGCCGCACACAGTGCTGGGACTGGTCATCGGTGAGTGATGGAGAGGGCCCGTGGGAGTTGCGTGGCGGCGGGGCGCTTTGTGAGGAGAGGGCGGCGCCGTCCTCCAGGCGCGCCGCGCCCCCGTGGCTGGACACGAGTGGCCGCGAGCTGCGTGCGATGGGAGGGGGGTGGAGTGTTGTTGGGTGGCGCGCTGGCGCCTGGCCCCGCTGGAAGTTGGGGCCGTTGAGGCAGGGCGAAGTGGGCGCCCAGGCGCCCGCGGGCGGCAGGCGGGAGCGGGGCGTCGGCCCAAACCACACCGCCGGGCTGGGGATGGTCGGACCCTCCACACGCCTGCCGGCTCTCACCCCCCGGCAAAAAAAAAAAAAAATTAAAAAAAAACGCCTCTTGCATGCCCACAGGCATCCTGCTCCTCGCCCGCCACGCGCGGGTCCTGGACCCCGCCGCCGCCGCGGGCGGCCCGCCCGGCGCCCCACCCCTGCCGCCCGCCGCCATCCGGCACGGCCTCGTCGGCGCCCTGGGCGCCTGGCTCGCGTACGCTTTCCTCCAGGGCGGGCCGGGCGCGCTCGGCCCGCCCGCCCTGCTCGTCCGCCCGCACCCCGCGCTGTGGAGGGGGGTGCACGCCCTGGGCGTCGCGTACCTTGTCGCCCTGGCCTTTCTGGCGTGCCTGTCCGGGCCTGGAGCGCGGGCGGCGCTGGCCGTGCTGGCTCCATCCCTCGGCGCCCGCCTGCCGGAGCGCTCATACGGCGCCGACTGCCGGCTGTTCGTCCCGCCCGGGGACGCGGCCGCCGCGGCCGCGGCCGCCGAGTTGAGCGGGCCGGCCGCCCGCATCGCGTCCGCCCTCACATCCGGCCCTGTTGCCGCCCGCCTCAGCGCCCTGACCGGGAAGGCGGTCAACGCGCCGGCGGTCGCGTCCACGCTGTGGGACGAGTTTGTGCTCGCGCACGTGCTCGGCTGGTGGTGCAAGGCCCTGCTGCTGCGCGACCGCCGCCTCCTGTGGCCGCTCTCCCTGGGCTTCGAGCTCGCGGAAGCCTCGCTCGCCCACGCCCTGCCCAACTTCAACGAGTGCTGGTGGGATGCCTGGCTCCTGGACGCGGCGGTGTGCAACTGGGTGGGCATGGAGGCCGGGCTGGCGTGCGCGCGGTGGCTGGAGCGGCGGGAGGTGCGGTGGGTCGGCATGTCGCAGCAGCGCGGCATCCGGGCCAAGGCGCGGCGGGCGGTGCTGCAGCTCACGCCAGCGTCCTGGACGGCGTATGATTGGGACCCGCTCGCCAGTCCGGCGCGGGTGGCGGGCTGCCTGGCACTGGTCGCCGCCGTGCTCGCGTGCGAGCTCAACACCTTTTTCTTGAAGGGCGTCCTGTGGATTCCGCCCACCCACCCGCTGGTGACCGCTCGCATCGCCATGCTGTGGGGTTTGGGGCTGCCGGCCGTCGCGGAAGCGTACGCCTTCCTCACGGGCGAGGCTGGGAGCGGCGCGTTTACGAAACTCGGCGCGTCGGCGTGGTTGTGGGCGGCGGTGGCCGCGGCAGAGACGTTGGTGGCGGTCAAGTTTGGGTTGACTGGTGGGGAGCTGGGCACCAGCGTGCGTCCCCGGCCGGCGTGGGTGCGGGCCGGGTGGGGTGGGGCCGGGGTCGCGGTGGGCGTGGCGCTCGTTGGGTGGGAGGCGGGGAGGAGGTGGACGGCCAACAACAGGACGAAGCAGCAGCGGAAGTGATGTGAAGCGCGCGGGGTTTTTGTGTTAGACGTGTGTGTGAGGCGTGAGAAGCAGTGTGTGTTGAGCGTGCGCGGCTGTGCCGTGAGTGTGCATTGAAAGAGAGTGTGCGGAATGGTGGGGATGGATGTGGGGCGGAGCCGTTTTCTCATGGGCAGGTTGGTTTCGACTCGACACACTCCCAAACTTCGACCGATCGGAGCAACTACCTTCCACCCCCGACCAACCCCGAACAAAGTGCGTTTTTTCATTTCCTGCGCTCTCAATGCCACCGTCAGTGAATTGCCCGCCCATCGGGAGCGGCGGCCAGCTGTTTGAACGCCCGCATCACCGCGCCGTACGCCCGTTTTCGATTGCGGCGGGAATGCTTTCGCTCGAGTCGAGCGCGCGCGCTCGCTGTCTCTCACGCCCCCGCCCTCTCCCACCCTTCCCACAGGCAACCATGGCTGAGGAGACGTTCCTGTTCACCTCTGAATCCGTCAACGAAGGTCACCCGGACAAGCTGGCCGACCAGGTGAGTGTGGAGGTTGTGGGCGCCGGGCGTAGAAAATTGGGCGGGCCTTCACCCCTGCGCGCGCGGCTCGACCGACGGCCGCCCCAGACTCTCACGCCTCCACGCCTCAATCCCACAGGTGTCCGACGCCATCCTGGATGCGTGCCTGGAGCAGGACCCTGACTCCAAGGTTCGTGGTGGTTTTTGATGGGCGTCGTGGACGCAACGGCGGCCGGCCGTGAAAAAAAAAGACGCCGCGCCGTGAGCGCGCTCACGAATTGAACGCGTTTTTTTCCGTTCGCGCTCCCGGGCGGTTGGGGCGTTGCGGTCGCCTGAGACTTGCCCTGGGCATTCTGGACGTCTCTGCCGCCCATGTGGGAGTGTGCAAAGTGCAGGCGACGCGTGCTTAACCCGCCAGTCCTGGCGCGGAACAAGGGAGCCGTTGCTCTCTCTCCGAGCAACCGCCGCCCCCCCGACTGACCCTCACCCGCTCTCTCACGCCCCTCCTCCCTCCTCCCATCCCGCACACCTCAGGTCGCCTGCGAGACGGCGACGAAGACCAACATGATCATGGTGAGTGCAAGGCGACGGCTTTGGGGCGGCCATGGACGGGCGGCCATGGACGGCGTCCATGGCGGCGGAGCGTGCCGAGTCATTTCCAGTGGGGCCGGGTCCGTGCGGCGTGCTGTTGTCACCTCATCCGCCGCCGCACGCCTGCCTTCCCCTGCGCCGCCCGCCCTTTCTCCGCCGCGTGCGGGTCGGGGCCGTGCCTTTCTCTTTTTTCCTACACCCCACGCACGGCACGCACTGGTTTCCTCACCCCCACCCAAAAAACAATGCACACATCACCACACACACACATCACCACCATCACCACCCAGTGCTTTGGCGAGATCACGACCAAGGCCAAGGTCGACTACGAGGCGATCGTCCGCAAGACCGCCCGTGAGATCGGGTTCACCAGCGACGACGTCGGCCTGGACGCCGACAAGTGCAAGGTGAGTCGGAGAGGTTTGGAGGGGTCGGTGAACCGCCGTCGTTCGTTCGGTCCTGCCCCCGACCACTGCTCGCCCATCCATCCATGCATCCTTCCATGCATCCATCCATCCCACGCGTCCACCCTCCCTCCTCACGCCCTCGCCCTCCCCCACTCTCCCACCCGCTCCCCCCGCCCCCCAGGTCCTGATCCACCTGGAAGAACAGTCCCCCGACATCGGCCAGGGCGTCCACGGCCTGGGCACCAAGGCCCTGGAAGACATCGGCGCGGGCGACCAGGGCCACATGTTTGGCTACGCCACGGACGAGACGCCCGAGCTGATGCCGCTGACGCACGTGCTGGCGACGCAGCTGGGCTACCGCCTGACCCAGGTCCGCAAGGACGGCACCGTCCCCTGGCTGCGCCCGGACGGCAAGACTCAGGTGTCCATCGAGTACAAGAAGGATGGCGGCGCCATGGTCCCCGTCCGCGTCCACACGATCCTGATCTCCACCCAGCACTCGCCGGACGTGACCAACGAGCAGATCGCCAAGGACCTGATGGAGCACGTCATCAAGCCCGTCGTCCCGGCCAAGTACCTGGACGACAAGACGATCTTCCACCTGAACCCGTCCGGGCGGTTTGTCATCGGCGGCCCGCACGGCGACGCCGGCCTGACCGGCCGCAAGATCATCATCGACACGTACGGCGGGTGGGGCGCCCACGGCGGCGGCGCCTTCTCCGGCAAGGACCCGACCAAGGTCGACCGGTCGGGCGCGTACATCGCCCGCCAGGCCGCCAAGTCGATCGTCGCGTCGGGCCTCGCGCGCCGCGCCCTGGTCCAGGTGTCGTACGCCATCGGCGTCGCCCAGCCCCTGTCCGTCCACGTCGACACGTACGGCACGGGCACCATCCCGGACAAGGAGATCCTGGCCAAGGTGCTCAAGGCCTTCGACTTCCGCCCCGGCCTCATCGCCCGCTCCCTGGACCTGTTCAAGCCGCGCTACCTGAAGACGGCCGCGTACGGCCACTTTGGCCGCGAGCCGGTCGAGGTGTTCACGTGGGAGAAGACCAAGGACCTGAACGCGGTGTGAAGGCAGTCTCTCTGTCGGGTAGGCCGCATTTTTAAGGACACGTGGCGCCGTGGGTGTCGAGTCGCTGTGAAAGAAAAGGGGGGGCGGGACCGAGGGGCATGGAGAGGGTGCGCGCGCCTGGTCGCCTGCTGCGCTCCGCCATCCCCCTTCCCCCTCCCCCCTTTTTTTTCCGCCTTCGCCTGCTGGAAACCTCTGAAAAAAGCTTCATGAAAAACATGCGTGTGAGTGTGTGTGTGTGTGCGCGTGCGCGCGAGCAGGCTGTGGGTCCTGTCCGGACGGGGAAAAAAAAGTGGGTGGCGAGTAGTTTGTAAAAGCATGCTCGGCCGCGCGTTGCGGTTTGGGCGGGGTCGGTGGTGGGAATGGAAGGGAGGCGCGTCACCTCTCGTCCAAACTCGCTGCTGCTCCCGGCTGGACCCGGCGTTGCGGGACCCCCACAACTAACAGAAAACAAAGGCAAACCTCATCACACCCGTCCCGAATGCCGGAACCTCTCCTCCCAATCCCGCCTGAGCTCCGCCAGCGCAGCCCGCCTGCCAGCCGTCGCGCCAGCCCCACCGCCGCTCAACCCGCCGTGCACCGCGTGGGCTTGACCAGCGCTCAGTGACCCAAACAGCGCGGCCGCGCCCGGCCTGCACGCAGCGCACGCAGCTGGGGCGCTCAACCCACCCCCGCCCACCTCAGCGCATGCCGCCACGGCGCTCAAGTACGCGCCCAAAGCCGGCGGCCGGTACGGCGCGAGCGCGGCCGCGCCTTCGGCCAGGCCCGCCAGGAGCCGGCCTAGGTCGGACGCGACGATTGGGGTGGCCGCGTCTGTGCTGCTCACCAGCCATGCGCACAGCCCACGCACGACCGCTAAGACGTGCGCGGCCGCGCGGGACGCGGACGAAGAGCGGTGGCGCACAGCCGCGACCGCGACGCGCGCGGCGGCCGACGCACACACCGCGCTGCAGTCCGCCCCCAAAACGCCCGCGGCAACGGCCAGCGCCCCCGCCACCACCGCCGGCGGCACGCCCGGGAAGGCGCCCTCCCGGCCCAGCACGGATTCGACTATGCGCAAAGCCGTCGCGACCGCCGCGACGGCCGTCGGAGAGGGCTGGTGCTTCCTCACCTCGCGCACTGCGGCCACCGCCGCGCCCGCCAAGGCAGGGCCGTCCGGCAAGGCGTGGTGAAAGGAGGAGGATTCGCCGTCGGGTTGGACGCCAGCTGTCGCTCTTGCAGCCGGTGGCGCTTCCAGCGCAATCAACGCCACCTCAGCCGCCGCGAGCGCGGCGCGCGGGTCGGCCGACGCCGACGCCACCAACTCGGCCGCGAGCGCCGCCCCCACCGCCCGCGCGCCTTCGCGCGTCAGGTCCGCCAGCACGGCGGCCGCTGACAACGCCGCCGCCCCACGCGGGCCCGCCGCCGTCGCTGCATCCGCCAGCGACGGCAAGCCTAAAAAGGCGGCACAGCCGCCACCACCCCCACCGACGCCCGCCGGCGTGGCGGGTGGGGTGGCGGGTGGTCCCGGCGCGTGAGCCAAGACTGACACGTGCAACGCAGCCAACGCCAGTGGCGTGGCGGGCGCATGCCGGTGCGTGGACGCCAACGCCGCGCCGGCCAGGCGCAGGGCTTCCGCCGCGCGCACGGCCGCGAGCGGGGGTGGTGGTCGCGCCTCCCCTCTCCCATCCAGCAGGAAGGCGGCCGCCGCCGCGACGACGGCCCGGCAGCCGGCTTCGTCTGCCACCGCACCAGCGGCCGCAGCAGACGCCAGGTCGTCCGCGGCGGCCAGGGCGGCGCACCGGCTGGTCGGCGGCGCGCGAGCGGCGGGCGGCGTGGCGGTGGCCTTCCCACCCGCGCGGGCAGCCGCCAGCCGGGCTTCCGCGGCTGGGAGGGAGGACGACGCCGACACGGACGCGGGCGGCTTCGCGCCGCCACCGCCTGCCGCCAGCAGGCCACCCGCGGCGGCCAGGCCAGCCTCAACCGCTGCATCCTGCCCATCCTCCAGCCCCTGGCCCAACGCCGGCACGCCCGTCGACGTCAGCCACGCTGCCAAACCAGGCGGCAGCGCACCCTTCCCGCCAGCTCGCATAGCCGCATCAGCCAGGCCAAGGCACGCCACCAGCGCAGGCAGGTCGTCGGTCGCAGCCTTGGCCGCCACCGCCGCGCCGCGCGCGAGCGTCGCACATCCCTCCGCGTCTAGGGGCGCCGCGGCCGTTAAAGCACGGGCGGCAGCGCTCGCCACGTCCCTGACCACACCCGCGCCCGCTTTTTCGAGGACAGACGCGACGGCGGCCGGCCAGGCGGACGCGAGCGGCGCAGGTGTCAGCAAGGACGGCGAACACAGCGCTTCGACCGCCGACGCGTCGCCGCCCTGTGCAGCCGTCGCCAGCGCGGCCAGGGCACGGCCCGCGTCTTTCGCAGACAGCCAGGGACCCAGGAGGGCCAGGGCGGACCGGCCGGGCGGGGTGGCGGCCAGGATGGTGGGCGGCGCGTCGACGCGGTCCACCCGGCCCGCGCACGCGCCCGCCAGCCACGCCGCCAGGCCGGCGAGTTCATCGCGGGCGGCATTGGCGGCCGCCTCAGCAGCGACCAGGCGCTCAGCAGGCGTGAGCTCGTCGTCTGCTTCCTCGTCGCCGGACGACGACGAGCCGCCGTCGTCCTCCACACACACACCGCCAGCGCCGCCGCACCAGCGCGTTTCCGCGTGCGCGAGGCGTTCGCGCAGGGTGCGGGCGCGGGTGACGGCGGCGCGGGCGGCGGCGGGCAGGAAGGCAGCAGATGCAAAACGGCCCAGGCAGACCGCCAGAGCGGGAGCGTCCGCGTGGCCCGCGGCCGCGAAAAAGCCAGCTTCTCCACCACCACCGCCGCCGCCCTGGCCTGGGAGCGGCTCCAATGCCGGGTCCGCGCCCGCACACGCCGCATGTAAAGTGAGAGCGGCGGTGTAGACGTCCAGCGCAGCAGCGGCGGCGGCCTGGGAGCCGTCGTCCGCGCGGCGGCGGGCCGTGGACACCAAGGCCCTCAGTCCGTCCCCGCACGCGGCCGCGAGCCGGCCCGCCGCAGCCGCCGCGCCTCGCACGGCGCCGTCACCGCCGCCGCCGCTCTCCACAGGCCGGCAGCTGGTGACAAACGGAGTACAAAGCGCACTGATCGCCGGGCCGGCGGGCCCGGCCAAGCCCGCGGCCGCAGCTCCGGCCGCGGCATCCAGCGCGGCCGGCAGCGCGAGCGGCGGCAGCGTGCGGCCCGCGGCTGCGAGGGCGGCGCGGACGCGGGCGGAGGTCAGGACGGCTGCTGCAGTGGCGGGCGGTGTTGATGCCTCCATGGCGGCTGCCGCAACACTCGCGAGGCCGTCGGCGAAGCGCCGCGTCTCGGCCGCGGCGGTCAGAGCAGCCGCAGCAGCAGACGCGGCCGACCCGAGGTCGTCCGCCGCCCACACGGCCGGCCACAGCCCGGCCTCGCCCTCCACGGCGCGGTGTTCGGCGGCGAGGAGAGCGGCCGCGCCGCGCGCCGCAGCGGCGGCTGTGGCGGCGTCGCCTTCGGCGCGGCACGCCAAAAGCTTTTGCGCGACACCGGTCAACACTCGGCGGTGCGCACCGCCGGCGCGCGCGTCGTCCGTCGGCCGGTACAGGCCGGTCGGGCCGGGCAGGGCGGCGCATACAGCAGCGACAGCAGACGCTGGCAAGGCTGGGGTGGGCGGCGGCGCGGCGCCGGCCTTCCCGCCGCCGCGCCTCGCCCGTTTGGCCGCTGGCTGTGGCGTTCCCTCCCCGCCGCCGCCACCACCGTCCAGCCTGGCCAAAAACGGGTCGGCCAGCGCGGCCCACGCCCAGAAGGGTGATGGCGGTGGTGGCGGCGGCGGGCCGAGGGTCGTGGAGGCGGTGGACGCGGCGGACGCGGCGGCTGCGCGGGCGGCGGCAGCGGCCGTGCGAGCAAACCAGGCAACCCCAGCGCCGAGCACGGGCAGGTCGGCCGGGGGCGCGGCTGCCACAGCCGCTTCCACGGCGCGCACAACACTCCACTGGAAGGGCAGAGGCGCCGCCTTGTCGGCCGTGGCAGTAGTTTCACGGACAGTGGCAGCCGCGCGGACGAGCGCGACGGCGTGTTCTCTCGTCAGGACAGCCGCTTCAACCGCGCGGCCGACAGCTGTGCGGACGGGCCCATCGCTCCCACCCAACGCCACCAGCGCCGGTGCCAGGGCTTTGGTGACGAACGCGTTGAAGGCGCGGCGAGCGGCGGGCGTGCCGCCTGCGGCGGGCGTGGTCGACGTGGACGGCGCGGCGGCCGGCGCGCTCATCGACCGGCGAGTCAGGTCCGCCGCGACGACCGCCAAGCGATCCGCGCCCGGCGCACCCAACGCCGCCGCCAACAGCGCCGCACAGTGGTCGGGCGAGGGCGACCAGGTGGGAGTTTTCGACGCTGACGCGAGAGCTGCAGCCGCCGCGTCCGCGGCGGTGGGTGCGGCGGCGGCAGCGGCGGCGACCAGCGCGGGGTTGGGCGGCGGACCGGCCGTGGCTTGCAGCAGGGCCGCCGCCAGCCACCACAGGCGAGCATCGCTGTTATCGCTCCCACCCTGGCGCAGCAAACAGCCCAGCGTCCAGTCCAGCAAAGCGCGCGACGCGGCGGCCGCGGCGGGCGCGGGCAGCGCGGCAGCCGTGGTTGAGGAAATGGACGACGTGGACGCGGTCGCGGAGGACCGGACGCGGGCTACGGCTGTGGATTCTTCATTGTCAGCGCCGCGCCGCCCGTCCAGGAGGGCCAGGCCGATGGCCAGGGCGTGGGCGTTGCGGCTGTTGAGAGTGGTTGGGGGAGGTGGATGGATGGATGGATGCGAGTGAAAGGTTGGGACGGCGAACAAGGGCATTGGGCCTCGATTTGGGCGTGAGAAAACGCAAGCCGCTCACTCTTTGACCACGCCATCGGTAGCGAGCAGCCCCCGCAACGCTGCCGCTGTGGCAGCGGCGGGGTGGGAGGCGTCGGAGGGACGGGCGGACGGCAGCGGCGAACTTACGGCGGCCGCCACCGCATTGCTCGTCGCCGACCGGGTGGACCGGCGCATTGGGGGGGTGGGCGTCAAGGTGGACGGGTTCTAGGGCGTGCCGGTCATCGTGTGCGAGACGTCTGGGAGACGGGCCGGATGGGGAAGGGCGCGCCGGACGGCGCTAGTAAAAAAAAGAGTTGTCACACCTCGAACACCCGCGCCTCACACCACGCCACCCGCTCCCGCGCCGCCTCCACGCCTCCCCTCTCCATGCCGGCCGGCGGCGGCCCCACCACCTCTGCCACACCCGCTGCAGCAGCCGCCCCCATCGCCAAAGCTCGAGCGACGCTCCCGCCGTGCACCCGCACGGCCGTCCACCCGCCCAAGAAAGCGTTGCCGCACCCCGTCGTGTCGGCCACGGCCACGGGGACCGCCGGCACCGCCAGCGCGGGCTGCCCAGCCCGTGCTGGCACCCACACCGCGCCGTCGGCCCCGCACCGCACCAACACGCCGTCGGCGGGCGTCCCGGCGGCCATCAACCGCCGCGCGCCAGCGACCGCGCCGGCGCGGGTGCGCTCGAGCCCGCCGCCGACGAGCCCGGCTAGCTCGCCCAGGTTGGGCGAGAAGACGGTCGCCGCGTCCAGGACGGCCGCCAGGCGCGCCCGCGGCGGTGGGGCGCCCGGCTCCTCGTACGTCTCCAGGGAGACCCACGCGGTGCGCGGCAGGGCGGCCCGCAGGGACGCCACCCACGCCACGTCCCGCGCCCGGCCCGGGTGTATGCCCGCGTGCGCGGCGGACGCGACGGACGTGAGGGACGCCAGGCCCCGCCGCCGCGGGTGGGGCAACAGCATGGACGCCCGCGCCGCCGACGGCAGCGTCCGCCACACCTGCGTCCGCCGACCGTCCCTCTCCAGCACCTGCCACGCCCGCGGCGTGTCTGCAGCCGGCCACGGCACCAGCCCGGCCACGCCGGCCGGGCCCAGCGTGGCGGCCAGCCAGTCCCGCGCGCGCCTGTCCATGTCAGACCCCACGCCCGCGACGACGGACGCGGGGGACGGTCCCAGGCCGTCCACCTCGCACCCGAGCCGCCAGCCCCACGCGGCCTGGGCGCCGGACCCGCCGACGCGCCCCATCGACGTCGCCCCGTCCGGGAGGACCAGGTCGTCCGTGATGAAAGTGAAGGCCAGGAAGGCGGGGGGCGGAGGATGGCGCTCGCTTCCGGGCGGTAAGGCGGACGGCGGAGCTGTGGGGTGTGTGTGCGTGTGTGTGTCAGGCTGCCCTGCACAGGCCGACCATCCATCCCTGCCCCCCCCCCCCCCTCCCTCCATCCCCTCCTCCTTCATCCCTCTCCGTCCAACGCACCAGGCCCGCGGGGACGCCGGCTTTTGGTCGCAGCGGTCGCGCTCGACGCCTTCCTCCTGCTCCCACCGGGCGGTGGAGGGTGAGGCGGCGGCGCCGTTGCCCGCCCGGCGGCGGCCGCGGCCGCGCGCCGCGACGCGCCGCCGCCAGGCAGGGGTGACGCCTCGCCCGCCGCCGCCCGTCGCCTCCCGGACGCAGCAGCGGCGCCACCAGCCAGCCCGCCAGCCTCTCCACCCTCACTGGGCCGGCACCCGAGCGCCGCGCCCCACAGGGCGATGAGCGCGGCCTCCGCCCGGCCGTGGTCGCGCTTGCGCCCCAGCAGGCCGCCTTTGGCGGTGAGGCTCGTGGACGGCGGCGGCGACGGCGAGGGCGGCGACGCGGCGCCCGCGCCGCCGCCCTCCCCACTCCCGGCTTCCCTCAACCACGCCCCCGCCAGCTCACGCGACGCGTCTTTGGTCTGCCGCAACAGGCCCAAATCCCGCTTCCAGGCAGATGCGGGGACACTCAGCGCGGGCACGCCCGCTGCCGCCAGCGCCGCCCGCCACACGCCGTACGCGTAACCGGTGGCGAGCCAGGATAGGCGGCCGTTGTTGAAACCGGGGGCCGGGCGTTCGATGACGGCGAGCAAGGTGGGCGGGGTGGGCGAGGGGCGCGCGCGCGCGGCCGCGGCCGCGGCCGCGACGAGTTCAACCACCGCCGCCGGGTCGGGCCGGGAGCGGAGCGCTTTGCCCACCGCGACCTTTTCGACCGGCGTGTCGTGGACGGCGAGGAGGGTGAAAGCGGACCGGGCCGCGGCGGCCGTCGCGTCGGCCGCAGCAGCCGCGGCTGCCGCCGCGCCCGGCCCGCCCGCAGCCCCCTCCCACGCCTCCAGCGCGGCGCGGACGGCCGCCGACGGCGGTTGACCGTCACACGCCACGACAGCTAAAGCCCCCGAAACGTCCGGGTCGATGCCCAAGACGACCAGAGGGGCGGTGGAGGACGTGGAGGGCGCTGATTCGGCAGCCGCTGCTGCTGCTGCGTCTCCAGCCAGGCCACGCGTGAAGGCGAGGGACGGGAGGATGGGGGCTGGAGCCGACTCGCTCTCGTCCGCTGCATTCGTCGTCGCCATGGCCGACGTGAACCGGGTAGGGGTAAAGGCGGCCGGGTCGAGTGTGGCGCGGCGTGCCGGGCCGGACGCGGCCGTGGCCGCGAGCACAGCTGCGGGTTGGGGGCGGTTTGAATGAGATAGGTCAGACGAGGAACGAAATGGAGGGTGAGCGACGTCAATCACGCATATACGACTCACGCGTCGGCATCACACGGTCGCGCTACACCCGTCCGGCTGCATTGCGGGCTCTGGCAATGGGGGGAAGGCGGTCAACGGCCGCAAAAACCAATTGATGCGGCCCCTGTCGCCGGGCATTGCTCAACAAAACGCACCTCCCGCCCGGCGGGCCACGCCCGCCAGCATGGTGGAGGCTGGAAGCTGGAGCAGGCGTGCCTGCAGTCGCTCTGACGAGAGTGGCGGGCGTCCGGCTGGTGCGGTGTGGCGGAGCGCCGGCGCAGCAGAGCAGCGCATGGCGGCGGGCGCGCGCGTGGGCAGAGTGGGATGCGACCTCGACCTCGCACCCTCACCTCCACCCTCCCATTCATGTCACTTCCGCTGCTGCTTCGTCCTGTTGGCCGTCCACCTCCCCGCCTCCCACCCAACGAGCGCGTACCCCCGTCAAAAAACAACACGCCCAACAAACAAAGCACTCGCGTCACAAAGCTCTCACGTCTCTTAACTCCCTCTCCCTCACGTCCCCAGCCGCGAGGCCTCCCTCAGTTTATCGGGGTCGACGACGCGCACGCGCGTCCCGTCGGCGGACGCTTCCGCCGACACGGTCGGCCCCTTCACGACATCAACGTTGGCGCCGACCACGCCCAGCGCGGGGCCCGCCCGCCCGCCGGCGCACGCGGCCATGAACTGCTCCCCGCGAGACCCGTAGTCCAGCCGGTCTTCATCCGTGCGCAGGGACGCGCCCGCCAGGTTGGGGTAGATGTACAGGCGGACGTCCGGGACGGGCGGCGTCCCCGTCGTCTCATTCCCGGCCGCGGCCGCGGCGGCAAACGCGCGCGTGGCCGCGAGCAGGCCGGGGTCGTCCCGGCCGCCCGCGCCCATCATCAGGCCGCGCAGTCGCAGGCCGGACACGGCGTTGAGTGGGGAGGCGGCGGCGGCGGCGGCGGCCGCGGCTTCCGGCGTCAGCGCCGCGGCCGCTTCGGGCGTCGTCGTGTTGAGCGCGCCCGCCACGTACGGCTGCATGACGCCGCCCGGGTACATGACGGCCGGCGTCTTCAGGGCGGGCAGGCCGCCGTACGACGCCGCACAGGCGTTGAAGGTCTCCGCCCGCATGGTCGCGGCCGCCAGGGCGGAGTAGCCGCCGTACCCCTTGCCCGCGACCGACACCTGGCCAGGCGCCGTGACGTTGGCGGTGGAAATCGCCCACTCCGCCGCATCGACGTAGTCGTCCAGCATGCCCTTGGCCCACTGGCCCGCGCCCGCTGCCGCAAAGGCTTTGCCAAAGCCCGTCGCGCCGCGGGAGTTGACTTGGAGGACGGCATACCCGCGGTTGGCGAGCATCTGGACGGTGGACGCAAAGCCCCACTTCTCGCGCCCCCAGGGGGACGGGCGCACCGCGACGACGAGGGGGACGGCCGTGCCGTTGGGCACGCCCACGGGCATGGTCAGGTAGCACGGCAGCTCCAGGCCGTCGCGGGCCGTGATGATGACGCCCTCCTGGGGGGCGAGCGTGTAGTTGGCCAGGTTGGCAAGCTCGGGCACGCCCGCCTTGACGACGCCCGCCGACCGGTCGTAGTAGTAATAGGTGTTGGGGCGGACGTCGGACGTCAGTTTCACGACGGATTTGGCGCCGTCGGCCGTCGTGGACAGAATGGACCAGTCGCCCGACCCGTTGAAAAAGGCCGTGAGGGTGGCCACGTCCGCCTTGCCCTGCGGCGTCAGCGGCGCCCACGACCGGCGCAGCCAGTCGGCGGCGGACGCGGTGGGAGCGCCGGTCGCGGGGTCGATGACGACTTCGACGACGTCCGCACCGTGCGCGTCGTCCGACACCGGCGCTTTTTCAAGCACGCTCCCGTCCGCCGTCGACACGCGCACCAAGCGCGCGGCGGGCGCGTCCAGAGAGGACAGCACCCACATCCCCTTCCCGTCCGGCGTGAACGCCGCGCCGGAGTGGCCCGCCGCCGTGATGGGGCTGAAGATGTCGCCCGGGCCCCATTTGGCGACCTCGGGCCACACGGACGCGTCGGCTTCCGCGGCTTTCTCGCCGCCGCCGTGGATGGAGTCGCGCACGCGCAGGCTCGACCAGCCGCCAGGCAGCGCCGCCCGCGCGCCGCGGACGTGCAGCCTGGCGTCAGGCACCCAGGCCACGACGTCGCCCGGATTTTCCACGTCGGCCAGCAGGCGGCCGGACGTCAGGTTGAGGCGCCAGACGTCGAACAGGTCGGGCGCGCGGGCGTCGACGGTGACCAGCGCTTCGTCCGGCGCACCCGGCGACAGGAAAAGTTCCGCCACCCGCATGCCGCGGCCCCACGCGCCCTTGCCGCCGGCGGCGGGGGAGGCGGCGGCCGTCGCGTTCAGCCCCGACGCGCGCGGGGGCGCGGGCCGCCCGGACGCGCCCGCCCGCACCAGCTCCTCCCCGTTCGGGCGGTCGGAGCCCAGGCGCGGGAGCAGGTCGACGGGCGCCGCGCCCGGCTCCAGGCCCTGGCGATACAGCCGGAACCGGGAGCCGCCGCCCCGGTCGTACAGGTACAGCACGTGCTGGGAGTCGGCGGTCCACTGGAACTGGCCGGACGCCATGTCCCACGGGCCTTCCGTCGTCAGCGGCCGCACGGGGAAGGAGTTGTTGACCGGCCCGATCCAGATGTTGAGGGCATTGTCCCGCCCGGCGGGCGCCAGGTAGGTGAGCCACTTCCCGTCGGGCGACAGTTCGGGGTCGGTCGCCAGCGGGGAGGCGTAGATGTACTCCAGCGGGATGAGGGGCGGGAGGTCGGCCTGGGGGGGAGTGCGTGTGTGGGATGGGATGGGATGGAGATGTGGGGATGGAGGGGTGGAGCGCGGGGAGGAGCCGGGCGCGAGCTGGCGGGAGGGGTGTGTGCTTTTTTTGCGTTCGCCGCGGCCGCGTGGTCGTGCCGTAAATTCGGTTCAACCCTTGCCGGCGGCGACGCAGACCGCCTCGGCTGCGTCGGCGAGCAGTCCGCGTGGGCGGGAGCGTCCTCCCGGCGCCGTCGCGGCGTGCGACGTCCAAGGAGGCGGTGGCCACGGCGGAGCGGGGCGTGCGGCTTCATCTCTTCGAGACTGACTGGTTGCCCGCGCCCCCTCGCACGGCGCGGCCACGGGGGCGCCAGGCCTCAATCAGGGCCACGATGCGCATGCCTTGCCCCCCTCTTACACGCACCAGGTAGGCGGCCGACCCGTTGGCCGGCGGTGCCGCAGGCTGGACGAGAGTCGGCGCGGCCGCGTCGGTCGATGCCGCGGTCACTGCGCCGTGCGCTTCGTCGGCCCGGGCCACGCGCGACGACGACGCCAGGGCCACCAGGGCGAGCAGGGCCGCCCCGGACCAGCGCGCCATCGGACGTACGCGAGGTGGCGGGCTTGGTTTTTCCCTTGATTCCGTGAGGAGGAGGAGAAAGAAAAAAACACTAGACTGACTCACAGCTTCATCGCGAGTGCGCGCGGACGGACCCGCAAATTCTTTCTCGACACGCACGGCCCAGCCATGCCGGGCCTCGCGCCTCTCCCCCGCTCTGCCCTGGTCGACCGGTACAACGGCCGAAGCGCCCTGGCCGAAGCGGCGACGTTGACTGTCAAGCTGGAACGCGTGGATGGCGGCGTCGCCTCCCTTGACGTGAACAACAGCGCTCCACCGCCGCCGTCCACCCCGCTCCTGCCTCCAGCGCCTGCACCAGCCCCACCCGCGCCCGCCACGCCGCGCCCACCACCACCCCAACCTCCCATCCCGTTGCTGACGGGCGAGGACTTGCGCGCCTTTGCGTCCGGCCTGCGCACGGTCGCCGTCTCCGCCCTGAATCTACTGAGCGAGGGCCTCGACAAAATGGAGGAGGTGAGGGACATCCTGTCGGACATCTTGGAGTGCGCGCGGGAAGCCCGGGACGCGGCGCCCTGGTCGCGGCGGCGCCGGCGGTCAGGCGCAGCCCGCCGGTCTGGTGGTGGGAGCGGGACGGGCGTGCGGAGTGGTGGGGTGACGACGCGGGGCGCGGCCGCGCGGCGGCGCGCGCGCAGCCGCGGGTGGTGAGGAGAGGGTTTGTTTGGGGGAGAGGGAAATGCCGCACCTGCGCCGCCTTGCCCCCCGCTGCTTTTCATGTGTAACAACAACGAGTGTGTGCGTCTTTTGTGTTGCAGTTCAAGCGCCGCCCTCCTACGCCGCGCGCCGCCGCCGCCGAGCGGCCGCGCCTGGGCCGCCCGCCCGCCCTCTTCCTCCCGTCGCGGGGACGCCGTATCCAAAGACGCCGGTGCTAACGATGCGCATGACGATGACGATGCTGTGTGGGAGTGGGTGTGGGCGCGTTGTGTGGGAGGTGGGCGTGCGTGTGACGATGGACGATGAGGAGATGGTTGGCTAGGTCGGAAAGCGCGTCTGCGACGAGGGCAAGCGCGCATGCGTCGCCCGCCACGGCCCGTTCCGCCAATCCACCCCGCCATTCCATCCACACAGGCCCAGCCGTGCATGTCGGCGGTGAGCTCACACCGCCAAGAAAAACACGAACTCACCCAAAGATGACGCCCGCGCTCATGAGCTGCTTCTTGCTGTCATTTTGCTCGGCCGCAATTGCTTTTCCTGCGAGCAATGCTCCGGATCCCGCAAACAGCAGGCCGCCGACGACGGCCAGGACTTTGCTAGTCGTGTCCGCCATTTTGTGGTGGGAGGGGAAGGCGCGTCTAAAGAATCGGAAACAAAAAAATCGATGAGTGTCTGGCGACAAAGAAACCCTCTCCCAAAGAGGACCCCACCTCTCTCCATCCATCCATCCCGCCCATCATCAGCGGGACGGCCCGGGACACGCCCACCCTACGCAGCGGGCACGCCCAGCTCCATCCATCGACAAAAAGGCGGCGCGAAAGGCCTCACACCACCGCCGGCGACGCGGCGGCTCTCTCTACTTCTAGGCAGCGGGCGCGCCCGCGCCCGCCGCCCGCTTGCCGCCGCTCTTCTTGCCGTTGACGGGCACGCCGCCGCCGCCGCCGCCGTGCAGCGACCCGCCGTCCACGCTCGCCAAAGACGCCAGGCCGTCGCCGGACGCCAAAGACGCCGTCGCCGGCAGCGCGTCCGGCTTCTTGCGCCACCCCATCAGTTCCAGGCTCTTGATCTGTTCGCGGACGTGGTGCGGGACCAGGCCCTCCCACTCGTCCGTCCCCGCCCGGATGGATTCCGACACCCGCTTGGACACGTCGCCGTGCTGCAGCAGCTCGGCGTTGAAGTTTTTGACGGGGACGATCGTGCCGCGCTCCAGGATGAATTCGTATAGCTTCTGCGATTCCGGGTCGACTTTCAGGTTGTCGGCCGTCACCAGCTCGCCCGTCTTGGGGTCGAGCGTCGGGTAGACAAACAGCTGGACGGAGAACTTGAGCAGGCGGCCAAAGCCTTCCAGGATGCCGCCGGGCAGGTCGGAGTAGTGCTTGTCCTTGAACAGCTGGCGCAGCGTGGGCACGCCCATCGCAATGACGATCGGCTCCTGCGTGAACGTCGACAGGTACGCGGCCAGCTTGAAGTACCGGGAGTAGTTGGAGATCATGACGGTGTAGCCCATGGTGGCCAGCGCGTCGATGCGCTGCAGGAAGGCGTCCTCCTGGATGCCGGAGTTGGTCGTCCAGTCCAACAGGTCGCCGCCCTCCATCATGTCCCGGGTCGTCAGCTCCAGGAGGACCATGGTGTCCTCGCGGACGACGCACTCCGCGTCGCTGGACGCGGACGCGGCCGGTGCGCCGCCGCCGCCGCCGGTCTTTTTGGCGTCGACCGGGTTGTCGCAAAAGAATTGCTGGGCCGCGGACATGAGCATGTCGTTGTGCAGGTTGGTGAAGGGGCGGAACCGCCCGCGCACGGCCAGGACGTTCTTCTTGTACAGGGCCTCGTGCGGGACGAGCAGCGCGCCGGACGGGTCGAAGAGCGCGGCGTCGCACAGGCCCTGCTGGACGAGGCGCAGCGCCGCCACCCGGTTGTCGACCGCGGAGAAGAAGGGGCCCGTGAAGTCGATGGCGTCGACCTCGATGCGCGACCGGTCCAGGTCGTCGAGCAGCGCGCCGAGGACGGCGTCGATGACTTCGCCGCCGGCGGGGGCGTGGGCGGAGGAGGAGGAGGAGGAGGACGACCGGCTGGAGTGGCGGCCGTGGTGGTTCTTGGACGCCGCCGCCCGGTCGGCCGCCGCGAGGACGGCGTGCACAAAGTTCACGCCCAGGACGCCGAGCGCTTCCTGCTGCTCCTGCGCCGTCCGGTCAAACATGCGGACGTGCAGCATGACGGCGCTGGGGGGCGCGCCCGGCAGCGGCTGGAACTTGATGCCAAACCAGCCGTGGCATTCATTGTCCCGGCCAAAGGCGCGGGCGACGACCGTGTCGGCAAACGCGAAAAACGCGGTCGACCGCCCGCGCTGCTTGCGCAGGTTGAGGAAGCACGACAGGTACTCGTACTCCAGCATGGCTTCCACGCGCTCGCGCGTGACGTAGCGCGCGGCCGCGCCGTACATGGTGTCGGAGATCAGCATGTCGTACGCCGACACGGACTTCGCGATGGTCCCCGCCGCGCCGCCGACCCGGAAGAACCAGCGCGCGACTTCCTGGCCCGCCCCGATCTCGGCGAAGACGCCGTACCACTTGGGATTTAAATTGATGGCCAGCGCTTTCTGGGCGGTGGCGGCGTAGCGCGACCCGGAGGACGAGTCGGACGCGTCGGACGAGGCGGCGGCGGCGGCGCGCTGTTTTTGGGGGGTTGAGGATGGAGACAGGGGGGGTGAGGGGGTGCGCGCCTGGAGAGTCTGGGGGGCAGGGGAAAAAAAACAGGCGCTCCTCGCTGCCTCTCGCTCTCGCTCTCGCGACGCGGGCGCGACCGCCCGCGTGCTCCACCCTCCTCGCCCCTCCTCCGCCAGGAGACCAGGCCGCCAGGCGTCCCCCCCCCCGCAAACAAAAACTCCATCGACAAAAACGCACCGCCACGACACTCCGCAGGCCGGCGACCCGGCGGCCGGCGGCGGCAGCACGCGGGGCTGGCAGTCGGGACGCGACCGGCGTGGAGACGCGGCCACAAATGCCGGCTCCACCTGACGGGCTGGCGAGGCCACCTCTCGGCCGGCCCAGGGCGGGCGGGCGGGTGGCGGACGCCGCCGGCGCGGTGAGGGAGGCGTGCATGTTTTCAATGCACCACGCGCGAGTTTCTCCGACGCGATTGACAGAGGCCGAGCGAAACGGACGGGCAGAACCCCGTGTCCGGAGCCCGGCGCACAGAGGAGCGAGAGGGTGGGTGTGTCAGGCGTTCGTCCGCGGAGGTCAGCGTCCGCGGAGGAAAGGTTGACCGGTGGGCCGGCGTCGCGAAAATGATGTCTGTGTGAGAGGGTGTGTGCGCGTTGCAGCGTTCGCGCAGCGTCGTCGTCGCTCCCTCTCAACGTCACTTCTTCGTCTTTTTCCGTCATGGCCGGCTGGGGCGGCGGCGGCAACCAGGTGCGTGTGCTCCCGCGCTGTAGCTCAAGCTGCTGCGCACCCAGCCACAGCCGCCCCGTGCTGTGGTGGCGTGTGCACTCTGCTGCTGGTGAGGCCCTCTCTCGTGTGCGCGCGTGCGCCCGAACGAATGCTCCTCACGCCACAACACTCCGACCAAACAGCACGCCTGGGGCGCCGGCTTCCGGCCCGGAGGCGGCGGGTCGTCCGCCAGCAGCGGCGCGACGTCAGCCTTCGGAGGTGGAGGCTTTGCCTCCAACAACCGCTTCGCGCCCCTTGCGTTTGGCGGCGGGCGCGGCGGCGGCGGCGGCGGCGCCAACCCTCCACAACAGCAACAGCACGACTGGCGGGCCGTCGTCCGCAATGACACGGTGCACGAGCGGCCACGGTGGCCGGCCACCTGTTACGGTCATGCCCGTTCATCCGCCTGCGACTTTGTGGGCGACGTCTCTCCCGAGGAAGCGCGGTGGGCGGCGCAAGCAGCGGGCGGCGGCGGGCCGAGCGCTGGGCCAGGCACGGCTGCGTCCGCACTGGCGCCCGTCCTGGCCGAGGCTCGCCGGGCAGAAGACCGGGCGTTTGAGAGCCTGGCGCGTGGGCCACGCCCACCATCCCTGGGCGGCGGCGGCGCGCCGCCCGTGGTCGTCCCACCGCCCGACTACTCGGGCGGGCGGGTGGCCTGGGCCGCGCTGGCTTGGGGCAGCGCCACCCGGCCCGGCGGTTTCGGGGGGGGAGGCCCCTTTGGCGGCGGAGGGGTCGCGTTTGGCGCACCGCCGTCCACGCCAGCCGCCCAGACCGTGTCCGCGTTCGGCGCGTCGGGCCCCGCGGCGGGAGGAGGGTTTGGCGCGTTTGGTGGTGGTGGTGGAGGTGGAGGCGGTGGTGGCTTTGGCGCGTTCGGCGCCCAGCCCGCCCAGCCCGCGTTCGGCGCGGCTGCCAGCCAGCCGGCTGCCGCCTTTGGCTCGCCCGCCACGGCGTTTGGTGGGGCGGCGCCCGCGTTTGGGCAGGCGGCGGCGGCGGCGCCGGCCCCTCAGGGTGGCCCGTTTGGCGCGCCGCCGGCGCCTGCCGCTGCAGGTGGCGGCTTTGGCGCATTTGGCGCGCCGCCCGCCGCCGCCGCCGCGCCGGCCTTTGGCCAGCCGCAAGTAGCTGCTGCGGCGCCTGCGTTTGGAGGTGGTGCGTTCGGCCAGGCGCCCGCCGCGTTTGGGGCGGGCGCGTTCGGCCAGCCCGCCCCGGCGCAGCAACCTATCGCGTTTGGCGGCGGCTTCTCCGCCGCCCAGGCCGCCGCCCAGCCCGCGGGGAAGGCCGCCGCCCCTCTGCCGCCCAACGCTCCACCGGGAGCGTTCGCCGCCGCACACGGCTTGGGCAACCCAGACGACCCGGCGGTCGTTGCTGCCGCAAAGGCTGACCCCTGGGCCGCGCCCGCGTTTCTGCCCGGCGCCATTCCGGAGGACGCGCCGCCCGCGGAAGCGTGCCGTTAGTTTTTTTGTAGAGAAAGAAAGAGACACACGCGTGTTAACAGATCTACAGCACTGCGCCCACCATGCCCAGGCCGACGGCGGCGAGCGCCGCTCCCACCGCGGGCTCGCCGCCCGCGGTCGCCAGGCCGGCGGGGATGAAGAAGGCGCACAGCGCGCCCGCGCCCGCGCCCACGACCGCCAGCGACGCGGCCGCGTCCCGGACGACGAGCGCTACGGTGGCGGCCGAGAAGGTCAGCAGGGCTGTCGTCGCAAACCAGGCTCGCCGGGAGGACAGGGGGGCATGCGCCAGGGGCGGGGGTGGCGGCGGCGCGCCCTCGCCCCCGCCACCGTCCTCCAGCAGCGGCTCCGTCGGCTCGGCCGCCTCGCCCTCCCTCCCACCGAAGGCCACAGCCCACAGCCGCCCTGCCGCTTCCCGAGTGGGCCACATCATCAGAGGGAACATGGTCGCCAGCGCGGCCGCGAACGCGGCGCGGACGCCGGCCGCGGCCAGGGCCGCGCCGACCAGGGGCGTGCTCCCTCCACCACCACCACCGCCGACGGCCGGCGCGAGCGCCGCGGCCGTCCACCCGTCCAGGACGTCGCCCTTCACGCTCGGGCCCAGCAGGGCGAGGGCGGGCAGGGCGACGGCGAGGTACGCGCCGCCGCATAGGGCCAGCGCCCACCGGACGAGCGCGGCCTCGCGCGCCGGCGTGCGGTCGGCCAGCTCGGCGACCACGCACGGCGCCGTGATTTGCAGCACCATGGACGATGTGATGATGCCCGCCGCGGTCGCAGCGCCTTTAGCCACGGCCCAGGACGGAGGGGATGCGGCGGCGCCGGCTGCCCAGCCGCCCAGGGCCGCCAGGCGGTGCGGGTCGGGCACGCCCGGCAGCGCGTGCAAGGCGCCGCCGCCCTTCCAGCCCGCCCACGCCGTCAGGCCGAGCCCAATGGCAGCCCAGGCCACGACGGCGACAGCCCCAGCCCACGCCGCCGCGGCCGAGTCGGCCAGGGACCGGGCCAGGGACAGCGGGAGGAAGACGCAGGACGCGAGCGCGGGGATCAAGACAGACCGGGTGCAGAGCAGCACAGGCGGCCCGTGTCCGTGCCCGTGCTCGGGGCACAGGGCCGCGCCCTGGTCGGCGACCATGCCGCAGTAGACGACGAGCATGCCCCAGCCGAACGCCAGGGCCGCGGCGTCCAGCAAGGCGCCGCCCGCCCTGCCGTGGCGGCCGGAAGCCAGGACGGCCGCCTGGTAGGAGGGCGTGCGCGTCGCCCGCATCGCCCGCAGGACGACCTCCGTCGACGCGGCGGACGCGACGGTCAGCAAGGCCAACAGCGCTGTGGCGAGGGGGACGCCCAACGCCGCAAACACGGAGGGGAGGGCAGCCGTGCCGGCGCCGACCACGGATTTGGCCAGGAGGATGGCGGACGTGGGGAGGTCGGTTGCCATCGTTCGCGTGAGGGGCGACCGGCCGGAGGTTGAAAGAGGCGCGTGCGAGGGCGGCAGGCCGGCGCGACGTTTATTGGGGGGAGGAAGAGGGGCTTGTGCGCGGTCGCTGGGGCGTCTGCTCCGGCCTTTCTCAATGTGCGCGAGGACGCAATTCTTCGCAGCTGCCAGGTGACGCGGGCACAGCGGGAGAGAAAGGGGGGCAGCCTGTGTGTGCCGCGAGGCGGCGAACAAAGCCGTGCGAACGAAGGATGGAGTGACAGTGGCCAGCTCCGTCAGACGAGCAGCACTCTGCGTTTGCGCCCGGACGACGCCCCTCGCGACCAACGGCCCGCACACCCGTCCCCTGCATACCATGCACGCCCGCGCCCTGGCAGCCGCCTCCTCGCCGCTGACCCTGCGCTCGTGCGGCACGCCCCCTCGTGCCCCGGCTGTGACTAGCTGCCACACCGCTCACGCGCCGGCCGTGCGCGCAGCTCCCTCCCGTCTTGTGACCGCTGCCGCCAATCAGGCCGCTCCCATGGCTCCACCTGCCGCGTCTGGGGTGAAGGACAGCCAGGTGCGTACGCTGGAAGCGATGGAAGTGGACGCATGGGATGGAAACCTCTGCGTCAGCGGGGGCATGCGCTACAAAGCGCGCACGCGTAGGAGAGTCGGACCGCCTCCCATTCCACCCCACAAACCTCTCACACACACGGGCCGCGCGCCTTCCATCCCACTCCACGCTCACACTCCAGCCCTTCATTATCATCGGCGGCGGCCGCGTCGGCGGCGCGCTGGCCGCCATGGGCGAGGCGGACGTGAGTTTTTTTTGGGGGGCAGAAGTCGTCGTGCCCCTCTTTTTCTTCTTTTCCTCCAGCCGGGCTCTGCCATCCCATGCCCGCCAGGGGGGTTAGGGTTGCATTGCTCGCCCTCAACGCCCATGCCCGCCCGCCCCCCCCTCCCCACTCCCACGCAGGTCATCGTCCGCCGGGGGGAGCCCGTCCCGCCCACACCGGCCGGCCCCATCATCGTCGCCACCCGCAACGACGCCCTGGCGGGCGTGGTGGAGGCCACCCCGCCGGCCCGCCGCCCCGACCTGGTCTTCATCCAAAACGGCCACCTCCAGCCCTGGCTGGACGGCGTGGGCCTGGGCGACGCCACCCAAGTCCTGGTCTACTTTGCCGTCGCGGCGGCGGGCGACGCGCCGACCGACGGCGTGACGGACGCCAACCCGGAAGGCCTGACGGCCGCGACGGGCAAGTGGGCGCGCGCGGTCGCGGCCCGCCTCAACGGCGCGGGGCTGGCGTGCAAGGTGCTGGACAAGGGCGAGTTCGACAAGGCCATGCTGGAAAAGCTGGTGTGGATCAGGTGAGTCGACGTGGGTGCGTGGGTGGACGGGCGGCGGCGGGTCGGGCGTCTCCCCCACCCTTCTGTGCGCGTGCATGGTTTTGTTCTCACGCACGCACCAACCCCACCCCACCCAACCCCACACACCGCTCGACACTCTTCCCAGCGCTTTCATGCTGGTCGGCGCCAAACACGGCGGCATCACCGTCGGTGAAGTCGAGGCCGCCCACACGGCCGAAGTGAGCGCGCTCATTGAAGAAATCGCGGGCGCGGGCGCGGCGGACATGGGGCTGGCACTGGACGGCGGCGTCGTGACCCGGCTGACCGCCTACGCGCGGGCCGTGTCCCACTTCCCGACCGCCGTCAAAGAATTCGAGTGGCGCAACGGCTACTTTTGGGGGTTGAGTGAGAAGTCCAAGGCGGCGGGCAGGGCCGACCCGTGCCCGCTGCACTCGGCGCTGCTGAAAGAGGTCGGCGCGGTGTAAACGCGGGACGGGGTGGATGGGGGCATGGGAAAAAGAGCCCCCCCCGTTTTTTTGTGCGTGTGGTGCCGTCCACTTTCTACAGCAGCCCCCCCCCCTAGGTCGCCGCCAACACCGCCACCGCCTGCTCGGACAGCACGCCGCCGTTGCCGTGCACGACCGCCACCCGCGCGCCCGGCACCTGCCGCAGCGCGCCCGCCCCGCCACGCAGCTGGGCGACCGCTTCCACGACGGCAAACAGCGCGGGGGCGGCCCAGGGCGCGCCGCCGCCCAGCAGGCCGCCGTGCGTGTTGACGGGCCAGGCCGCGGCGGGGGCCGCCGCGCCCGGGCCGCCGCCGGGGTCGAGTAGGGCGGAGTGCGCGGCGGCGGCGGCCCGGCCCGCGGCCGTCAGGCGGGCGGAGAAGGAGGACGGAGGGGCGCCGCCGTCTCCAGCCGCGCGCAGGGCCGCCAGCCCCGCCAGCGCGGTGATGGGGTAGCAATCGTACGGGTAAAACACGTCGACGGCGCCCGCGTCGGCCAGGCCCGCGTCGGCGTACGCGGCGGACGCGGCGCGCTCGATGGCGGAGAAGGCGTCGTCGGACAGCGGGTGGGCGGGGGTGAGGGGGCCCGACGCCCGCCCGCCGCCGGCGATGCGCACGGGGCGGGGCGCGTCGGGCGCCACGGACGGTGCCGCACCCACAATGACGGCCGCCGCCCCGTCCGCCCTGCGCGCGCACTCCAGCAGCGTCGTGGCGGGCGCAATTTCACGGGACGCCGCCAGCACGCCGTCGGCCGTGAGGGGCGGGACGGGCGGCGGGTGGTGGTGGTGGTGAGCTCCACCGCCGCCGCCGCCGCCGCCGCCGCCGCCCGCCTCCCTCTTCCTCGCCGCATCCCTCGACGCCAGCCCGCCCGGGTGGCGCGTGCCGTGCAAGGCCGCCAGAGCGGCGTACGCAGCAAGGTCGCCGCGCCGGACGCGGCCGCTCTCGACCGCCCAGGCCGCGACTTGGCCGTACCCGAGCGGGATGGAGGGCGAGGCCAGCGCCGGGTGGGCGGGCCCCGCCTCCGCGCCGCCGACGGCCGCGTCCGCCCGCTCCAAAAAAGCGGGAGTGGGCAGGGAGTGAGGCGAGACGGCGTCGCCCAGCACGACGGCGACGGCCGTCGCCGCGCCCGACCTGACGAGCGCCCGGGCTTCCAACAGGCAGGCCACGCCCGCGGCGCCGCACGCGTCCAGTGAGCGGACGAGCGGGAACGGCTTCCCGCCGCCCCCTCCCCCGAGCCCGGCCGCCTGGGCCAAGCGGTGACCGGCGAGCGCGGCGCCGGGCGACAGCGTGGGAGCCGTGACCAGCGCGTCCACCGCCGACGCGGGCAGGCGGGCGTCGTCCAGGGCGCCCGCCAACGCAGACACGCACAGCGCGACCGCGCCGCGCGCGGGTGGCGAGGACGTGAGTGGCGTCGCAAACGCGCCCAGGATGAGGGCTGGTGGGGGGCGGGGCATGCTGGCCAGTGGCTCTGTGCGCGCACGCCCTGAGCGGGGCGGGGGCGCGTGTCGTGCGGGCGTCCGGGGCTGTGGCGGGCGGGCCGACGGGCCCGAAGAAGGAGCAAGTGGAGACGCATGCTTTGGGCGGCGGCGCTCACTGCGGAGATGGTTGGCGCGGCGAAAGCAGCGGCGCCGCCGACGCTGGGCCCGCCCTCGCCGCCGCCCTCGGTCCCAGGCCCGCCATCCCCTGCCCCGCTTACTCCTCCACCAGAGCCCGAAGACGCGCCCGACGGCCCCGGGCCGTCGTCCGATCGGGAGGAGCGGCAGCCTTCCCTGCTCACGCGCGCGCGGACGCTCGCCGCCTCGCTCGCGCGCTCGGCCGCGACTGCCATCCTCCGGGCCGGGCCCATCCCCGCGCACGTCGCGTTCATCATGGACGGCAACCGGAGGTTTGCCGAAGGCATGGCCGTGCCCATTGCTGACGGCCACGCGGCGGGGTACCAAAAGGTGAGAGAGCAGCAAATTCGGTCGCGCGCACGCGCGGGGGTGCGCTCTCGACCTCTCGACCCAGCGACCACCTCTCACCTCCTCCTCTCCTCCGTCCGTCCGCCCGCCTCACGCAACCACACACAGCTCATCGACGCCCTGGACTGGTGCCTGGCCCTGGGCGTGCGCACGGTGTCCGTCTTTGCCTTTTCCGTCGATAACTTCAGGCGTCCCGCGCAAGAGGTGAGCGATTTGATGCGCCTGGCGGCCGACCGGCTCTCGTCCCTGGCCTCGCCCACCGGCCAGGGCGCCGCCCTCCTCGCCCGCTACGGCGTCCGCCTCCGCGTCCTGGGCGACCGCTCCCTCCTGCCACCCTTCGTCGCCGCCGCCGCCGACGCGGCCGAAGCGTCGACGGCGGGGCGGGACGGGGGCAAGGCGCTCAACATCTGCCTGGCGTACGCCGGCCGCGTCGAGCTGGCGGCCGCCGTCGACGCCGCGGCCGCGGAAGTGGGCGGCGGCGGGCGTGGCGGCGGCCCGCCCGCCTCGCTGCCCGCCCTGTTGGACCGGCACCTGTACACGGCGGGCGCGCCGCCCGTCGACTTGCTGGTGCGGTCGAGCGGGGAGGCCCGGCTGTCCGACTTCCTGACGTGGCAGGCGCGCGGCGCGGCCCTGGCCTGGGCCCGCCCGCTGTGGCCGGACCTGGGTTTCACGGACCTGGCGCGCGCCGTGGCGGCGTACCAGCGCGCGTCGCCTGCCCTGGCGGCGGTGCGAGCCGCGGCGGGCGTGGACGCGCCCCTCAGAGCGGACGCACCTCCACCGCCGACGGCCGCTGAGCCGGCCCAGGCGCCGGAGCCCGCGGCCGCGCCCGCTCCTCCTCCCGCCGCCCGCGCGCCCGTGGGCGTGCCGCGCCGCGTGCGTCGTGGGGGTGGTGGCGTCCCTGGCGCCACCGACGCGGCCATGGCCTGGGCCGCGCCGCCGCCCCGGCCTCCGCAGCCTCCGCCCCGCCGCGACGGCGGCGACGACGACGACGAAGACGACGACGGCTTCGATCCGGCCGACCCCACCCACCGGTTTGACCCGCAGTGCCCGTGCTGCCTGCCCGGCGTGTCCCGCCGGCGCGTCGTGGCTGTGTCGGCGGGCGGTGGGCTGAGCCTGGAGGAGGCGGCGCGGAAGGCGGCGCTGGAGGCGGCGACGCAGCCAGAGGGGCTGGAGGACGTGTTTGCGGCGAAGAAGGCGAGGGAGGCGGCGGTGCGCGCGGAGCTGGCACGGGCGCGTGCAGAAGCAGAGAAGCAGGCCTGAGCAAATGAGCGGCGTGAGAATGAGGGGGTGGGTGGGCGTGGCGTGCGTGCGGGCCTTGTTGAGAGGGAGCAGAAAAAAAAAATCTTTCACCGCCGCTCCCGCCCATCGCGGCGGGGTCCCCCCCTCACCCCTCTGCCACCCCGCTGCCTCCCATCTCCACCTCACGGCCACTTCGCCTCTCCCGCCTCCGCACGGCAGCCGTCCCGACCCCAAACACGACGCTCGCCGCCGTCACAACCGCCAGCGACGCGACGCCCAGCCACACAAACTGCGCCGGGCGGGAGAAGACCAGGCACGCGGCCGCGGCGGCCGCGCCCAGCGCCGCCTGGGCCGAGGCCTGGACGCCGTTGATGGCGCCAAGCGCCTCGGCCGGCACGCGCTCCTGCAGCGCTTGGGACGCCGCCAGGTCAAACCCCCACAGGCCCGCGCGGGACAGGGCCAGGCCCGCGGCCAGGCCGCGGGCCGACCCGACGGTGGGCGCGGCCGCCGCCGCGATCAGGGCCGGGCCCAGGCACGCCCACTGGGCCGCCAGGCCCGCGCCGCCCGCCGCGTCCAGCCCGAAGCGGGCGCGGAAGGCCGGGTAGAGGACGGTCGCGACCAGGCCCGCCAGCGCGCCCACCCCGCGCCACCCCGCCAGCTCGGCGGCGCCCAGGCCGCGCCACTGCAGGTACGCCGTCATCTGGGGGCCGAAGGACAGGACGGTGCAATACAGCAGGGCCAGGGCGGCCGCGGCGGGGAAGGCGGGCGCGGCCCGGTAGGCGGACAGGGCCGACCGGGCGCCGGGCTTGGGGGCCGCCGCGGCCGCCGTCGCTGGTGCAGCCCTGGACGCCACGCCGCCGCCCAGCCGGTCGGGCGCCGCGCGCTGGGCCGCCACCAAGAAAGCAAGCTGGGGCCAGACGACGACCGCGCCCGCGGCCGCGACGGCGAGCGTGCCCGCCGACGGACCCGCGCCGGACAGCAGCCCGCCCACGGCCGCGGGCGCGGCTATGAGGGCAACCAGGTCAATGCGCCGCATGCCCGCGTTCAGGGAGGCCAGCGACGCAGGGTCGCCGTGGGCCAGGGCCGCCGTCCACTCTTTTTCCACAGACAGCGTCGCGCCGGCCGCGCCGAGCGCGGCGCACGCCGCGGCGCCGATGGCGACGGCGCCCAGCCCCACGTTGAGCTTCGTCAGCCCGGAGCCCTGCGCGCCCCACTTGAGCGCGGCGAGCACGGTGCCGGCCGACGCGACGGTGCAGCCGGCTTGGAGGAGGACGAACCGGGTGGCGGCGGCCATGCGCGGCCACCTGTCCACGAGGCGGCCCAGGGCCGGGCCGCCGAGCGCCTGGGCCACGCTCTCCGCCAGGCCGAGCGCGGCGGGCAGGGCCAGGGAGTCGGGCGCCAGGGCGAGGAGGGCGAGCGCGGCACCAAACTCCCAGCCGCGGCCCAGGGTGGTGGACAGGGCGTGCGAACAGTACAGGCACCACCGGGCTTTCGCGGGCGGCGGCGGGGGCGCGGACGACGGCAGGTCGGGCGCGGTCAGTGGGTCGGCCGCGGATGAAGGTGATGGCGGGCGGGCGTCCGCATCTGCTGCGCCCGCGGGAGGCTGGTTTGGGTCTGGCGCAGACCGCAACATCCTTGGCCTCCTGGCCACGCAGGCAGAAAGGCGTGGAGGCCGCAGGCCGGGGCGGCGGGCCGGCCGGAGAGGCGGCGCGGAACGCATGAGTGCGAGAGCGACGCACCTCGAGCTACTGCAGTACATCATGGATGGAATGAAAGAAAAAACGTTTGTAAGGCGCCCGGTCCGCGCGCGCGCGCGCGTGTTCGCGCGCTTCCAAGCTTACATGCAGCTTTCTCATACGCACACACACACACACACACACGGACGTAAGCACACCTCATCGCCGAAAAATAGGGAACTTTTTTTTCAGACATGGGAGGAAAGAGATTAAACGGGTCAGGGGAGGTGATGAGGCGGAAGGAAAACGCGCGGTGGTTGAGCACGCACGCACGCACGCTCGCACGCCATCAACAAAAGGAATATGGTCGTAGGGAAGAAGGAGAAGGAAAGGCAAGGAAGGAGAGCGCTGTTTCTATTGATCGCGAAAACACTCAAAAAAGGGGGGGAGGGGGGTGGAGGCCTTTGCAAAGGCCGCGGGAAGTGTTTGAAGGTATGATTTGAAGGGTCTGAAAGAAAATGCGGGGCCCTTTCACGCCTCCTCGTCATCCTTGACCGGCGACAGAGGCGGGGGTGGGGGCGGTGGTGGGGGCGGCGGCGGGGGCGCCGCCCCTCCGCCACCCGCAGCAGCAACTCGCCCGCCCGCCGGCGCCAACAACCCACCCCGGCGCAGCAGGCGGCGCAGGTCGCCCGCAGCCGGGACGGGGGCCAGGGAGAAGGCGCGGCGCTCCAGGGCGGCGGGGCCGGGCGGGGAGAAGGCGGTCGCCGCGGCGGCGGTCGGCGCGGCCGTCGTGGCCGCCGGTGCGTCGCTGCCGTCGCCGCCAAGGCCCAAGCCGTCGTCGCCGCCGCCGCCGCCGCCGCCGCCGCCACCCAGCAAATCGTCGCCGCCGCCGAACAGCGCACGTGTCGACAGGGCGCGCATGGCCCGGTCGTCCAGCGACCGCAGCCGCCGGGTCGTGGCGTCGTACGGGTCGGACGACCCGCCGCTGCCCGCGGCGCCGCCCCCGCTCCCGCCACAGTCTTCGTCGCCGTCCACGCCGGCGGGCGGGCGGAGCAAGGCATCCCAGGCTTCCATGAGGAGGGTGGGCTCGTTCGGATCGGGGAGCGGGGCGCCCGGGGCGGAGGGCGGCTCGGCTTTGGGCGGGGACGCCGCGCGGTGCGGGGGTGGAGGCTGCGCCCGCGCGGCCGCAGGCCGGCCGCAGCCTCCGGCGGACGCGGCAGCCGCGGCCGCAGCCAGCACCGGGTCGCACGCCGCACACCCGCCCGCGCCGCGGCAGACGATGCAGTCGGACTGGCCGCCGCCGCCGCCGCCGTTACCGTTCCAGGCGACGCTGGCGGCGCCGCCACCGCGCCCGCGGCCGCTGGAGGTGGCGGTCGCGGTTCCGCTGCCGCGCCCGCGCCCGCTCCCGCTGCCGCCGCCCCCGCTCCGCCCGGCGCCGCCGCGCGCCCGTTTGGCGGGAGGCGGCGGCGGTGCCAGGGACGGGAAGGCCGGGCCCACGGACGCAGGCGGCGGCGGCGGCATGCCCAGGCTGACAGCGCTGTCCCCGCCCGGCCGGGCGGCCGTGGCCACGGCCGGCAGGGCCAAGCCCGCGGCCGCGAGCGTCGCTTGCAGCGACGCGGCGGGCGTGGGGACGGCGGGCCCGCCGGCGGCCGTCTGGGCTGTGAGAGCACCAAAGGCGGCCGACGCGGGCAGCGACCCGCCAAAGGCGCGGAGGATGTCCGGCAGGCTGGCAGGCAGCGGCGGCGGTGGTGGGGCCGCCGCCGCGCCGCCGCCGCCGCCGGCACCGCCACCGCCGACGCCGCCGGCACCGCCAGTGTGCCCGGCCAGCCCGCGCGCGTACGCCGCCGCCGCGGCTTGAAACACAGCCGCCGACGCGTCCGGTCCAGGCGGCACGCCGCCCATGGCCTGGGCGGCGGCGGTGGCGGCAGCAGCCGCGGCCATGGCCGCGGCAAAGTTGCCCGGCGGCGGCGGGGGTGGCGCCCCCGGGCCGCCGCCACCACCCACGCCCGGAAACCCTGGCGGCAGGCCGCCCGCGGTGAATGGCGACGCCGCCGCACCCACCGCCCACGCACCGGGCGGCAGGGCCAAGGCGGTGGGGCCGCCGCCGCCCGGCCCACCAAACCGGCCGGGGAAGGCGGCCGCCGCGGCCGCCGCGGCCGCCGCGGCCGCCCGGCCGCCGTCCCACTGCGCCGCCAGGCCGCCGCCGCCGCCGCCGCTGTGACCGCCCGCCGCGGCGGCGGCAGCCCGGCGCTTGGCCTTGCGCCGGGCGTTGTGCGCGTCCAGCTTCTCGCGGCACGACCGCCGCGCGCCCTCGAACGCCGCCAGCGGTTGGAAGCGGCCGCACTGCTGGCAGAAGCGTTGGACCTGGCCGTCCACCGTCAGCTGGGGGGCTTGCATGTGCTCGGCGCACACGCCGAAGCGGCGGTAGTACGTGCGCTCGCCGTCGAGCTGGCGGCCGCAGCCGGCGACCTGTTTGTGAGGGGGGGGCGCGGAGGGGGGGGGGGGCGTGCGGTGAGAGGGCGTGCGGGTTGGTCGTGGGCGCACGTTGGGCGCCGGCCTGCGGCGGCGACGCGGAACGCGGAGCAATGCCTCGACGCCTGGCCTCGGCCGGCAACGTCTCGAGGACGAATGGTGAGGCGAGAGTGAAGAGGATGGGGGGTGGGGGGTGCGGGTGTTGGGCCGGAAAAAAAAGCGCTTGCCTGCGCGCACGAAGAAAACCAACGCACAATGCAGACGTGAGACTTGGTGTGGACCCTCGGCCCAGCGAAATCATGGGGGTCGAGCATGAATCCTCCGTTGCGCGCGGGAGGGACCTGTGGGGTGAGGCGGCGGCACGGGGCGTCAATTTTTTTTCGGGTGGGGCCCAAACACAGTGCGGCGCCGCCGCCGTACGTCGGAATTGCGCGAGGCGGGCGTGAGAAACCGCGGTCGCGCGGCGCGGGGCACCACCACCAATTGAATCACGCGCGCGGTCGTGAAGCTGCCGCGTCTGCGCCAGCCGCGCGTGCGGGTGGCAGGGGAGGGGGGTGCCTGGCGGCCCAGCGCCGGGCGTGAGAAGGCGCGCCGTCGTGGCGGACGGGAAATAAGACTCCCACACCTACCTCTCTTGTGCCTGGGAAGGGGGAGGCCTCCCCGCGCCGGCCGCCGCTGTGCTCGGCCCTCCCTCTCCCGCACGCAGAGAGAGAGAGGGGAGGAGGGCGTCCTCCTCTCGCCCCTCTGTCCTCTGGCGAGGGGAGGAGTCGAGGGGGGGTGTGAGGGCGGAGGCCGCCCGCTCTGGGTTGGTCGCGCGTGTGGTGAAGCGGAGGCAGGACGGCACTCGCCCCTTTACTCTCACGGGGCTCGGCGCACGCAGGCGCCGTCCCCCCACCGCACTCCCGACTCGTGTGCGGGGACACCGGACGCCGGGACCGGACGCCAATGGGCGACCCGCCTCCCTTCACGGGGCTGGCCAGCCCTCCACCCCGCCCGCCCGTCCTGGTAAGTTGGTGGCGCCACAGGCCGCTCACAGGCCCGCTGCGGACTCTTTAGTAAAACACGCGAGCGCATGCATTCCGCGCGCCAGCCGCCCGTCTCACGTACCCCGCACCCCGCCCAAACGCCCATGCACGCGCACCCCAGCACCCTCCGTCGGCCTACGCACACGCCTCGCCCTCAGGCTGGACGGGCGGACACGGTGGCGGCGGAGGCGGGCCGGCGAACCCGGGCGCGTGGGCCGGCGGCCACCAACCTGGCCCCCCAAGCTGGCAACACCAACATCGCGGCGGCCGCCACCACCAGCAGCAGCCCCACCCCTCCCCGCCCGGCGGCGGCGCCTGGGCAGGAGGTGGTGGCCGCGGCGGCGGCGGCGGCCGTGGCCGCGGCCGCGGTGGCCGCGGCGGACGCGGTCGAGGCCGCCACGACGCCCGCCACTCCTCCGCCTTCACCGGCGCCAAGCGCCCGCACGACGGCGGCGGCTTTCACGCGCCTGCGTCCCCGGCCAAAGCCGCTCGGGCGGCGGAGGGGGGTGGTGGGAGTGGTGAAGGCGGCGGCGGCGGCGGTGGTGCTGCCGGACCGGCCGCCCCGCCGCCGCCGCCGCCGCGCCGCCCGCCCACCGCCGCCGAGGTGGAGGAAGCGGAACGGTGGCGGGCCGCCCGCCGCCGGCACTGGCCGTCCGCCGCTGTCGTCGCGGCCAAGACAGCAGGCGGTGACGGCGGTGCTGACGCGCACGACGCGGCGGCCGGCCCGGCCGGGCTGGCGGCCGTGCTGGCGGCCCAGCGTGCGCTCGGCGTCGCGCACATCGCCGGCACGGCGGACGACGATGGAGACCGGTCGTACGGGCGTGGGCGTGGACGCGGGCGCGGTGGTGGTGGCCGTGGAGGCGGTGGGCGGTTCGAGCGCGGCCGCGGCCGTGGGCGCGGGCGGGGAGGGCGGTGGGAGAGCGGCGGCGGTCGTGGAGGCGAGGGCGCAGAACCCGCCGACGGCGCCGCCGCCGCCGCCACCCTGCCCGGCCTCCTGGCCGCGTACGGGTCAGACGACGAGGGCACAGGCGAGGGCGCCACCACGCCTGCCCGCCCACCCGGCCCGGGCCGCGGCCGTGGTCGTGGCGGTCGCGGCCCCACCGCCGCCGCCGGCCGCGCGCCCGGCCGACCACCGCCACCCGCGCCATCCACCCGCCCGCGCCGACCCAACATCATGGCGGCGCTAGTCGACCGGGACGCCCGCCGGGCCAAGTCCCTGGTCGTCCAAGCCCTGGCGTTCTTTGCGGCCAATGGGTGGAGCCTTGACGGGAAAAAGGCGCTGGTTTACCCGGAGGGCGTCGGTGGGGGCGCCGCTGCCGCCGCGCTGGCGCCGCCTGTGGTGGCTGCTGCTGAGGACGAGGACGAAGACGAAGAAACAGAAGAAGACAGCAGCAGTGCGGAGGAAGAGGGAGGCGAGGGCAGCGAGGGGCAGTCACACCCAGGCGCGTCGGGCGGTGAGGTTGGGGTCGAGGAAGAAGACGAGGACGACGAAGAATGAGACCGCGCCCCGCGCCCGCTTTCCTGTGTTGTGCAAGGACGCTGACAGACGAGTAGAAAGAGATTCAGCGGCGCGCGCGGGTGAATGGCACATGCCATCCACCCGCGACTCTGTTTACACACAACACACACACATTCTCCCATCCCACTCTACAACAAAGAATCTCAGAACAACCCAACCAGAGGCCGGAGGCACCCCGGCACACACAAAGAATCGGAAATCAATCAACCAGCCTCCAAGTCAAAGCTGGCTGGCTCCAGCCCGTCCGCGTGCCGCTCCCACAGCCGGTGCAACAGGCGCTCGAAATCCCGCACCCAGCCGGGCGTGTCGAACAGCGCGCACGTCGTCCGCCCGGCCCGCAGGCGGGCCGCCAGCGCGGTGCGGCACCCGCCGGCGTCGTTCCCCAACGCCACGGCCTTGGCTTCATAGTCCGCCCAGTCCGACGCGATCATGGCGTCGCCACAGCCCGTCGCCGCGCAGAGGGAGGCGGCCACGCGGGCGGCCATGCGATCGCCCGGCAGGGTGACGACCGGCACGCCCGCCCACAGGACGTCGCACGCGGTCGTGTGCGCGTTGACGAGGGGCGTGTCGAGCACGACGTCCGCCAGCCCGCACCGGCGGACGTGGTCGGCCTTGGGGGCGACGTCCGTGAAGATGAGGCGGGCGGGGTCGACGCCCGCGCCCGTGGCCGCGAGCGCGGCCCGCAGCCGGGCCTCCCCCGACGGCGGGAAGCGGAGCAGCCACAGCACGGAGCCGGGCACGCGGGCCAGGATGCGGGCCCAGGCGGCGAGCGTCGGCGGGTCGATTTTGTACAGCTGGTTGGGCGAGGCGAAGACGCAGGCCGGGCGGGGCGGCAGGCCGAGCGCGGCCCGCGTCGGGCGGGCCATGGCGCCGGCCGCGGCGGCGACGCCGGGCGGCACGGCCGGCCCCGCCCCACCGTCGCCCACCCCCGTCCCGCCATCCGTCCAGTCGCCAACCAGCAGCTCAGGGTGGGCGGCCGCGTAGTCGTTGACGAAGTAGCAGCGCGGCAGGCGGGCCAGGGCTTCGTCGTACCAGCCCGCCGCCTCGGCCGCGGGCGGGGACGTCACGCCGTCGGTGATCAGCCACGGCGTGAACGCCCGGGCGCCGAGCGTGTCGGGGAAGCCCATGTACGCGGCCTGGACGGGGGCGGGGCGCAGGGCAAACACCTCCGTCCGCGCCCCCTTCGTGTACCCGTTCAAGTCGATGGCGACGTGGCAGCCCGACGCGGAGATCGCCGCCGCGAGCGCGCCGGGCGGCCAGGCCGACGCGTCGGTGAAATGCTCAGCCTCGGCCTCGAACCGGGCCCGCCAGGGCGAGCCGTCGGGCGGGGACGTCGCGTACCAGTGCGCTTCGACGCGGCCGCCGGACCGGAGCAGGCCGGGCACGGACGCCATCAGGTGGGATAGCGGGTGGTTGCCAAGGTCGGAGGAGACAAACGCAACTTTCAAGCGGGCGCCGGGCGGGAGGCGGGCGCGCCGAGGGTGGGGCAGGGCCGGACCGGCGCCCTCCGGCAGGGCTGCCGCCGCCGCGGCGGCCGCCCGGCCGTACGCGGCCGCCAAGCCCCTGACCAGGCCGGGCGGCCAGGCGTACGCCATGGCGTGGAACGGCTGGACGGGCGGCAGGCGGCCGGCCGCGAGGTCGGCCGCGACCAGGGCCGCGAGCTCGCGCGCCAGGCCGTCCCGGTCGCCGCCCCACTCGCACACGCACTGGAGCGCGTGGACGAGCTGGGCCAGGGCGTCGCCCCAGCCCGGGCGCAGGGCCAGGGCGGACCGGTAGGCGCCCGCCGCCTCGTCGTGGCGGCCGCCGTCCTTCAGCGCCGCGCCCAGGTTGGCGTGCGCTTCGGGGCAGGCCGGCTGGAGCGCGGCCGCGTGCGCGTAGCAGGCCGCCGCCTCCGCCGACCGGCCCAGAGACCGCAGCGCGCCGCCCATGTTGGTGTAGGCGGCCGCCAAACTGGCGGCGCCGGCGGCGGCGGCTTGGGCGGCGGCGGCCGCGGCTTGGGCGGCGGCGGCGGGCAGGGGCGGGTGCACCACCGCCGCCGGCGGCGGCGGCGGCAGGACGAGGCCCGACGGCTGGGCCGCCCAGCCCGCGTGCACGACGGGTGGCGTGAGGCCCACGCCGTAAAATGTGGTCGCACCCGCGGCTCTGCCCGCGTGGCCGACCGCGAGCGCGGGTGGGAGCGGCGCAGCCAGCGCCGCCGCCGCCGCGGCCGCCGCGTCGGCTTCGGCATGGCGCCCACACGCGCGCAGGGCCGTCGCCAGGCCCGCGCGGGCGGTCGGGTCGCCTGGCGCAGCAGCGACCGCGGCGCCGTACGCGGCCGCCGCGCCGGGAGCGTCCCCGGTGGCCGCCGCGGCCGCGCCCAGGCCACGCAACGCGCGCGGGTGGGCGGGGGAGGCGGCGAGCGCGCGGGCGTACGCCGCGGCCGCGTCGGCTGGCCGGCCCAGGCCCATGAGCAGGTCGCCCAAGTGGGCGGCGACCTCCGGTTCGGCCGGGCCCAGGGCCGCCGCGGCGGCGGCGGCGCACTGCGCGGCCGGGCCTGGCGCGCCACCGGCAGCCAGGGCGGACGCCAGGTTGGCCAGGGCGCCCGGGAAGGCGGGGCGCAGGCGCAGGGCGGCGGCGTAGCACAGGACAGCCAAGTCCAGGCGGCCGAGGCCGCGCAGGCCGTCGGCCAGCGTCGCGTGCGCTTCGGGGGCGCCCGGCGCGGCCGCGAGGGCTGCGTCCCCGAACGCCACGCACCCGTCGTAGTGGCCCAACGAATAACAGGCCGCGCCCGCCAGGAGGGCGGCATCGGGGCGGCCTGGCGCCGCCGCGGCAGCGGGCGCCGCCGCGGCGAGCGCGGCGGCGTAGTCGCCCGCCGCGTACGCCGCGCGCGCTGTGGCGAGCGCGGCGTCGACGGCCGCCGACGTTGCCGGGTCGGGGGGTGGGGGTGGGACGACGTGCGGCGGCGGCGGCGCTCCTGCGGGAGACAGCACCAGTGGTGACAGTGCCGCCGCCGCCGCCGCACTCACGCCAGCCCAGGGCGTGGGCAGCGGCGGCGGTGGCACGCCTGCCGAGGGCGTCAGTGGAGGCGCGGGAGGGACGACGACGGCGGCCGCGCTGGCTGCGGCGGCTGCGACGGCCGCGGCGGCGGCGGCCGCCGCCGCCGCGGCCGTCACAGCCGGCGGCGGGGGCAGGGCGGCCGCCGGGAAGGGGCTCATGGACCAGGACGGCGGCGTGAGGCCTGGGCGGGGGAGGTCGATGGATGGGATGGGATCCGGATGGATGGACCAGAGCGCGTGAGAGACAGGCGACCCGGGGTGTTGCTTTGGCGGGGGACGCCCTCCCACGCCCGATCGGATCGCACAACCCCCATCCCACCAACCAGCCAGGCACGCACCGGGTGTCGCCCAACCCGCAGGTAACTGTGCGGCAGCGGGCAGGCCCGGCACGATGCCGGCGCTGGCCGACGAAGGAGCGGGCGCATCGACGCGCGGCGCGCCGCCGTCGGGCAGGGCCGCCGCCATTGTGTCGGGCAGCGGCAACCCTCGGCAAGTCAGGTGGGGACGGTCACGCCCGCGGGCTGGACTCGCGCATCGCGTGGAGGGTGTGGGTCATTCCCCGGAGGGACCGGTGCGCGCCGCGCGGGGGCCGCCGCGCGAGGAAAGGACCAAACAGTGCTGTCGCCCGCGCTAGCCTCTCTCTCTTTCAACCACCCCCCTCCTCCTCCTCCTCCTCCTCCACCTCCCCGCTCACGTCCCCGCCCTCCTCGTCGTCCACGGCCACGCCCAGCCCCGCGCCAGGCGCCCGCCGAGGCCAGGACGTCACACCCAACCCCCACTCTGACCGGTCCAGCCCGGCCGCCGACGCGACGACGGATCCGATGTCCACGCCCTGCGCGAGCGCGGGCTCGTGGCCGTCGGCAATGAGGGCGCCCGCCCACCGGGACGCCGCCCGCACGACGCGCAGGGCCGGCCGGCCGGGCGGACCGCTGTCTGCCCACTCTTCCAGTGTGAGCTGGAGCGTCACGCCGACCGTGACGTGGCTGCCATCCCGCCACGCGCCGCCTGCGTCCGCCGGCGGCGTGGGGTCGAACGCTGGTGGGGGGTGGTCGCCGTCCGCGGGTGCCGCCGCCGCCGCCGCCTCGCCCTCCTCCTTTTGCTTTCGGGACACAGGACGTGGGCCCTTGGGCTTCAGGCCGGCGGGAGTTAAAGCGGCCAGGGCGTCGAAAGCCGGCGGCTGCACGGTCGGCGCCGACCGGCGGAAGGGAGCGCGGCGCGCGGGGGGCGGGGCGGTCGCCGTCCGTCGCCGGACGGGCCACACTACGACCCGGCGCAGGCCACCGCTCACAGCCACGTCCACGACCGTAGGCGCCGCAGGGCGGGTCGAAAGGACGGCAGGAGGCGCCAGGACGGCCGCGGGCGGGCGGCCGGGCGGGGCGGGCACCGCCCCCCTCGCCCGCCACCCCTCCACCGCCGCGGTCACGGCCCAGCCCGGCGGTGGTACGGCTCCCACGCCCGGTGGCAGGGCACCTGCCGTCACACCACTCGCTGGCCGCCATTTCGTTGGAGGCGGCGACGCGCGGGCGGCCGCCCTGCGGGCGGCTGCGACGGCCGCGCGCGCGGCTGCCAGCCCAGGCGCTGCAGCCACCGCCGCCGCCCGCGCCTCCTCTCGCCGCGCCGCGTGCACGGGCGGGCAGTGGCCAGGGTCCGCGACAAAGGCCGCCACGCGGTGGAGGACGGGCGTGGACGGAGGCTGCGGGGGAGGGGGCGGACCAGGAGGCTCCGCCGCCGCCTGCCCCCCTCCCCCACCGCCAGCCGCCGCCTGCCCCCGCCTCCTCCACGCCCCGCCCGGCGCCGCGGTCAGCCAGGCCGGGGACGGGACGTGCAGGTAGAAGTCCGCGACGACGGTGAAGGCGGGCGACGACGGGTCCGCCCGCCCCGCGTCCACGCGCATCCAGGCGGCCGCGCCCTCCACCCGCACGCGCGACCGGCCGAGCGCGGCCCACAGGGCCGCCCAGCCGGCCGCGCCCACGCCCGCGGCCAGCTCGTCGGACCAGGCCATCCAGGTGGACGGGTCGTCAGGGTCGTCGGCACACCCCAGGAAACCGGCGGCGTCCAGGAAGGACGGCAGGCGGGCCGCGTCGCCCGTCAACAGGCCGCGGCGGAGGAGGAGGAGCGCTCGGTGCGCGGCGGACGCGCCCGCCTCTGCCCGGGCGTCCGCGTGCGGGGCGGGCCGCACGCCGCTGAATTCCTTCAAGCCGGCGGCCTCGGCCACCTCAGCCGCCCGGGCCAGGCGCCGCCTCCACTCAGCGGGCGGAGGGCCGCCGCGCGGGGCGCCGGCCCCGCTCCCAGCAGTCAGGCGGGCGCGCAACGCCTCCCCACTCTCGGCGGGCCCGCCCCACACCTCCTCCCGCGGGTCGGTGACGCCCCAGCCGGGTCCGGTGTGGCCTTCCAGCACCGCCAAAAACGCCGCCAGGTCCCGCTCCTTCTCCTCTTTGGACGGTCGCCGCCCACCAGCCGCTTCGACCGCGGCCGGCGCCGCCGCGCCCCTGCCCGGCGCCTGAGGCGGGCGCTCCGTCCCCGCCACCGCGGCTTCCACTGCCCGGCGCTCCCGCCGGGGGAGGGCTTGGCCATCCAAGGCAACGCGTGCGAGGTCGGCGTCGATTTTCGCCCGCAGCCGGCGCAGGCGGGCGGCCCGGGACGCGAGGCTGCTGGATGAGGGTGGAGGGGGTCGTTGCTGTCGCGGCCGATGGGCGGCGCCGTCGCCGTCGGCGCTCTTTCCTCCGTCGCCGCCGCCCGCCGACACCCTGAATTTAAGGTGCCCTGGACCGCCTCGCCGCGATTGGCCCACGGCATCGGGCGGGCGGGGCGGCGGCCGGGCGGAGGCCGGCCGGCGGAGCGCGTGCATGCGTTTTCCACGAGCCGAACGCTGCTCTAGCCGCGGCTTCAACCTGCCGGAGCTCTCTCTAGAGGTGAAAAAAAGAAAGACAGCCGTGCCGGCCCTTTACAAAACGCAAAAAAAGTCACACCCATCCACGCCGCAGGGCTGCTTGGCATCGCACACCGTGCGATGCAGCAGCGCGGCAGGGGTGTTTGTTCCTATCCATCTCTCTCTCTCGCCGCGTTTTTATGGTTGTTACGATTTTTTTCCTAAACAAAGACAAACAACGGGGGGAATATTGCGCGCGCCATTCGACCTAGCGCAAAAAAAGGGGTCGTCGCGCTCACCAACGATCCTGACCAAATACATGGAAAAAAGTGTGGGGGGAAAGAAGAAGACAGACAAGGAAAAAGAATGAGTCGCGCGCTCACCCGGCACCACCGGCTGCCCGGCGCGCACCACGGGCCGTGCCCCGCCCGCGCGTGGCAGGCGGCGCCATCCCTGCGGACGGCGGCGCCATGGCGGACGACTTGGAGTTTTCGGAGCAGGCCGAGTCCGCGTCGTCGCTGGAGGCGGCCGGGGCGGCGGCGGCGGCGCCCCTGTGACCGCCGTCTGCGGGCCGCCCGCCACCCGCCGGCGGCAAAGGCGGCAGGACGCCCGCGCCCGCAGCGGGCGGCATTAAAGCTGCCGCGACGACGGCGGCACCGACAGGCAGGGCTGGCGGCGGAGGAGGCGGGGACGTCCGTGTCGCGGTGCCCGTGCAGCCGGCCGACCCGCCCGCAGCACCGGCCGACGAGGGCGGGCCGGTCGGGCGGGGCGGGCGCGAGGACGGCCGCGCCGGCGGCGCCTTGGCGCCCACGGGCCGGGACGTGACTTCCGGGACGCCGCCGCCGGCGGAGGGGCCCGTCGCGGCGGTGGTGCCGCCTGCGGCGGCCGCCGCAGCGGCCGCGGCGGCGGCCGCCGCCGCGACCACTCGCGGGTCGGCCGGCGCGCCAAAGACGGCGACCGGGTCCTGCCACCACTTGCCCGGGGTGGGCGCGACGGCCGCGGCCCGGGCGGCGGCGGCGGCCAGGTGCCGGGCGGCCGCGTCGTTTGCCGGCGGCAGCGCCGCGACGGCGCCGCCTTGGCGCGCCGGCCCCGTGCCCGCTGTGGCCGGCGGGGCGGCCGGCGCAGCGGCGGTCGGGCCCGTGCCCGCGGACAGCGTGGTCCCAGGCCGGCCCGAGCTGGTGCCGGGTCCGGCCGCGCCGCGCGAGGCGGCGGCGGCGGCGGCGGCGGCCGCCGTCGCGGCGGCAGCCACCTCCGCCGCGGGCGGCGCCCACGGCCACGGCGCGGGCGGCACGGCCAGGCCGCGCGGCATCACAGCCGGCGCGGGCGGGCCCAGCACGACCGCGGGGCGGGGCGGCGCGGCCGGCGAGCCGCCCGCCGCGGCGGGAGGGCGCGGTGGCGGCAGGGGCGGCGGGCCGGGCGGGGCGGGCGCGGCCGGCGCGGGCGCGCCCGCCGCGGCCGTCGACCCGCCGCTCCCGTTTCCGTTTCCGCCGCCCGCAGACCGCTTGGAGCAGATGGACGCGCGCGCGGCCATGCCGGGCGGCAGGGCAATGCCGACGTGCGGCGGCAGGGCGGGTGCCGCCGCCGCAGGCGCGCCGGACGCGCCCGGGCCGGCGGACGGCGCGACAAGCGCGGGGGCGGCGGCGTGGTGGTGGCCGGCGCCGCGGGGCGGCGCGGGCGGCGTCGCCGCGGGCGGCGCGGTCCACGGCGCCGGTGGGGGCGCGCCCGCACCCGCGCCCGCCGCGCCGGGCGTGCCGGAGCCCCGGGTGCGGGACCGGTCGCGTCCCGGGCCAGACCCGCCGGCGCCCAGCCCGCCGCCGCCGCCGGAGCCGGAGCCCGGCTCGCCGCTCCCGCCCCGCGGAGGGTCGGCGCCCTCACCCGACCCGCGGCCTTCGGCCAGGCCGCCGCCCGACCCGTCCTCGCCCGTGCCCGTGCCGCCGGCTGCCAGGCCGGCGCCACTGCCGGGCGCGTCGGCACCGGACGCGCCGACGGCCGCGACCGCGCGCTGGCGCTTGGCGGGCGGCGGCGACGCGCCCGTGGGGAGCGCGCCCGGCGCGGCGTGCTTTGCGGCCTGGCCGCCGCCCGCCGCCGCCGTCGGGCTTTCCGGGGACCCGCCACCCCCACCGCCGCGCGGGGAAGCGGCAGCATCGTCGCCGGCGTCCTTGGCCCGGTGGTGGTGCCGGTGGTGCTTGTGGTGGTGGTGGTGGTGCGGCCGGCCGGCCGCACCGTCTTCGCCCGCGTCTCCAGCCGCGACCGCCTCCGCCTCACCGCCCGACCCGTCGCCCTCCGCCGTCGCGGCCGCGGCCGCGTGCCTGGCGGTCAGGCGGGCGAGAGCCGCTTCGATGGCTTCCGGGCGGTCGCACGCCGTGACCAGCAGGCGCTGGACGGCGATGGCCCGCCGCAGGTCGTGCGCCTGTTGTTTGGGTGGTGGTGGTGGTGGGAGGAATGAGTGGGTGGGGCTGTGCGCGTGCTCGCGCGGGCGTTTTGGGCACTCATAAACACCGCACACACACCTGTCTCACATACTCCTCCTGGTGCCGCATCATGAGCGACCGCAGGCGGGCGTGGACGTGGCGGCCCAGGACGGCGACGGCGTGCGCGCGCGCGGCGCCCGCCACCGTTGGCAGGCGGGCGACGGGGCGGGCGACGGCGGCGGCCGGTGGTGCGCCCGGAGGAAGGTGGGGAGGCGGTGCGGCAGCAGCCGGGGGCGACGCTGGCGTCGCTGCCGGCGTCGCCGCCGTCGCTGCCGGCGGCCGGGGCTGCGGGCGGACGGGCCAGGCGGCCGCCTGCTGCTGGTGGGCGGCCGCGGCCGCGGCCGCGGCGGCCGCGGCGGCCGCCTGCTGCTGCTGGTGCGCCACCAGAGCAGCGGCTTGCGCCGCCGCAGCAGCCGCGTTCGGGTCGTACTGGCCCTCGCGCAACAGGCGCAAGAGGTAGTCGTCGTATCCGGCGGCTGTTTTGACGTTGTGAAGCGGGAGAGAGGGACAGGCAGGGTGTGAGGCAGGGGGGGGCGGAGGTTGTGGGAAGCCTGGCGGGGCATGCGCCGCGGAGAAAAAAAAACAGCGAGCTGTCGACTCCGCGCCGCGCCGGCCGCGGATGGACTTTTCCGCCCGCGGACGCGCCAGTATTCGGCTAAACACAATCCTGCACGCAATCCGCGGACCCGCCCAGGGCGGCTCCGGCCGCGCACCGGCGCGCCGGCGTGTCGGAGAAAAGCGGCAAGCGCGGGCCCGGCCGCCGCCAGACTTGGGCGCGGCGCGGAGCGCGGCGGGCGCGGCAAGGCCCACAACCAATCTTATTGAGCGGCAGGCACGCACACGCCATCGTTTCGCCCGGATTGGGCATTGTCCGCGCCCGGCGCCCGCGCCGCGGGCGTGTCGGCGTGGTGTGTCATAAAAGCCGCGGCCCCCACACCGGTGTGCCTCACCTCCTGCCGCGCTGAAGTCGAAGCCTGTGTGCGCAAGACTGGCCGAAGAGAGGCCCAGGCTTCCTAGGTTTGCGTACGTGCCGGGCGGAGCCGAGGGAGCCTGGCGCGTTGGGCGGGGAGGGGTGTCGGAAGGCGTGAGCGAGGGGGGCGACGGTTCGCATGCCGAACCGTTGCACGCTTTTTCCCCTCCGCGCGCCGCGGCCGCGGCCTCTCTTACCTGTCCTTTAGGCATTCCCGCAGGTGGCCCAGGCCCCTGGGCCCCTGTCTGGCCCCAGCCCGTGTTGGGCGGGGGGGGCGGAGGCATCTGGGGAGTGTCCGGCGTGAAGGAAAGTTTGGTGGTGTGAGGCGGGCGCCAAAAGTGAAAAGTGCCTCAACACCCCTCGTGCTTTCTGACCTTACACCACACGCCCTCCCCGCCACGCCAGGACCGCCCCGCCCACGGCACACGCCAGGACCAGGGCCACCGCCCCCCACGCGCACACCCGCGCCACGACCGCCCGCCTCTCCTCCCGCCGCCGCAGCCGGCCCGCTCCCCTGGCGAAAGCACCCGTCCCGGCCGCCAGCGCCGCCGCCCGGCCAGCCAAATCGTCCAGGCGTTCCCCACGGCCCAGGGCGCGTTCCAAGGCGTCGGTCATCACGTCCCGCACGTCGTCCAGCTCGCGCGAAATGCGGGAAATGGGGGCGGCGGTGGCGGCAGCGGCGTCGGCCGTCGCCGCGGCCAGCGCCGCGGTCAGCTTCGCCGGGTCCGGGTCGTTCAAATCCGGGAGTGCTGCAATCGCGGCGTCCAGGAAAGCATTGGCAGCGGATGACGTGTGCTGGGCGCCGCCGCCGCCGCCGCCGGCGGTGGTGGTGGTCAGGGGCGCGACCAGGACAAACAGCGGCTGCTGCGCCGGCGCGGGTGCACCCGACGACGACGCGACAGCCGCCACGTGGAACGTCAGGGCGCCCGCCGCTAGAGTTGACCTGGGTGGGGAGGCCGCGTCCAGGCCTGCAGCCACCGTGGGCGCCAGGGCGGCGGCGTCCGTGGCGGGCACGCCGGGCGGGCTGTTTGTTGAGGTGGTCGGGAGGGGAGGAGGTTCAGGACGGGTGCGCGCACGTTTTTTTTTTTTTCGGCCGCCCCCGTGCCTCGCCCCGCCCGCGCAACACGCCTGTAGTCCGCCAGGATCTTGCCGCCCTGTGCAACGGCAGCGTACAGCATTCTGAGTCAGTGCAGATAGAAAGCGAGGCTTGGAAACGGGTTCGAAAGCGCGCTGCCCGGCCGCGCGCTTCAATGCCGCCCCGAATAGAGAGAGTGTGGGGAAGGCCCGACCATCCCCTCACCCTCCCCGCTCTCATTCATCCGTTGTCGGGGGAGGGCGGACGCCCGGCGGACCGCCCAGCACACTCATACCCCCACTGCGCGCACGCACTCCAGGATCCCTCAAAGCACACACGCACGCACACGCACACACCGACCTCCGATGCCGCGCCGGCCGCGCGCCTGGTGGCACGCGGCGGCCCAGGCACGCGCCCTCCCCCGCCTCCTCCTCCTTTTCCTGGCGGCCGCGGTGGCCGCCGCCGCGGCCGCGGCCGCTCCGCCGCCCGTCCTGCTGCGGTCGAGAGAAGTAAACCCGCGTGGGTGAGGAGGGAGGAGAGAGGAGTGGGTGGGTGGGGGTGCCGCGGCCGCCGGTCAAGGTGCGCGGAGGCACCGCGCGGCGCGCTTTGTTGACCAAACCACCACACACCACCACCGCCCCTGGTGTCACACACGCCCCCACCAGCCCGTCCCGCCGCGCCCTGCTCGCCGCCGCCGCCCCGCTGGCCGGCCTGCCCCCACCGCCTGGGGCGGGTCGAGACGACGCCCGGTGGGGTCCGCTGGCCGGCGGCGAACTGGTGAGAGCGCGCCCTTTTGGTTGCGCCCTGGAGGGGGGTGACGGGGGGTGGTGCAGCGCGCGCGCACCGTGCGCTCTCTCATAAAACTCTCCCGCCCCTCTCTCTCTCTCTCCGTCAGTTCATCGTCGCCCTGCACGACGGGGCCGACCCGGACGCCGCCCGGGCCGCCATTGCCTCTGCCGGCGGCATGCCGTCCGTCCACCTGCCCGAAGCCGCCCTCCTGGCCATCCTGCCGGCCCGCGGGGACGGCGGACAGGCGGCGGCGGACGCCCTGGCGGCGAGCGCGCCCGCCACCATCGCGTGGGTCGCGCCCTTCGCGGCACCGTACAAGACCGCGCCCGAATGGGACGCCGTGCTCGCCTGGATTGCAGAGACGAGCGATGCTGGGGACGGCGGCGGCGACGTGGCGGACGGGGGCGAGCCCGGTGCGGCCCGGCCGTCCGCGGCCGCCGCCCTCGGTCCACCGCCGCGGGCGGCCGCGCCATACCTCCGCCCCCCACCCCCACGCACCGCCGCCGCCGCCGCCGCCTCCTCCTCCTCCACGCCACCGCCCACCTGGACCGTCGACATCCTGGTCACGTTCCCGCCCTTGGGCCCCTGGGCGCAGGCCGGCCCGCCCCCGCCGCCGCCGTCCGGCGCGCCGTACGCGCCCGCGGCCGCGGCCGCCGCCGCCTGGGCGCCCGCCATCCAAGCCATCTGCGCCGGCGCCTGCGCCCTGGCGTCCTCCGACTCCCCCTCCGCCTCCCGCCTGTCCATCACCGCGCCCGCGGCCGCCGCCCCCGCCCTGCTCCCCTGGCTGGCCGCCTCCCCAGTCACGCACTGGCTGTCCCCGCGCGCGCGCGCCCGCCCGCGCAACTTTTACGCCGGCGGCATCTGCCAGGCGGGGGCGCCCGGCCGGGTGGACGTCGCCACGGGCGTGACGTGGGAGCCGGCCGGCGGTGGCGGCGCCGTCACGGCCACGCCGCACTGGGCGGCGGGGCTGACGGGCGCGGGCCAGACCCTGGGCATGGGCGACACCGGCCTGGACGCCGACCACTGCCTGTTTCGGGACGGCGGCGTGCCGGGGCCGGGCGCGCCGGGGGCGGCGCCGGCCCGGCCGGGCAGTGATGGCGTGCGGGCGTGGGAGTCGACGACGCACCGGAAGCTGCGGTGCGTTTCTTTTCTCTTGCCCCCCCCCCCCCTCTCGCGCAGGGCGGGGGGTGGAGGGATGGGATGGGATGGGATGGGAGGACAGGACACACCCGACCGACACACGCACCCCACCCCCTCACCCTCCCTCCCCTCCCATCACGCACACTCAGCTACTACCGCATGCTGGCCGACGGCCTGGACGCCAACGGCCACGGCACCCACTGCGCCGGGTCGGCCGTGGGCGCGGTGCTGGACGGCGGGCCGCCGACCGCGCGGCCGTGGAGCGGGTCGGCGCCGGCCGCCCGCCTGGCGTTCACGGACCTGGGCAGCGGGCCGGCGGGGGATTTGGCCGTGCCGCTGGACCTGAGCGCCGACTATTTCAGCCACCACTACAGCCGGTGAGGGCGAGGAGGAGAGAGGAGAGGAGGGACGGGGAGGGGATGGCCGGCGTGCCGCGGCGCTTTTTTGGTTCCGTCTCCCACCTCACCCCCTCCCCCCCCTTTTTTTTCCAGGGGCGCGCGCGTCCACTCGGACTCGTGGGGCACGGACGCGACGGCGTACGACGACATGGCCTGGGATTTCGACGCCTTTGCGGCGGCGCACCCCGACTTTTTGCCCGTCATCGCCGCGGGCAACGACGGCGCCGACGGCGGGGACGGGGCCGTGACGTCCCCCGCCGTCGCAAAAAACGCGCTGGCCGTCGGCGCGACGCTCACGGCCCCCTTTTCCGGGTCGCCCGAATTCGAGGCGGTCGGCGAACGGCGGGACGGCGAGGCGGTGCGCCTGACCGTCAGTGGCGCGGGTCCGCGGCCGGGCGGCGGGCCCCACCGCGCGCTGGCGGCCGGCTTTGGCCCGGCCCTCCCACTGTCGGACGGCCTGGCGCGCCGCTTGGTCGCCGCGGCGCCGCCCGACGCGTGCGCGCCGCTGACCGGCCCCGCCTCCGTGTGGGCGGGCGCCATTGTCCTCGCCACCCGCGGCAACTGTTCCTTTGCGGCCAAGGCCGCGGCGGCGGGCGCGGCGGGCGCGGCGGCCCTGCTCGTTGCGAACAACGGCCCTGGCGGGCTCGTGCGCGCGGCGCCGCCGCCGGCCGGCGCGCCGGCCGGCCCGCTCGCGCCCACGGCTGCGCTGTCGGCTGCGTCAGGCCGGGATGTGGGCGCCGCCCTGGCAGCTGGCGTGAGCTTGACCGGCGTGCTGAGCCGGGAGGCGTTGCCGACGAGTGAGTAGAGAGGGGGAATGAGAGAGGCGCCAGGTTTTTTTTTTTGGTTACCCGCCCGCACTCTCTCACCCTCTCATTGTGCCCCCCCCCCCCCCCCCCTTTATCAAAACATGTGACCCCCCACACAGACCGCTTCGAATCCCTGGCCTACTTTTCCTCGACCGGCCCCACGCCCGACGGCCGCACCAAGCCCGACCTGGTCGCGCCCGGCACCACCGTGTCCGCCTACTCGGACGGCGAGCCCGGGTCGGCCAACTGCGGCCTGGGCGTGGACCGCGGGACGTCGATGGCGACACCCGTCGCGGCGGGCGCGGCGGCCCTGGCCCGCCAGTACTTCAGTGAGGGCTGGCACGTGTCGGGCGCGCCCAACGCGTCCGCCGGCCTGCCTCGCCCGTCCGCGGCGCTGTTGAGGGCCGTCCTCCTCGGCGGCGCCGCCCCCATGCGCGGGGTGCGGCCCTCCAACTCTGGCGCGGTGGACGGCGCGCCGCTCGAGCCAGGCACGCCGCACCCCTCGGCCGCCGTCGGCCACGGCCGCCTGCACTTGGGCCGGGCCCTGCCCCTGGCCCCAGTCAACGCGTCCGTCTGGGGCCTGGCCATCGCCGACGCCGTGTCCTTGCGGTCCCAGGGCGAGGCCGCCCGCTTTTGCGTGCGCGCCGCGCCCGGGCGCCGCCCGCTCTCCGTCACCCTCGCCTGGACGGACCCGCCGCCCTCGCCCGCCGCCGCCACCCCGCTCGTCAACGACCTGGACTTGACCGTGACGAGTGAAGCTCTGGCCGGCTTCCCCCGCCGCGGCAACGTGGGCGCCGGCCCGCCCGACAGGGCCAACACAGTGGAACGGGTGTGGCTGGACGACGGCGGCGGGGCGGCCGGCGGGGAGGTCGTGATCACCGTGAGCGCGGCCCGCCTGCCTGCCGGGCCGCAGGCCTTTGCCCTGGCGGTGCACGTGCGTGGAAAAGAGGGGTGGGGTGGGGGGAGGGAGGAGTGCACGCGCGCCGGCGAAGGGAGGGAAAAACATACACCCACCCACCACCCACCCCACCCCACCCCCCAGGGCGGCCTCGCCTCCCCGCTCCGGTCCGGCCCCGCGTGCGCGGCCCTCCCCATCCCGTCCATCACCTCGGCCCCGCGCCCGCTGACCAATGCCACGACCGCCCGCTTCAGCTGGAGTGCCTCGTCCCCTCCGCCGGCCGGCTGGGAGTGCCGCCTGGCGGGGCCGGGGGGCGCGACGGGCCCGCCCCCGCTGCGCGCCTGGTCGCCCTGCCCACCGCCGCCGCTGACGGCCTCCGGCCTGGCCGACGGCCCGCACGAGTTTGGCGTGCGGGCGGCCGGGTACAGCCTGGCGGACGTGCGGGCGTTCACCGTGGACGCGACGGCGCCCGTGGCCAACCTGACGTCCGTGTCCGCGCCGGTGCCCGGGTCGCCGCGGTCCGCGGCCTTTACCTTTGGCCCCGCAGCGTCGCCCCGCCCCGAGCCGGGCGGCGTGTCTTTTTTCTGCCGCCTGGCCCGCACGTCCCCGCCGCCTGGCCGGCCGGCCGAACCCCTGCCCGTCGTGTCTGGGCTGGGCAACGGCACGTCGCCGGCCGAGCTGGGCGCCTGGGCGCCGTGCGCGTCGCCCCTGCGCCTGGCGTCGCTCGGGCCGGGCGCGTGGGCGCTCAGCGTGCGCGCGGCCGACGCGGCCGGCAACGCGCAGGCGGTGCCGCCCGCCACCGCCGCCTGGACCGTCGCGCTGCCCGGGCGTGTGGCGGCCCTGGCGTCCGCCGTCGCCGGCAGTGCCGGGCGCAGCACCAACGCAAGCACCGGCACCGCCGCCTTCACATTTTTCGCGGCGGGCGACGGCGGCGGCGGCGGCGGCGGCGGCGGCGAGAGCGGGCCGGCACAGGACGCGTCCGACGCGCCCGCCTTCCTCTGCCAGTTGTCGGTCCTGGAAGCGGCGTCCGGTTCCTTCACGCCCACGGGCCCGCCAGCGCCCTGCACCAGCCCCGCCACGTATGGTGGCTTGGCCCGCGGCACCTACCGCTTCGCGGTGGGCCTGGCTGACAACACGACGGCGGCAGGCGGTGGCACCGTCGAGCCGCTGTCGTCGTGGCCCGCCGGCGCGCTCGCGCTCGCTGCCACGGCCGACGTCTCTGTGGCCTCCGACACGCCCACGCCCGGCTTGACGGCTTCCCCGGCGCCCCTGATCGGTGCCACGGACGCGGCGAAACCGCTGACACTGGACTGGGCCCTGGACGGCGGCGCGCCGCTGCCCACCGGCGGCGCCTACGCGTGCTTGCTCCAGGGCCCGCCGGCCGCAGCGTCCACCGTCGGGCAGGCCTGGGTCGGCGACTTCGCCCCGTGCGCGCCGCCCCTGACCCTGCCGCCCCTGCCCGACGGGTCGTACGCTTTCCGTGTGGCCGTCCAGTCTCCCGACGGCTCGCGCGGCCCGCCCGCGTCCGCGGCTTTCGTCGTGGACGCGGCGCCGCCGGGCGTTGACGCCGTGGCGTGGGCCGACGCGGCGAGTGGGCGGGCGGTCGGCCCGTCGCCGGGCACGCTCTGTTCCATCCGCGCGTCCGCTCCCGCGTCCCTGCGCGCCACGCCCACCGCGTCAGACGGCGTGCTTGGGTCAGGTGTGGCCGCGGTGTACTGCCGCCTGGTCCTGGACGGCGGCGCCGCGGGCGTGGCGGGCGTGGGTGGCGGCGGCGGCGGGCGGGGCGCGGCGACGGAGAGCGCGCGCGCGCGCCGCACGCTGGCCGCCGCCGCCTCTTCGACGGACGGCTGGGAGCCGTGCGCGGCCGGCCTGGACGTCAGCCTGACGACACCAGGCGACCACACGCTGCAAGTGCGGGCCGTGGACGCGGCGGGCAATGGCGGGGCGGGCGTCGAGTGCGGCCTGCGCGTGACTGGGGACGGGAGTGGGGTGCCTGGCGGGCGGGGGGGCTTGGCCGCCGCCGTCGCCGCGGCCGTGCTCGCCGGCCTCGGCCTCCTGGCGGGCCTGGGCGTCACGAGCGCACTGTAATCCTCAACTCTATTCTTTTTTTTTCATGGCGCCCGCTCACGCCGGCACGCAGCCAACACGCCTTCCGCCGCGGCGGCGCCGCCGTCCTGCCCGCCACCGCGCTTCCCGGCCCCGCCCACGTCCGCCGCCAAGCCGGCGCCGTCGATGTCCGCCCGGGCCGGCGTCAGGTACTTGCCGACGGTCAGGACGAGCCCCGACCCGTCGCCCAGGCCGTACACGGACTGGATCAGGCCCTTGCCGTACGTGCGGGCGCCCTTCCTCCCGCCCACCAGCACCGCCCGACAGTTGGCGCGCAGGCCGCCCGCCGCGATCTCCGCCGCCGACGCGGTCCGGCCATCCACCCAGACGGACAGAGGGAGCGTGGCCGCTTCCGGCGGAGGCGGCGCCAGGGCGGGGGCGCGCGCCGCCGGCGCGGACAGCGTGCGTTCGGCGGCCGGGGACGCGCCCTTTGTGATCGCGACGGGCGCGCCGGGCGGCAGGAACAGCGCCGCGACGGCCACGCCCTCCGACACGAGGCCGCCCCGGTTGCCGCGCAGGTCCAGCGCCAGCTCGGAGACGGGGTGCGGGCCGGACGTGAGCTTGTGGAGGGCGGCCACCGTGTCCGCCCGGGCGGTGGCGGTGAAGGAGGTGAGGCGGATGACGCCCAGGCGGCCGCCGGCCTCCGTGCGGTATGAGACGGGCGAGGGCGCGGGCGGGGGCGGCGCCGCGTCCGCTTTCTGCTGCGGCAGGGTCACGCCCAGGCGCACGCGCTGCCCGTCCGGGTGGGCGACGTCCACGTCCACGCGACCGGCCGCCTCCGCCGCGGACCGGATGCGGGCGGCCGCGCCGCCCGGCGGTTCCGCGAGCGGCAGCGCCTCCCCGCCCACGCCCAGGACTCTGTCGCCCTGGCCCGCGCCGGCCACCGCGGCGGGCGAGCCGCCCACCAGGCCCACCACCCACACACCGCCCGGGGGCGGGGAGCCCGGCAGCGCGGGCGGGGCGGCGGCGGCGGCGGGCGACGGCGGGGCGCCGACCTTCCTCAAAAACTCGTCCCCACTGCCCAGGTTGAGGCCGACGCCCGAGAGGTCGAAGCGGGCCATGGCCGCGAACTCGGCCGGGTCGGCGTACCGGGTGTACGGATCGCCGCGCAGCCCAAAGGCGAGCATGGCGCGCACGGCGCGGCGGGCGGCGGCCAGGTCGCGTGGCGGCGGGTGCAGGGCGGACGCGAGGGCAGCGTCCCATCGCGCGCGGTCAAAGCCGCGGCTGTTTTTTTTGGTTTGGGGGGCGGGGTCGTTTTTTGAGAGGGAGGACGTGTGTGTGTGTGAGGCGCGCCAGGAGGGAGCCCCTGCACCAGGCGACGACGTTAGTGTCAAAGCAAACTCACCCCCGGACGTCGACGTAGTTTTGGGAGACGACCTCGTGCACCTCCTCCAGCAGCGCGCGCGCCGCGGCGGCGGCGGGGTCGGTGTCGCCGTCGCCGCCGCCGCCCGCCGTCGACGCAGCGCCGCCAAGCAGCACGGAGTTGACGGCTGCATCGCCTGCTGCTTGCGCGGTGCGCACAGCGGACAGGAGGGCGTCCTCCGCCAGAGACGCGGTCGTGGCGGTGAGGGACGGGGGTGGTGGGGGGGGCTGCTGCGCCGCCGACGACGCGTCGCCGCCGCTCAGCAACGCCCCGCCGGCAACCAGGGCCGCCGCCGCCACCGCCGCCAGCCTCTGTGCTAGACTTCGTGGTCCACTCGCTGGACTAGGCGTGTCGGACGGGGAGGGGACAGCCGCGCAGGGCGGCGGCAGGCGGCGGTGCGGAGCAATGCGCAGCGTCGGCGGCGGTGGCAGCACGCCTCCCCGGCCGCCTCGCCCGCGCACCGCCCGGGCGGCGGCACAGGGAACAGCCACGCCAGCCAGGCGTGCGTGGCCGTGGCCGCGCCGGCACGGCTCCATGTGGGAGGGGGTGGAGGAGAGCGTGCTGCCGTGCTGCCGAAAAAAAAAAAACGGGCGAGTGTTGTGTTGAGGATGGTGTTGTCAACCTAGCCAGTCCTCTCCCCCCTTCTCTTTCCTGCTCGTCATCTTATAGTCTGCGCCGCCGGAGGCGTCGCGTCACACACGCACCCGCCTCCCTTTCCGCGCGCACCAGACAGCATTTAAGCAACAGAACAAAAAAAAGCTCATTGTTTCACACGCGCCCGGTCCCGCCTCCCCCTCAAAACGTCCATCATCCCCCCACATCCCCTCCCTTCACTCTTTTTTCTCGCCCTCCTCCTCCGCCGCCGCCGACTTCAACTCCTTCTCAAACTCCTTGGCCGCCGTCTGGAAAGACTTGGCCGTCTTGCCCAGCTCTTTACCCAGGGACGGCAGCTTGGAAGGACCTGTCGTTGCGTGTTTAGAGAGAGGACGGTGAGGGGGGGCGTGTGCGTTCCCTGCCCAGCACAAGGGGCGTGGTTGTTGCCCACGCGAGCCGCCCGTCCACCGACAACGCACCAAAGATCAGGGCCGCCACGCCCGCGATGACGGCCAGCTCGGGCAAACCCAGGCCGAACAGGCCCCGGCGGACGACGTCCTGTGTGTTGGGTGAGGAGAGAGAGCGGGGCGGGTGGGAGAGGGTGAGGTTTGGTCGGGCGGGGACAGCGCAGCCAATTGGGTCTAGTCGCGCCCGCTTGCTCGAGGCCACCACGCCCGGCGCGGCTCCACCCCGCGCGGCGCCATCGTTCCTCGTGTGCGCCGCATTCCCGGCCATCCAGCCGTGCAAATCAAAACCCCCCGAAAAACGCACCCGCTCCAGTGGCGCGGGCACCAGACTGGCGCCGCCGAGCGGCGCCGGCGGCACGCGCGCGGGCACCAGGGCGCGGCCAGCAGGCGGGCGCGTCAGAGCGGCGGCTTGCCGAGAGGAGGTAGTGGTCCGCGAGGTCGCGGGCATGCGTAAAGCGGCGGACATGGCGCGGGGTTGAGGGGGTCGTGCGCGTGGACGAAACAACGAAAGTGTGGGAAGGGTGAGAGAGGTGTCCAAAGGGAAGAAGGCAGGCGGCGGGGGTGGGGCGGGGGAGCTGCACTCTCCCCACTCTCTTAACTGACGACTGCCCTGACCGCGAAAACGGAAGACATGACGGCGTCGCCTTCCCCCTCCACCGCCGTCGCCACCGCCCTGGCAGCAGCTAAGGTCGCCCTCGCATGCGAGACACCGCCGCCGTCTTTGGCGACGCTCCACGCCCGCGGCGCCGCCGCCCAGCGCGCGGGTGACCCGGCGACCGCGGCCGCGCTCTACGCGCTCACCTTGGACGCCGCGGCCAGCCGCGGCGTCACGCACGCCGACCTGCACGTCACGGCGGCCAACGCGGCGGCGGCCTGGCTGGCGCTCGCTGATGAGGAGGGCGGCGGCGCGGCCGCCGCGGCGGCCGTGGCGGCCGCGGCGGCCGCGTGCGCGGGCGCGGCCGCGGCCGTGCGGTCGGGCCGCGCGCCCCGCGCCTCCCTCGCCCGGGCGACCGCCCTGCACGGGGCGGCCCTGGCCAAGGCGGGCAAGGCGGCCGCGGCCGCGCGGGCTGTGCACACGGCTCTGGGTCTGGCGCCCGGGGACGCGCGCGTGAAAGCCCTGCACGCGGCCGTGGTGGTGGGGGCGGGCGCGCCGGCGCCGCCCGACGCGCCGCGGCCGCCGCCGCCCTCGCTGCTGCCGACCCGCCTCCTCACGCCGGCCGCCGCGCGCGCAAACCCGGCCACCCGGGACACGTTCACCCACTTGGAGGTGGCGTGCGATGTGGAGGCGCCCGCCCGCGCGCTGGCGGCCCTGGCAGACGGACGGCGGACGGCGGCGCTGGAGGGCGCGGTGCGCGCGGCCGTCCGCGCCGTCGCCGCGGCCGGCGCCGCGCCCGCCGTCCTGGACCTGGGCGGCGGCCTGTGGGCGGGGAGGCTGGCTGTGGCCGGCGTCCAGGCCGGCGCCCGCCGGGCGGCGGTCCTGGAACCGCGGCTGTATCTGGCGGCGGCGGCCCGGGCGGCGGTGGACGGCGGACACAGCGGCGGCGGCGGTGGCGGCGGCGGCGGCGCCGCCGCCGCGCCCCACATCTCCGTCCTCCACGCCGCGCCCACGTCCCTCCGCCCGGGCGCGCCCACCAACCCTCCGCCATGCAACGTCGTCGTCTTAGCGGGCCTGATCACCGACTGCGGCCTGGGCGGCGGCGTCCTGCCCGCCCTGGCCGCGGCGCGGGCCGCGGGCCTGGTGGTGGGCGGCGCCGCCGCCCGCTTCGTCCCGGCGGCCGTGTCCGTCTGGTTCCAGCTGGCCTCCATCGTGTGCGATCCGTCGTGCACGGCGGGCCTGGACGTGACCGCGGCGGACGCGCACCGGGCCGGAGCCGCGTGCAGCGGTGGGTGGGGCCCGGGCGGGGCGGACGGCGGGCCGGTCGCCGGCCGCGGCCGCGCCGGCGCCGCCCTCCACCCGGCCGACTGGGTGCCGCTCTCCGCCCCCGCCGCCGCGCCCGGCCTGTCCATTGGTTTTGCCGACCCGCCCACGCGCGCGGGGGAAGGCACCATCACCGTTCCCGTCACGGCGGCCGGCACCGCCAACGCGGTCGTCGCCTGGACGCGGTGGGACGTGGGCGGCGACGGTGGGGGAGGAGGGCTGGAAGACGCCGCCCGCCCGCGGACGGCAGCAGACGCCGCGGCTGCCGCGGCAGCCGTGGCGGCGCACGGCCCGCGCCGGCCGGGGGACGGCCCGCCATCGACTGGACCCGTCATCTACTACCTAGGCGGTGCCCTGGACGTGAGGGCGGGCGACGCCGTCGCCCTGCGCGTCGCGCACAACACGGCGGCGGTGCGCTTTGCGTTTGCGACGCCGCCGCCGCCGCCGCGCAGCGTCCGCCCCACCCCGCGCGCCCTCGCGCCCGACCCGGCCTGGCCCCGCTTTGCGTTGGCCGCCCTGACGGACGGTCCGCGCAACGCTGCTTTTGCCGGCGCCATCGAGAGAGCTGTCCTCCGGGCGCGCGGGCGGGCTGACGACGGCCGAGTGACGGCGCTGTGCCTGGGCGCGCCCGCGGGCCGGGCCGGCTTCTTGGCCGTCCTCGCCGCCCGCGCCGGCGCCGACGCCGCCGTCGCCCTCGAACCCCTGCCCTCCGCCGCGGACCTGCCTCGCACCTGGGCCGCGGCCGCGGGCGTGGCGGACCGAGTCACGGTCCTGAGCGGGGGGGACGCGTGCACGCCCGCCACGCTGCGCACGACGGGCGGCGGCGCGTCCCCTTTCCCACCGTCCGGCGTCAACCTTTTCATCTCCGACGCCTGGGACGGGGCCCTGCTCGGCCACGCGGCGGACGCGATCCTGGCCTCAGCCCGCGCGGCGGTCGGGTGCGCGGACCCGGTCGTCGTCCCGGCCCGCGCCCGGCTGTGGTGCGCGGGAGTCTGTGCGGAAACGCCAGGCCGGGCGGGCGGGGGCGGCCACCACCCCCACCCCCTGGACGCCTTCCGGTGGGCGCCCACCCCCACGCCGCTCAACCTGGACGAGGAGCCGCACGCCCTGCTGACGGAGCCGGCCCTGGTGCTGGAAGCGGTGCTGGACGCGCCGGAGGGAGGGAGCGGCGGGCCGCCGGCCCAGTCCGTCCCGCGGGCGTCCACCCCGCTCGAGCTCCCCGTCGTCGCACCCGGCCGCCTGACGGCCGTCGCCCTGTGGACGGACCTGGTCCTGGATGGCGACAGCGTGTACACGACAGCACCGAGCTACGCGCGCGCGGGTGGGGCGCTGACCTTCGACCCAGCGAGCGGCGGCGGACGCGGGCGTGGTGGTGGAGGGGGCGAGCCACCCACACCCGCGCCCGCCGCCACGCCTCCCCCGCGCCCGCCGCCCCCGCCTCCCGCCGTCGGCCAAGCCATGCAAGCCCTGGACCGGTGGGTGTTCGTCCAGCCCGGCACGCCCGTCCGCCTGGTCGCCCGGTTCGGGGCGCCCGCGCCCGGCAACGCGGCGGGGCTGAGGCTCGCGCTGCGCCGCCCGCCGCCCCCGCCGCCCGCCGCGGCGCCGCCGCCGCCCGCGCCGGCGTGCCCGCCCTCCTCCGGCTGGGCGGCCCGCCCGCCCTGGTGTGAGGCCTGGGGCGGCGGCGACTCCATTGAAAACCCGCACGTGCAGCGGGTGCGGTATGGGGAACTCGTCGTCCAAGACTGGCTTGCGCGCGTGCGGGCGGGCGCGACGGGGAGGGAGGGCGGGCGGCGCGGCGGCGGGGAGGGGCGCGCCCGCGCCCTGCCCTGGGACCAGGGCGACGCGTGCGACGACGACGACAGCGACGGCGACGAGGACGACCCGGCCGCGGCCGCCGCCGACGCGGGGCGGGCGTCCATCGTGGACGACCTGCGGGCGGTCGGCCCGCACGCGGGGTGCCTGGGCCTCCACCCGGCGCCGGTCGCGGCCGCGGCCGCGGCCCTGGCCCTGGCGGAGGCGCTGCACGTGGCGACGCGGGTGGAGGGCGGCGGGGTGTACGGCGGGTCAGCCCCGCCGCCCGTGGAGGAGGTGGGCGGCGCGTGGGCGGGGACGCGGCTGGTGTGACACACAGAGGCAGCGCCTGTGTGACACCCCGCGGCGCCTCGCCGGCCCTCCCTCCACACCGCCCTCTCTTCCCCAAACCCGGCCCCTTCGCCGCGCGACCCGCCCTTCTTTTCACTCCCAACCTTTTCGAAACCATGCCGAAGGCCCTCATCCTCGTCGGCGGATTCGGCACGCGCCTGCGGCCGTTGACCCTGGTGCGTGATTGGCTGCGGGGCGGCCGTCCTCCGGCGAGCGAGCGCGCAAGGGATGCAGGAGGGGCCGCCGCTCGTGCTTGCGGGGCCGCGCACGCGCATCCCACCCCTCCCCTCCACCCGCCGCCTCCATGTGCGGCGTGGAACACCCGCTGCGCTGCTCCAGCCGGCGATGAAGGGGGCAATGCGGTGGCCCGGCCTGCCGCACGCGCGCTCTTTTGCCTCGCGCTCCGCACGCCCGCTGGGGCAAGGGAGCGCGCAGACGATTGCTGTCACGTCTGCTTCGCCGCCCGCCGCCTCCGCCCGCCGCCCTCTCACCCGCCCCCATTTCCTTCCCTCATGACGCGCAGACTGTGCCCAAGCCCATCGTTGACTTTGCGAACAAGCCCATGATCATCCACCAGATCGAGGTGAGGGTGGAAGAGAGAGAGGGCTGGCTAGCGTGAGCGCGCACAGGCCTCCCTGCCCGCGTGGGGCCATCGGCACAAGCGCGCGCAGAGAGGGGGGGCGAGCGCTGCGAGCGTGCCGCCGTCCTCCGCCGGCCGCCGTCTCCTGGTGAACGGCCAGGACAGACCTGCTCCCCCCAGGCGAAAGGCGGCGGAGACGGTTGGTGTCGCCTTCCCTCGCGCGCCTGCCCGTCCTCTCTCTGTGCGCGCGTTGCTCCGGCTGGGGCGCCCTCCCCTCCCTCGAGCACACCACACTCACGCCCGCCCCGCAAAAACACTCAACACAACCAGGCCCTCAAAGCCGCGGGCGTGGACGAAGTCGTCCTGGCCATCAACTACCAGCCCAAGGTGTGTTGGTGGAGTGGGGTGCGAGGTGGGAGTGCGCGTGTGCGTCCCATCCATGCGCCCAAGCCAGGTTGGGATTCTCTCTCGGGACAGGGCGAGGCAATTGCCCCTCGTCCGTTCCCCGCCGCGCCTGCGGCGGTTGCTGACCTTTCCTGCCCCGCGCACCTCCCCCTTTGTGGAGTGAGGACGCTCATGCTCTAGTCGGGCGGGCGAAAGTGGCGGGAGCGGCCCCAACTGCACGCGTGGCCTTGTGTGGTCACAAAAACGCGCGCGCGCACGCGCGCGGCGCGCGTGCAGGCCACATAGCTGGCGCTGCTGGGCAGCACACGCACCCCCGTCCTCGTCTCATTTTTTGCCGTCCGCCCTCCCCTACCCCGCCCACGCCCACACGCCCAGGTCATGATGGACTTCCTCAAGGAATGGGAGGCCAAGCTGGGCGTGAAAATCACGTGCTCCCAGGAAGACGAGCCCATGGGCACGGCCGGCCCGCTCGCGCTCGCGCGCGACATCCTCGCCGACGGGTCGGGCGACCCCTTCTTCGTCCTCAACTCGGACGTCATCTGCGACTTCCCCCTGGCCGACATGCTGGCCTTCCACAAGGCCAAGGGCGCGGAGGGCACCATCCTCGTCACCCGCGTCTCGGACCCCACCAAGTACGGCGTCGTCGTCACGGACGCGGAGGAGCGCGTCGAACGCTTTGTGGAAAAGCCCAAGACGTTTGTGGGCGACAAGATCAACGCGGGCATCTACTGCCTGTCCCCCTCCGTCCTGGACCGCATCGAGCCGCGCCCCACCTCCATCGAAAAGGAGACCTTCCCGGCCATCTGCCGGGACGGCGCCCTGTTCGCGTACACCCTGCCCGGCTACTGGATGGACGTCGGCCAGCCGCGCGACTACCTGACGGGCCTGGAGCTGCACCTGGCGTCCATGCGCCGCAAGGAGCCGGCGTCCCTGGCGTCGGGCGACGGCATTGAGGGCAACGTCCTGCTCGACCCGTCCGTCGTCATCGGGCGGGACTGCAAGATCGGGCCCAACGTGTGCATCGGCAAGGGGTGCGTGATCGGCGACGGCGTCCGCATCCGGGACGCCGTCCTGCTCCACTCCGTCAAGGTCAAGGACTACGCCCGCGTCGCGGACGCGATCCTGGGCTGGTCCTCCTCCGTCGGCCGGTGGTCGCGCGTGGAGAACAAGGCCGTCATCGGCGAGGACGTGCACGTGAAGGACGAGGTGCTGCTGAACGGCACGGTCGTGCTGCCGCACAAGGAGATCAAGGAGTCGCAGCTGGAGCCGGGCGCGATTGTGATGTGAGCGCGCGTGTGTGGAGTGCGTGCTGTGCGCTGGGCGCGGGTGTGTGCGTGTGTGTGTGAGGTGAGGGAAGGGGGCAAGGCGCGCGGCCGTGTGCCGCGCCTCTCTCTTTCCCTTCCATCCAAACCCGCGCCCGCCCGCGCGCGCGCGCGAGGTGCGGTGGCGGGGCGGCATTGTTTTTAGGGACACAAAAAGCGTGTGTGGAGTGCCCTGGTCCGGGAGATTCTTTTTGCGTGGGTGAGTAAAGATGGGGTGCGCGCGTTTGTGTGTGTGTGTGTGTGTGTGTGTGTGTGTGTGTGTGTGTGTGTGTGTGTGTGTGTGTGGCGATTCTGGCGTGTGCTTTGTGGGCGGCGTTCCGCTTGCGGCGGGACGGGGGCGTGAGGGAGGTGGGAGGGGCGGGGCGGGGGCGCGTTTTTTTTTCTTCTCGCTCGGGAGGGAGAAGTGAAATGAGAAAAAAAGGAACACGGTTTGTTTCTTCACGCGCGTAACACACACGGCAAGGCAGGGGGGGAAATCACAGACGGATGAGGGACACAGGCGGCGGAGGCAGGCGGGGGGCAGGGGTTGGAGGAGGGAGGGGTGCGGCCAGACCCGTCCTCCGCGATTCCCTCCTCTCCCCATCCCACTCCAACCACCCGCACCCGCGCGCCGCCCCTCCCTCTTTCTCTCTCTCTCTCTCTCGCACACACACACACACACACTCCTTCACACACACACACACACACACACACACACACACACACACACACACACACACACACACACACACACACACACACACACACACACACACACACACACACACACACACACACACACACACACACACACACACACACACACTCCCTCACACACTCCCTCACACACCTCCTCAGTCCGCGTACGGCGACACGCCCGCGTCCGTGATGCAGAAGGACGCCTCGGCCTCCGGCAGGGCGGGCGCCTGCACGACCTTCAGGACGCGCTGCTCCGCCTTGCCCTTGCGCACCGCCAGGCGGACGGTGGACGCGTGCGCCAGGACGTGGCCGCCGATGGCTTTGTAGGTCGGGCCGAACGCCATGCCGGACGGCTCGGCCATCACCAGGTTGGTGCACAGGACGGCCGCGTTAAATTCAGACGCGATCTTCGACAGGCGGGCCAGGTGCGCCGCGAGCGTCTGCTGGCGTTCCGCCAGCTCGCCACGCCCTTGGAAGTCGACGCGCAGGTTGGCGGTCAGGGAGTCGACGATGACCAGGCGGACGGGTTCCTGGAGTGGAGGGCGGGTGGGTGGGTGGGGGGTGTGGGGGAGGCGGGCGTGAGGATGCATGGATGGAAAGCAAAAAAACACAACCCGCCCCCCGCCCTGGAAACCAAGGCACACAGAAACGCGCCTCCGCCATCTTGGCCTCCAGCCCGTCCAGCAAGGCGTCTTGCTGCTCAAAGGTGAAAGCCCGGGCGTGCAGGATGTTGTCCAGGACCGCGTCCGCGTCCAGCCCGAAGCGGCCGGCGATCGGGCGGACGCGCTCGGGGCGGAACGTCCCCTCCGTGTCGATGACGGCGACCTTGCCGGCGGCGCCGCCGGCCCCGACGGGCAGCTGGGCCGTGACGCACAGCGTGTGGCACAGCTGGGTCTTGCCCGTCCGGTACTCGCCGTACACCTCCGTGATGGCCTGCGTCTCCAGGCCGCCGCCGAGGATGGCGTCGACGTCGGCCGCGCCCGTGGAGATGCGCAGCACGTCCCGGGCGCGGACGGCTTCCACCTCGCGGGCGGACGTCCAGTCGAAGCCCGTGGCTAAGGCGCGGGCGGCTTCCGTCATCTTGTCGACCTTGGCCTCGGACAGGCCCTTGATTTCCGACAGTTTCTGTGATGGGTGGAGGGGTGGGGAGGGGGTTGAGAGCGGAGAGAGATGGAAAAAGAGCGCGCGCGCACAAGCTCCCGCCGCCCGCCGCCCACACCCCACACACAAACAACTCACGCGCTTGGTGTTCATGAGGAAGGACTTGACGGTGTGGTAGCCGGCCTCCTTGGCCTTCTTGATGTCGCCTGTGTGTGTGTGTGTGTGCGGCAGGGGACGGTGGAGGTGAGGAGGGTGAGAGGAACGACGGGGCGCAGAGCGCGAAAAAAAACCTCTCTCTCAATGCGGACGCACGCCCGCCGCCCGGCCTTCCACTCCGCCCCGACGCCTCGGACCCATGTGAAGGCCTTCCCGAGGTCCGGCACGCTCGGCGAACGTGGCGGAGGGGGCGTCAGAAAACCAAAACGGCATCGCCTCCGAGCACAGCACGCGCGTCGTGCGGGGCGCCGCTCCGCTCCACGGCTGCGCGGTCAAGCGCCCGCCGTCGCGCACGTCCCTCCCCCACCCTCGGCACCCTCCAAAACCGCTCGCCAGGTCCGCATACACATACACACACGCACCGGCGTTGACCCCCAACTCCTGCAGCTTCTCGATGGGGTCGACGTCGTCGCCTTCTTCCGGTAGCGCTGCCGCGTCGGGCAGCGTCGCGGCCTCGGCCGCGTCCACGGCGGCCACCTCTTCAGCCGCGTCGTGGGCGGCGGTGGTCACCGGGGCGACCAGCTCGGCTTCCGTGGCCATGCTGAGTGTTGGTGAGTGGGGGTGGTGGGCGGAAAGGGCGCCTCCCGGGAAAAGGGGGCGGGAAGAGAGAAAATTGAGGAGTGATGAGGGGGGCGCCTTCGCGCCGTTTCTCAGAGGCCTTCTTGCACCACGACCACCACCCACCCCTCTCCGTCTCCCTCCCTCTCCCTTCCTCCCTTCCCCATCCCCGCCTCGCCCCTCATCTCAGACAGCCAGCGCCGCCACGCCGTTCGTTGCCTCTTCCACAGGTGCAACCACCCGCTTTCCACCAAAGTGCGCCGACCACTCAAACACCGCGGCGCACCGCGCCCGCCACGCCGCGGCCGCCCGTCCGTCCCCTCCGCCACCTTCCAGCCGCGACAGCAGGCGCTCGACCTCGACAGCGGCCGCGTGCGCGCCGGCCGCGTCGGCCGCCGGGTCCGGGTCGGGCAAGGCAGCGACCAAGTCGGCGGCCGTGGCGGGCCCGGGCGCGCCCAGGACGTCGACGGCGGACGCGGCGGCGGACGCGAGCGCGCGCGCGTCGCGCGCGGCGGCGGCAGCAGCCGTCGCCGCCGCGTGCAGGGCGTCCGGCCCCGCGGCGTCGCCGCGCAGTTCGGCCACGCCGGCCTCGACCACGGCCCGCAACGCAGGGTGCGTGGCTTCGCCCAACAAGCGCGGGCATTCGACGACCGCACGCAGGGCGAGCGCCCGGGAGCCGTGGTGGTCGGGGCCGAGCGCGGCGGCCGAGGCGCGGGCCGCCCGCACCATCAGCAAGGGCTTCCCGCGCCGGGCGGCGACCTCAAAGCACAGGGCGTGCGTGTCTGGGCAGGCGGGCGCGTGCGCGGCCAGCAACGCCGTCAGTTTGGCGGCCTCCCCCAGCGGGTCGGCCGTGGCGGCCAGGGCCGCGCCGTCGGGGTCGGGATCTTTTTTGGCCGCGCGCGCCGACCCGCCCCGTTTCCCGCCGCCGCCGGGCTTGGCGGCGGCCGCCGCCGCAGCCGCAGCCGCGGCTTCCGCGCGCTCGGCCTCGGCGGCGGCCGCCGCGGCTTTCCGCGCGGCCGCGGCCGCCTTCTCCGCGCGCGCCGCCTCCTTCTTTGCTTTCTGACGGGCGCGCTTGCGCTCCTCCGCGCTCAGCCCTTCGTCCGCGTCCGCCGCAGCCGCGGCGGCGGCGGCGGCGGCGGCGGCCGCTTCGGACGCCCGGCGCTCGTCGTCCAGGGCCAGGTACACACGGACGGCGCCCGCCGCGGCGGACGCGAACGCCCCCTCGGACCGCAGGACCGGGCCCGTGCGCAGCAGGTCGGCGTACGTTCGCAGCGTGCACTTGCGGACGCAGTAGCCGTGGAAGTCGAAGGCGTCCTCGTCGAAGGTGTCAAAGTGCTTGATGGTGGACGTGAACGCTTTCAAGGCAGGGCCGTAGCGTCCGGCGGACGCGGCGGCGTCGCCGGACGCGAGCTCAAACCACATACACTGCATTTCCGACAGCCCGCCGGCGCCGCTCGCCTCCGCGTCCCGGGCAAAGCGCGCGGCCGTGGCGGACGCTTTGGCCGGTTCGCCCGCCGCAAAGAGGGCTTGGGAGGCCAGGGAGTTCAAGTAGCGGTCGGAGGGGTCGAGGGCGGCCGCGGCCACGGCGGCCGCGGCCGCTCCGCGCGCGTCACCGGCCGCGGCCAAGACGCGGGAGCGGGCGGACAGGACGTCGGCGCGCGTGCCGGCGTCGCCGTCGGGGCCCAGGGCGGCCTCGGCGCGGTCCAGGGCTGCCAGTGCTTCGCCTGTCCGACCCAAGCGGGCGGCGTGCTGGCCCAGGACGAGGCAGGCGCCCGCGAGTTGGACGGGGGTGGGCGCAGGCCGGGCCGGGCGCGGGAGGGGGGCGCCGGCCGGACCCGCGGCCGCGGCGCCTGCCGGCGGCGGCGGCAGCGCCCCCGTCTCCCGCAGGCCTGCCTCGTACGCCGCGAAGAGCGCCCCCAAAGCAGACGCTTTGGCCGCGTCGCCGGCCTCGCCCCCCGGCCCGCCGCCCGGGTAGAGCGGCGCAAGGTCGGAGAAGAGCGAGGGCGCGCCGCGCTCCAACAGGAAGCGGGCGTACGCGTCGGCGGCCGCGGTGAAGGCGTCGCCCGCTGCTTCGTAGTCCAGGACGCACCGGCGCAGGGCGGGGACGGACGGGTGGGCGGCGATGAGGTCGGCGTACAGGGCGCGGAGGCCGTCCCGGGCGGCGTCCGCGCCGCCGCGCCCCACAGCGCACGCTTCACGCGTCGGCCGCCCGCACGCCGGCAGGCCGCGCGCGGCCCGCAGCCCGTCGTGCGTGGACAGGTCGGCAGGGCGGCCGTCCAACAGCTCCCGCCACGCGGCCCCCGCTTCGTCGGCCCGGCCCAGGGCGGCCAGGCAGGCGGCCCGCTGGGCCCGCGCGCCGCGCACGTCCTTCACGCCGAGCGGGCTCGCCCCCAGCAACGCGTCCAGGCGCGCCAGGGCCGCCGCCGCCTGGCCCGCCTCGGCCTGGATGGACGCCGCGTACAGCGCGCATTCAGACCGTTCGTACGCGGCGGCGTTGGCGGCCTGGGCGGCGGCGGCGGCGGCGGCAGGGGTGGGCGGGGTGGTGGTCGACGCGGACGCGGCCGCGCTCGTCGCCCCCGCCTCCGCCTCCGCCACGCCCGCCCACTGGTCCAGGACCGCGACCGCCATGCCCGGCTCGCCGGACATGTGGTACCCCACACTCATGGCCGTCCAGTTGTGCTGGGCCGTGGCGCGGGACGCCAGCAGGGCGTGCCGGGTCTCGGCGTACCCGCCCCACTCGCGCGTGTGGGCCTGGAGTTGGGCCAGGTCCCGCTGCACCTGGGGCTGGCCGGCCGGGTCCAGGCGCAGCGCGTTTTTGTAGCATTTGATGGCTTCCTCGTAATTGCGGTCCGCCCGGTGGAGCAGGCCGTACACGTGCCAGGCGACGGTGGAGCCGACGTTTGTGCGGAGGGCCTGCTTGGCCAGGGCGTGCGCGTCGTCGCGCTTGTCCAGGCCGGACAGGACGAGGCCCTTCATGGCAATGGTCTCCGCGTGGTTGGGGAATTTTCTGCGCGGAAAAGAGCGCGCGCGTGTGTGGGTGGGTGGGTGGGTGGGAGGGTGGGTGGGTAGGTGGGTGGGTGTGGCGTGTGAGAGAGAGACACTCACGGGTGGGGGATGGAGATGGAGACGCGAAGCGCGCAAAGGCTGGGTCGCCGCGCGGCGCCAATTCGCGCCAGCTCTCCCCCCTTTCCCCCGCTCACTTCCAACGCACTTCAACACCGCGTCCGCGGCCTTCACGCCCTTCTTGTACTGCTTGGTGTCATAGAACTTGACGATGGACCGGAAGAGGGCCTGTTCCTTGGCGGGCAGGGCATCCTTGTCCGGGCCGCCGCCGCCAGACTTTTTCACGGCGCCGCCAGCCATCGGGGCACTAGCGCCCAGATCTGAGTGGGTGGTTGAGGTGCCCAGACGTGTGGCCTGGCGCCGCGGGTGAATGGGGATGCGAGGGCGAGGCGCGGATGCGGCGCCCGCACGCGTTGTGTTTCCAATCGCAAAGTGCGTCGAGGTGAGAGGGTCGGCTCTGGCCAACCCCCTCTCTCCATCTCCATCTCCTCCGTCAGTCGAAAGAAAAAAAAAACTGGCGCGTGCCTCCGCCTCCTTCGCACGACTTTTCCCGCGCTCCCCCGCCACGTCACATCCACCCTGTGCCTTAGACAAGAGACAAAAAAAACTAGAGCACGTCTCACTTACATCCATCCATCCACCCCGTCCTCTTCTTCTTCAGTTCTAGAACAGCCGCCGCGCCCCCGCCACGGCGCCCTCCACGTGGTGCACCATGTCCGGCGCAATGGTCTGCGCGCCCGCCGCCGCCGCCGCCGCGACTTCGGCCAGGCGCGACCGCAGCGCCGCCCGGTCGGCCGCGTGGTCTTTCACGCCCAGGAACTTCATGCCCGCGCTCAGCCCCGCCAGGATGAGCGGGTTCCACACGACCAGGTAGCGCAGCATGTCCAGCATTTGGATCCACTGCAGGTTGCGCGTCTCCCAGGGCCGGCCCGCGAAGATGGAGCGCAGGTCCACCTTCTCCCGGCAGGCCGGGCACGTGTCCTTCTTGCCGACGACGCACCACCCCCGCAGGCACGTGCCGTGGAAGCAGTGCTTGCAGCCGAGCTGGATGGTGGCGTCGCCCACGCCGCCGTTGGCGAGCATGACGCCGGGCGGGGGCGGGGGCGGCGGCGGGGCGTAGGCGGGCGCCGCCAGGTGGGGCGGGACGGCCGGCGGGGCGGGCGGCGCGGCCGGCGCCACCCCCGCCGCCGGCGGCGGCTTGAGGTCGCCCGGCCCGTCGATCAGGGCCCCGCCGCACACGCCGCACGCCCGCGCCCGCACGGCCATCATGCGGCCCGAGCCCAGCGACAGCGCCAGCCTGTCCGCGGCCAGCTCGGCGGCGTCCCGTCCCAGGACGCCAAAGTACAGGCCGTACCACAGCAGCAGCAGCGCCCCGCCGTCGCCGAGCGGGGCGGGCAGCCCAAACGTGGCGGTGACGAGGCCAAGGATCAGGCAGGCGTACCCGGCCGCGCCCGCCGCGACGGACAGCTTGTACGACCCCAGGAACCAGGCGTACACGCGGCGGGGCGTGGCCGGTTGGAGGGCCTTGCCCGCCGCGGCGTGCAGGACGGCGGCCGTGACGGCGCTCCACCCGCCCCACACCGCCACGAACCTCCAAAACCCCATGCGGGCGGCGAGGACGCCCGGGACGAGCCACAGGCCCGTCAGCGAGACGGCGTCGTACGACCGGCGGTGTGCTTTCTTCCAGTAGACTAAGCCGGACTGCACGGCGCACAGGGCAAACTGTTTTTTTTTTTGAGAGGGGGGCGGGGTGGGGGTGGGACAGTGAGCAGCTGCGCCTGCCCCCCCCCGTCACCCCTCGCGCCGCCCGCCCGCCGCAAAGGGCGCGCACACCCCTCCACGCGTTAAATGCACGCACCACGACCAGGTAGAAGATGGCGGCCGCGTACTTGACCTCGGGGTCGTTCTGGTGCTCACTGCGTGTATTTGAGTGGAAGGGATGGGGGACCCAGTGTGAGCGAGACACTGCTGTCCCCCCAGCGCGCGGGCGGAGAGGGGCAGCGCGCGAGCGCGCAAGCGCAGAGAAAGGCGAAAGGTTCCCGCCCCACGCCCCATCCACACAGACAAACACACACACGACTCACCGCGCGTACTCCTCGATCAGGGCATCGCGCGCCGCTCCAGGTTCCATGCCCGGCAAGTGGGATTCCGCCCACGCGTCCAGTTCGGTGGGGACTTCGGTCGGCGCCGGCGTCGGCGTCGACGACGACGCGGCCGCGGCCGCGGCGGCGGCGTCCATTGAGACTGCGCGGTGGGTGCTCGCAGAGCCTGGAGGTTGACACGCGAGAGCGGCAGGGGACGCGACGGTGCGTGTGTGTGTAGGGAGGAGTGCGCGTGGTTCCCGTGCCCCCCTCGCACAAACGAAAAAAAAGTTTTGCTGTGAGCATTCGTTTCGCACCCGGGCAGATCGGTGTTCGCGAGCAAAGGGGCACGAAAAAAATGCTGCTGCGGGCTGCCGCCCGGGGCGCCTGCGCGGCGCGAGCAGCCAGCGCTTGGCCCCACCTGCTGCGCGCCCGGACCGTGGCAGCAGCCGTGGGAGGAGCCGCGGCGGCGGGCGAGGGTGGCGGCGTCCGCGCCGCTGGTGTGCGCGGCTCGACCTGGCCGACCGCCCTGCGCACCTTCGCCTCTGCGCCCCTCCCGCCCGCCCGCCGCGAACAGGAGGCGCCGCCCTCTCCGCCGCCGTCCTCTCTCCCCACCACGGCGGTCACCGGCGAGGGCGTCCCCGCCTCCGCCGCCGAATTCGCGGCCGTCCTGGACCACCCGGCCCTGGTCGTGACGCGCGACATCGAGTGGGGAAACGTCATCCTCGGCTTCGAGCAGGCCAACCGGTACGCCGTCCGGGACGAGGGCGGCGAGGTCGTCGCCTTCCTGTACGAAGAAACCAACTCCGTGGCGTCGGCCGTGGGGCGGCAACTCCTGCGCCGGCGGCGGTCTTTCACGGCGACCCTGGTCTCCCCCGACGGGCGGCTCCTGCTGCGGGTGCGCCGCCCGCTGTATGTCCTCAATTCCAAGACGGTGGTGGAAGACGCGGCCGGCGCCGTGGTCGGCGAAGTCATTCAGGAGTGGGCGCCGCTGCGGCGGAAGTACAATTTGTTCCTGGCGGACGACGGCGGCGGCGGCGACGACGTCGACGCCGACGGCGACGGGGCGGGCGGGCGCGGTCCGCCCGCCCACCGCGCCCAAGTCCTGGCCGTCGACGCGCCCTTCCTGGCCTGGGACTTCACCCTGACGGACGAGGCCGGCGCCCCCCGCGCCCTGCTGGACCGCAACTTCACCGGCTTCGGCAAGGAACTGTTGACGGACGCGGGGCGGTACGCCCTGCACTTTGGCTTTGACGGGCGCAGCGCGGGCGGGCGGGGCGCGGCCGCGGCGGGCGCCGCCGCCGTCGTGGCCGCCGCCCACCCGGGGTCGGCCGCCGCCGCTGCGAAGGCGGCCGAGGCGGCGGTCGCGGCGACGGCCGTGCCGCCGGGCGGCGCGCTCGTCCCCACGGCGGCCGGCAGTCAGCTCGTCCTCGCCCGCCCGCTGGCCTCCCTGTCCGAGCGGGCGCTGGCGCTGGCGCTGGCCATCGCCGTGGATTTCGACTACTTCAGTCGGCACTCGGCCGGCGGTGGGGGGCTGGGGGCGTGGCCGCTGTTCATGCCGCTGCCGTCGCCGCCGGTGCCGCCGCCGCCGCCGGTGGCGGGTGAGGGGGGTGCCGGTGGCGCGGTGGACGCCGGCGGCGGCGGCGGCGCGGACGCCGGCAGCGGCCCCGCAGCGCCGGGCGCCGGTCCGTCCGCCGCGCCCGCCGCCGGTCCCGAAGAACCGCTGGAGCGCGACCTGGGCGAGGACCCCTGGGGTCAGCAGGCGGGCGGCGAGCGCGGCGGCTTTGGCGGCGACGAAGCCGACGCGGGCGAGGCGGCCGGGTGGTCGTGGGAGTACGACGACGACGGCGGCGGCGGGGACGACGGCGACGGCGAGGGCGGCATGGGCCTGTGGGACATCGCCCGCGGCTTCTTTGGGCACGACGAGTGAGAGCGTGCTCGGGGTGTGTGCGAGAGAGTTTTGTTGTTTTTGCTTTAGCGTTGTGTCTCCATCATCCAAGCCGGGGCGGGGATGGGAGGCCCAGGGCCGGCGGGTCAGACGAGCGTTTGTGGGGCGCGCGCGCGCGCTCTTGCCGCACACACAAAAACACACGCAACGATGGACGCCGCCCTCACCGCCGCCGCCGGTTTAGAAGGCGACGCCCGCCAGGCCGCGTATGAAGCCGCCCTGACCCAGGCGGCGCAAGCGGGGGACGTGGCCGCCCTGACGGCGTTTGTGGAGCATGGTGAGGGGGGAATGGGCCGGGGTGAAGAAAACAACGTGCGCGGCAGGGGAATCAAGCGCTGCCTCCATCCACCCTGCATCCCAGCGCGATGAGGCTAGGGAGCCGGCTGATGCGTGCGTGGGTGTGGGTGCGGCCGCACCATCTTTACCCCCGTCGTTTTTAGAGCCGCACAAGCCCAGGCATTCGGTTTTTTCGCGTTTCCCTATGCGCTGCTCCCATCCACCACCTCCCCCCCCCCTCAACCACGCCCCCCCCCCCCGCCGCCCAAACCCCACGCACACGCAGTCCTCTCCTCCGACGTCCCCCTCCTCTTGTCCCGCACGCTTTTGACTTTGTACGCCTCCGCCCTGGCCGCCCTCCCCCCCGCCGCCCGGCGGGCCGCCGCCGCCGCGGGCCTGGAGCGCCTGGGCACGGCGCGCACGGCCTCCTACGCCGAAGCCGCGGCCGCGCTGCGCGCCGAGCTCGCCGCGGGCGCCGAGGCCGAGGAAGACTGGGCGGGCGCGGCCGCCGCCCTGGCCGGCATCGACGCGGACGCGGCGGGGCTGCGGTGGCCGCCAGCCCGGCGGCTCGCGCACGCCGTCCGGGTCGCCATGCTGTATTTGGAAGCGGACGACCCGGGCGCGGCGGAGGCGCACGTCAAGCGGGCGGGCGGGCTCGTCCCCGAAGTCAAGGTGCGTGCGTGTCCGTGGAGGAGGCAGACGCAAGGCGGGCGGGGCGGAGCGCGGAGGGCCGGTGCCTCGGCCCATCCCTGTCTCGCCATCCCGCGCACCCCCACCCCACCCCACCCCACCCATCTTTTTTCGCTCCCCGCCTCCCCCCCCCCCTCCCTTTCCCGCCTCCCAGGACGTCGGCCTGGAACTCCAGTTCCGCACCTGCGCCGCGCGTGTTCAAGACGCCCGTCGCGACTTTGGTCGGGCGGCCGTGGCCTACCTGGCCGTCGCGCGCCTGGCGACGGACGCGGGCGCGGCCGGCACCGCGGCCGTGTCGCCGGCCGACGTGTCGGCGGCCCTCTCCGCCGCGGCCGCGGCCGCCCTCCTCGCCCCGCCCTCGCCCCAGCGCGCCCGTGTGCTGGCCGCCCTGGTCGCCGACGAACGCACGGCCGCGTCCCCGGCCCTGCGCGACGCCCTGCTCACCGTCCACCACGACCGCCTCCTCCCGCCGGACGGCGTGCGCGCCCTGGAAGCGACGCTGGCCGACCACCAGCGCGCGGTGGGGGCGGACGGCCTGACGGCGGCCGCGCGGGCGGCCCTGGAGCACAACTTGGTGGCGGCGTCCAAGATTTACGCCAACATCTATTTGGATCGGGTGCGTTCCGTGTTTTTTGCCCGCTTCCGGCCCGGGCGTTCTTTTGGCGTCGCCTCTCCCCTGCTTGCCCTCACGCGGCTCCGCTCACCGCCCCTCTCCCACCCACACTCCCCACAGCTGGGCGAGCTGCTGGGCGTCCCGCCCGCCCTGGCCGAATCCACGGCCGCCCGCATGGCCGCCGCCGGCCGCCTGGCCGCCCGCCTGGACCAGGTGGCCGGCCTGCTGACGTTCACGACCCGGCCGGACGGGGTGGGGGGTGGGGGTGGGGTCGGTGGTGGTGGTCCGACGAGCGCCACGGCCGGCGCCGCGGGCGACGCGCCGCCCGCCCCACCGCCGCCGCCGGGCGAAGCCGAAGCCGCGTATGAAGCCCTGGCCCGGTGGGATGCGGCCATTGCGGGCGTGTGCCGCGGGGTGGAGGCGGCGGTGGAGCCCCTGGCGGGCGGGGCGTGAGGGTGGGGGCGAGGTTTCTTTTTTTACCGCACCCTAGGCCACCTCCCCCGCCGCGCGTCTGTGGTGTTTTTCAGTCATGGGAGAGGGAGAGCGCGCAGCTTGTTGCCAGTGTGTCCGTCTTTGTTTGCAAGCAACCCCGGCAGGGAGTCTTTCCTTTTTTCTCGCAGGACAAAAAAAAAGACAACCCGCTCTCCCCCATGCTGCCTCTCCCTCTCTCACTCGTCTCGTGAGAGAGGGGGGAGACAAGGCCTCACCCCGCCCACTCGGACCGCGCCGGCGCACCCGCCGCGTCCGCCGCCCGCTCCCGCGCAATCAGCTCGGCCAACGCCCGCTCCCGGGCCTCCGCGCTCTTGAAAGAGCACGCCCGGCCGTGGCCGGGGATGACATGCAGCCAGTCCCGCCCCGCCAGCCCCGCCTCCAGCGAGTCGAGCAGCACGGGGACGGAGTACCACGTGTACGCCCGGTGCACAAACAGGACGGGCGACCCGTCGGGCGAGGGCGGCGGCTCCTTGAACCAGGGCGCCGCGCCCAGGGGGCCGGGCCCGCTGCCGGACGCCGCAAAGACGTCGCCCGTGAACAGCGCCTTCGACGGCTTGTGCAGCAGGACGACGGACGCGTCGGTGTGGCCGGGCTGGAGGATGAGCTCGACGTCGTCGCCGCCGTCGGGCAGGGCCCAGGGGCCGGACCCCTCCAACAGCACCTCGCACGCGTCCGTGCCCTGGCCCGGGTTGGCTTCCTTGGCGTGCAGGATGCGGGCGCACCCGAGCGCGGCCGCCCACGCGGCGTGGTCCGCCACGTCATCCTTGTGCGTCAGGAACATGTAGTCGACGGGCCCGTGGGCCAGGATGCGGGCCGCCAGGCCCTTGTCGAAGCGTGGGGAGTCGACCAGGACGTTCCCCCGCCCGCCGCCGCGGAGGAGGAGGTACGACGACGCGCCGAACGACTTGCCGGACGTCAGGCCGCAGTACAGCACGGGCGGGCCGCCCTCGGCCTGAGGGGTGAGGAGGGGGACGGGGGATGGGAAGGTGGACGCCGCGGTGGCCAGGGCGGCCTTGTCTGGGTGCGGGTCGGCGTGGATGGAAAACCTGACGGGCGGGGAGGGGGGGGGGGGTGATGGGACGGGTAGGAACCATGGGATGTGAGCGTCGTGGACAAGGGGGGTGGGGTGGGGGGGGGAGAGCGGGTTGCCGGCGCCAAGCACCCCCGCCAACCATAAGAAGCCAACTCACGTCGGGCAGGAGAGCAGGGCTGCCAGCGTGGCCGTGTCCGTGGCCGCGGGTTGGTGGACGACGGCGGACTGCCCCGCGACGTGGGCAAAGACGTCGGGGGCGATGCGGCTGGAGGGAGAGGGGGGTGTGCGGGGGTGGGGCAAAAGCGTGAGCGCGAAAAAAAGTATTAGTAAACCGAGCAAAACGGCGGTCAAACCGCGTCCAAACACCGCCAATTCTCACCGGCAGGTGTCGCAGTCGATGCACTTTGAGTCGACCCAGAAGGTGCCGGCGACGTTTTCGGAGCGCTTGACTCGCGGCGTGCCTTTCTTGAAGTCGGCCGCATCTGCTTCGGCGGCAGCCATGCCAACGTCCGCCGTCGACGCCTCGGCTTCGGCGCGCGATGGAGTTGGCGCCCGCCGGGTGGCAGCCGACCGGCGGCCGTGCGGGCTGACGGTGCGGGTGGGGAGGCGAAGGTGCATGGCCGTCGTTTTTTCTTCGGCCGAATGGGAAGGTGGTGTGGGCTACTACAGCGGGGTGGGTAACCCCGTTCACGTCTCTCTCTCCCTCTCTAATAGGAAGCAGAAAACACGAACGATCTTTTTTCACGCCTGCGCCCCATACAACAGCCCCACCCCCACCCGCGCGGGGTTCACCCCACCAGCCAGGGCCGCCAGCGGCAGCAACACAGCCGCCGCCATGCCCGGGTACAGCGCCAGCTCTGGCGAACGCGCGGCGGACGGACCCACGGCGCTGTAGCCGAGCGTGGTCAGGTACAGGTAAAAGCCGATCCCGCCCGCCCACAACGCCGCCGCCGCGAGCGCGGGCACCGTCCCAGCCCGCAGCAGCCAGGGCGACAGCACGTACCCGGCCGCCGCGACCAGGACGATGGGGATGGCGGCGTTGACGTGGACGTCGAAGGCGTACAGCCACTCCACGCCGGTGGGCGCGGGCGAGGACGGCTGGCCGGCCTCCGACGACCCGCCGTGGACGGCGGACGCCGCCGCCCAGCCGGCCGTGGCGGCGAGCGCGCCCACGACTCCGAAATCTAAGACGACAGCCCGTACAGCGGCTCGGGCGGCACCGCCCAGCCCCCCACCCGCCCCCACGGCGTGCGCGGCCGCCACGCCCGCCACGCCCGCTGCAAGCACGACTGCGAGCGCGGGGTCGTCCCGCGCCCACTGCAGCTTGGTTTGGCGGTGGTACGCGACGTGGCGGTAGGCGGTCTTGGGTGAGGTCAACAGCTGGACGATGAACCAGGTCGTGTACCTGTGTGGAGACGGGGAGAGAGGGGAGGGAGGCGTGCGTTTTTTTTTGCACGGACGGGTGGATGGGATGGCGGGGTCGGGCGCGAGGGCCCCACAGGCGCGCGGCGCCGCGCCGCGTTTTCTCTCCCCCCATCCAAAAACGCACTCCCAATCCATCTGGGACGGACGACCAAGGCGCCTCAGGGCTGCGCCCGCTGAGGCGGCCGGCGCGGGCGGCGGGCGGGATGTGGAGGCCGTGGGCAGCATCGTGTGCACGGGCCGTCCGTCAAAAGGCCCATTCGTTTCGACACGGTGCACACGAAACGCCCGTCTGCAATCTCGTGCGCGTCCACAAACGCGTTTCCCACTTCCGCCGACCCACTCCACCCCCACCCACCCGACAACCCACACCCAACCCGCACACAACCCGCTGCATGCGCGACGGACCCTGCGACCAGGGTCCATTCGAGTGCTGCTCCACGTCGCACTCCGCCCCACCACCGCCGCTGCCGCCCCGCCGGCTGCCGTCGTCGTCGTCGCACGCCCTCCCTGCACCCACGCCCGCGCCCGTGCCGGCATCTCGCATGGTCGTGCTGCCTGACGTCGCTGTCCTGAGTCGTCACACCTTGCCGCCGCCAGCCGCCCTGGATCCGCAGTGCTGAGAAAGAGACTTCGCTTTCCGTCTCGTCTTTTTTCGCTCTTTTCTGAAACAAAAAACCATGGCGGCCATCAACATCGGCTCCGAGAATGCCAGTGACGTGTTCTACCGGTGAGCTGTGTGGGTGGGGAGGGTTGTGGAGGGCGGTGCGAGGGAGGGACGCGGGCCGTTTCGGCTTTGCGGCGAGAGCATGGGAGACACCTCGCGCGACGAGAAGCAGGAGGCCTTCTCTCACGAAACGCGACGCACCCTCGCGCCCCTCGTCCCATGTTTTCATAGGTACAAGATGCCGCGCCTGCAGGCCAAGGTGAGTTTTTTTGGTTGGATGGGAATGAGAGCGGACGACGGCGAAGAAAAGGAGCGCTACGGCCCGCGCTCTCCCGACCCGCGCCGCGCTCTCACGCCCCTCCATCCATCCGAACACAGATCGAGGGCCGGGGCAATGGCATCAAGACCAACGTCGTCAACAACGTGGACATCGCCAAGGCTTTAGAACGCCCGCCCGACTACATCGTAAAATACTACGGCTGCGAGTTGGGGGCGCAAACCAAGTTTGACAAAAAGGTGAGGCGAAGAGAGGATGGATGAAGGATGGATGGATGGATGCATATAGATGGATGGAGCGAATAAAAGCGGACGAAAAAAAAAACTCACGCTTCCTCCTCCCCTCTTTTCATCACCCTTAGACCGGCCTGTCCATCGTCAACGGTGCGCACGACACCAGCAAGCTCGTCGAACTCCTCGAAGGCTTCATTAAAAAGTATGTGCAGTGCTACTCGTGCGGCAACCCGGAAACGGTCGTCAAGCTGAAAAGGGATTTGGTGTCGCTCAAATGCAAGGCGTGCGGCGCCGTCTCGGAAGTCGACTCCCGCCACAAGCTCAACACGTACATCATCAACCACCCGCCGGAGGAAGTGCTGTCCAAAGCCGAGAAAAAGCTGAAGAAGCTGGAGGCGGAACGCATGGCGGACGCGGGCGGCGAGGATGGCGCGGGCGGCGGGTCGAAGAAGGAAAAGAAGGAGAAGAAGGAGAAGAAGAAGAAGGACAAGGAGGGGAAAGAGAAAAAGTCCAAGCGCGGCAAGTCGACGGACGCTGAGGGTGGTGGGACGTCGCGTGCGTCCCCGTCCGGCGGCGGCGACGACGACGACGACGACTCTGGCGCGTCGGGCGGCGAGCAGGGATCGGACGACGACGACGAGGAAGTCGTCTGGCAGACGGACACGTCGGCCGCCGCGGCCGCGGCCCGCGCCCGGGAACAGCTGTCCGACGCCATGGCGGCCATGGTCACGCTGTCGGACGAGGTGAAGGGCGCGGACAAGCGGGCGGAAGCTGTCCAGGCGATTCGCGACGTGGCCGGGCAGGGCGGGTCGGCCCCGCCCGCGGCCGTCATCGATGCCGCCGCCGCCGCCGCCGCCGCTGCCGGCACAGACACGCCCGCGGACCGGACCGCGCTGCTGGTCGAAGCCCTGCTGCTGGGCGGGCCGCCGGACGTCCGCCTGGCGACGACGGCGGCGGCGGTGGCGCCGATCCTGGCGGCCGCCGCGCCCGACGCGCCGGGGCAAATGGCGGTCGCGGTCGGCATCGAGCGCGCCCTGGCGGTCGCGTGCCCCGACCGGGCGCCCGAGGCCGGCCTGGTCTTCAAGGCGCTGTACGACGCGGACGTCCTGGACGAAGCCATCATCACCGGGTGGGCGGGCGCGGCCGGCGCGGGCGCGGTGGTGGGCGTGCCGGCCGACAAGGGCGCGGCCGTCCGCGCGGCGGCCGCGCCGTTTGTGGCGTGGCTGGAGGAAGCGTCGAGCGAGGAGGAGGACGACAGTGACGAGTGAGTGAGTGAGTGGTCGCATGCGCGCACTCTGTGCGCCTGGGTGTGTGTGCCTTGCGTTGCGGGCCGGCCCCGTCCCGTCCCGGCTGGTGAGTGGAGGGGGAGAGAGAAAAGAGTACTGGGTTGGATGGGAGCGCTCGTGCGAGAGTGTGAGAGAAAAAGAACAAGGTTTCCCCCCTCTCCACCATGCCCGCCATTCACAGCGCCGCCATCGCGCTGGCCCTTGCCGCCCTCGTGGCCGCGCTCGCCGGTATCACGTGGGACGGCGACATCGTGTGGGAGCCGGTCGTCCGCGTCACGGAGCGCACGCCGGCCGAAGGGCCGCGCGAGACGAGCGTGTACAGCCGCACCACACTTGAATTCCCGCTCAATGGAGGTAGGAACAGCTGCTGTTCCTTCATTTACTCAATTACTCAAACACCAGTTGTTTGAGTAGGATTTAAGAAGGAGGGCGGGGCCGGATGCGGCCGCGCGACGGGAAAAAACCAACTGCGGTCGGCAGGCATTCGTGTTCGCGCGCGCGCGCGCGCGCGCGCGCGGCCGCGACCTCGACCCCGTGCGCCGCTGGAGAGGACGCCGACAAGCGCCGCCGCCGCACGCGCCCTCACGCACCGCCCCCCCCCCCTCCTCCCACACACCAAAAACAGAAACGGGGGAGGGCTGGCTCTACCTCCCCAAACGCCCGCTGGCCTCCCCCGCCTCCCCCCTCCCGCCGCTCGTCCTGATGGCCCACGGCATCGGCGGCCAAAAGGACATGGGCCTGCACCCGTTTGCCGAAGAATTCGCGGGGCGGGGGCTGGCGGCGTTTGTGATCGACTACCGGTGCGTTGGTGGGTGGGCGGGGAAGGGGGTCGGCGCGCGCCCCCCTTTGCTCCATCCCTCCCCCCCCCTCAACCCATCCACCACCCCCCACCGCCACCCCCCCTCCCCATCCCATGCCCCCCCCCCCTCCCCCCACAACAGCACGTTTGGCGGCTCGTCCGGCGAGCCGCGCAACTGGGCTTCCCCTGCCCGCCACGTCGACGACATCGTGGCCGCGGCACACTGGGCGGCGGAACACCTGGCGGACAGGGTCGACCCGTCCCGCCTCGCGCTGTGGGGGTCGTCCCTGGCTGGCGGCCACGCGCTCGTCGCGGGCGCGCGCCTGGGCGCCCGCGCGGCCGCGGTCGTCTCCCAGGTCCCGCACCTGTCCGGCCCCGCGGCAGCCAGGGCCGGCATGGCGGCCCGTGGGCTGAGCGGGACGCTGAGGCTGGCCCGGGCCGCGCTCGTGGACGTGGCGCGCGGCGCGCTGGGCCTGCCCCCCGTCTTTGTCAAGGTCGCGGGCGGGCTGGGCGACCTGGCCTTCATGCAGCTCGCCTCGGAGGAGTTGGCGGCCTACTTCGCCAAGCACCCGGCCCAGTATGCGGGCGGGTGGCGCAACCAGGTGCGGGCCCGGTTCGCGCTGGAGATCGGGCGGTACTCGCCGTCCAAGGCCGTGCCCCGCCTGGCCTGCCCGGCGCTGCTGGTCGTGGCCGAGCGCGATTCGGTCTGCCCTCCCGGCCTGGCGGCCGACGCCGCCGCGTCCGCGAAGGCGCCGGGCCAGGTGCGCATTCACACTGTGAAAGGCGCTGGCCATTTCGATGTGTATGCGGGGGCGGGCTTCAAAGACGCCGTCACAGCGGAAGCGGCCTTTTTGGAGGAGGTGTTGTCAGGTCGGGCAAAGTCCGCTTGACGACGGGACAGAGGCGCGTGTCGTGCAAAAAAAAAAAACAACGCGAGTGTGAACTAGGAGCGCGTGAAGCCGCCGCCCCCCTCTCCCACGCGGGCGCGGCACATGCGCGGCCGCCTGACCCGCGCGCTGCCGTCCCTGATGAAGGGCGTGTCCCGGTCGGGCGTGAGTGCGCCGACGGCGACAGCGGCGACGCCGCCGCCGCCGCCGCGAATGGCCATGGTCCCGCCCGCGCCAGCCCGCGCCGCCGCGTCCGCCTCCATTCCTTCCACGTCTGGCAGGGGCGTGGGTGCGTGGGTTTTTGACAGGAGGGGGCGGGCGGGCGTGTCCTGCCCTCGCCGCGGCGCCGCCGCCGCTGCCGTGCCGGCTGGCCAGGCGTCCGATGCCTGCGCCGCCACCGCCTCCCCCAACCTAGACCACCTCCTCCCGTCCGCGCCCTTGCGCCTGGCGCCGGGCGAAGTCCACCTGTGGTGGGCGGACGCGGCCGACCCGGGGCTGAGTCCGGAGGTGCTGCAGGCCTACGCGGCGTCCGTGCTCACGCCCGACGAGGCGGCCGCGTCGGGCGGCCAGCCGGCGCGGGTGCTCGCCCGGGCGCTCGTGCGCTGCGTCCTCGCCCGGTACGCCGGACACGGCGCGACCCCGGCCTCCCTGGCCTTCGTCACCGCGGCCCGGGGCGGCAAGCCCGCGCTGGACCCGGCCTGCAACCCGGACGGCCTGGAGTTCAACCTGACGCACTCGGGCGGGCTGGCGGGCCTGGCGGTCGGGCGGGCGGGCAGTGGGGTGGGGCTGGACGTCGAGGCCGCGGCGCGGTCGCCGCGCGCCGGCGCGGCGGCCGTCGCCGCCCGGCACTTTGCGCGCTCTGAAGCAGACGCGCTGGAGCAGGTGCGGCGGGAAGCCGGCGACGCCGCCGCGGCGGCCGAGTTCGTGCGGCTGTGGACGCTCAAGGAAAGCTTTGTGAAAGCGACGGGGCACGGCATTCGGGGGGCGGGCCTGGCGGTGGGGGGAGGGGGGGCGCCGCCGCCGCCGCCGACCCCGCGGAGCCGGGCGCGTCGACGCGGGGCCTGGCCTCCTTTGCCCTGGCCCTGGAGGACGACGGCGACGGGCGGGCGGCGGCGGCGCTGTCGTCCGCCCTGCCGGGCCTGCCGCTCGTCGGCGGGCGGGGCCGCGTCGGCGCGGGCGACGCCACCCTCACCGGCCCGGCCGGCGCCGTGCGGGCCATCCGCGCCCTGGACGCGCCGCCCGACAGTCCCTGGCGTTTCATCCTGCTGCGGCCGCGGCCGGGCTACGTCGCGTCCCTGTGCGTGCGGGCGGGCGGCGGCGGGTCCAGCCCCCCTCTGCGCGTCCGCGCGTGGCAGGGCTTGCCCGGCCGCCCGGCCGCGCCGCTGCCGACGGGCGCGGCCGGGCTCGCGTGCTCCGTGCCCTTGTAACACACACACACACACACAAGACTAGCCATGCTGCTTCACACACGCGCACACACGCCGCCCGGCCCCCACCGCCCCCCCACCCGGTCGCGCGGGATGAGCCGCAGGCTCGACCCGTGCTTCATAAACACCGCGCCGGCCGCCTGGCCCGGGTTGACGCCCACGCCGTCGTCCGTGATGATGGCGCTCGTTGCCGGTGGGACTTTAAACTCCGCCGCGGCGAATTTCAGCACGGCCGTGAAGGGCGCTTCCTCCGGGACGGAGAACCTGATGGATGGTGGGGGCGGGCGGCGAGAGGTGGTGGGCGGGGGGTGGATCAGCGTGGATCAAAACGCGCGCGGCAGGCGCGTGGCTACGGCTTTTTTCTCACAACTCACACTCGGTACGGCAGCTTGGGGTCGGACGTCAGCGTGATCTTGAAGGAGACTTTGGAGCCGTCCATGTTTTTGGGGGGCGGCGGCGGGGGCGAGAAATAAACGAATGCCGTCGGGGCGCGTTTTTTTTTTTTGTTCCGTCGTCCGTCCGGTGTTTTGCATCACACCCCGCGCAACACCTCCAGCAACGCCGCCACGCCCTCGCCGCCACCGCCGCCACCGCCGCCATTCACCTCCGCCGCCAGCTCACGCAGCGCAGACCGAGCTCCACTGCCCTGACGCCCCGCCGCCGGCAACAGCACTTTGGCCGCCAACGCCGCGGGTCCCAGCGCCGCAGCCGCGTCGGCCGTGGCCACCCAGGCTTGGGCTGCCGCGCGCGCGCACGCGCTCGCCAGCGCGCCCGCGGCCACCGGGCCCGCGTCGTCCAGGGCCGAACAGATGAGTGGCAGCTCGTCCTCACCAGCCGCACATGCGGCTGCAGCGGGGGCAAGCCAGCTGTAGCCCAGGCTGGCGGACGACGCACCGGTCGCCAGAGCGCCGCCCAAAAACGGGGCCGCGCTGGCGGTCAGGGCGCCCGCGTCCTCGCCGCACGCCGCGGACAGCAGGGCTTCCAGGGCGTCGGCAGGCGCGGACGGGTCGTCGCAGGCTGCATCAGGGCGCTGGCCCGCGCTCTCAGCGCCACGGCGGAGGCAGGCCAGCAGCTTCGCCGCGTGCGCGAGCGCGGCCGGCGCGGCGGCCGCGGCGGGCGCGCCGCCGCCCACCGCCGCCCACGCGGCCGCCGCGTGGGCCAAGGACGCCGCCGCGCGGGCGGCAGCCGCGCCCAGGCGAGACGAGGGAGCCCAGGCCAAGAGCCGGGCAGCGTCGCCCGCGGCGGCGACGGCGCCGGCGGCGGCCCGCAGGGCGTCGGCCGCCGCGTCGCCAGAAGGGGTGCACGCGCCGCGCGCCGCGCGGGAGGGGCCGCCGCCCCTCCCCAGCACGACCGCCGCGCCGTCGGCCGCCGCGTCCGCGACGGACGCGGCCGCGCCCAGGACAGACGCCAGGGCGTCTTCCGCACTGGTAGCGACGCTTGCGGCGGCGGCGGTGGGCGTGCCGCCGCCAGGGAAGAGCGGGCGGGCCAGGGTGGCGGGCGTGGCGGGCTCGCTGCCGCCGCCGCTCGACGTCCGCGGCGCGCCCCCGGCGCCGCCGTCAGCAGCGCACGCCAGCAGGGCGTGCGCCGCCGCGGTCGCCGCGTCCGCCAGGGCGCGCGCATCGTCTGGGACGCGGGAATCTTCCTCACCTTGTCCGTCCTCTCCGTCCACCACCGCCGCCGCCAGGGCGGACGCCAGACACGCGGCCGACGCGTGCGCGGCCGACGGGAGGGCCGCCACCAAGTCCCGCGCCGCCGCCGCGTCGCCGTCCGTCAGCAGGGCGGCCCGGGCCGTGGGTTCGCGCAGGGCGGCAGCGGCCGTCGCGGCGGCCGCAGCACGGGAGGCCGGGCCGCCGTCCCCGCTGGCGCCGCGGAGCTCAGCGGCCAGCGCGCGCGCGGCCGCGCGCGCGCGGCCGCCCGCGCACGCTGCCCGCACCAACGCCGCCGTGTCCCCCGGCGGGTCCGGGAACGGGCGGGCGGCTGCCCCAGCTAAAGCAGCGGCCAGGGCGCCGTCGCACACGTCCGAGCCGGCGGGCGCGCCCGCGTCGTCCAAAGCGGCGGCGGCGCGGACGAGGGCGGCCGCGGTGCCTGGAATCGCGGCGCCGTCCTCCCCCCCTCTCCTCCCCTCTCCGCGCTCCCGCCCGCGCGCCGCGTCCACGATGGCCGCCACGTCCGCCCGGGCGACGGCGCGCGGTGGTGGGGGGGCCGCTGTTTCACCGCGCCGGGCGGCGGCGTGCGCGCGGGCCAGCCCGTCCAGGGCGCCCGCGAGGCCCAGGGCCAGCGCGGCCGGCGGCGGGAGCAGGTCCGGGCGCGGCGGTGGCAGGCGGGTCGCGGGCGTGGAGGGCGGCGGGCCCGCGGCTCCAGCGGGCGGCGTGGCAGCAGCCCAGCGTGCTGCGGGCGTGGGAGCAGCTGGCGTTGCCCGGCCGCGCTTGCCCGCCGTCGTGGGAGGCAGGGGCGGGCGGGCGGCGCGCAGCGGCCCAGCGACCGGAGTGGTGGCGGCGGCCGCGGCCGCGGCGGCGTTCGCCGCCGCCGTCGCGGCCAGGGACCGCCGCCGCCCCGTTCCCGACGCACGGCGTCCACCCGTCACCGGCATCGCAGACGCCGGGCTGCCGGGCGGCGGCGGCGTGCTGTTTTCTCCGTCGCCGCCTTCTCCGGCGGCCGCCGGCGTGGCGTCGCCGCCCGCCACGCCGAGCGGCCGGCCCAGCAGCAGGCGGGCCAGGCCACGGGCCAGGCCCGACGCGATGTCGCCGGACAGGTGGGGCGGCACCCCACCCGCCCCGCCGCACGCAAAGGAGGCAAGCGCCGCCCCCGCCGGCGGGTCGGACCGCAGGAGGGCCAGCAGCCGGTCGCGCACGTCGCCGGGCGAGGCCGGGTGCGGCAGCAGTTCGACCGCGACGGCCCGGGCGGCGGAGGCCAGGGACGCGGGCAGGCCGTCGACGGACGCTGAGGACGACGCCGAGCCGGGCCAGGGGCCGGGGAGCAGGGCCAACACGTCGGCGCAGGCGGCGGGCCCGGGGCGCGCCGCGCCGGCCGCCCACGCGGCCGCCACCAGCTCGGCCGCCGCCGCCCGCACCGCGGGGCAGCGGCGGTCCCTCAACCCCCCGCTGACGCGCAGCGCAGCAGGGGCGGCGCGCGCGATGAGCGGGCGGGCCAGCGGGTTGGCGGCCAGGCGGGCCAGGCCGCGCAGGGCGGCGGCCCGGACGGCGCCGGCCGCCCCGTCGGCCGCCAGGTCGCCGGCGACGCGTTTCACGAACGCGGCCGCCGTCCCCGCCGGCACCAGCTCCCAGAACTTGTCCAGGAGCGCGCAGACGCCACCCGCGGCAGCGGCTCTGACCGCGGGGCAGGCGTCGCCCAGGCTGCCGCCCAGCGCCCCAAACTGCCGGACGAGCAGCGCGTCGGCGTCGGGCGTGGCCAGGTCCGGGTCGGTCAGCGGGAACGCGTCGAGCAGCAGGCCCAGGCACTGCAGCCGGGCCCGGCCATTGGCGCTGGCCAGGCCGCGGAACAGGTGGGGGGCGTGCGACCGCAGCAGCAGGCCGTCGACGCCCGGGTGGGCTTTGCGGGCCGCCAGGCCGGCCAGGAGGCGGCGCAGGGACGACGCGAGGGGCGGCGAGCCGACGAGCGCGGCGTCCCGCGCCAGCCCGCCCACGACGCCCTCCACCGCCGCCCGCGCCTCCGACCCGGCCACGGCTTCTCGCCACCCGCGCCACAGCAGGTCCGAGTACGCGTCCAGCAGGCCGGGCGGGGCGACCGGGGCCTGGTTGCGGACGACGGCGCCGACTTCGGCCGCCAGGCTCGCGGACGCGCCCAGCGCCGACCCCAGGAACCGGCGGCCGAGCCTGTCCCGGACAAAGGGCGGGGCGAGGCTGGCGCGCAGGAGCAGGCGGCGCAGGTCGCCTGACGAGGCGTCGCCCCAGTCCACGAGCGCCAACGCCCCGCGCAGGCCCGCGCACCGGCGCACGTCGGCCGGGCGCCCCCCGCCCGCGAGCGCGCGCACCAGGGCCCACGGCAGCAGCTGCGGGATGAGGGCGGCCGCGCCCCCGGCCTGCGCCGACCACCAGGCACAGCACAGGCGTCCGACGGCCGCTTGGACGTCCGGGAAGTCGGACGCGGCGAGGAGGGCGTTGTCGTGGAGGGCCGTCGCCGCGTCCAGCAGGCCGGGCGGGACGGGCGGCGGGGCGTTGTCCGCGCCTGGCGCGTCCGCGCTGGCCACCGCGTCGTCAAAGGCGGCCTGAACGACGGTCGCGATGCCGACGAGGACGTCGGCCGCGTCGAGCTACGGACAGGGGGAGGCGGGGGGGGGGGGGGGGGGGGCGGATGGTGGGGATGGGTTGCGCGAGAGAAGCGCGCGCGCGCGCGCGCGCGCGTGTTTTCTCCTCTCCTCACGCCTGTTCTCTCTGACGTACCCGCAGCGCGTCCACGTCCTCATCAGTGACGACTGCTGGCGGTGGGACGCCGGCGGGTGCGGCGCCGTCGCTGTCGGCAGGAGCGGCTTCTTCCGCGTCGCCTTCGCCGCCGCCCAACTGCGGCGGGCGCAGGGGTGCGGACGTCGCCAAGGCCGCAGCCGCGCCATCTGCGGTCAACAGAGGAGCCCAAACTTGAACCTGCGCGTAGAGGGGAGGTGAAGCAGTGAGGGATGACGGGTCTGTGTGCGCGTTTGCCATGCGCTCCCGACGTCGTTTTTTTTGGCGCGTCCAATAAAGCGTCCGCAAGCAACTCACCGCCTTGACGGCCGCACTGCCTAGGCGGGCCAGGTCGCGGCGCGGGATGCCCTGGACCAGCTCGTTCAGCTCGGACGCGGTGGAGGCCTGCGTGAGTTTATGTAGGAGGGGCGTGAGCGGGGGAAACGAAGCCGCATGCGCGGCACCTCCTCCCCGCACAAAACTCACCGCCGCCAGCGCGTTCAACCAGGCGCGCTCTGAGCCAGGAGCGCCGGCAGTCGCCTGCTCGAGGGCGGACAGCAGCGTCTCGGCGGGCGACATTTTTGGGGTTGTCGCCGCCTTTGTCGCGAGCTCCCACAAAAGGAGGAGACCAGACTCTAAATTGAGAGGGGGTCGCTCTCGACGGGGGGGGCGGGCCGTCGCCTCTTCAGAGGCAGGCCATCCCTTCCCTCTTTTCCGGCAGGCCCGCGCACGCCATGGCGACCGATGCACCGCCCACCAAATCCTCCTGGAGGTGGACGCTCAGACCCGCCTTCTTGTTTGGATCGCCGCCGCAGGAAGAGAGGGCCGCGCCCGCCAGCGCGCGCCGCCCGGACGCGCACGACGCGCCGCTGTCCGGCCCCGCCGACCCCCACCCGCCGCCGCCCGCCCTGGCCGCGTCCCACCACGCCCTGACGCTCGTCTTCGACGGCCTGGACGCCGCCACGCTGGCGGGGCCCGTCGCATCAACCTGCACGGCTTGGCGGGACGTCGCGGGAGCGGGCGACGCGTGGCGGGCCCGGTTCGCGCCGCCCCTGCCGCGGTCGCTCTCAGACGGCCTCGACGCCGGGCCGGGCGCGGCGGGCGCCGCCCCGCGCCCGCGGTCCTGGCCGGCCGCCTGGGCGGGCCTGGGCGCCACCAACCTGTTGAGAGGCGCGTCCGGCTGGGCGGGCGTGGGGACCAGCATGCGGTCCTGGCTGCGCGCGGCCGAACCGCCGCCCTGGGCGGTGTCGGCGCACGGCGGCCACGGGTGGAGCGTCGAGGTGAGCGAGCGGTGAGAGGGGGAGGGGGCTGGTGGGGCGCCCGCACGGACTCCGCGACTCCCCCCACCCCCCCCCACCCCCCCCCACACACACACGGCCGCATGCACGCTCGACCCACCCACCCACCCACCCCAACCCCACCCCATCCCTGCACAAGTTTCCGGGCAGTGAGGGCGCCCCGCCCCCGCCCGAACCCCCGCTCCCGCCCGCGTCCGCCCCTCCAGGCGCGGCCCGCCCGCCCTACGGCTGCATCGCCTCCTCCTTTGCCTGGTGTGAAGCCGTGCAAGTCGTGGACCTGGTCAAAGCGCTGGTGCGGGGTAGGGGGTGGACGGAGCGCGAGGCCACCGCCTGGCTGGACGGTGGGCCGACGCTCGAGCTGACTGCCTGGGTCGGCGGCCGCGTCGACTGCCCCGGCTCCCTTGCCGCAGCGGGCTTGGTCCTCCTAGACGGTGAGGAAGTCCTGCCACCGTACGGCCCGCGCGTGGCCTGGGCGGACCGCGGCCTCGCGGCGTGGACGAGCGGGGACCGCGTCGCGCCCGCCGGGCGCTGGGCGCGCGTGGTCGGCCGCGTCGTCGCGCCCGCCCGCACCCGCCGCGCCCTGGTCTACCTGCGAGGCCGGGACACGGCTTTTTGGGCGGGGCACTACGGCGCCAAGTGGGCGGCGCCGTCGCTGCGGTTTGTGCCGGGCGGAACGAGCGAGGCGGAAGAGGGCGAGCTGGCTGCGGAGATGGATGAGGCCGTGCCGCCCGCGCCGCCGCAGGTGCGGGGCCTGCCGGCTGGCGGTGGGGGCGGGTTTCGATTAGTGGGCGCGCGCATGGAGTTGGGAGTGGACGACCGGGAGTAGTGGGTGTGTGTGTTTGGTGTGTGTTGATTGTTTTCACTGACAGGTCCGCCCCTCACGGCCGGGGAAAAAAAAACACATGCCCGCTGACCCCCCCCCAAAAAAAAAACCATTCCTACAGCTTTCTCACGTTTTGTTTTCCCGCGATCCAAAAACTTTCTACCAGCGCAGTGCTCAGCAAGTATCGTTCACGAAAAGGACAGAGTGTTCCCGCCACACCGAAAAAGAGGGCGCCCTCTCCACCTCACGTGTGTCAAGTGTCGGTCGCCCGCCGCTCCACGCCCAGCCACTCCTTGGCCTTTTCGTAGAGCGCAAACCGGGCCCCGCTCTGCGGCGCGATCTTGAGCACGGCCGCACCCCACCCGCGGTACAGCCCGCCCACGCCGCCGGCCAACACCCGCCGCGCCGCGTCGACCAGCCCGGCGCCCTGCGCCCGCCCCGGCATCTGCGTCCGCCGGCGCAGCGTGTCCAGCGGGTACAAGGCGGTGAGGGCCAGGCCGCCGGCCGTCGCGCCCAGGGCGACGGACTCCAGCGCATGCGGGGCCGCGTTGGTGGCGCCCCGCCTGGCCCGGGCGGCCGAGCTCAGCGCGTCGAACGACGCGAGGTGCAGCGCGGAAAAGGGGGCGGCCGCCGCCAGCGCCGTGCCCAAGCCTTGGAACAGGCCGCGCGGCCCCTCCGCCACCACAATGCCGCGCAGCGTGGCTCCAAAGCGAGGCGGCCCCGGGCCCGGCAGCGCCATGCGCAGGCGGAGGAGGTCGAGCGGGTGGGCGACGGCCGTCGCGGCACAGCCCGCGGCCGCGCCCGCGGCCAGGCGGGCGGGCGTGGACGGCGCCGCGTCGCTGCCGCCACTCACCCACGCCCGCTTCAGCGCGTCGTGGACGGCGAGCTGGGTGGCTGAGTACGGCACGGCGCGCAGGCAGGAGGCGGCGTTGCCCCGCCACAGTGACGCCGGGCCTTCAGCCCGGGCCAGGGCGGCCACCGCCCGCCAGGGCGGCGGGCGGCGCGCCGGCGGCGAGGCGGCAGCCTGCCCGCTCACTTGCGCCAACAGCTTGACGCGGTCCAAGGGCGCGACGATGGTGCGGGCGGCCGCGCCGGCCGCGCCGCCCGCCAGGGCGAGGAGGTGGCCGTCGGAGGACAGGCGGGTCGTGGGCGGGCGGTGGGCCGCGTCTGTGGGCATGGTCCGAGGGGGGGGGTGGGGGCAGGCGGAGGCCCGGCGGCGACGGTGCAAAAAAACTTTGGGGCGTCGTCGGGGCGCTCAGGGCACAATGTGCGTCTTTGAGTGGAATGCAGTGGGTGCAATTGTTTCTACTGCGCCTGGGAGGGTGAGAAGGAAGGTGGCGGGAGGGTGCGCGAGGCTGGGCGGCGGCTGTTTGTTTCTTCGGCAGAGCGCGGTCCGGCCCCATGCGGCCGAGTCTCGGCCGGTGTGAGCGCGCCGGCCGACGCTGGTTCGCCCCCATCACTCTTCACACTTTGTTTTCTGCACGCCCGCCGCGGCCACACCCGGCTGCAACCCGCCGCCGCCACGCACACCAGGCTGCGGGAGTGTGTGTGTGACCCAGCCTCAGCGTGAGAGCTGGGTGACGGGAAAGGCAGCGCCGCCCCGGTGCGCGGAACGCCCCCCACCACACTCACGCCAACACAGCGCGCGCGCGTGCGCGCTTCGACCTCGCGCCCCGCCGCCGCCCCCATCACAACCCATGCGCCCCACTCCTCTCACCCGGGCCTACAAGGCCGGCGGCGAGGGCAGCAAAGCCCAGCGGCCACGCAAGCAGGCGGCCGCGCCACCACCGCCGCGCCCGCTGGTCCTCCCGTCCCTGCGCGTCCCGCTCCCACGCCCCGTCGGCGAGCCGGCTGAAGAGGAGACACCACCACCCGCGCCGCCACCCCAGGCCTCAACCGTCCTCGCCCGCCCCGTCGCCTTAATAGCCGCCTCCTCAATCGTCATGCAGGCCGCGGCCGCGCTCGCGGGCGGCCCACCCGGCTTGGACATCACGCTGGCCACCGGCCCCGCGGCCGTGGGCGCTGCTCTGGGCTTGACCTACGCGGCCGTCGACGGCCTGGCCGCGCGCACCGCCTGGGCCGTGCCGGCGACCCCGCTCCGCGTCTTCATCACCGGCGGCAGCCGGGGCTTGGGCCGCGCGCTGGCCCGGGAATTCGCGCGGGCTGGAGACGCCGTCGTGCTGACGTCCCGGTCCGCGGTGGCGGCGCGTGCGGCCGCGGCCGAACTCACGGCGGAGCTGGCCGCCGCGCACCCAGGCCGCGCGCCGCCGGCCATCACCGGCGTCGCGTGCGACGTGGCCGACCCCGAGTCTGTCGCGCGGGCCGTCGCGGCCGCCGTCTCTGCCCTGGGCGGCCGCATCGACGCCCTGATCAACAACGCCGGCACGGCGCCGCCGGGTGGCGCCCGCCCGCTCGCGTCCACGCCGCCGGCCGACCTCGCGCGCGTCGTCGCGACCAACCTCGCCGGCGTCGCCGTCGTGTGCGCGGCGGTGTTGGAGGTCATGTCCTCCCAGCCGGGCGGCGGCCACATCTGGAATGTGGACGGCGCCGGCGCGGGCGGCCGGGCCCAGCCCGGCTTCGGCGTCTACTCCGCGGCCAAGGCGGGCGTCGCCTCCCTGACGAAAACGCTCGCGGCCGAGGTCGGTGCCGCGGGCCTGCCCGTGGGCGTGCACACGCTCTCGCCCGGCATGGTCCTCACGCCCCTGCTGCTGGACGGCGCGCCCGCGGCCGTCAAGGCCACCGGCTTCAACATTTTCGCGGAACAGCCCGAAAACGCGGCGGCGTACATCGTCCCGCGCGCCCGGTCCGCGATGGCAGGGCGGGGCGTCCGGTCGACGGCCGTCCGCGTCCTGACGCCGGCGTCCGCGGTCGGCCGCCTCTTGGCCGCGCCCTTCCGCCGCCGCCGCTTCTTCGACGACGACGGCGAGCCGCTGTACCCCCTGTCCGACAGCGAGCGGCTGTACGGGCCGTCGACGGCGGCGGCCGCGGCGCGCGAGGCGGGGCGGGCCGCCGCGCGCAGCCGTGGCCTGGCGCTGTCGTACGCCACGTCCATGGCCGCCGGCTTCCTACTGCTGGCGGCCGGCCTGTTGCCGGACTGGGTCAAGTGACGAGCTGGGTGGAGGGAGGCGCTCTCCGACCGGCGAGAGGCTTTGCGTCAGGCGTCGGCCGGGCGTGTGTGTGTGTGTGTTTTCGTTTTTCGTTTGATGATAAATGATGGTCGTGTGCGCGCTGGCGCCCATTTTCGCCGGCGTCGCCCGCCCTTGCATATTTGAAGTTCGTGTGTGTGTGTGTGTGTGTTTGTACTTTTTTTGTATCATCAGGTGTGTGCGCGTCCACTCGCGCGGGAGTTTCGTTCCCGCGGGCCGGCCGTGCGTTTGTTTGTTTTTTGTGGTGTGGTTTGTATCTCGAAAAAATGTCTTTCCATCCTCTGTCCCTTCGTTTTTGCACTCGCCCTTCGAACCTTCTCTCCCACAAACCCCACGCCAACTTCGTCTACAACAGCATATCCAGGCTGCCCGGCAAGTGCTGAAACCCGGGCCCGGTCTCCTTTGGGTGGCGGCGCAGCCACATCGCCAGCGGGCTGCGCGACGCGACTTCGGAGCCTTCCACCGCGGCCAGGAAGTCGTCGACGGAGACGCCGGCGCCGTGGACGTCCAGGGCGTCGAGGATCGTCGCGACGGCCGGCCCGTCCAACGGCCGCCCTCCGGACGCCGCCGCCATGGCGCCGCGGAACTCGTCCGCGTTCAGGTGGCCGCGGCCGGCCTTGTCGTACGCGTGGAACAAGGACACGAGCGCGGCCCGGCGGCGGGAGACGTCGGAGGGCGACGACGCAGCAGGGGGGGCTGGGGAGGCCTCGCGCCCTTCGCGGTCGCGGGCCTCGCACTCGCGGCGCTGGGCCAGGGCCGCGACGAAGGACGGCACGCCGCCCGCGTACAGCAGGGACTTGACGAACGCTTCGAAGCGGTCTAGGTCGTCGCACGCGCCGGCCGGTGACGCGCGCGCGCCGCGCGCGCCGCCGACGGTCGGGTCGACGCCGCACGCGGCGCCGGCGGCGGCCGTCGTGCTTTTAAAGTACTCCAGCGCGTCCTCGCACACCGCGGCTTCGGCGGACCCGGCGGGCAGGCGGGCGCAGTAGGCAGCCACCTCCTCGCCCGCGCGCGCGAGGACGGTCGGCGGCGGGGCCGCGCGCTCTTCCGGGGACAGGCACAGCTTGTGCGGCGGCAGGTACGGTTCGGGGACGGAAGAGAGCGACGGGTAATGCGGTTGCTTCTTCTTCTTCTTGCGGTGGTGGTGGTGGGACTGGTGTGTGCGAGTGTGTGTTCAGGGCGACGACGGAGGGCGGCGTGAGGGTGGAGTGAGGGGCCGGCGGAGGGCGGCGGGAGGGTGGAGTGAAGGGGCCGGCGGGTCGCCGCGCGCGCGCCGAGCGCATGGGGGGTTGGCGCGCGCGTTCCGAAACTCGTGCTGGGGCAGGCTCGAGCCTGCCGCGGCCTTCCGACACACACACCCGCTCCGCAGCAGGCAAGCCCGCACCCCCGAAGGCTGGCCCCGCGGGTGGCAGGCGCGATGGCCGGGCCGGCGCGACCTCCCCCACGCAACTGAGCGCTTCCCGCACGCGCTGTCGCACATGGCCGGGGCCCGCCGCCCCACGAGTCGGCCGCCGCTCACTCACCTTTTCCGCTCCTTCACCAGCGGGGCTGGTGGCCGCACAGGGCGGCCGCGGCCCCGCCCGGCGGCCGTGGCGGGTGGGTGCGGCCACGGGCCGGGACAGGCGGAGCGGCGTCGCGAGCATGTTTTTTTTTCTCTCGAGGCTTTGTCGCGTCTGTGTGACGACCGACGGCCAGAGGCGCGACCTGGGGCAGGCACGCATGCCCGCCTCCTCCAAACGGCCCGCGCCCGCGACGGTCACGGGCCCGCCCACGGCCACACTCGCCACCCGCGAGGGAGGACGCATGCCCGCCTCCAAACGGCCCGCGCCCTCGACGGTCAAGGGCCCGCCCACGCCCGCTAAGCCGGCGGCGGTGGGAGGCCGTGCGCCGCCGATGCCTCCCCCGCTGGCCTGGACGCCCGCGTCGCTGGCTGCCGCCGCCGACCGGCTGGCCGCCCTGCACCCGACGCTCGCCGCCCTGCGCGCCGCCCACGGCGTCCCCACCGCCCGCCTGCTGCCCGTGCCTCCGTCCGACCATTTCGGCACGCTGGCCCGCGCGATTGTGGGCCAGCAAGTCAGCGGCGCGGCGGCCGCGACCATCCACTCGCGCGTCCTGGCCGCGGCGGGCACGGCGGAGGCGCCCCGGTCCGGCAACCCGCCGACCACGCTGCTGACGCCGCAGGCCGTCGCGTCCACGCCGACGGAGGCGTTGCGGGCGGCGGGCCTGTCCGAGCGCAAGGCTGGCTACGTCAAAGCCCTGGCGGCCGCGTTCACGACTGGTGGCCACCTGGCCGACGTCGACCTGTCCGCCCTGGACGGCCCGACCCTGGCGGCCCGCCTGACCGCCGTGCCCGGCGTCGGCGCCTGGACGGCCGACATGTTTGCCATCTTCGCGCTGGGCCGCCCGGACGTCCTGCCGGTGGGCGACCTGGGCATTCGCAAGGGCGTCGCGGCCCTGTTCCAGCTGGGCGGGACCGGCCTGCCAAACGCGGAGACGATGGAACGGCTGACGGCGGAGTGGGCGCCGCACAGGTCGCTGGCGTGTTGGTGGCTGTGGCGGCTGGCGAGCGAGGGTGGTGGTGGCGGGAGTGGTGGTGGGCGGAAGAAGCGGCGCAAGGTGTAGCACGGATTTTGCCCAAGCGAATGCTTCCACGGCCTCCACACCGCAAAAGCGCCAGGAAACAGGGGCAGTCCTGCAAAATAAAAATGGAAAAAAATGATGCAAAAAGAAAACACACGGGTGGCCACCCGTCCGTCGACTCGCACCACGGCCGTGTATGGAAATATTGCCGCGTCCAAACTTATTCATCGGATAGCCAACGTCAAGGAGCACGTCTGGTGGGAGTTTGGTGGGGTATGCACGGGCGGAAAAGCAAAAAAAATGCAAAAAATCCGCGGCCTACAGGATTTGACCTGTGCATCTCTCGATATGACATGACCCAGAACTTTTTCACATCCACGCCGTCAAGGCGTGAATGGAAGTGAAGATAACTTCAAGTTTCGGTTTGAGTTCACCCCTTAACCGCGCTGGCGCCGCGTGTGCGGGCGCCCAAACACGCCGCGTCCGGCCGGCCCCCCCGGCCGGCGGCGGGCGCGCCGTCCGGCGCGTCCCCACCCCCCCTCCCCTGAGTTTGTGAGACTGCACACGGCATGTCGTCTGATGGTTTGTTTTATTCGACGGCCTGGCGTGGACGGGAGGGCGGCTGTGCTTTCTTCCAGGCGCAGGGGCCCTCCCCGCCCGACCGGCGCAAAAATACTCTCCCTTCGCCGCGCGCGTCCGTCTGCGCCCACTTCAACCCTCCGCAGCCCAGGTGCGCACGCTCGTCCGGGCTTCCCCCCCGTGAAAGATAAAAGACAAGGCATCGGAGAAGGCATTTTCATCTCTCTCCATTGAAAAAAAAAAAGGCACTCTCTCCGCAAACACACGTGAAAAAAGCAAGGGGGGGGGGGGGAGAAGGGAAAGGAAAAAAAGGTACCCCAAAAAAACTCTCCCTCCATCCCTCCCCCATCTCCACCCCGCACGCACGCACGACCGACGGCCTCAAGCGCCACCGCCACCCGCCCGAGCCTGCCGCTCAGCCGCGGGCCACTGCACGAGCCGTCCGCTTCGCCTCCGCCGCCGCGGCACGGATCGCACCCAACTCTGCCTTTTCTTCCTGCGTCGCCAGACGAAACCGACTCGCAGAGTCCATGACGGCACCAATTTTCTCCTGCGACAGGTGACCTTTTTTGGCCTGGTTGACGGCTTCCTTCACTGTTTTCTGATTCCACTCGCTGTTCCGGTACGGGTGAATCCAGCGGCCTCGAGTCGTCTCGGCGTCTTGTTGGTTGAGCCACTCGGCCGCGTCGTAGGTTTCATACGCCCCACCCACGGCATCATACGTGTCCGTGAAATCTCTTTCATGCAGCAAGGCGACGATGATTTCGTGCGGGGTGATGGACATGACTTCCGCGCCGACCTGCACCTGCGGGGGATTGGGAGCGGGGCGGGCGGGGCGTGTGAGAGAGGAAAGGAAGAGGGAGGAGAAGAGGTGGAGTGCGGCGGCCCGCACGCCGCGCGCGGCGCGCGGCGAACGCCCGCCAATTCGCCCGCCGTCCACGATCCACGCAGACGCGTCCTTGCCCGCCCGGTCGCTGGGCCAGGAGCCACCAGAGCGGCTCCGACCACCCGCCCGTGGGGTTCAGCGGGGCCTCCCGCGCCGCCCGCTCCTTCCCGCCGCCGCTATGTCAAAACGACCGCGCGGCGTCGGCCGGGCCGAGAGGTTGAGGCCCGCGCGCGGGCGTGGGCAGCGCCGTCGCCGCGGCGTCCACCGCCGTCGCCCACACGGACGAATAGCCCAGCGTGTGGAACACCCGGCCAGGGGCGGGTGCGGGCGGGAAAGAGGCGTCTTCGGGCGTCGCGACGGCGGCCCGCAAAGCGGGGCGGAACCCACCCGGCGGCGGCGGCGCGGCGAGGCGCGGCGCGCTTTGCCGTCAAAGTAAGGCGGCGCGGCGGTGTGGCCTCACCTTGGATGAGTGGCGCGGGCGAGCTTGAGGTGGGTGCCGTGCCGCGGGGAGTGGGTGTGGGTGTGGGGGTGAGGGGCGGGGAGGGCGGCGGAAGGTGGGAGTGGGGAGAAAAAAAAGAAGTGGTGTGAGTGGGCGTGGGGCGTGGGCGGCGAGCGTTCTTTTTTTGCACCCACATCCCATCCACCCTCCTCCCACCACCACCCTCTTTTTTTTGACGGACGCGCGCACCCCGTGCCCACCCTTTTCTTTGTTTTTGGTGGCAGAACCCGGACTCTGAAGACGCCGGCCCTGCTTGCTGCCGTGCCGGGCGCGGTCGACGCGGTCGAAGCCGCCGCGCACGCGGGAACCAGCTGCGCCTGGAACCAGGGCTGCGCCCCGCCGCCAAAGGCCTGCCGGCCTCCTGGCGTGCGGGTGCGGGCGCACGCCTGGCCGCTCCTGACAGACAGCGTGTTCCTGGAAGACGTGACGGCGCGGGCGGAAGCTGTGCTGGCGGAAGGCGCGCGCACAAGGTTGCGGCCGCGGCCGCGGCGGCCCGACCTCGTCCTCGTCCGTCGTGGCCGCCGCCGCCGCCTGCGGCTGCACCTGAGCCTCGCGCGCGCGCGGCCGTGGGCGCGAGTGCCGCGCGTGCGTTTTTTTGGTGCGCGCGTGCCAAACAAAGCTCGCGTTGACAGAGGGATTCGGGCCCAGCCGGGCGGCGGCGGGCGTGGGCCAGGTTGCAACCTGGTTTGTTTGCCGGGCGCGAAGGGACCTTCGCGCCCACCGTCGCTGGCCAACCTCCCGACGCCACCACGCCCATCCGTCCGCCCACTCCCACCCGCCCACCATCCTCCCACTGCTGCGCACGCGTGTGCCTTGCGCCCACCAGGTGGTGGGCGGGTCAGGATGGGAGCGGCGGACCGTGGTTCTGCGCTTCTGATGGCAGCTGTGAACAAGGTGCAGCTGAGAAGATCCAGGTGATCTTCTCTCTTTTTTATATATACCGTCGATTAATTCGTTTTTTAGAATAAACAAGCATGCGGCTTTGCCCGAGCGGTTAAGGGGTGACACTCGAACCGAAACTTGAAGTTATCTTCACTTCCATTCACGCCTTGACGGCGTGGATGTGAAAAAGTTCTGGGTCATGTCATATCGAGAGATGCACAGGTTCAAATCCTGTAGGCCGCGGATTTTTTGCATTTTTTTTGCTTTTCCGCCCGTGCATACCCCACCAAACTCCCACCAGACGTGCTCCTTGACGTTGGCTATCCGATGAATAAGTTTGGACGCGGCAATATTTCCATACACGGCCGTGGTGCGAGTCGACGGACGGGTGGCCACCCGTGTGTTTTCTTTTTGCATCATTTTTTTCCATTTTTATTTTGCAGGACTGCCCCTGTTTCCTGGCGCTTTTGCGGTGTGGAGGCCGTGGAAGCATTTGCGTGTGGGGACGGGGCGGAAGGGGGGAGGGGAGGGTGGACGGCAGGACGGCGGGCGGGGGTGGTGGTGTGTGGTGGGGGTGTGAGGGTGGTGGTGCTGGAGGCTGCGCGCCTCTCACACCCCCCACGCCGCCCACCGCGCCGGCTGCAACCCCCGCCGCCACGGTGCCTGGTGTGGAAACTTGCCGTGTGCCGGTCTCACAAACTCACCTGCTCAGTCTTACAATGGGTAAACGCCCCTCCCACCGCCATTCACGCCGCCGCCCACCCGTGCGCGGCAGCCCGCACGCCCGCCCACCCGCCGCCGCCCCCACCCCCCCTGGTCATCGTCCCGTCCAGGCTCGGCCGCCGGGCGTCGTGCGCCCGCAGCGCCGCCCGCATGGCCAGGCGTTCGGCGCGCCGGTCTTCCGCGCCAGCAGCCCGGACGGCGTCCGGCCCGTCGGCGGGCACGGCCAGGCGGAAGGGGACGGGGGCGGGCGACCCGCTGCACCGCTCAACCGCGACGACCGTCACGAACGCGTCCCCGCACTCGAACACGCACCCCAGCGCCGGCGTCTCCGCGCACACGGACACCATGACCTCCATGGACGCGCCCCAGATGGACGTGACCTGGGCGGAGACGTACAGGACGTCGCCGACGCGGGAGGGCGCGGCAAACGCGACAGAGTCCATCGCGGCCGTCAGCAGGTGGGTCCACCCGCCGCGCCCCGCGACGCGCGAGGCGGCGATGTACGCCGTCTGCTCCATCCACCGCATGACCTGGCCGCCAAAGGTGATGCCCAACGAGTTGGCGTGCTGCGGCAGGACGAGCTGCGTCATGTGCGCGCGCGTCGCGGACGGCGGCACGGTCGGCAGGGGGAGGGGGGGCGGGGACGCGCCGGACGGCGCGCCCGCCGCCGGCCGGGGGGGCCGGCCGGACGCGGCGGCGTGTTTGGGCGCCCGCACAGGCGGCGCCAGCGTGGGCGACCCTTCCCGGTGCGTGACGGGCCGGAGGCGGGGCGGCTGAGCGTCGGGCGCCGCGCGCGCGGCCTCGCGCCGGGCCAGGCGCGCGGCCCGGCGCCGGGCGGCGGCTTCCCAGACTTCGGCCTGGGCTGGGGTGGTGGGGACGACGGGCGGCATGGCCGGGATGGGGCCGACGGCGGCACGGCTGTGTTTTTTTTTTGGGGGTGGGGGGCGAGAGGGCGGCGTGGGAGAGAGGGGGGATGGGGGAGGCGCGCCACGGCTAGGCCCAACCCCGCCCCGCCCCTTCGCCCGAAACAAAAAAAAAAAAAAACTCACGCAACGGAAACAAACGTCAAGTACGCCGAGCAGCAGTGCACGCGCTCGCCCGTGTCCATGGCCTCCTCCTCCACGCGGACGCCCACTTCCGCCGACGACCGGAAGACGCGGTTGACTTGGGCGGCCGTGATGGTGACGGCGCCCAGGCGGGCGGGCCGCAGGAAGTGGACGGCGTCGACGGACGCGGTGACGACGGGGCCGCGGGCCAGGGTTTTGGCGGCCAACCCCGCAGCAACATCGATCCAGGACAGGACGATGCCGGCGTAGCAGACGCCCGCCGGGTCGACGTCCGCGGGCGTGACGATTTGGTGGACCTGATGAGGGATGTGCGTCGAGGGGTTGAAAGAACGTTTTTTTTTTGGCTGCGGTGCGTGGCGTGGCGTGCCCACAGACTTGGTCCACTACTCACCACAACCCGAGTGGACGCCATGGGCACCTCATCCAGGGCCGGCACAGGTGACGTCACGCGCAAGCCGGCCACCCCGTCCACCGCGCCATCCTCCGCCGCTTCGGCCAGCGGCGCGGGCAGCCCGCCCACCGCCACGGCGGCGTGCGTGGCCGCGGCCGCCGCGGCGACTGAGGCCACGGTTTCCCGCGGCGCGGCTGCGACCAGGGCCGCCAGCTGGCGTTCCAGCATGTCGACCTGCAAAAAGTGAGAGAGGGTGAGGACGTGCCGTGAGAGGGGAAGGGGGGCGTCGCGCGCGGCTGGAGGCAGACGGGCGCGGCCGCGCGCGGCTGGAGGCAGGCGGCGGCGCGGCCGCGCGCGCCAGGTCGCCGAAACACGCATGCCCTTCTCCCTCACCTTGGCCGCCAGCCGGGCCATGTCTCCCTCTCCTCCGCCACCGCCCCCACCACCCGCCCCTTCCCGGACTAGGGGGTGGCCGGCCGGCCAGGCGGTCGGGTCGCCAGGGGACAGGGAGGGCGGGGTGGGGAGCGTCGTGGTAGGCGTCGGCGTGGAGGCTGCTGCATTGGCAGCGTCACCGCCGGCCATGGCGGCCGTGGACGGGGGTGTGTCGATGACGGCCTGGGTGGAGACGGGTTCGGCCTTCCCCGCAAGCGATGTCGGAACGGGGTGCAAGCCCGCCTTGCCCCGCTCCGAGACGGAAAACAAGGAGGGAGTGTGTGTGCGACTTTTTTTGTGTTGGGCTCGCTCGTGTTCACTAGGCCGTTTCGCGCGATGGCCGGCCGGCCGCCGTCGCCGGCCTTTGACGCGTGGGGCGAGGATGACGTGGTTGGTGATGCCACGCAGCCGACCCTCCCCCGGCCCCGGGCGGTGGCCCGGCCGCGATCCAGCGGCTCGGCGGCCGACCTCTTCCCACCCCGCCCGCGGACCGGCCCGCCGACCTTGGACCTCTTTCCACCCCGCCCGCGGACCGGCCCGCCGACCTTGGCCGCCCTGGCCACGGTCGCGCTCCTGCCGCACGCTGCCGCCGTCGCAGATGTGTTGGACGACCCTGCCAGCATGTCCATGTTGCCCCCGTCCAGCCGTGCAGCGTTTGCGGCGGCGGCAAGCGCGGCGGGTGGCCTGACCGACGCCCGCCTGGCGGCCTTGCTCTCCGGCGGCGGCGTCCGTGCGCTGAGCGTCGTCAGTGGGCCGGGCGTGTCGACTGCCGGCCTGCGGGAGGCTCTGTCGGGCGAGGGTGCGTCCCTGCGGGCGCTGAGCCTGGCGGGTCCAGCCGCCGTCGCCATTCTGCCGTCCCTGCCGGCGCTGACGCCCGGCTTGACCCGGCTCGACCTCGCCGGTGGGTCGCCCGCCGCAGACGCGGCCATTGCGGCCCACCTTCCTCGCCTGGTCAAGCTGGCTGACGTGGAGGCGGTGGCCGAGTCGTGGGAGGCCGCCAGCCCGCCAGCCGCGCCCACCTCCCTGCCGTCCCTCGCGGTCCTGGCCTGGGCCGCCCCGCCGCGCCCGCCGCCCGCGTCCCTGGCCGACCCGCCCGGCTCCGCCCGCCGCCTCCTCGCCGAGGAACTGTTGGCCGTGGCTGCCAGGCGCGAACGGGCCCTGGGCGACGTGCGCGCGTCCCGGCCCGGCCTGGAAGTGTGGGGCGGGGCGGGCCGAGGAGGGCGGGGGCCGCCGGCCGTCGACGCGGGCGCGTGGGACTGGCTGGGCCTGGATGCACCCGGCGGCGACGGCGACAGCGTGCGCGGCGTGCCTCCACCGCCCCCGCCTCCTTTAGCTGCTCGTTTTGCTCAGGCGTACGCGGAACGGGCGGCGCGGCGCGCCGCGTCCCGGGCGGCGGCGGCGGCCAAGGCCGCACGCCGGACCGCCGCCCGCGCGTCGGCGGCCGCCCGCGCGATCGACGCGGCGATGGAGCAATAGACGGGGAAGCGACGAGCGTGGCATGTGTCAAAGCAGAGCAAACACAAGAGCAGTAGGATTACAAGCCGCAAAGGGGCGGGCGGCCACTTCCGTCCCCCCTTTCCACCCCCCTCGCAAAAATCCCCACCTCACCGCGCTTCAAACTGGACGACCCGCTTCGTCCGCTTTTTGTAGAGGATGCGGTAGCCGCACTCCCGGCATCGGATGATGTCCGTGGCTTTCAGGTCGTTCTCGCAGCCTGCGGGGTGTGGGTGGGCGGGGTTGTGTGTGCGGGACGGTGTGCACGGATGAGGAGGTTGGTGATGGCGGCGGGAGGGAGGAAAAAAAAACGCGACTAGCCGCGTGCAGGAGGCGGGACCGGGCGAGGGGCAGGAGCGGGGTAGCACCGCCCGCTTTCCTTGCGCTGAGTGCATCACATGTTCCCACGTCCAGCCCGGTGAGCGTGAGGCCGAGGAGGCGCCGGCTCACGCCGGCGCGAAGCGAGACTCCGCCGGCCGCCGGCACACAGCGCTGGCGCACTCCTCTCTCTCACACACACACAAACGCACCGCAGTCGCCGCACAGGTACGTCACCTCTGGCGCGGGGGCCAGTTGAGGGGCGGCGCCGAGCATCTTGTCGTCGTCGTGTGACCCGTCGTCGTGCGGTCGTGCGGGCGAGGAGGAAATGTGTGCGCCGACGAAAAAGAAACGCAGCTCTGCGCCTCGCGACCGACTGCCGCTCTCAGTCTCTTTTTTTTTCCGTCGTGCGCGAAGAAGAGGAAGAAAGAAGTTTTCGCGCGCCTGGCCCCGGCACGCACAAACTTGAAATGTCCCGCCCGCCCGCCCTTGAAGCCATCATGGAGGCGTCACCCGCCCCCGCGCCGGCGTCGCACGGGCCATCCGCGGCAAAGAAGCTCGCCGCCTCCGGCGGTGACGCGGCGGCAACGCATGCACCGCGCCACTACGGCCGCCTGCTCATCCCGTCCCGGGACGGGTCGGCCATGGCATTTGCGCTGGCCAAGGACGACGTTGTCATTGGGCGGTGAGTTGAAAGTTGGAGGGGTGGTGCGGGCGCGGGAGAGAGGCCGCGTGCCTCCGTCTGTTCGGCGCGCGCGCGCGCGCATGCGGCGTCCTCTCACCTTCCAACGCGCCCTCCCGTTGCACCCCAGCGACCCGTCCTGTGACATCGTGCTCGCCCCACGCGAGATCTCGCGCCGCCACGCCCGCTTGCAGATCCGCCCGGGCGGCCGGGTGTGGGTGTCGTCGCTGGGCCGGGAACCCGTGTCGGTCGAGGGCGTGCCCGTGCCGACGGCCGGCCCGCCCGTCTTGCTCCCACCAGGCGCGGCCATCCAGGTCAAGCTGGCGTCGTCCGTGCGCGAGCTGCGGTACGAGCCGCCCGCGGTGAGCGCGGGTGAGGCTGGCGGCCGGGCTGTGCTGGGCGAGATCCGCGTGGCGAGTGGCGGTGGTGGTCTGTCGTCGCACCACACGCGCCTCGCGCCCTCGCCGGCCGTGAAAAAGCCGGCGGCGGCGGCGGCGGTGGCGGTGGTGGCGGCGGCGGCGCCCGCCCCTGCCCCTGAGCTAGCCGTGGACGCGGACGAAAACCAGGAGAACGCGCCTGCCGTCGCCGTGGTGGAGGCGGCCAAGCCTGCGCCTGCTCCGGCTGCCGAAGCTCCACCACTCGCCGCGTCCCCTCACCCGCCCGCCGCGGACGACAAGCCGCGCAAGTCGGTGCGCTTTGCGGCGACGCCAGTGGCCGCCGCTGCCGCCGCCGCGGACGCGGCCACGCCCGCCAGCGGCTGCCCTGTGCCCGCGTCCGTCGACGTGGGTGGCGCCGCCGCCGACGCGCCGCTGTCAGGCGTCATCGACGTCCGGGGCGACAACACGGGCGCGTTTGCCGCCTGGGCGCGTGGCGACGCGCCCGGCGTGTCGCCCGCGTCGGCCGGCGGCGGCGGCCCGCCGCCGTCCGTGGGCACCAAGCGCCGGTCATGTTCGGGGTCGCGCCTGGGCACGCCCGCCGCCCGGCCCAGCGCCGGGCACGCCGCCGGCGACGGCGACGACGGCGACGCCTTCCGCCCGGCGTCCCGGCGCCGGTCGTCCACGCGCGCGGCTGCTGCCGCTGCGGCGGCGGCCATTACCCTGGCCGCGGAAGAAGCGGCGGAGCACGCGGCCGCGGCCGCTGCACCGGTCGCGCCCCTGCGGCTGGAGGCGCCGCCCGCCGTCTTGGCCTTGCCCGCGCCGCCGGCCGCCTCCCAGCCCGTCGTTCGAACGGTGCGCCTGTCCACAGCGGACGCGACGGTCGAGCTCCCGGCCGAGTTGTTCGCGACGCCCGCGGCCGGCGGCGACGCGGCGGGCGGGGTGAGCGGGCACGGCGGGTCGGTCGCAATCATCGTCCCGGCCGCCCTGGCCGCGGCGGGCGACGTGGAGATCCGCATCCCGGCCGCGGCCTTTGCGGCGGCCGCCCGGTCTGCCTTGCCGGGCGCCGCCGCCGCGCCCGGCTGGGACGGCGACGCGACGGTGGAGGTGCCGGCCGGGGTGTTTGCGACGCCCTCGGGCGGCGCGGCGCCTGGCGCGCGCGCACCGCAACCACCCGCCGACGCGACCGTCGAGCTGCCCGCCGCCCTGTTCGCCACGCCGCGCCGGGGTAGTGGCGGCCGCGCCGACGCCGACGCGACCATCGAGCTGCCGCGCGGCATGTTCGACTCGCCGGAACTGGGCGGTGGCGGCCAAGGGGTGGAGACGGACGCCGAGGCCGCCCCACCACCACCCGCGCCCGCCGCCCCTCCTGCCCGTCCGTCCACCCGCCGCTCGTCCATCGACCCGGCCGTCCGCCTGCTGGTGCGGGCGGCCCTGGCGAACGCCGCGGTCGGCGCGTCGGCCGCGGAGGTTGGTGCCGGCGCGCACGACGACGACGCACGCGCGACCGACCCGCCGTCCGCCCGCCGCCGCATGTCCGCCACGCCGTCCGGGGGTGCGGACACGCCCGCGACGGCGGCGGTGCACACGCTGATCGAGGGCGTGCTGGCGGACGCCCTGATGCGGTCGACGCCGGGCGATGGGCTGGCGGGCGGTGGTGCGGCCGGCGGCGCGGCGGCGGCGAGCGGTGAGGCCGGGGAGGCGACGCCGGGCGCGGCCGCGGTCATGCCGGGCGCGGCCGCGCCCACGCCCGTTACGGCGGGCCCGCCCGCCCTGCTCGCGCCCGCGCCGACGCCCGCAACGGGCGCGGCGGGCGCGGCCAACAAGCCCGCCGCGCACGACGCCCTACCCGCGCCGGCCCTGGCCGGCGCCCTGGTCGCGGCCCGCCTCATGGAAGGCGGGCCTGCCCGCCGCCGCAGCGGCAGCGGCACGCCGGCCGCGGCGGCGGCGCCGACCGCCGCCACCCCGGCCACCGCGCCGACCGCGGCCGCGGCCCGCCTGGTCCGCGGCGTCCTGGCCAACCTGCGCACGCCCGGCCCCGCGCCCGCGCCGTCGCCCGCGTCGGCCATGGAGGTTGAAGAAGGAGGAGGAGGGGGTGGCTCCGAGCCGGAGCACACGCCCGTCGCGACGGCGGCTGTCACGGTCACCCCTGCGACTGGCGCGGCGGCCGCCCTTGTCCGGGGCGTGTTTGCCGGCCTGGCCACGCCCGCCGGTGCCGAGGAGGGGGTGGAGGCCGTGGAAGCGGCCGCCCAGCCTGCCGCCACCACCCAGCCTGCCGCCACCACCCCGCCGTCCGTCGCGGCCGCCCGCCTGGTGCGCGGCGTGTTTGCTGGGCTGGTGGAGGAGGGAGGAGGGGCGGGGCACCCCGCGGCGGCTCCCGCGCCATCCTCGCCCGGCCCACCCCCGCCCGCCGGCGGCGACGACGACGACGACGACGCGACCGTCGACCTGAGCGGCCTGGCGGCGGCGGACGCCGGAAAAGAAGCTGAAGAAGACGACGACGACGCGGCTGGGCCGGCCCTGGGCGCGGCCGTCGGCGCGGGCGGCGGGGCGGCCTCGCCCACGGTGTCGCTGCACCTGTGCGCGCTCTTTGCCACGCCCGGCCCCGCCGCCGCCGCCGCCGCCGCCGGCCCCGCCACCATCCACCTGCCGGCGGGCGCGTACGCGGCCTCGCCCGCTCCTCCGGCTGCGGAAGACGCCACGGTCCAGCTGCCGCCCGGCTTGTTCGCGGCGCCCCCGCCGGGCGCGGGCCCCGAAGACTTGCTGGCCGGCCTGACGCCGCTGCCCGAACCGCCCGCCGACGCGCCGGCCTTTGGTGGGGAAGAGTGCGACCCGGACACGCCCGCCCTGACCCCGCGCACCGCCGTCGAAGCCGCGACGGCGGCGGCCCGGGCGCACTGGGCCCGCGGCCGCCTGCTGGAAGCCCGCCTGGCCGCCGCGGTCGCGGCCCTGGGCCAGGAGCGGGCCCTGCGCGCGGCCGCGCTGGCGGCGGCCGCGGGCCGCCTGGCCGCGGGCGTCGCGGCCGTGCTCCCGCCGACCGTGCCGCGCGTCGTCGTCGTCTCCGCCGACCCGGCGCCGGCGTCTGCACCCCCGCCCCCCGGCCTGGAAAGCGCGGGCGCGTGCGTCGTCGTCCGCGTGCCGCCGCCCGTGCCGACGTCTGCGCGCGGCCGCCCGCTGCGCCGCCCGCTCGGCCCGGCCGGCGGCGGGGGCGTGGGGCTGACGACAGCGGCCAAGCCCGGCCGCCGCGCCGCCGCCACCGCCCGCAACTCCGACCTGGCCGCGTCCGCGGACGAGGAAGACGACGACGACGACGAAGACTGCAGCGTGGGCGGCGCCGCCGCGTCCTCCGACGACGGCGGGGCCGAGGCCGCGTCCAGCGACGACGACGACGCGTCCGACGACGACGCCCCCTCGCCCGACGAGTGCGGCGAGTGCGGCGGGTCCACCCGCAACAAAAAGGGCGGCGCGACCGTGGCGTGCGGCTCCTGCCCGGCCGCCTTCCACCTCAAGTGCGTCGGCCTGCGCCGGGGGCCCAAGGCCGCGTGGTTTTGCGACGAGTGCGCCGCGAGCGGGCGGGCGGCCGCGGCGAAGAAAGCCGCGGCGGCCGCCAAGGCCGCGGCCCGGGCGGCCGCCAAAGCCGACAAGCCGCCGCCCAAGAAGCGGGCGGCTCGCAAGGCGCCCGAGGATGGCGGGGACGGGGACGCGGCGCCGCCCCCCGCGCGGAAACGCCGGGCGCCGGTCAAAAAGGCAGCAGAGGCAGGCGCGGTGGTGGATGGAGGGGACGCTGCTGCGCCACCGCCACCGCCACCGTCACCGCCCGAACAAGAGGAGGGCCCGGCGGCGGCCGAAGAAGAGGCGGCCGCCGTGGCTGAGTGAGCCCCTTTTTTGAGTGTGTGAGACAGAGGGGAGGAGACGGGGCGTGGGCCGTGAAAAAACACACAACTTGAAAGGGCGGAGGTGGTGGAAGAGAGGCGAGTGGGCTCTCAGTGCAACGACCGCCGCAAAAGCGCGCGGGCGAGCGAACAAAACAAAGAACAGCGGCAGTTTCCAGTCGATCCACCCCTCCCGTGACCCTCCCCCCACCCACCATGGCGTATGTGGAGGTCGATGGCGTGAAGTGGGTGAGTTTTTGTGGAGCGTTGTGGGGGTGGGCGCGGCCACAACGCGGCGCGCATTGCGGCGCTGCCGCACGGCGGCGGCTTGGCCAAGGGTGGCGCGGACTGTGCGTGTGGGAGGGCTTGCGTCGCCCATCCGTTGCCAGTGTCGGGGTTCTGACTGTTTAGAGCATCCAATGCGATGGATTGTGCATTCATTCTAGGGCAGAAACCGTGCCGTCCGCGGCCGAAAAGTGTCGCGCCGGCGTCGGGCCGCACGGCCCCTCCCCCGACGTCCCCCCTCCCCCCTCGCTCACTTTTCTCTGCCGTCCAAAAAAAAACACCCGCGCAGCTCGAGGAGGAGATCCAGGACGACCTGAAGTGGTCCATCCAGGTCAAGCAGGTCCTGCACTCGGGCAAGTCCGAGTTCCAGTCCGTCGAGCTCGTCGATTCCGGGCCCTTTGGCAAGGTCCTGCTGCTGGACGGCAAGGCCCAGTCCGCGGAAGCCGACGAGCGCGTGTACCACGAAATGCTCGTCCACCCGGCCCTGCTGGCCCACCCGCGCCCGCGCACCGTCTTCATCGCGGGCGGCGGCGAGGGCGCGACCGCGCGCGAGGTGCTGCGCCACACGTCCGTCGAGCGACTCGTCATGGCCGACATCGACGCGGTCGTCTGCGACTTTTGCGAGCGCCACCTGCCCGCCAACGCCGCCGCCTTCGCCGACGCCCGCCTGGACCTGGTCATCGACTGCGCCAAGGCCCGGCTGGAGGCGGCGCCGGACGGCGCCTTCGACGTCATCATCGGCGACCTGGCCGACCCCGTGTCCGGCGGGCCGTGCTACCAGTTGTACACGCGTGAATTCTACGAGGGCGTCATCGCGCGCAAGCTGGCGCCGGGCGGCGTGTTCGTGACGCAGTCCGGGCCGGCCGGCGTCCTGTCGTCCGGCGAAGTGTTTGCGCCCATCCACCACACGCTCGCGGCCGTCTTCCCCCGCGTCGTCCCGCTGACCGCGCACGTGCCGTCGTACGCCGACACGTGGGGCTGGAACATTGCCTTTGGCCGCGGCGAGGCCGAGGAGGGCCGGCCGTCCGCCCTGCCTGAGAGTGCGGAGGAGGCGGACGCTGCCATGGCGTCCCGCATCGACGGCGAGCTGACGGTGCGTTGCCTTTTTTCGGGGGTGCACCCCCGGTGGGGAGGAGAGGGGGGGGGGGGGCGAGGTGGGTGGGTGGGTGGGGGGGGGGGGTCGGTGCCACTGGCCTGCTTTCGTACGACGGGAGGGGGCCGGGCCCGCGTGGGGTGAAGTGGTCTGGCGGGCACGCCCGCACCAGTGAGGGGGGCGTGCGGGCGGTGCCGCACGTGCGGCACCGCGGCCTTATCCTTTTTGGCGCCTGTTGGCCTGGGTGCGCGCCAACACACAAACCACCCACGACCCACCCCCCCGAAACAAAACCTAAACACAACAGTTTTTGGATGGGGCCACGCTCGTCGGCGCGCGCGCCCTGAACAAGATCGTCCGCCGCGTGGTGGCGGAGGAAACGCATGTGTACACGGTGGACGCGCCGCGCTTCATCCACGGGGAAGGGATCGCGGGCGCGACGGCGGCGGAGGAGTGAGAGTGGGTGCAAGCAAAAAAAAAACAAGAGGAGAGAGAGAGCACAGGTCTCAGTGCGACAAAGAGGCGTCACCCCAAAGTGGCGCGCTCCGAGCCCAGCCCCTTGCACCCCTCCCCACCTCCGCGCCACCCCGCCAGGCGATTGCTTGGACAGTCGCGTGTCCACGCCGTCCACTTGCCCGGCGAGTTGCGCGCCCTGACCTTCGCACTACACCCCTTCCCCGCTTTCGTTGCACAAGGCGGCAAACGCCCGCGCGCACTGCCCGCCATGGACGCGGCCGCCCTGGCCTCCCGCGGCCTGCCACCCGCCCTGTCAGCGCGCACGGCGGCGCTGTCGGCTCGGCTGAAGGGCGTGGTGGACGACGCGTGCGGCCCGGACGCCGAGGTGAGCATCTGGAAAAGAGCCGGCACCACTTTCCATTGCTGATGCGAAGCGTTTTTCGCGCGGGCGCAAAAGGGATGCCAAATTCCGCCCCTGCTGTGCCGCTTCCGGCAGCCGGCCGCCGCCCCGTGCGGCCCTCCCTCTTCCTCGCACGCCCCGCCGCCTGTTCTCACCCGCTTCACCACGCTTCACCCTCACAGTCCCCCGCCCGCCGCCTCTGGATGGCCGCGCTCACGCGCGTAGCTACCCTCGCACCCGGCCTGTGTCACGAGGGCGGCGTGCCGTCGGAGGAGGAGGAGGCCCCGCCCAGCCTGTCCGCCCTGCTGGCACTCTGGGATGTCAGGTGTGTCGAATGGAGTGGGTGGGCGGAGGGGGGCGGCCGGCGCGCGGCAGCCTGCGCGGGCGGAAAGCCGGCCGAAAAGCTTGGCCGGTCGCGCGCGCGCCCGACCCACTGGATGAAGACCCCACAGGCACTGGGCGCGTGTTTTCCCGCCCAAAAGCCCACCCCCCTCGCCGCCCCTTTTTCCGAGTCAGCCGCCCCCACACCTGAGAAAAAAAAAAGATCCCCCACCTCCCCTCCCCTCACCCACCCACCCACCCCTCTCCCACCCCCCCCTCTCCCCCCTCTCCCACCCCCCTCCTCCCACCCCCTCCTCCCAGCCTCCCCGCCTTCCTGAAAGAACTGCCCGTCGTCGCCGCCCGCGCCGGACCGGCCCTGGGCCCGGCCGCGGCCGGCCTGGACCGCACCCTCCGCGTCCGCGAGCTGCAGTCCAGCTACGTCTACGGGTCCGTCCTCGCCAAAAAGTGCGGCGACGTGCTGCGCCCGTTCCTGGCGGCCACCAGCGGGCCGGCGCCGGCGCACCACCACCCGCCGCCCCACCCGGCCGCGGCCGCCGTCCCGCGCCTGACGTGGGCGCTCTTCCTGTCCGCCAAGGCGGCCGTGCTGCCGGCGCACCCGGACCTGGTGACCGCGTTCGCCCTGCTGCTGGCCTGCGCCAACTGGGCGCTGGCGCACGCGCCCGCGGGCGCGCTGGCGCCGTCCGCGCGCACGCCCCGCGGCTGGGGCGGCGGCGGCGGCGGCGACGGCGCCGCCGTCGACACGCTGCGCGCCCTGGCGGCCGCCCACCGCGCGCCCTGGGCGGAAGTCGAGGCCCTGGCCCGCCTGGTCGACGGCCACGCCCGCGCCGTCCTGGTCGACGGCGGCGTGGTGGCGGGCGAGCCCGACGCCGCCCACCCGCTCGGCTGGACGACGCACGTGACCCGCCTCGCCGGCGTGTTGCCGGCGGGAGAGGGCGGCGGCGACGGGGACGCCTCCGACCCCGCTGCGCCGCCCGCCGCCGTCTTGGCCGCCTTGGACGCGGCGTACGAAGCCGCGCACGGCACCGCGTCCGAAGTGGATGAGCGCCCCTTTTTCGGGGTGGGCGGCGCGGTCGGCCCGCCCCCCTCCACCGTCACCCGGTCCGGCAGCGGCCACACCACCACGTCCGGCGGCTCGGCCGGCTCGCCGCCGCCGCGGTGTCGCGGGCCGACCCCGCCTACGGCGTTGGGCCTGATGGGCGCGTCCCCGCCCCGCCCCACGCCCCCGCCCTCGTGCGGCTTTGGTGGCGGGCCGGGCGCCGGCGCCGGCGCCGGCCTGGAGACGCCGCCTTCGCTGTCCAAGTGCCGGCTGGGCGACGGCACGCCCGCACCGCCCGCGTCCGTGTTCGCGGCGGCCCACCACCCGGGCGCGACGCCCGTGCGCTTGCTGCCGTCGCCCGGCCCCGGCCTGCCCTCGCCCTCCACCCGCCTGGTCGCGCCCTCCGCCGGCGCCGCGTCCGGCTACGGCCTGGGCACGCCGGGCGCGCTGTTGGCCCGTGGGCGCAGCACCGGCACCAACCCGGGCGCCACGCCGCGTGCGGGCCCGCCCCTGCACCCGGGCCTGGCGACGCCGGTGTCGTCCACGATGGCGGCCCTGGCGTGGCTGCGCGGCGTTGTCGCCTCCGTCCCCACGGACGCGAATAGTGGGGGGCCCGCGCCGCCGGCCCGCTTGGCCGCGGTCCTGGACGCGGTGGGCGGGCCCGCCGGGTGCGGTGCCGCCGCCCTGACCGCGACGGCCGCTGAGGGCGCGGCCCGCGTGTTTGGGTGTGCGGCCGCGTCGGAAGCCGCGGCCGGTGGCAGCCCGTCGTCCGGCTCCGCCGCCGCCCTGGGCGCCGAATCCGGCCTGACCGCGCTGCTGGCCACCCAGGCGGCGGAGCGGGCGCGCGAAGCGACGGCGCTGTACCTGGTGGCCCTGGACGCCTTGCTGGTCGGCGGCGGCGGCGAGCGCGGCGGCGAGCGCGGCAAGCGCGGCGGCGACGGCGCGCCCCCCACCGCACCGTCCCGCTCCCTGGTCACGTGCGCCACCTTCCACGCCGCCGTCCTGGCCCAGGCGTGTGAGGCGGTGGCCGCGGCCTACCGGTGCGCCGCCCTGCCATTCCCCGCTGTGCTGGACGCCCTGCGCCTGCCCGCGTTCGAAGCGGCCAAGGCTGTGGACGCAGTCGCGTCCGCGCTCGGGTCGACCGGCCTGCCGCGGGAGGTGCGGCGCCACCTGTTTGCCGTGGAGGAACGGTGCCTGGAGTCGGCGGCCTGGGCGGCCGGCTCGCCCCTGTACGCGCTGCTGGCCGCGTCGGGTGGCGGCGGTGGCGGGTCCCGCTCGCCGCGCCTGGCCTCGCCGGTCTCGCCGCCCGCGGCCGGCCTGGCCTCTCCGCCCACGGCCGCCACGCCCACCAAGCGCAAGTCGGGCGGCTCCGACGGCGCGCCGTCGCCCGATGCGACCAGTCCGGTCGTGGCTGGTGGATGTGCGGACGCCGCGGCCGCACCGCCGCCGGCGGGCGAGCAGCTGTGCTCGCCGTCCAAGGCGCCGCGCCGCGCTGCGGGCGCGGCGGGCCGGCCCGACACGCCCGGCGCGTCGGCCGCGGCCGCTGCCGCCGCCGCGGCCGCCGCGACCGCCCCACCGCCGCCGGCGGCCCTTCCCACCCTGCCCAACGTGCCGCCCGCGTTTGGGACGCCGCCTGACGGCCGCCCGCCGCCGTCCGGCCCCCGCGCCGTCGCGGCCGCCTTCCTGTCCCGCGTCCTGCGCCTGGCCGCGCTGCGCGGCGCGGCCCTCGTCGACCGCCTGGACCCGGCGGGCCTGCCGCCCCGGTCCGACCGCCGCACGCTCGCCTCCCAGGTCCACACCGCCCTGGCGGCCATCGTCTGGGAGCACACGCACCTGCTGTACGGCCGCCACGTGGACGCCGTCGTCCTGTGCGCGACGTACGGCGTCGCCAAAGCCCAGCGCGCGGCCCGGCCGTCGTTCCGGGACATCATCTCCGCCTACCGCCGCCTGCCGCACGCCCGGCCGTCCGTCTTCCGGTGCGTGCCCGTGGAGCAGGCGTTCGAGGCGGGGCTGGCGGCGGAGGCGGGCGGCGGCGGGGAGGCGCCCCCGCCCGCCCGCCGGCCGCGGCACTGCGGCCCCGCCGACGGGTCGGGCCTGGCCGCCGTCCGGTCAGGCGACGTCATCGAATTCTACAACTCCGTCTTCGTGGGCGCGGCCAAGGCCGACCTGCTGCGCATCGGGTCCGGCCGGGCGGCGCTCCTGCCCGTCCCCGCCGGGTACGGCCCGTTCGTCGGGGAGGGCGGCGGGGTGGCGGTCGCCGGCGCGACGCCGCCGCCGCTGGGCACGCCGCCGCCGCCGTTCCTGGGCGGCGCGTCCCCGCCGCCGCCGCCCGTGGGACGGTCGCCCGGCGAGGTGTGGCTGTCGCCCATGACGGCCGCGACGGCGGCGGACCGGGCGCGGGCTGTGGCTGCGGCCGCGGCGGCGGCGGGTGGTGCCGGCGCCAGCCCCGCGCCGCCGCCCGGTCTGCAGCCGCCCGCCCTCCGCGTCGCGGGCTTTGGCGCGGGCATGGTCGGCGGCGGCTCCCCGCCCGCGGCGGGCGTCGTGCCACCGCCCGGCGGCCTGTCCGTCCGCCTGGGCCGGCGCACCAGCGGCGGCGGGAGCCCGCGCTCCCCCGCCTCGCCCGCGGCCGGCACGCCCGCCCCCGCCTCCACGACCGCCACGTTTGCCGTCGGCTCGCCGCGCGCGGGCTTTGACGCCATCAACGCGGCCCTGGAGGCGGCTGGGAAGGCGGCCACGCCGCCGCCGCCGTCGTCCACGGCGCGTGCCCGCACCCGGGCCGGCGCCGCCGCGGCTGTCGCGGCCGCGGCTGGGTCGGCCACCACCCCGGCCCGCTCACCGCGCGCGGCCCTGCGCTCGCCGACCAAGGCCGCCCGCTCGCCCGGCACGGCGCGCGCGGCCGCCAGCGTGGCGTCCCGCGCGACGGCTGGGAGCGGTGAGCAGCTGCGCGGCCTGGTGGCGGCGGCGGCCGCGGCGGCGGCGGGCGGGCCGCCCGCTGCGTCGCCGCGCGGCGCGGCGCACTGACAAAAAGAAGAGAGCTGTCTGTGTCCCTGGAGTGTTGGCCCGTTCGTCGTGTGGCTTGTCCCTGGCAGGGGGCCGCGTTCCCCCGTGGTTTGTGACGGCGGCGTCCCAGCCGTCCGTCGTCTCCCTTTGACCGTGGTTGTCCACTCCCACCTGTTTTTTTGGCAATTGTTTCGTCCCCCCCCCCCCCCCCCCCCCCCCATACGTCCCCCGTCCATCCCCCGTCCCCCCTCCCCTTCATCTAACGCGCGGCTGCAGCAGCCCATAGCCTGCTTTGCGCCCCACCGTCCCACTCCCCCCGGCCTAGCCACCCGCGCCCTGGTTTTGCGCGGCGTAGGTCCCGCTGTGCGTGCGTGTGTGTGTGTGTCTTTTCTCTTTTGCGTTGGCGAGGCCGGGGCAAACCCTGGCCGCGCCCCTGGAAAGCGACACACGCGCGCGCGCGCGTACACAACAACAACAAGAAGCCGTGAGGCTGGCCCGCTGCTGCTGCTGTACACCAAAAAAGCACCGGCCTCACTCGTAGCCCCATCACTTTACGCACTGCCTTTTTTATGAGTTCAACCGCCGAGTTTCCTTCGGATGGAAAACGTCCCTTTGCAGCGCGAGGTCTGCCCAACCTCGGCGCGCTTTTCACCAACAAAAAAAAAGAAACGACAGCCCACCCGACGTTTTTTTTCAAAACACGAAGGAACTCCCCCAAGGCGCACTCCTGCGTCCCACCCACCCTCCACGAGAGGTAGCCCTGCGGCATGTTTTGGGCGGGCGCGACCGAGTCGCCGGTTTTCAATTGTTTTTTAAAAAGCCTCCGCGAAGTTCATTTTCCCCATCTTATGCAGGCATTTTATGCAGGCACCAAAAGGCCCTTTCCCCTTCCTTTTTCTCTCCATTTTGGCGATTTTCATCCCTTCGATTGGGAGGCGCGATCAGTTCCCGCGGAGGGCGCGCCCTCGCACGTGAGCATTCTGTGGGGGGAGAAAAAAAAGAGGCGTCGCGAGGGTGTGGGTTTGGGAGTCTCGGCCTCCCCCACGCCACGCCTTCTTTGTTTTCTGCTTCCTCTTCGTCTTTCTCTTTCTTCTGTAAAAGATCGTACCAAAAAAGGAAAGGGCCCTCATGCACTGGTGTGTTTTGCTACACGTCTACTGCTCTACGGAAAGGTCGCTGGCCGGCACGACGGCCGTCGGGAAGGGGGCCCCACCCGCGGCGGCTGCTGCTCTCGCCGCGCGCGCGCGCGCCTCGGCCCGCCCGCGCCGCCCGCCACCGTCCACCGCGCCCGCCTTGTAGTCGGCTGGCAAGCCAATGAAGATGGACTCGCCGCCACGTCCGACCGCGTCCACGGGCACGCCCTGCGGGCTGACAGAAGCGAGAGAGGAAAAGGGCGGGTGCGTCGCCGGGCGCAGCAGCAGCGGCTTGAGCAGCCGCAGGCGGGCGCGGGCTTCTGGGTGGCGCCAGGCCGTCGTCCGGCTGGACGGCGGCGTCAGCCAGGGTTCAGCGCCTGGAGGCGCGAGGAGGGGTGAGAAGCAACCGCCGCCCTTCCCCGCCACCCTGGCCGCGGCCGCGACGACCGCGTCCGCGTCGGCGCCGGTCAGGGCGCCGGCCGGCCGGGGTGCCAGGAGGGAGAACGCCCGGGCCGCCGCAGCCGCAGCAGCCGAGCCTTCCACCCCCAGCACCGCCCGCCAGTCCCGGGCGTGGGGTGCGGTCGCGGCGCCGGCCCGGGCGGCGGCCAGGACGGCGGGCAGGGAGCCACCGCACGCGGCGGCGAGGCTGGCCGCCGTCCGGCCGGGCAGGCCGGCACCTTTGAGGCCGGCGCCGCCCGTGCTCAGCGCCGCGATCAGGGGCGCAGCCGCCGCTGCTGCTCGCCCAGCCTCGTCTGCCGGCGCGGCGTGCACGGTCCACCCGCGCGGCGCGGACGCGGTGTGGCTGCCCGCGGCCGTGGGGCAGAGCGTCAGCGCGCCGGCGCCTGCAGCCGCCGCCAGGGCCGCCCACCCACGGTCGCCCGAGACTGTGGCCGCGGACAGGTCACAGTCAGCCAACAACTGCAACACCGCCGCGGCCGCGTCGTCGGCTTCGAAGCCGGCCGCGGCGGCGAGGGGGAGGAAGCCGGCCGCACGCGCGGCGGCCGCCAGGCCGGGGTGGAGGCGGGGGGGTCGGGAGAAGGGGGGCGGGGGCGGCGGCCCCGCTCCTTTGGCCGCCTGCCGCGCCCGGCGCCGGGCCAGGTACGCGCCGTCTTCCAGGGCGCGGCCGCCCTCACTGCCACCAGCCGGGTCGAAGAGCGCCAGGCGGAGCAGCGGCCAGCGCGCGGCGCCCGCGACCCAGGCGAGCGCGCCGGCCGTCGCGGCTTGAAAGGAAGCGACGTCCGGGCCAGCTGACGCCCTCCATCGCTTGGAGACGCCGGAGGCGAGGGCGGCCACGTTGCTGCCGTCTGCGATGAGGACGTCGACGGGGTAGGTGGTCGGGCGGGGCGCGGCCGGCACAGGTGCTGGCTCGCGCCGGCGGCCCATTGCGCAACATGTCGCCGGCCGGGCTGGGTGTTCTGCTCGCCCGCCCGGGCCAGGCCGGAGCTTGACGGGCGTTGCCGCCATGCCGGCGTGGCGGCAGGCTGGAAGGGTGGGCGGAAGGCGTCAGGCGGGGGGCCGCATTGTTTTGTGGGGTCTGTGTGCCAACCCTCAACATCCTCCACCCAAAAATAAAAAAACGCGGCCACAAACGCATGGACGCCGTTTTTTTCCCGGCGTAAAAAGGCGGCGTCCACACACGCACCCAGGCGTCACACAAGCCACTGGAAGGGCTGCGGCGGTCGCGTGAGGCAAAAGAAACTCGCTGTCGGCAGGATTTGAACCTGCGCGTCTCTCGACAACTGATCACTCAGAAACCGGGGCAGTGCGGCCGTCGCCGCCGTCCACGAATCGAGGGTTTTGCGTCCGTTTTCTTCAAGTCAGTCCCCTTAGGCCACTCGGGCACGACAGCGCGCGGAAAGCAAAAAAGAGACCGGGTGACGGCTCGACGAACCATCCATCCCACGACCCTTTTTTGTTATGGAACTGATTTTTTGCGGTTTATTAAGCGTCGTAAAGATAGCTTTTTCTTGGCTTGCCCTCTTTGAGCTCGTGTGAGAAGGCGTTGTCGCGTGCACGGGCCGGCGGGCCGGGCTGGCGGGGCGTGGTGCGGGAGGAGCGGCGGGGCGCGAAGGCGGGCGGGTGGGGAGAGTGGTCGAAGGTTGGTGCTCTCGGGTTTGGGCGCCCCTCTCACTCTCTGTTCTCTCCCGTCCGTGGCTAGGCATGCCGACGAAGATGCTCGCGACAACGCGCACGGGCGCCGCCCTGCCGCTGCGGCCGCCTACATGTCACCGCGGTCGTCCCTCTCGTCGCTGGTGCGTTGTGGTTGGGAAGGGTTGTGCGGCAGGGGCGCGGGCGAGGGTTGTGTGCGTGGGACGGAGGAGATGCGGCCGCGGGGGCCGCGGCACCGGAAAAAGTTGGTTGACTTTTTTGACCGCCACGGAAAGGCGCGCAGCGCCGCCTCCGCAAGCACCCTCACCCGCCCAAGCTGACGAGACCGCCTTTGGCTTGCAATGCCCGCGAGGTTGGCCAGAAAAAACCCTGCCGCGGCTCCACACTCCCCGCGGCGGACCAGCGGGCCATTCGGCGACCGCGCCTCCCCTCACCGACCCCCGCCGTCCCCTCCCTCCTTTCACACAGTCCCCCGCCTCCGCGCGCGTCCGCTTCTGAACCCATCGGCGACTGGCGCGCCTTCCGCGCCTCCCTCGTCGCCCAGGAAGCCGCGGAACAGTCCCGCATCAGCCAGGCGGCCGGTGCCTCCTCCTCCGCCCCGGCGCCCGCCGCCGCTCGCGCCGTCCCTCCGCCGCCGCCCGCGTCGCTGCTCGGCGGCACGGCCGCGCGCTGGGCGCACGCCCTGGCCGCGCCGGAACGCGGGTGTTTGCTGGTGGCGCGTCGCCCGGACTTGGGGCCGCTGTTCACGCACAGCGTCGTGCTGGTGGTCGACCACGGTGCGTGTCGGAAGTTTTTTGGGGGGGAGTGGATGAAAAAAAGCCATAGCTCGCCGCGCGTGCGCGCCCAGGGGTGAGACGCCCGCCTCCCTCACTGTTTTTCCATCCATCCCCGCTCTCACGCCCACGCCGCAGACCCGCGCGTCGGCTCGGCCGGCCTGGTCCTCAACACCGCCTCCCGCGGCGTCATCGCCGACGTCGGCCTGGACGACGGCGTGGCGGGCGCGTTCGGCGCGTGCACGCTCTACTGCGGCGGCCCCGTCGCGCGCAACTCGCTGCACGTCCTGCACGGCGCGCGCGGCCTGCCGGGCGCGCACGAGGTCCTGGACGGCGTGTACGCGGGCGGCCTGCCGCACGCCAACGCCCTCGTCCGCGCGGGCGACGCGGACGCGGGCGACTTCCGCCTGCTGGCCGGCTACGCCGGCTGGGAGCCCGGCCAGCTGGAAGCGGAGGTGGCGGACGGCTCCTGGTGGGTGGTCGCCGCCTCGCCCGGCGTCGTCCTGGAAGCCGTCCAGGGCCGGCTGCGTGGGCCGCCCCCGCCCGTCAGCGCGGGCGCGGGCGCGCGCGGCGAGAAGGCCGCGACGTGGGCGGCCGTGTTGGGCTTGGCCGGGATCGCGCAGCCGCCGCCCGGGGGCAGCCCCGCGCCGGGGGCGTGGTGAAAACGCGGGACGACGGGTTTTTTTCGCGCTGCCGCTGCTTCCCGGCTGACCATCTTCCCGCCGCTGTGTTGCTGCTGCTGTTTTTTTCGTGGGCGTGGGTTTCTTTTCTTGCTTCTTCGATTTTGCACACTTGTCCTTTTTTCGTGAAGAGAAAGATTTTTTTTCGCACTTGCAGGTTTGGGTGGGTGGTGTGGGTGGGTGGAGGTTTCGCAGCGCGCTCTTGCCAAAGCAAGCAGCAGCTGCGTGGTGTTGGGCGCACGCGCGTGGTGTGTGTGGGGGGGTTGGGTGTGCGGGCCTCTGCAAAAAAAACGCCGGGAGCCTCGGTCCGGGCGCGATCTTTTTTTTTTTCTCTCCTCACGAGGTTTGGGGGTGGGGGTGGGAAGAGGCGCGCGGCATGGAATGGATCACACAACACGCCCGCGCCCCGCTCAAAAAGAATGACCCGCTGCGCCAGGCCCTCCCGCGCCCGTGCCGCCTGCCACACCGAAGCCCGGAGCTGGCTGGCACTGGATGGGGGACATCCCAGCCACAACACACCAGAACTACTACAGCCCTTCGATCGCGGTGAACCTGCCGTCCTCCGCCCGGCTGACCGCGTGCTTCTTGGTCGCCGCCGCCACGGGAATGGGACCGTACAGGTGCGGAAACAGCGGCACGTCGTCCGCCGCGTCCTTGCCAAAGGAGCCGGGCTGCTTGTCCCCCACGGGCGCCGCGGGTTCGAGCTTCACCTCGGCGCCCAGCGCGTCGCCGTCCAGAGCGACGCACACCCAGGCGTCCTTGGAATCGGTGTAAAACGTGTTGGCGACGGACAGTAAGAGGCTGGGGTCAGCCGTGAGGTGGGTGAAGCCGTCCTGGGGGGAGTGGTGGGGGTGGAGGGTCGGGTCGGCGGTTGATGGGGGCGGGGGAGGCGGATCAAGAGTGGATGGAATACAAGGTGGGGAGGCCACGAACTCACCGCATCGTACGTCGCCGGCGTGTACAGTCCGTCGCCAGCTTCGGCCGCTTCCCAGGAGGGCACGGGCGCGAGGTGGTAGTAGACCGTCATTAGACCGTCATGCACGGCCCGCGGTGCAGGGGAAGGAATGGGCGTCGGGGAAGAAGGCGGTCGTTTTTTTCTCTCTGCAGAGAGTGTGTGTGTGAACGTGCGCGCGCGCCGGAAGAAAGCATTCAGACGCGAAAACAAAAAAAACTCGCGACGCGTGGCCACAGCACACAGGGGCCCACGCAGCCCCTTGCGCTCCCTCGACGCACGGCACGACCTGATTGATGGCGGCCGTGCCGGCGGGCAGCAGCGCCGGTGGAGAGGAGGAAGGCAGCGGCACGGCCGAGGCCGCTGGCGCGCGCCGCGGCGACGCCGACCGGGCCTCTCCACCGCCTCACCAACCTGTCCGCTCCGCCGCCGCCCCGTGCCTGGCCGCCGCCATCATCCCCACTACCCCCCAACCCCGGCGCATCGCGCTGGCCGTCGACGTGTGGGCGTCCGACGCCTCCCTGTACGCGTGGACGTTCACCAAAAACATGGTGCTGCGCAAGCGGCGGTCCCGCGGCGGCGCGGAAACGCTCTCGCCCGCCGACACCCTCTTCATTGTCCACGTCTCCCCGTCGTCGTCGACGGCGGCGGCCTCGTCGGCCGCGTCCGCCGCCGCGTCGTCGTCGGCCGCCACGCCCCCGCCGCCCTCCCAGTCCCGGTGGGACCGGGGCGGCCCGCTCCTGCCCGACCTGGCGACCGCCTTGGCCCACTACCCGCACACCGTCGTCGACCTGCCGGGCGTGCGGGCCGCGCGCGCGGGCGGGGCGGGCGCCTCGACCGCGGCCGCGCCCGCCTTGCTCGCCTTTTGCGAGCGGGCGGCCATTGACCTGCTGATCTGTGGGGCGCGGGACCCGCCTGCCGGGTCGCGGGCGGCAGCGGCGGCGGCGGCGGCCGCGTCCACCGCCGCGACGTCGCCGCCCCCGCCCCGCCCGGCGGGCCTCCCGCCTCCGTCCGCCGGCGCGACCGCCGACGCCGTCCGTCGCGCCGCACCGCCGTCGACCGCCCTCCTGTTCGTCCGCCCGGGCGTCGCGCGCCGGTCCGACCACCGCATGCGCCTCAAGTCGGCCGACGACTTGGGCGCCCTCCTGGGCGACGGCGGGCGGGCGGGCGTGCTGCGCGGCGGCGGCCTGTCCGCCCGCCTGCCGCCGCCCACCGCGGACGCGCGCACGCCCGGTGCTGTTGCTGCTGCTGCTGCGCCCGGCCGGGCCCCGCGCCGCGTGTTGCTGGCTGTGGACGCGGGCCAGCCGCCTGCAGCAGCTGCGCGCGTGGCCCGGTGGGCCGCCGCCACGCTGCTGTGGGGCGACGACGACTGCTGGGTCGCGTGCCTGTCGCAGCCTGGAGGCGGCCCTGCCGCCGCCGACGCGGCGGAAGCAGCCCTGGACGCCGCGCTCGCCGAACTCGCGGCGTTTGCTGTTCAATCTGCGGACGTGGTGGTGGGTCCCGATCCCCGGGCCGCCCTTGTCGGCCACGCCGCGGTTGTGGGCGCCGACTTGCTGGTTGTCGTTGGTGGCGCGACCGCCCCAGCCAAGCGCGGCGGCGGCGGCGGCGGCGGAAGCGGAGGGCCTCCCCTCCCACCGCCCCGCCCGGGCTCCGCCCCGCCGGGTGACGACGCGCCTCCACCCCCGCCGTCCGCGCCCATCGGCCCCGCCGACCGCTTGCGCGGCGCGCTGTCCAGCGCGGTGGCCGTGGGGTCGACGACGGTGGCGGGCCACGCCCTGCGCTCCGCGCCCTGCCCCGTCATCATCCTGCCGCCTTGGGCCGACGAGGACGGCACGCGGCGCAAGGCCAGCCGGCGGGCGGCTGGTGGGGCGGGCGGGCGGGCTGGAGCCAAGGCCGCGGCGGCCGCGGCGGCCGTCTTTTCCGAAGCCGCGCCGCCGTCTGCGGCCCGCCTGGCCGTGGAGGCGGGCGGCTTTGGCGGCCCGGCCTCCGCCTCCCGCGCCCTGTCCCCTCCGCCGCCCGGCCCGGCCTCGCCCACCCGGCCGACCTCGCTGTCGCCCCGCGTGGGCGGCGGCGGCGGCGGGAGTGCGAGCGAAGACGGCGGGGCCGCCACGCCCGGCGTCGGGGCCGCGCCCGCCCGCACGGGCAGCCTGCCGCGCATGCTGCGGTCCGGCTGGCGCAAGGCGGCGACAGCGTTGGCCCGCGGTGGGAGCAGCGGACTCGGCGCGGCAGCCGAAGCCGCTGCGGTCGCGCCGGCCGCCTCTTCCCAGCCGGCCAGTCCGCGCGCGGCGACGACGGACGACCCGCCCGAAGACCCGGCTGCCTCGGAGCTAGCTTTGCTGCGGTGGAGGTTGGCCGAGCGGGACCGGGAGGTGGGATTGCTGCGGACGCGCTTGGCCGAGCTGGAGGCGAAGCTTGGGGGCGGTGCAGGAGGAGAGGCGGGCGTGGAGGCGGCGGCAGCGCACGAGTAGTAGAAAGAAAGAAAAAAACGTTTTTTTTTTACACCTCCTTTACGCCAGCCCCAGGTCGGCCAGCGAAAACTCGTCCGCCTCAGCTTCCACGGCCGCGTCACGCCCGTCCCACTCGTCCACGGTCGCCGCGCTCAGTTCCCCACTGACCGGCGTCGCGCCCTCCTTCCCTGAGCGCGCGCCCTCTACGAACGCCTTCAAAGCCGGCGCCTGGAACGCGCCCTTGAAGTGCGCGACCTTCGCGGGGCTGGAGCTCGACGGCGGCACGATGGCCACAAAGGCCGGGAAGCCGTAAGACGCACCCAGCGCGGCCTCCAGGCCCGGGTGGTCGCCGCCGCCCGCCCACAGCCACGCGTACGGCCGGCCGGCGTAAGGCGTCGCCGCTTCGGCCAGCGCGCCCAGAGCGGCGCGGCGGTCGGCCGCGGTCGAGTCGGCGAGGGGGGGCAGGAGCGCGAGCAGGCACAGGCGGGAGGACAGGCAGCTACCCTCCAGGACGGCCGGCGACGTCAGCTGGACGAGCGACGGCGGCGGCACGGGCGCGCGCGCGGCCACAAACTCCTCGATGGCGGCCGCCGCGCGCGCGCCGCCGTAGTCTTCCTCCCGGCCGTCGGGTCCGTACCAGCGCAGCGTCGGGAAGCCGCGCACGCCCGCGGCGTCGCACGCCGCCCGCTCCGTCGTGCAGTCGACGGCCGCGATCAGGCCGGCCGACCCGGCTTTAAACAGGGCGTCGGCCGCCTCGTTCAGCTCTGGTTTGGCGGCCTGGCAGTGGCCGCACCAGGGCGCGATGAAGGCGACGAGGGCGGCCACGCCCTCGGACCGGCGCAGGGACTGCAGCGCCGCCGCGTCCAAGGACCGGACGCGCGTGCCGCGGCCGAAGAAGGCCGTGGCGCGTGGCAAGCCGTCCTTGTCATCGTGCGAGGGTGCAGAGGTGGAGGAGGCAGAAGCCTTGGCGCGGCCGCCGCCCGCCTCAGCCTTGGCTTCGTGCGCCTTTTTGCCGCACCCGCACCCGCCACTGCTGCTGCCGGAGGTGGCCGACGCCTTCCCGCCGCCGCACTTGCACGACGCCTTGGCGCCACCCAGGCCGTCCACCCCTAATTTCGACGCAACCACGTCGCCCGCGTGGTCCAAGGCCAACCGGGCGATGGCCGACGGCGTCGCGTCGCCCGGCGGCAAGCGCGCCGAGGGGCGGCCGTCCAAGACGGCAAACACGCCGGGCGCCGGGTCCTCGATCCGTGCGGCTTTCGTGGCGGCCTCGGCCGCGCCGGACGCCGTCAGGTCGAGGGTGAGCGGGCTGGCCAGGCCGGCCAGCGCGCCCGCAGCCTGGCCCAGGGCCGTGCGCGCGGCCGTGCAGGCGGCGCACCTAGGATGGGAGGGTGGATATGGTTTCCGTGAGAGAAGATGCGTTCGAGTCGCCTTTTGTGGGGCCTCCACCCACGCACCCCGCCCAACTCACTTGTCGCCCTTGTGCAGGAGGAGCAGAGACACTCCGGACGCGCCATCCAGGGCTTTGTCGAGGGACTTGGGCGCCGTTTTCGACGGCTCAATCGGTTTGACGCCGCGCGCGCTTCCGCTTCCGCCACACGGCTTGGGCGCCGCGCCCGCGGCGTCCGGGTTGGAGCACGTCCCGGTCTCGGTCGACGCGGCGACGGCCGCCAGGGTCAGCAAGGCCAGGACGGCCAGGCGCCGCATGTGGTGCGTCATAAGGGAAAAAACGCTGTTCTTCTCAGTTTGAGCCTGCGCCGCGCGGGCGCGGGCTCTTCGACGAACCACCGTCCTCGCCCGCCGCCGCCTGGAGCCACGCCGAAAAAGAGATCAAGCACGGCCGCCGCCGCCGCCGCCGCCACCGCCTGGAGACACACACAAATGCTTCACACGACCGCCACTCCCACCACCCCACGCGGCTCCAGCACCCACCTCCGAATCGCGTCCGCGACGCCGCCCTCGTCGTTGGACGCGTCCAGCACGACGTCCGCGCACACCTTGGCCTCCTCGCACGCGTTGGCCATGGCCACGCCCCACCCGGCCAGCAGCAGGGCGTCGGCATCATTGGCGCCGTCGCCGATGAACATGGTGGCGGGCGGAGGCACGCACAGCTCGCCCGTCAGCCGGAGCAGGCCTTCGCCCTTGGACGCGCCCGCGGGCAGGAGCTCGATCATGCCCGGCAGGGCGGACGTGAGGCTGCCCAGGCCGCCCAGCGCTTTCTGCGCGCCTTCCCAGGCTTCGGGAGCGAAGCTCTCGCCGGGCGGCAAGAGGGCGATGACTTTGTACACGTCCAGCCCGCGGGCCCTGGCCGCGCCGGCCAGGGACCCGCTCACGCCCTCGGGCGTCGGCTCCCCATAAAACGTCAGGCGCCGGGCCGCGTCGTCGTCCGCCGTGGACAGAATGGTCGCGGGCCCCGCGCCCGCGCCGTCGCCTGTCGGCAAGCAGTAGGCGGCCAGCGTGTGGCCCTGGGCTGCCGCCCACTCCTGCGCCGCGTCCGTGGCCGCCGCGTCGAGGGAGCGGGAGTACAGCGTCCGCCCGCCCGCGTCCAGGATGACGAGGCCCTGCATGTAGACGCCCGGGCGCGGCCTGCCGAGGGCGGGCAGCACGGCCTCGACCCAGGGCGCGGCGGGGGCTTTGCCCGTGGCGATGACGACCTACGTGTGTGTGTGTGTGTGTGTGTGTGTGTGTGTGTGTGTGCGTTTTAGAGGGCAGGGTCACGGGTTGGAAAAGCGCGGGGGCGGGCCGCCTAGTAAAAAAAAAACGCACGAGGCGCCCCTCCCAAAAACGACGTACCGGCACGCCCGCCGCTTCTGAGGCTTGGACTGCCTCAATAACTCGCGGCAATAAGCGCTGGCGAGAGTCTAAAAGAGTGCCGTCCACGTCCGTCGCGACGAGGACGAGCTCTTCGGCCGGGCCGGCTGACGCAGACGCAGAGTATGTTAGTGTGGTGCTGCGTGCGCCAGCTGGCGCCTGCCGACTGCGGCGGCCTGCCGTCAGGCCTGTCGTGCTCAGGCGGTGCGGCAGGGCGTGCGACATTGGTGTGCGGCGTGCGTGTGGTTCAGTCGCGAAGACGCCGACACGCCTCCAATTTTCTCTCTCCGAGCAGGACGCGGCCCGTGTTTTTTTAATGCAGGACGTGCTTCACATATACGTCGGCGCCCCAGGCTCTGCCGGCCCCAAGCGCGCCACCGCACACGCGCCCCGCCCACCACACCCAACGCACACGGCCGTCTCGCACAGCCCGCCATGGCCAGCCAGGTGCGAGAATCTCCGAAACCGCATCATGCAAGGCCCGGCCTTGGCTGTCGTGCGCGCGCTTCAACCACCGCAAAGACGGACGCATGCGGACCGGCTCCCCCTCTCACACCCCTGCCACACGCCCAACACAACAGTCCCGCCCCCCTCTGGCTGGCCTGGACGCCAACACGACCAACACTCTCCTAGCCCGGGAAAGGGCCCGCGCCGACGGCTGGAAGAAAAAATTCGAGCGCGCGTCCGCGGCCGTCTCGCTCTCCAAGGAAGGCGCGGAAGCGGCGTCCCTTGCCGTGGCCGCGACAGAGGCCGCCGTGTCAAAGCTGTCGTCCAAACTTGCCGCGTCAGAGGCGGATCGCCACACCCTGAAAGTCGAGTGCGAGGCGCTGCGGGAGGCCGCGGCGGCCGCAGCCGCGCGCGCAGCGGCCGCGACCAACGCGGCCGCGTCCACCTCGGGCGAGCGCAAAGCAGAGCTGGGCCGGTTGAAAGCGCGGCGCGACGCGCTGGAGACCGCCCTGGCCACCGCCCGGTCCGTCGCGGACGGCGCGCTGGGCAAGGCGGAAGCGGCCGTCGCGGCCGAGGCGGCCGCGCGCGGCGCACTGAAAACAGCGGAAGCCAAGGCCGCCGAGGCCGCGACGCGTGCCGCGGCCGCCGACGCCGCGGCGGCTGCAGCGGCCTCGCAAATCGAAGCGCTGCGGTCGGCCCGGGACGTGGCGGAAGCCGGGCGGGCGGCGGCGGAGGCGGAGGCGGAGGGGCTGGCAGCCTCGCTGGCCTCGGCCAAGGCGGAAGCTGACCGGTTGCGGGCGGACGCGGCGGGCGCTGCCGCCGCTGTGGCCGCCGCCGAGGAACGTGCTGCCGACGCTGAGGCCGCTGCGCGCGTGGCGGAGGGCGAGGCGGCCGCGGCTCGGTCGCGGGCGGACGCGGCGGTCGCGGCGGCCGAGCAACGCGAACGGGCCGCGGACGCGCAAGCCGCTGACCGCGAAGGCGCGGCCGACACCGCGGCCGCAGAGGCCGCACAACGCGAGCAGGCTGCGCAAGCCGCGGAGGCGGCGGCGGAGGCTGCCCGGGCCGCGGCGGTCCGCCGTGAGGCTGAGGCTGAGCGTGCGGAGTGCGCGGCGCGGGCGGCCGAGAAAGCCGCTGACGCCGCTGCCCAAGCCTTGGCCGACGAGCGCGGTGCCTGGGAGGCCGGTGCTGCGTCACGCGCGGAGGCTGCCGAGTCGGCCGCCCGCGCCGAAGCCGCGGCTGCCGCGGCAGAGGCCGAAGCGGCGCGCCGGGTGGCGGCAGCTGAGGCGGACGCCAAACGAGCGGCCGCGTCCCGCGCCGCCGCCGAGGCCGCGCTCAAGACCGAGCGCGCCCGTGCGACTGAAGCCGTCGAGGAAGCCGTCGCCGCCCGGCGCGCCGCTGTGGCGCGGGCCGAGGAGGCGGAGCTGAAGGCCGCGGGCCTGGAGAGCGCGCTGCGCGAGGCCCGCGCGTCCGCGGCTGAAGCCGCGACTGTTGCGACCGCTGCCGCAGAAGACGCGGTCGAGGCCGCGCGCGCCGACATGGGCGAGCTCATCCTGGCGGCGGAGAAACGGGCGGCCGCGGCGGAGGAGAGGGCGGACGCTGCAGCCGCGCGCGCGACGGCCGCCGAGGAACGCGCGTCCGCTGCTGAAGCCGCCGCCGTCGACGCCGCCGCGTCCGCCGCGCATGACACCCGCGCCGAGATGGCTGGTGTCGTCTTACACGCTGAACGGCGGGCGGGGCTGGCGGAAGGCGCGGTGGAAGCTGCGTGGGCCGAGGCAGAGGCGGCACAGGCCCGGGCGGTCGAGGCGGAGGCACGCGCGTCCGCCGCCGAAGCCGGGGCGGTGGCGGCGCGTGAGGACGCTGCAGCCGCCCGTGCGGCTGCGGCGGGCGACGCGGCGCGCGCCACAGCCGCCGGTGCGGCTTTGGCGGCCGCGGCCGCGCGCGCGGCCGCGGGCCAGCGCGCGGCTTCAGCGGCCAAAGCGGCGGTCGCTGAGACGGCCGCCAAAGCGTGTGCGGCTGCGGCCGACGCGGCGGTCCGCATCGCCGAACTGGAGCGGGTGGCGGCCGCGGCGTCGGCCCGCGTGGCCGAGCTGGAAAAGGCGGACGCGGCGCGCGTGGGCGCGGCCGTCGAAGCGGCGCTGGTCCAGGCGGCGGCCGCCGCGCCGCCGCCGCCGCCGTCGTCGCCGCCCTCTCCCTCTCCGCCGCCCTCGCCCATCCCGGGCCTGGCCCTGTCTGCGCTGCTGGCGTCCGCCCTGAGCCGGGCGACCGCGGCCGGCGCGGCCCTGGGCGTGAGTGGCGGCGGTGCCGCGGCGCCTGCGAGCTCGGACGAGCCCGCGGCTTTGGCCGCCGCCTTGGACGCGGCCTTGGCGGCGGTGGAGACGGCGGCCGCGGCCCGGTCCCGGACGGTTGTGTCTAAAGCCCAACAGCCCGCCCAGCCCCAGCCGAGCATGGCGCGGAAGCCGCGGGCGCCGGAGGGCGCGCGCGTTGCCGCGGCCGTGGCCGCGGTCGAGGGCGCGGCGCACGCGCCCCGCCCGCGCAGCCGCCAGCCGAGCGCACGGCGCAGCCACCACGGCCACCCCCCTCAGATCGTCAACTTCTTGGCCGCGGGTGCTGGGGCGGCCGCGGCGGCCCTGTTCATGCGGGGCGGGCAGGGGCAGGCGGCGGCTCACCCTCCGCCTGGGCACCGCACCCGCCAGGCTGCGTGGGTGGACGAGTGATGGTGTGAAAAGAGGGGGGCGCGCCCATTGCGTGATCACAGTTCTGTTAGAATAAAGCATCGCTCCCATGTCGGAGCGCGCTCGTCGCCTATGCCCTCGCACACGCACGGATCCGGTGTCGTCGGAAAGCGGGGGGGAAAAAGTGCTGCAGCGGGAGGTTTTGGGATATTTTCGCGCTTCCTTGCCCGCGCTCTCGCAACACACTCTGCCGTTTCCTTGCCCCCAAAATCCCAGCGCCGTGCGCCTCACACGCGCGCCATGCCTCCAGACTCCGAGGTGTGTTCGACATTTGATGTCCTGGCACATTCCATGCGCGGGCGCGTGGGCCGCCAAACCCGCGCCCAGCGCCGGGAGGGGCCGAAGTATTTTTGTTGGTGGAGGCGGAGCAAGGGATTGGGGCCGCGCGGGAGCGGCCGCCGCCCGCTCCACCCCCCACCCGCCGCCGTCACCCTCCGCCCGTCAACGTACGCGAGAGCTCGACACCCATTCTCACTCCCCTCTCCTTTCTTTGACCTTGATCCGACAGGGTGCCGGCCCGCGCGCCGCCGCCGAAACACCGACGACGGCGACGACGACAGTGCTGCACCCTCCTCCACGCCACCCGCCGCTCTCCCGCCCGGTGCCCTCGTACGCCCACCACGCCGTCCCGGCCCTGGCCGCCCGGTGGGAGTGCGTGGTGCCGGAGGGAGGGCCGGGACAGGCTGAGGTGGCTGCGTGCGGACAGCCGGGCGAGCGCCCTCGTGGCGCCGACGCCATCGCTGCTGCCGCGGCGACCACCACCACCACCACCACCACCACGACCGCCGCCCCTCCGCCGCCCTCCAGTCCCGGCGGCGGCGGCCGCACCCGCCTCGTCCTCCGCCGCGCCCCCGCCGACGTCCGCGCCGCCTTGGACTCCACGGCCACGCCCACGGGCCGGCCGCCCCTGGGCCCGCCGCCCGCGCCGACGGCGACGGCACCCACCACCACCACCACCGCCACCGCGGAGGGCGTGGACGCCTTCCTCATGTCCCTCATCCGCGGCCGGCGGTCGCCCGGGCCCGCCGGCACGGCCGGTGGGAGTGACGGCGACGCGGCCACGCACGCGTCACTGCCGGCGTCGCGGGGCAGCGGGGCCGCGCCGCCTCCACCTCCGCCGCCGCCCATCCCCACCCCCGCGGCCGAGGCCGCCAAAGCCGCGCTGGGCGACGCCGCGTACGCGCAAGTCCGCGCACTGATGGCGGCGCAAGCATCCCAGTACGCGGCCCAGGTCGCGGCCCTGCACCGCGCGACGGCGACCGTGCGGGCGGCGGGGGAAGCCCTGTCCTCGTCCAGCGACGGCGGCGGCACCGCGGCCGCGGCCGCGGCCGGCCCCCCGACCAGCTTGGTCACGTCCGCGGCCATGCCCGCGCCCGTCTACCCACCACCCCAGCAGTACGCCGCCGCGCCGGCGTGGCCGGCGTCCATGGTGGAGTGGTGGGCCGCGACGGCGGCGGCCGCGGCGGCCGCTGGCTGGCCGCCCGCGCCCGCGGCCTGGGCGCCCAACCCCGGCGCCGCCGCTGCCGCGCTGCAAATGTCCGCGGCGGCGGGCCAGCTGGCCGCCCTGCAACAGCAGGCGACCGGCACGGCCGTGCTGCCGGGCGCGCTCGCGGCCGCGGCGGCGGCGTACGGCTTCCCGCCCGGGTCCTTTCCGCCGCACGGGGCGCCGGGCGCGGCGTCCGCGCAGCCGCCGCCGCCCGCGCCGCCGGCCAAGCCATGCCGCGGTGCGGCCGAAGAGTCGGCCGACAACGCGGCCTGCCTGCCGTCCCGCGGCGGCGGCGGCGCGTCCGCGGCCGTCTCCACGGCGCCGTGTGGCCAGCAACCCCAGCCGTCGGGCACGACGACGACCGCCGCCCCTCACCGCACGCCCCGCCCGTCCGGTGCTGCCAAACGCAAGCGGGCGGCGGAGGTGAAGGCGGCGCGTGAGGCGGCGGCGGCAGCCCTGGCGGCTGCGGACGCGGCTGTGGCGGCGGAAAGAGCGGCTGCGGCGGCGGCAAAAGCCGCGGCCGGGGACACGCGCACCGCGCGGCCTGCGTGATAGGACCGCTGCGAATTTCCTTTTTTTTCTCCCCTACCTTTAGCAAGTCTGATCATACCGTAATACCGGCTAGGGATGTGATTTCACCGTGAGAAACTCCGAAGCGTCTTTTGTTTGTTTAGTCCTTTGTTCTAAAAGCGTCGATAGGTTTTTTCTTTTCCACCGTGACCCCGCCCCGTGGGCGAGCGCGCGCGGGCGGTCGCGGACCGCGACCGCCCGCCGCTCCCAACCACGCTTTTTTTCCTCCACACCGGAGGAATGTGGATGTGTGCGTGTGTGTGTGTGTGTGTGTGTGTGCGTCTTTTTCCCCCCTTTGAGTTTTTTTTCTTTCTCGTGGCTCCGTTGGGCGCGGTAACTAAGAAGACGAAAGTGGGGGTGTCTCTCTGTGTCCATCCCTTCACTCCCGTTTTCCTGACCACACACACGATGGAATCGCGGCGCGTCCGCGCCCGCGCCGCGGTCGATTACCGCGAGCTGGACGCGGGCGGCGGCTCTGCCTCGTCTTCAGGCTTCAGCGGCGGCGGCGGCGATGACCTGGCGCCCGTCGGGTGCGCGGCCATCCGGGACGCAAGCCTGGCGCTGAGCGCGGGCCGGGCAGCGGTGGGTTTTTGGTTTTTGGGAGTGCGCCGCATGCACGCGGCCGCGCGCGCGGCCACATGCCCTCTCACATCCCTTCCTCCCCATCCCACCCAGGTCATGGACGCCCGGGACGTTACGCCCGCCTGGCTGAAGGGCGGTGGCCTGACGTCGCCCGTCTTAGTTCGCGCACCGCCGCCCGGCCCTGCTGGCTCGTCGCTGCGATCCGCAGCGTCCGCCCTGGGCGTCCACCTGCCCGGCGACCCGGCCGAAGACACGCCCTGGTGGTCGCCGGCAGCGTTGGTGGATTGGCTAGGCCCGGATTGGGAGGTGAGCGGGGGTGGGGAGGGGTGGGGGGAGGGGGGGCGTGGCCGAGCGGATGCATCCCCCCGTCCCCCCACCCCCTGGCCCTCATCAGAACAAAACACACACACACAACCCCGCCCACCACCACCGCACAGGCCCGCACCTGGGACGCGGAACGCCACTCGGCCGGTCCCTCCTGGTCTGTCGCCCAGCTGAAGGCGTACCTAGACGCCCGGGCGGCGGGCAAGGGGCGGCGGCCGCCACGGCCCGACGCCGGCGCCGGGCGCGGGCGGCTGGTGGTCGGCGTCGCCGCGGCGCCGGCCGCGCCGGCTCCGCCCGCGCCCGACGCGCCGCCGGCCGCGCACGTGGGACCGGGTTTTGTTGCCGCGGCCGCGTCCGTGGAGGACGAGTCGGAAGAGGATGAAGCGGATTCGACGCTGGCGGCGCGGGCCCGGGCGGGCGGCGGCGGCGGCGGCGGCGGCGGCGAGTCGCGGCTGGCGGCGCCCGGCGTGGCGGCGGCGGCGCCGCCGCCGCCGCCGCCGCCGCCCCAACAACTTACGCGGGCCGGCCCGCCCGCCCGGCACCGGGCCATCGTCTCCGACTCGGTGCGCCGGTCCCTCGTCGCGGAGGTCGGCCTCCCCGGCCCCGGCGCGGGCGGGCCGGGCCCCCCGGCCGCGGTCGCGGCCGCCGACCTGTGCGCCGCAGTCTGGCCGCCCGACGCGGCCGGCCCGTGCCCGCTCGCCGCCGCGGCGGCCCTGTCCCTCTTTCCCGCGGGCGGGTGGGATGACTGGCACGTCGCCGCGCCCGGCGGCGGGTGCGCCTGGCGCCTGGCGCTGACGCCCGGCGGCCGCACCCTGCTGGCGGCGCCGCCAACGCCGGCCAACGTTGCGACGTACGAGGCGTGGGGCGAGTCGGCGCCCCACCGCGGCGCGTCGGCGCTGGCGGCGTCGCTGGACGGGCTCGTCCGCCTGGAGCTGCGGGAGCCGGGCGACGCGGCCTTTTTGCCGGCGGGCTGGTTTGTGGCGGAAGCAGGCGGCGGCGGCGGCGGGCGCGGCGGACCGCGCGGCGGCGGCCCCTCGGCCGCGCTGGCGGGCACGTTTCTGGCCCTGCCCCACCTCCCCGCCCACCTGGTCGCGTCCGATCGGGCGGCCGGGTCCGTCGCCGCCGCGGCGCTGAAACGCCGGGCCCGCCCGCCGCCGGGCGCCCTGGAGCGCGTCGCCTGGCTGGCGGGCGTGGCGTGGGCGGGCAGGCTGAAGGCCGCGCTCCCGCCGGACGGGCGGGCGGCCGCGGACGCGGCGGCGGCCGCCAAGGCGGGCGCCCGGACGGCGCGGGCGGTGCCGCCACCGCCGCCGGCCGTGCTCGCACCGGCCGGCCCGCCCTCCCGCCCGGGCCTGGGCCGGATGACACTGCCCGGCGGCCCCCGGGCCGCGCCGCCGCCGCCGCCGCCGCGCGGCGCCCGCCCAGCGGCCGGCCCCGCCCTCCCCGCCCGCGCCCGGTCGCGCAAGGCCGCCCGGCCGCGGTCGTCCATGCCCGGTGGTGGGGGTGATGGAGAGACCGAGGCGGGCCGGCCGACGAGCGCTGGAGGCGCGGCGCCCGTGGTGCGGCTGCGCCTGGGCGGCGCCGCGGCCGCGCCGGCACCTGCGGCCGCGCCTCCACCCGCCTCGCCGCCCGCGCCGACCCGCGTCGTCGTCCGCCTGCCGGGCGCGGGACCGCGCATCCCCCAGCTGGACGGCGCGGCGGACGAGCCTGGACCGTCCGTGCCGCGCCTGCGCATCGTGCTGGGCGGCGGCGGCGGCGGCGGCGGCGGTGGCGGCGCCCCCGGCTCTGCGCGCGCGCCGGCCACGCCCGCCGTCTCCGCCGCCGCCGCGGCCGCCGTCGGCCTCACCCCCGCGGAAGCCCTGGCCTTGGCCGCCCTCGCCGCCCGGCTGCGCCACTGGGAAGCCGCCGCCCTGGACCCCGGCGTCCTGCGCCGGGCCGCGGGGTTGTTCGACGGCCAGCTGGGCGCCGGCGGGTTCTCGCCCGCCCTGGCGGCGCCCTGGAAGCCGGGCGACCCCCCGCCGCGCGCGCCCGAAACCGCGGCCGACGACCTGGAAGCCGTGCTGGCCGTCGCAGGGCTGCCCACGTCCGCGCCGCACCTCCCTCCACCGCCGGCCGAACCCCGGCGGCTGGTGCCGCTGGCACGCGAGTGCAGGAAGAAGAGGGCGGGCTCCGACGGTGAGAGTGACGCCGACGACGGCAACGACGACGAGGGCTTCCGCCCCTGGGACGAGCCGGTGCCGGAGGAAGACGACGACGATGAAGAGGCGGGCGACTCGTTCGACCTGGCCCGGCGCAAGGCGGCGCACGCCAAAGGGAAAAGTGGGGGAGGCGGCGGCGCGAGGAAAAGGCTTGCGCCGTCGGCGGCCAAGAGGAAGGCCGCGGCCGGCGGTGGCGGTGGGAGTGGCGCCACGTCCCGGCCGCCGCCGCCCGCGCCGAAACGGGGCCCCACGCTGAGCGTCAAGGCCCGGCTGATGAAAAAGTTGAAGATCAAAAAATGAGAGGGGTGGGGGGGATGGGCGCGGTGTGCTGCGTGTAGAAAGTGTGTGACTTGCGTTTTTTTACTTTGTTGGAGAGCGTGCGGGCATCGGAACCTGGTGCGTTGGGGCGGGCTGGGCGTGCGGCGGGCGAGCGGTGGGAGCTTGGACGGAGGTGTGTGGAAGCGGATGGGAGGCCAGGTTGGAGCTACAGAGCGGCGTTTCTCGTGCCAGCACACAAAAGAGAAACAGAGACAGACACAGCAGCCGCGTGCGCAGGCCTCGCCCTTTTCCCAGCCATGCCCTGCACGTCCGCCTCGCTGAGCGTCGGCCGGGCGAGCGCGTCCGCCGCCGCTCGCCCGGCCGCCCGCCGCACGCGGGCCGTGTCCGTCCGCGCGTTTGGCCCCGGCAACGAACTGAAGGACGGCGTGGAGGAAGGGACGCGCGTGCGCGTGACCGCCCCCATCAAGGTGTGTTAAGGGTGGAAGAGGAGCCTGAGGGCGTGGCGTGGGCGAAGGACGCCAGTTCCTGTGCCCACGGTCGCAATGCGCGCTCCTGCTGCGTTCGCGGCCAAGCCGAAAACGCGACGAGGACGACGAGAGGCAGCGCGGAAAAGTTTTTCTCACACTCATCCACCCTCGCTCTCAGGTCTACCACGTGCCCAAGACGCCGGAGCTGAACATCGAGGGCATGACCGGCACCGTGGCGGAAGTCGTCAAGTTTTACAAGGCGAGAGGTTGGAGCGGGAGAGCGGGGGCGGCACAAAAACACGCGCGCCACTCGATCTCGCTCGCCCGACCCGCTCTCTCAACCTGCCAACCAACCAAACGATCTCTCCCCAGGGCGTCGAACTGTCTGCGACCCAGCCGTACCGTGTCCAGCTGGACATGCCGGAGCCGGCCGACGGCAAGAAGGCGCCCAAAGTGTTTGTGCACCTGGTAAGTTTTTGAGGGCGGGGCGGGCCTTTTTCCAGCAGCACCCCACCGCGCTCCACCGGCCCGCCGCTTCACGCCACCCCCCATCCCACATCCCATCCCTCTCTCTCTCTCCAGGCCGGCGACGAGATCGACATCGTGTAGACTGCGCCCCCCCCCCCTTTCCCTCTCCTGAGTGTGTGTGTGTGTGTGTGTGCGATTGGGCCTGGGGTGTGCGGCCGTGTGGGTGTGTGAAAAACAACGGACAGTTTTTTTTTTACACTACACATTTTCCCATCGTCCCCTTTCAACTCGCGCCACTGCCGCCGCCGCCGCCCTTTTCCGCCGCCGCAGTCGCTGTAGACGGCGGCCATCGCGCCTTTCTCAAAATTCCGCCGGGCCGCATGACCCAGGCGGCGTCGACCAGGGGGGCGAGCTCCGTCAAATCGTGGGAGACGGCCAGGACGGTCGTGTCTTTTTTCGCCGCGGCGAGCGCGGCGGAGATTTCGGCGCGCGCGCCCCAGTCCAAGCCCGCCAGCGGTTCGTCCAGGAGCAGCACGTCGGGGGAGCGGGCCAGCTGCACCGCCAGCGCCACGCGGCGTTTGTAGCCGTCGGACAGGCCGCGCAGGCGCGCGTCGAGCGGCAGGTCTGTCAGGGACAGCGCCGCCAGGGCGCGCTGGGCTGCCGCGCCCCGGGCCGCGCGCGCGCCAGGGTCGGCGGGCCAGCCAAAGGTCAGTTCTTCGACCAGCGTCTCGCCCAGGAAGTGGCGTTCCGGGAACTGGAAGACGAGGCCGACGGTTGGGGCGGGACGGGCGGGCGGGGCGACACCGGGCGGGGCGGGCGGCGCCCCGTCACCGCCGCCGCCGCCGCCGCGCCGGTCCACGCGCACGCTGCCCGCGCTCGGCTTGACCAGGCCCGCAATCAGTTGCAGCAGCGTGGTCTTCCCCGCGCCCGACCGCCCGTAGATCAGGCCGAACGACCGCGGCTCCAGGTCGAGGGAGGCGGAGGAGATGAGGGGCGCCGGCGCCCCCGGCGGGTGGTAGGACACTCGGTCCAGGCGCAGCGCCGCGCCGCCGGCGGCGGGGCGGCCGGCGCCGGGCCCGGTGGCCAGGCCTGCCATGGCTTGGCGCAGCGCTTCAAAGACCATGGCGGCCGCGGCAGCGTCGGCGCCGCCGCCCGGAGCGGAGGCTGCGTGCACGGGCGGCGGGCGCCCAGGCTGCCTGGCGCGGCGGCGGTGGGTCGGTGGTGGGGCTGCGACGCACGCGCGCCGGCCCACCAGGCGACCGCCACGCATGCCAGCTGCTGCTGTCATAATTTGAAGCCCAGGGCCTGTGCGGTGTGTGTGGGAGGGGCCGTGCGCGTGTGTGTGTGTGTGTGGGAGGGGGGGAGAGGGCAGCGGGGGGGTCGACGTCGGGGGGCCGGCGGCCAGCCTTGAGCGACAACGCATGCATTGCCCTCACCTTGGCCGCCAGGGCGTGCGCGGCCGCGGCTGCTTTGCCGTTTAAGCTCGCGGCGTAGTATCCAGAGTTGGCAGACGTCACAGCTGCCGGTGCGGCTGCCGCTGCCGCTGCCTTGGCCGCCTCGGACGCGGCCGCGGCCTTGTCCGCACGCCGCCGGGCGCGGGCGGCCGCGCGGGCCGACTTGAGACTCTTTTTTGCCTTCGGCGCGGGTGTGGGAGTGGATGGGGATGCGGCAGGCGAGGACAGGAGGGCGAGCTGCGTTCTAAGGAGGCGGGCCTTGGTCATGCGCGGCGTGTGGGCCGAACACGCACGCAAGAGAGAGACGGGGAGAGTGAGAGCGAGAGAAACGGCGAAGTGGGGAGGGACTTCCGCTCCACTCGCGAGACCGGGCGGGCGCGCAAAGACGAGAAAAAAGCGGCCTGACCCGTTCGTTTCCGCGACGACCGTGCGGCCGCCGGTGTGTGTCTGAGCTCGATTTCAAGGACAACAGCGGCAAGACGATCGCTGCGTCTGTCTAACCATGGGCGACGGAGGAATGGAGGAGCCGCCCACTGACGGCGGCGACGCGGTCAATCAGGTGGCCGCGGCCGCGGCGGGTGAGAGTTCTCACCCGCCCGAAGACCAGCCTTCTTCTAGCCCGCGCGCGGCGGCCTCGCCCGACACGCCCGGCCCGGCCGGCCCCTCGGGCGCAGAGGGGTCCGGCGACCCCGCCGCCGGCAGCGGGGTCCGTCACACCGGGTACTGCAAATGGTTCGCGCCGGCCAAGGGTGAGTGGTTTGTTAGGCATTGGAGGGGGCGAACAAAAGGGGAGGCAGACCCCTCCTGCCTCCCTTCCATTGCCGCCCTCCGCGCCCGCCTGACGCCCGCACCCCCCTCCAAATCTCCATCCCGCCAGGCTATGGTTTCATCGCTTCAGCTTCTGACACGGGCTTTGGCGAAGAATTGTTCGTGCACCAGGTGCGGGAACGAAAAAAAAGGGGGGAGGCGGGGGGGTCAATGCACCGAAAAAAATCGCTCCAGCTTACCCGCCCGCGCGCGACCACAGCGGCGCCTTGACACACACTTTTTTGCGCCCCGCCTCCCAACTCCATAAACAACAGTCCGCCATCCTGTCCGACGGCTTCCGCTCTCTCCGGGAGGGCGAGCCCGTCGAATTCGAGGTGGAAGAAGCGGAGGCGGGCGGGCGGCCCAAGGCCGTCCGCGTGACGGGCCCGGGCGGCGGGCCGGTCCAGGTGCGTGGGTGTGGGGGTGGGGTGGGTGGGAATGGACGGGCCGCCTTTTTTTTCGGCCTCTATCCCGGCAACCTGGGCGGCCCAGGTCTCTCGCAGGCAGGCCGACGTCCAGAAGCGTGTCTAAAGGAGTGGCGCGTTTTTTGCCGCGCCGCGGCCTGCGGACGGACGGATCACAAAAAAAAAACGCAGCGCGCGCGCTCAACCACCCCTCACTCCCACCCCCACCCCACGCACCCACCCACCCACCATCCTCAACACTAAACAGGGCGCCGTCCGCCGCCTCGACGGCGGCCCGCTGCCGCCCGGCATGCCGGGCATGATGGTGGGCACACCCCCAGGCGGCATGGACGCCGCGACAGCAGCGGCCGCCTACCAGCAAGCCGCGGCGGCGGCGGCGGCCGCGGCCGCGGCGGCCGCGGCCGCGGGCCTCGGCCCGCCGCCCAGCTTTGCCGGCCACTACCCGCCGCCCATGCCGCCGCCGTACGGCCACCACCACCCGCACCCCATGGACGCGGCAGCGGCGGCCATGGCGGCGTACGGGCGGCCGCCGCTGCCGTATGGAGGCGGAGGCGGCGCGCCGTACTGGGGAGGCGGCGGCGGCGGCGGCGGCGGCGGCGGCGGCGCGGGCGCGGGCGGCGTCCCCTTCCAGCTCGCCTACGGCCCGCCCGCGCCCGGCGCGCAGCGGGGCGGGGGGGCGGGTGCCGGTGGCGGTGCTGTCGTCGTGGGCGCGCCCGCCGGCGGCGGGGCTGGCGGCGCCGCGCCCGCGCCGGCCGGCCCGGCGCCGCCGCCCGCGGGCGCGGCCGGCGTAGTCGTCGGCGTGCCCGTCGCCGTCGGCGTCCCCGTAGGCCCCGGAGGGCCCGGCGCGCCGTCCACGTCCGGCGCCCCGCCGCCGGGCTCTCTCGGCCCCGGCCCGCCCTTCATGTTCGTGCCGCCCTACCCGGCGGGAGGCGCCGGGTCGCTGCCGCCGCACCTGAAGACGGGCGGCGGCGGCGGGTCGTCGGGCGGCGGGTCGGCCCCGCCCACGGCGCTGGCCACCGGCTCCGCCTCGTCCGCGGGCACGCCCCCCCTCCGCCGCCCGCCGCCCTGCACGCCCGGCGTCTCGTCCGGGTCCCAGGTCGTCGTCCACAACCTGCCGTGGGCGTGCGGGTGGAAGGAGCTGCGCGACGCGTTCGCGGCCGGCTGCCCCGGCCTGAGCCTGGAGCGGGCGGAGGTCGTGCTCGACCAGGCGGGCCGGTCGCGCGGCTTTGGCACCGTCAAGTTTGGGTCGCAGGCCGACGCGGCCGCGGCCGTGGAGGCGATGAACCATGCCAGCCTGGGCGGGCGGACCATCACCGTGCGGATCGACCGGTTCGCGTAGGAGGCGGTGAGAGAGACGGCGGCGGAGCGGGCGGCGGTGGAAACGGGCACAGCAGCAGAGGAGGTGGGATGGCGTGCGTGTCGTGTTTAGAGAAGGCGCGCGGCCCTTTGGCAGGTGTGTGCGTGAGTGTGTGTTCAAAACGGCGCGGCTCGTGTGCGCGCCTGAGTGTGTCAGGTTTTTTCTTTAGCAACAAACAACAACAGGAGAGTGTGGCGGTGTGTGTGGGTTTGGGGAGGAAGGGGGGGTGGGGGGCCGCGTGTCGCGCGCGCGTGAAAACAGCAGCGGGGCGGTTGATGGAAAAACGGTGGGGCGGCGTGTGTTGAAAAAGCGCGAACGGGGCTTTCTCTTCCCCCTTTTTTTACACGAACACGCGCACGGGTCCCCCCATCCCACTGCGCCACCATCCGTCCACGCGCACAAAAACAAGGAATGCATTATAAAAAATCAAGAAGTATCGTTTTTTTTTGTCCTCATCCAACCGCCCGCCCGCCCCATCAACCGACCTCACTCCGGGTTGGGACGACCGCCCGCGCACTCACCCACCCCGCCCACCTGTCTTTCACGCCACGCGCGCGTGGATGCGCAGCTCCCCGCGCTCCCCGCGGCTGATGCGCAGCTCCTCGTCCAGGAACAGGGCGTCCCACGTGCTCGACCGCTGCGCGCGCGACGGGCGCAAGAAGTCCGGCAGGGCGGGGAGCGTCTGCGACGGCAGGGAGCCCAGCAGGCCGCCCAGCCCGCCGTCCGCGCGGACGTCCGTGCCCTCGTACGTAATCTTGACGGTCGGCCCGCCGCCGCCGGCCTCCAGCGAGTGGCGCAGCGTGGCGGTCAGGGTGACGGGCGCGGCCGCCGGCAGGTTGAGGCCCGGCGGGATGGGCGGCGGCGGGAGGACGAGCTCGACGATGTTGCTCAGCTCCCCGCCCGTCACCGTCGTGATCTCCTGGTAAATCTGGCCCAGGCGGGCCGGGCCCAGCCCCGACCGGGCGCCCGCGCCCCGCCGGGCTTTGGAGAACGCGGACGAGTAGAGCAGGCGCCACGTGCCCGCGAGGCGGGCCATGGACGACGGCAACGACGACGACGACGAGGTCGACGGCGCTTCCCAGTGCAAGTCCACAGGCCCGCCCGCGGCGTCCACGAGCGCGGACGCGGCGGCTTCGACGGCGGCGGCGGCGGCGGGGGAGGCGGCCGCGCCACGGTCCAAGCCGGCCAGGCTCGCAATGAGCCGGGCCTTCAAGTCCGGGATCGACGCCTTCCCGCCCTTCTTTCCCTCGCCCCTGCCGCCGCCAACCAGCGTCAGCGGCAAGTCCGCGAGTGGGGGCTTGGACGGCGGGGCGGCCCAGGCGGCCCGGACGTCCGACGCGGCGTCCCGGGCGGCGGCCGTCGCGCCTTCCAGCGCAGACCGCGCGTCGGCCGCGGCCGCCTGGACGGCGCCGGCCGGGTCGGCGGCCGCGTCCGCCGCACGGGCGGCGGCGGCTGCAATGGCGTCATCAACCGCGCTCGCGGCTTCCGTTACGGCGGAGTCCAGGGCGCCGGCCGCGTCAGACACGGCGGCCGCGGCGTCGTCGGCCGCGACCGCAACTTTGGCCGCCGCGTCGTCCGCCGCCGCCGTCACACGGTCGGCCGCGGACTTGACGGAGTCGGCCACGTCTTCAGCGGCTTTGGCGACGTCGGCTTTGGCGACGTCGGCTTCGGCGGGCCAGCCCCGGTTGCCGAGCGGGGAGACGGGCGGGGTGGCTGGTGACACACCGAGTGGGTGGGATGGAGAGGATGGTCGGTCAGAGATGGTCGGTGAGCGCGGGGTCGGGGGGGGAATGCCGCGCTGTCTCTCGCTCGCCCCTCCCGCCGCCGTGCCGCCCTCCGATTCCGCCATTCGACGCTCTCATCAGGAGCCTGAGTGCGTGTTGTTTACCTTCCGAGCCTTTTTTAGCGGACGCGCCCCCACCAGAGCCGGAGCCCTTCTTGGACGCGCGCGCGGCCACGGCGCCAGGCGCGCGGCGCGGCGCCGCGAGGAAAGACGGGCGCGGCAGGCCGGCGCGGCGGCCAGCGGCGGATGCGCGAGGCGCGGTGACAGCCGAGAGCGTCAGCATTTTGCTTGAGTGTGGGTTGCGGGCAAGAGTGGCGGCGGATCGCGGCGGTGAGGAGGCGACCGGCGGGTCGCACTGAATTCGTTTCTCTGGGCGTGTGGCGCGCCCGGCCGCTGCTGCAACCCGGGCCCCTCCCACACACACCCCACACTGCACCCGGCACCCCCCACCCCCACCCCGCCCCCCACCCCGCCCCTCCCCCTCTCCCCTCACTCCATCGGCGCAGGCGGCGGCCGCGGCGGACCGCCCCCCGCCCCACCCGCCGCCGCAACGGCTGCCCCCGCCGCCGCCGCCGCCGCCACCAGGCGCGGGCTCGCCGCCGCGCTCCCCGACTTGGGCGGCGTCTCGGCCAGGAGGGCGAGCGCGGCCCCCACGTCGGCCGTGTCGTTGACGTAGAAGGGCGCCCGCGACGGCTTCTGGCCCACGGTGCACGCGAACACTTCCGCCAGCGCGTGCGGCGAGAAGGCGACGCCCTCCATGGCGGCAAACATGTCTTCGTCCGACCGGTCGTCGCCGACGCACAGGACGAACGAGGGCGGCGCGCCGCGCGCCGCCGCTTCTTCCAACACGCGCTCGGCGACTTTGCCCTTGGACACGCCGCGCGGCTTGACTTCCACGATGCCGGACCCGGCCACCGCCTCCGCCGGCTCCGTGGACAGCACGCCCTCCAGGTGGTCCAACAACTCCTTGGCCTGCCACGCGCCAAAGTCCGGGTCGGCGGCGCCGTAGTGCCACACGAGCGCCGACTCCTTGGCCTCCACCCATGCGCCGTCGGTCGACTCTGAGTACAGTTGCAGGATGGGCAGGACGACCGCCCGCCACCCGTCCTCCGCCGGGTCGCCCCGCGCGGTCCAGGCCGGCGAGCCGGGCGGCTTGAAGTAGTACCCGTGCTCGGCGGCGATGCCCAGGCCCGGGCCCAGGCCCGCAAACCAGGGGCCCAGCTCGCCGCGCGCGCGGCCGGAGACGACGTACACGGTGTTGCGGTGGTCGGCGACCAGCTTGCCCAGGGTGGCCAGGACGGCGGCCGACGGCGCCGCGGACACGGACGCGGACGCGGACGGCGAGTTGAGCGTGCCGTCGTAGTCCAGCAGGAAGAGGCGGCGGTCGGCGCGCGCGTACGCGTCGGCCAGCGCGGCCGGGTCCAGCCGCCGGAACGCGGGCGTGAGCGCCACCAGGCGGAAGGAGTCCAGGCCCAGGCCCAGGGCGTAGCAGCGCAGGGAGCCGTGGCCGGCTGTGAGGCGTTTCAGGTCCGACACGAAGGACGCGGCCCAGAAGCGCGTGGTGTGGGTGGACACATACCGCCAGTGGTTGGCGTGGCGCAGGGCCCGCTCCGCCGGCGGCAGGGACAGGGCGGTGTGCAGGGCGTCCGCGACCGCGCAGACGGACCATGGGTTGCACCGGATCGCGCCGGACAGGGACGGCGAGCAGCCCACAAACTCCGAGACGACGAGCGTGGAGTGGGCGGCCACGGCGCCGTGGCCCGACGCATCGGCGGGGGACGGCGGCGTCGCCGCGGCCGGGCTGCCGACCTCGCCCAGGCCCGCCGCGCTGCCGCCCGCAGACGCCATGCCAGCCCGCACGGACGGCGCGGCGGTCGCGGCGGCGGCGGCGGCGGCGGCGGCGGCGGCGGCGGCCGCGCCGGCGGCCGTGTCCATGCCCGCCCCGCCGCCCGGCGCGCCGCCGGCCGCCGCGTCCACGACCGCCGCGCCCTGGCGGCAGGCCACGTACTCGTACGGCACCAGGTTCATGCCGTCGCGCACGGCTGTGACAACGACGACGTCCGCGGCGGCGTACAGGGCCACGCGGTCCGCCATGGGCAGCGCCCGGCGCAGCCAGATGATGGGCGTGTACGGCGCCGGGCTCGTGGCCGCGCCCCCGTCCAGGCCGCCCGACGGGTCGGCGCCCGCGCCCGGGTCGCCGTACTTTTCATTGACGCGCGCGACCACGGACCCAATGAACTCGGTGAGCTCGGCTTCCTCCCGCCCCGCCGCGCCGCGGGGGGGGCCGGACACCTGGACGAGCGTGACGCGGCCGCGCAGGGCCGGGTGGTGGTCCAGCAGGCGCTCCAGGGCCAGCGCCTTCAGCTCGATGCCCTTGAACGCGTCCAGGTCGTCCACGCCCAGCAGCACGGTCCGCCCCGCCAGCGCGGCCGCCAGCTCAGACCGGCGCGCCACGGTGGCGGGCCACGCGCACGCGGCCAGCCACCGCTCCGGCTTGACGCCCGTCGGCATGATCTTCACGCCGACCGCCCGCCCGCAGTACTCCAGCTGGATGGACCCGCGCGCGGCCACGTGCTCCAGGCCCAACATGCGCGCGCACGCGGACAGGAAGTGGCGGGCGTAGTCGAAGGTGTGGAAGCCCACCAGGTCGGCGTTGAGCAGGGAGCGCAACACCTCCTCGCGGCGGGGGAAGGTGCGAAAGATTTCGGAGGAGGGGAAGGGCGAGTGGAGGAAGAGGCCGACGCGGGCGCGGTGGGCGCGCCGGCGCAGGAGGGACGGCAGGGCCAGCAGGTGGTAGTCGTGGATCCAGACCAGGTCGTCCTCCGACGCGGCGACTTCAACAAGCTGTTGTGTGTTTTGGTTTGGTGGTGAGGGTTGGGAACAAGCCACGCGCGCGCTCCGCGCCTCCGCCCCCCCCCCCCCCCCCCCCCCTCTCCCTCCGCCCTCTTACCTTGTCCGCAAACGCCTTGTTCGCTTTCACGTACGCCTGCCACAGGTCGGGGTCGAACCGGCCGGCCGCCGAGGGAGCGAGCGGCAACAAGTAGTGCAGCAACGGCCACAGCTGCTGCTTGCAGAAACGCTTGTAGTGGCGTTCCTTGAGCGGTGCGCCCAGGAAGACGGGGCACGCGCGGAAGGACGTGAAGAGTTCGAGGGCGACGACCTCCTGGTCGGCCGGGTCGACCTCGACGGGCAAGCAGCCGACGTACAGGACTTCCGTATCGGCGCCGACGCCCTCCTGTCGTTTGGCGGCGCGCGGTGTTTTTTGTTTGTGGTGAGCGCGCGCGTGCGGGGGGCGTGGTGGGTGGGGTGGGGTGCGGGTGGTGGTGCGACCTGCGCCCATCAAAAAAAAAGTAACTCACCGCCGCCTGGGCCAGCAGCGCGTCCTCATCCCACTCAAACACCCAGTCCCCCGTCTCAGGGGACCGGGTCATGTTGATGGGTAAATGGTTGGCGACGAGGATGACGCTGTCGAGTGGATGGAGGCGGGGGGTGGTGGTGTGAGGTTGGTCGTGTGGGTCGCTTTGTGTCGCCCGCCCGGCGCGAGCACAGGAGACCTTCTCACTTCCGCGGATCGCACACCACAAGCCCGCACGCGCGTGCTTTCGCGCCGGCAGCCAGCACTGCCTCAATGCGGGAGGGTTCGCGCGCGTGCGTGGCGAGGAAAGAACGAGAGCAAACAAAAAAAGGGTGAGGCATCGGCCATTGCCACCGCCCGGCCGCACGCACGCGCACACCACCTCGCATCCACCAACCAACTCACCGGTTCTTGCGCGTGTCCGCCGAATCCAAGGACGCGCGGGACGCGCCCCGCCCACCACCTCCGGAAAAAGCCAGCGGCCCGCCCGCGGCCAGCGGGTCCGCCGTCGACGCAGACCCGCCGCCGCCGCCGTCGGTGCCTGCTAAGCCGGAGACGGGTCCGGCAGCAAAGGTGTCGCCGCTCGCCAGGGCGGTCAGGTCGCGGTACGACCCGGACGCGGACGCGTGCGGGGCGGAGCGGCGCATTTCTTTTTGTGGCGAATGCGAATGGGGCTAGCTTTTTTTTCGTCGCGTGCGCACAACCGCGCCAGGGAAAGAGTCCAGCGCACGCCCGCCGCCCGTGGGTTGGGGAACTGGATGTGCGGATCAGGCGCGGGAAAGACGGCGTTGGTCGCGGGGAAAGGGCTTGGAGCGTGCGGGAACGCGGAAAAAGAATGAAGAGCGCAAAGCCGCCGCAGGGGCGGGCGGATGGTGGAGTGAATGGACCGGCGCGTCGCGCTCTCAACCTCTCCCATCGCCGTCCTCGTTTTCATTGCACACGGGCGGCGGCGCCTCCGCCCGGCCCAACCCATCCTTCATCGCTGGGGCCACCAGGTGCGTCGGCCTCGTGCCACCACCTGAACAGCCCAACCTCCGGCACCGGCGGCGCGGACCCGCTCCCCGCCTCCCACCACCGCGCGGGCGACCCGTCGGCTGCCAGGACGGTCGGCGGAGGAGGAGGAGGAGGAGGGGGGCGGGCCGGTGCAGCGCATTCAGAATCGTGAAACCGGGGGGCGGTGATGGGTTTCAGTGTGGCGGCCCGGACCTGGAGCGTGGGAAGTGGGTCTCGTCAGCGGGCGGCGGATGTGGGGAGAGCCCACCCCCGCCCGCCCGTCTTCCCAGCGGTCGCGCTGCGCTGCGCGTGGACACGGGCCAGACAAAAGGGGGGCACGCGCACACACACCGCCCTCCCCCCTGTCCTCCCGCTCACCATCTCACAAAACACGTCGTAATCCACGCCCTGGGCGACGGCCCTTTTTTTAGAGGCGTCCTCGGCCTGTTTTTTTCGCCGTGTGTGTTTGTGTGTGCTGTCGTGTTGAGGAGGGAAGGGGAGAGAGGGAGGAGCCCTAACCCCGCCCGTCGTCCCCGCGTCTCGCGCCTCCTCTCCCGCGGCCCGCACCTGGCGCACGACGGCCGCGGCGGCGGCAGCTGACGCGGCCGCCAGGGCCGAGTCCAGGCGGGCCAGGAGGGTGGTGGCGGCCGGGTGTGGGAGTGGCATGGGATGGAGCCTGTCGGCGGTGTGAGGTTACACGTGCGCACTTGCCCGGCAGAGTGGCTGGAGTCAGAGAGAGAGAGAGACGGAGAGAGAGACCAATGCCTTCACAACGATTACTCATCGCCGCGCCGCACGCCCTTCCACCCCTCCAGCCGCACACTCTGACACGCCCAAAGGCTGCCTAGGACACATCCTCACCCTGTCATGCCACTGTGGACGACGTCTCCGCCGCCGGCGGTGCACCACCCGCTGTCCGTGACGGCGACGACCGCGGCAGCACTGACGCTCCTGGCCACCAAGCTCGCGACCCGCGTCATCAAAGTGCGCCGCTCCGACAAAATCCCATACCAGTCCGACAACGAGGTCTTCAACAAACGGCAGCGGGCCCTGGCAAACCTGTGCGAGTACGCGCCGCTGTTCACGCTCGTCCTCGGGCTGTTGGAGCTCGGCGGCGCGCCGCACGCGACGCTCGTCTGCCCGCTCGCGGCCGCCTTCCTTTTCGGCCGGTTCGCGCACGCGGCCAGCATGGGCTGGGACGCCAACTTCAAATGGCGCGTGCGCGGAACAATGGCCACGCTGTTGAGCCTGCAGGTCGCTGCGGTCGCGCTGCTGTTCCGCGTGGGCAGCGGGTTGGTCGCCGCCCGCAAAGCGTGAGAGGGTTTTGTTGTGCTGCTGCTGTTCCCCACGGCGCGACGACACCGTGGGGACGCGCACACACACACACTCACACGTACACAGAGAGAGAGAGACCAGGGATAATAAATAAACTCACTGCAATAAAAGAAAAAGCTAACAACGCCCGCCCCCTCTACCCGAGCGCCTCGAACACCGTCCACCGCGGCACGCGCGCCGCGGCAGGAGACCTCCGCCGCGCCCGCACGCCGGGCACCACCACCGCTGTGTCCACCCCGTCCGCCACCACGGGCTTCAGGCCCTTGTTCAACGTCGCGGCAGCACTCTGTTTCGGGCGGGACGCCTCAGCCTCAGCCGCCGCAGCCGCCTCGCCCGCCTCCTCCGCCGCCTGTGCCACCCGCGCCACCCGCGCCGCCGCCGCCTCGCCATCCAACCGTTCCCTCCTCCCTTGCAGCTTAGGACCCAGCCAAGGCACTCGTTCCACCGCTGCCCGCATCGCGGGCGCGCCCTGGCCGTACCAGGCGGCCGCCCCGGCGTCGGCGCTAAAAACTGCGACGACCAACCCGCCCGCGGCCGCCAGCACGGCCACCGTCAGGCGGGCCACATCGCCCGGCCGCGGGTAGACGCAGTCAGACCACACTGTTGAAGCGGCGGCCAGGGTCGACGCCAGGACGCGGGCGCCCGTGCCGACCGCGGCGGCCAGGGCGGCGACAAGGGATGGAGGCTGGGAAGACAGCGGCGTCGGTCCGCCGCCTCCATCGTCGTCGTCGTCGCCGTCCCACGCGCCGACGGGCGGGTCCCATGTGATGCCATTGCCGCCGCCTCCTGCTCCGCCGCCTCCTGCCTCAGCGTGCGGGGTGTGAGGCCGTCCAGGGAGGCGTGGGCGTGCGCGGGCGAGAGACAGGGCCGGGCGCATGCGTTGCGTCGCCGATGGGAGTGGTGCCCGCGGCGCGGCCGCCGTCGCGCGCAGGCAGGGCGCGTGCATTGCCTGTGGGTGTGGGCGAGATGCACTCGTACTGCACACAAGAAGGAGAGCCGTGTGTACGGCCGCGGGGGCCCCGCCGCACGAGTGTGAAAAGGATGGTTTGGCACACTCGCTGTGCGTCAACTCTCGATGCAACCTCTCTCGTCCTCTAACCTCCTCCTTTTCTACTCTCTCCGTCCACGACGGACGCGACGTCACTCCCCGCGCGCACCACCAATCCCGCCGGGATCGGAGGGCGCCAAGTCCGCCACGCCCACCGCCTTCCCCCCCGCGCCCTCCCCGAGGCTTACGCCCTTCCAGAAGCCGGCCGCCGATCTGCTGACGGCCCGGACCGCGCTGCCCGGCCCCGCCGCCCACGCCCGCAGCGCCGCGCGGGTCTCGTCGTCCGTCCACCCGCGCGCGGGGCCCGCCCTGCGCGCGGCGGCCAGGACGTCGCCCTCGTAGCACTGCCCGCCGCGGCGCAGCGCCCCGCCGTCTGCCCAGGCAGCAAAGGCGGCGGCGCGCTCCGCGGCCGCGCTCGCCTGCTCCGCGCTCTGCGGGCGCGGGCGGCCCAGGTCGAACAGGCCGCCCGCGGCCAGGGCGCCCAGGCCGGACGCGACGCTCCAGGTGTCGTCGCCCAGGCTGGCGGCCAGCAGGGCTGCGATGCCGGCGCCGCCAGCCAGAAAAACGGCGGTCGCGCCCGCCCGCACGGCCGCCAGCTCCCCGCGCGTCGTCGGCCCGTCCGGCCCGGCCGCCATGGACAGCAGGCGTTCGACGGTGTCGACGGGGCGGGCGCCGTCCACGCGGCCGATGAAGAGCAGGAACAGCTGCGGGATGGAGACGAGGCGCAGGGCGGCCGCCCAGAGGAGCGCCCCCGCGGCAAAGCCCAGGCGGAGCCCAGGCGGGCCGTCGGCCTCGCTGAGCGCGTCGCCGGCCAGGGCGTCTGTCAGGGCATCCCGGCCGGAGACGAGGGCGGCGGCGGCGGCGGCGGCGACGGCTGCGGCCAGGGCGGCGAAGCGGAGCGGGGCGGCGCGGGTCGAAGTGGGGGTGGACGGGCCGGGCGGGCGGGGCGACGTGGCTGCCGGCGGGCGCGGGCGGGGTCGCCGCGCACAGACGACGGTGCGTTCGCTGGCCGGCGAAATTGGCCGCGCCGCCACACGCACGCGGGCCAGCGCGGGCGGCTGCCCGCCTGGTGGCGGCAAGCCAGCTCGCCTGGCACTCAGGGCGCGCACGCTTCGTGCGGCGTGCATGGTTCAGATCGCGCGCGGGGCGGCCCGCGCGTTCTTTTGTTTTGCTGCCCAGAAATGACCCAGAAATGACCGCCCCGGGGCTCCCACCCACCCTTTCATGTCACAGTTCCTCCCGGGCCCGCGCCCCTCCTGCACCACCCACACCGCTGCCCACGCCCTCACCCGCCGCCGCCTCCAACCCCGCAAACGCCATGCCCGCGTGCACGGCCGCGCCCAGGGGCAGCACGCCCTCATCCAGCACGAAGCGCGGCGTGTGGAGGCCGTGCACGGCGCCGGACGTCTCGTTGCGGGCGCCCAGGAACGCAAAGACGCCGGGCGCGGCGGACGCGAGGAAACCAAAGTCTTCAGCTGCCATGGTGGGCTCGGCCAACAGGCGGAAGGACGTCAGGGAGGGCAGCGAGCCGTGGCCGCCGGCGTCCGCCAAGCGGCCGCCCACGCCCGCCAGCACTGACACGAGCGCGTCGTCGTTGACCGTCGGCGCGTACGGCTGGGGCTCCCACTCCACGGTCGCCTCGCACCCGTGCGCAGCGGCCGTGGCGGACACCACTGCATCCACGCGGGCCCGCAGCCGGTCGAACTCGGACGAGCTCAGCGCGCGCAGCGTGCCGGCCAGCCGCGCGTCGTCCGGGATGACGTTTGACGCGCCGGCGCCCGTGTTGAACCGCGCCACGGTCAGGACGGCGCCCCGCGTGGGCGACGTCTCCCGGGAGACCAGGGGTTGGAGGGCGGCCACGATGGCGGCCCCGGCGACGACCGGGTCGGCCGTCAGGTGGGGCATCGCGCCGTGCCCGCCCCGCCCCCGCACGGTCGCGTCCCACCGCCCGGCCGCGGCCATGAGCGTCCCCGGCCGGGTCGCCAGCGCGCCGGACGGCAGGTCGGGCCAGACGTGCAGGCCCGCAATGCCGGACACGCCGTCCAGCACACCCGCGTCCGCCATGACCTTGCCGCCCGCGCCGCCTTCTTCCGCGGGCTGGAAAATGAGGCGGACGTCGCCGGGCAGGGACGCGGCGTGCGCTTTCAGCACCTTCGCCGCGCCCAGCAGCATGGCCATGTGGGCGTCGTGGCCGCACGCGTGCATGACGCCGGCGTGCTTGGAGGGGAAGCCCACGCCGGACGCTTCGTGGATGGGCAGGGCGTCCATGTCCGCGCGGAGCGCAAACACCGGGCGGGCGGCGCCGCCGTGCTGGGGCGCCCCGGCCACGGACCCGCCCCCGCCCCCGCCCCCGCCCTGGATCGTGGCGACGACGCCTGACGTCGCCCAGGGACGGGGGTCTGCCGGGATGCCAAGCTCTTTGAGGGCCGACCGCACCCGCTTCGCCGTCCAGGGCAGGTCGAACTGGAGTTCGGGGCGTTCGTGGAAAGACCTGTGTGGGTGTGGGTGGGAGGCGTTTTGTGTTGGCGTCGGACGGGAGCCGCACAGGTGCGCGCGCGCGAGAGCCCTGTCGTGTCGGTTTTCCAACGCCCCTCGCACGCACACACAAAGCCTCACCTGCGCAGGGCAACCATCCAGGGCGCTGCTGCATGTGCGTCCGCCAGCAGGCGGGCGGCGGATGGGCGAGGCGGTGGGGCGGACGACGCCGATGCGGCGGCGACGCACAGCAGCGCAAAGGCGGAGAAGAGCGCCAGTGCGGCGATGGCAGGCGGCACCCGGCGTGCTGCTGTGTGGGACGGCATCTCGGTGGACGTGTGCACGCAGCGGCCGGGATCCCGGTGGGAAGAGGGGCCGCCGTGCGGGCGCCCCGTGCGGCTGTTTTTCTTATTTTCCTTGTGTAGCCGACCTGGCCACGGGCTGCAGACGGACGCTCGCTCAAGCGCAGGCGCGCCCGCGAAAAAAAAAACGAAAGCAGCCATGCCGCCCTCCCCACGCGGCGCTCCTTCCCCGCCAGACGATCCGGCCGCACCCTCACCCAAAGACGAAGACTCACAGGGTGATGGAGCGGGCGAAGGCGAGGACGAAGAGGAGGAGGTGCGTTTTTTTTACGGCGCGCGAAAGGGGAGCAAGATGCCACCGGCGCCGGCGTGGGGCGTGCTCGCTTGCGCCGTCCTTGCGCCCTTCCCAGGCATCTCGCATGTCCGTGAAACACACCCAGCCGTGCATGAGCCTGTGAAAACGGGTGGAACACAGACGAAACGTGCGGAAATAAAAACCCGACCACTCGCCCGCTCGCTCTCAACCTGCTCCCCCTCCCATAAAAAAAAACGACGCAGTCCCCGCTCGCCACCCAGCCCTCCTTTGGCCCCACCGCCTGGGACGACGTCCTTGCGGATGAAGCAGAAGCAGCGGCGCTACGCATTGCGCGGGCGTTGCTGCCGCGGTCGGACGGCGGGTTTGGCGCGCCCGGCGCGGCTGCCGCGAGCGCGCCTGCCGTCGCGTCGCCCCAAGCAGCACCGGAAGCAGCTGCCCTCGCCGCCCGCGCCGCCGAGCTGGAAGCCGCGGGTGCGGTCACGCTCGGCGGCGGCGTCCCCGACCCGCTGGGCATGGGGACAGTGGACGTCCGCACGCTCTCCCTCATCCCGCCCGACGGAGGCGGGGGCAGCGAGGCCGGTGGCGGCGGGCCGTCTGCGTCCACCGCCGCCACCGCTCCCGGCCGCGCGACGGGACGCCTCGCTGGTCTGCTGCGCCGCACGGCTTCCTCAGCGGCCAGAGGTGGAGCGGGAGAAGGCAGCAGCGCCGGCCGCCCCCCGCCGCCCATCCTCACGGCGCCCCTGCCCCGCCCGACCGGGGACGGCCCCGCGGCCGGCCGCCTGGCCGCCGCCGCCGCCGCGCTGGGCGCCCGGTCCGCGGCCGACTTGCGCCGCCGCGTCTTACCAGGCGCGGCCGCGTTCGACGCCGCGGCGTACCTGGCCACCGTGCACGAAGCCACGCCGCTCGACGCCCTCGCGGCCGCGCGCCCGGCCGCGGCCGCCGCGCTCGCCGCCCGCCGGGGCGAGCTCGCCGCCCTGGTCCGCGACCATTTTGCCCGCTTCGTCGCCTGTTCGGGCACGGTGCGGGACGTGCACGTCCGCCTGGCGGCAGCGGGGGAGGCTGGGCCCCTGCCCATGCCCGGGCCCGCCACGTCGCACCCCGCCACCGCGGCCGCCTCCCCAGCCTCGCGCCGGGCCCGGCCACGCCGCACAGGCGGGGAAGCCGGCCCCGCCTGCTCGGCAGACGTCGAGGCGGCCGTCTCTGCTGCTCGGTCCGAGGCGTCGCGCCTGTTTGCGCCCACCCTGGCCCGGGCGGCCGCGGCCGAACGCGCGCGCGCGCAGGCCGCCGCCCTGGCCCGCGCCGCCCCCCTCCTGTCCGCGCCCGACCGCGTCGCCGCCGCCGCTGCCGCAGGCCGCATTGACCAGGTCGTGGCGGAGCACCGGGCGGCACGAGCAGCGCTGGTCGCGGCGGGCGGCGGGCCAGGAGGCGGCAGTGCCGCCTGGGCGACCGTCCTGGCCGCGGTCGAGGGTGAGGTCGGCGCCGCGCTGCGCGCGCTGTGCGAAGACGCACGGCGCGGCCGGTCGCGCGGCGCGCGCCCTGCCTCTGACGCGGCGCGCGCCGTGGCGGCGCTGGCGGCCGACGGTGCGGGGAGCGCTGTCGCCGGGTGCGACCCGTTGGGGGAGTGGGTGCGCGCGCGCGCGGCGCGGCTAGCGGCCGCGGTGGAACAAGGCGTGCGGGCGGGGAGTGGTGCGGCGGCGCCGTCCTCCCGGGCTGCGGCCGCCGCGGCGGCGGCTGCTCGCCTGTCCACCGTGTCCACCGCCCTCCTGCGTTGCTTGCCTGGCATGTGGCAGGCGGCGGGCGAGGCGGCGGCCATTGCGAGTGGGGACGGCCGCGAGGACGGCGCTCCGCCCGCGTCCACGACCACCACCGCCGCGCCACGCCTGGCGGCCGACGCCACGGCGGCCGCTTTACGCGCGTTTGAAGACGCCGCGGCGGCTGCACTGTTTTCTTGCGCGGCCGCGGAAGCGGAGGCCGACGCGGCCGCGGCCGGCGGCGCGGGGTTGGAGGCGAGCAGCGGGAGTGGTGGCCGCGGCGGCGTCGGGCCGCCCCCTCCGCGCCCGCCTCTGCCAGCCGGCGCCGCCTTCAAAGCCGTCCTGGCCACCGCAGTGGGCACGCTGACGAGCCTGGCCGCGGCCGGGCCCGTGCCGACGGCGGCGGTGGCGGACTCTGCTGTCCCGCCTCCCCGCTCGCCGCCGCCGCCGCAGGCGACGCGCCGGGGTGAGTCTGCCGCGCCGCCGCCGCCGCCGCCGGACCCGCTGTCCTCCACGCTCGCGTCCGTGCTGGGCGCGGCAGCCACCGCGGCCGCCGACGGCATGGCCACGGCTTTGGCGGCGGTCTTGCCCTCCCCACTCCCCGCCCGCCCGCCGGCCTGGTGGTGGGCGCCGCCCCTTCCGGCCGCGCTGGTGGGCGGCGCCGTCGCTGCCGGCGGTGGCGGCGGCCCTTCCCCGCCCATCGTCCCGCTGGCCACGGCTTTTATCTCTGTTTTGCACGCCGGCCTGGCCCGGGCGGGCGCCGCGTGGCGGGCGGCGCGCCGGGCGGGCTGTGCAGAGGCCGCACTCGCGCCCGGCGCTGCCGCGGCCCGCGCGGCTCTGTGCGCCGGCGCCGCCCGCTTCGCCGCCGCGGCCGCGTCGGCGGTGGAGAGCCTCGCACCCGGCCCGGCCGGCCGGCCGACGTTGGAAGGCGAGGGCGGCCCGCCACACGGCCCGCCCCCCGTCCTTCTCCACCCAGCGTCCTCCCCGCGCCCGACCCTGCTTGCGCTCGCGGCGTCGTGCGGCGCCGTCGAGTCGCGCGGCCTGCCGGCCGGGAGTCGGCAGGCACGGCGTGCGTGCCAGCTGGACGAGCAGGAGGACGGCGCCCGGCTGTTGCGCGCGTCGGCCGACGGCACGCGCCCCTGGCCCGCCGCGCGCGCGCCCGCCGCGTCGACCCTTGCCTCCGCCGCCGCCTCCGCCCGGGCCGCCTGGGCGGCCGCAGCGGGCGCGTCCGTTGACACAGCCGTCGACGGTCTCATTGCCTGTGCCGCTGCGGCAGGCGGGACGGTGGCGGGCGTGGCGACGGCGCCCGCGGCGTGCGAGGCGGCGGCGCGTGCGGCGTGCGCGCTTGTCAACGCGCTCGCGGCCGCGTCCGCCGACGCTGCCCGCACGGCCGGCCCGACCTGCCCGCCGCCACTGCATCCCCTGACAGACTTGATGCCGCGTGCCGCGGCTCGGCTGGAGTCGGCGGTGCCGGGCTTGGTGCGGGCCGGCGGGCCGGCGGCGGCGGCGGCGGCGCTGGCTGGGGTAGACGCGGTGGACGGCGCGCTGCGAGGCGGAGGGACGGGCGCCGGCCCTCGGTCCGCTAAAGTTCCGGCTTTCGCGCCGGGAGCGCGGGCGGCATTGCTGGGCGCGCTGGGTGGAGGCGACGGGGGCGCTGGCATTGAAGGCGCGGCCGCCTTGAAGGCGGCCAGTGCCGCGTGCAGGCGGGCGGGGGCGGCGGTGCGGGGGTGAGAGAGAGAGGGGGGGAGAGCAAGAAACGACGCCGCCCGCCGCTTCACTCCTTCTTTCGACCGGATTGGCGTGAGGGCACACCCTCCCGCCTCCGCCTCCCTTTCGCACCTCACCTCTCGCGTGCGACCCCCTCCCAGCCGCTTGGCCGGCTGAACCGCGGAGGGGCGCGCCAGCAGGAGGTCGTTTCTCCGTTAGCCTGCTCGGCGTCGCGCCGTTCGCACTCGCCGAGGAAAAACAACACACAAGCCGCCTCCCGCCATGCCCGCCCTCTTAGGCCTGGCCGGCGCGGCCATCGGCCTGTCGCACTTGCTCGGCTTGGTCCTGCTGCTGTACTCGCTGGAAAAAGTGTCCGGCGTCGTGTCGCGCACCCTGAAGCGAGTCGCGCCGTGGGCGGCCCGGGCCAAGACGCGCGACGTGGAGGCCAGCCCGTCTCCCTCGCCCGAACTCATGGCGTCCCCGGCCAAAGCCGGCGGCCATGCGCACAGCAGTGCGCGGACTAAAGGCTGGGTGCGCGGCTGTGCTTGCCCGGTGAGTCATTGGGCGGGAGGGGGAGGGGAGGCCAAGGCATGCGGCCGCGCAGGGAATTGTGGCGTGCGCCGCGAATCTGGGCGAACGGCCGCGGTGTTTCCCCGGCATCCGGAGCGGTTTTTCCGCACGCCGTGGGCGCGCTATGACTACGACGTTACGACAAGAGCGCGTCTGGGACGGGCGCGACGTTGCCAAAGCTGCCGTGGCGGCCCGTCTGTCGCGCGGCGCGAAGCCGTGGCGGTTGGTCTGCGCGCAGGCCGCGCCCGCCCCCACGCGCCCTCTTCCTTCCTTCCTTCCACGCCGGGCGAGTAGCCATGGCTAATGGCGTTGATCTGGGCTGGAATGCGCGGGCAGTGGCGATGGCACTGAAGCAGGAGCGGCCTCCCGCTCGCGCCCTTGTGTTTGCGCTCGCGTCGCCCGCGTCCGCCGCGAGCCCCTCTCCTCTCACCTCCACCACCCACCCACCCGCTCCACCCACCACCCCCCCTCCATCCATTCCACAGGAGGGCTGCGTCTGCGCCAACCGGTGGGTCCCCGCCTCCCGGGCCGCCGCCGCGGCCTTGGCCTCCGGCTCCACCTCCTTCCGCCTGGCTGTGCCCTGCCCCGCCGACCTGGCCTGGCACGACGTGACGTGCGTGGTCACCGACGCGCAGACGCTGCAGCAGAAGCAGGTGCTGCACCCGTGCAGCGGCATCGCCGTCCCGGGCGAGACCATGGCGTTGATGGGCCCCTCCGGCGCGGGCAAGTCCACGCTCCTGGACCTGCTGGCCGGGCGCAAGGCCGTCGGCCGCCTGGGCGGCTGCGTTCTCATGAACGGCCGGCCTTGCGGCACGCTGTTCAAGCGCATCTCCGCGTACGTCGCGCAGGAGGACGTGTTTGTGCCGACGATGACCGCGACGGAGACGCTCGTCTTCCACGCCACGCTCACCCTGCCGTCCGCCGTGGACGCCGCTGAACGGGCCGCCCGCATCGCCGACGTCCTGCGCCTCATGGGCCTGTGGCGGGCGCGCAACACGCAGGTCGGCGGCGCGCTGCCCGGCGGCATCCTCGTGCGCGGCCTGTCGGGCGGCGAAAAGCGCCGGCTGAACATCGGGTGCGCGCTCATCGCGTCGCCCTCCCTGCTCTTCCTGGACGAGCCGACGACCGGTCTGGACTCGTTTGCCGCCCTGAACGTCATGGAACACATGCGCGACCTGGCGGCCATGGGCCACACGGTCATCGCGTCCATCCACCAGCCGCGCGCCGCGATCTGGGAGATGTTCCACAAGGTGACCGTCCTGTCGGAGGGCTACCAGCTGTACTTTGGCCGGCCGGAGGACGCGCGGGCCTGGTTTGGGGATGCCCTGGGCTACGACTACGACCTGGGCCGGGACGGCGCCGTGTCGGACTGGATGATGGACCTGGTGTCCGTGGGCTTCGCCAAGCCGCCGGATTACGCGGGGCGCTCCATGTCGTGCGTCGCGGACGTCGTCGCCGCGTACCGGGCCTTCCAGCGGGAGCGGCCGCCCGTGACGGACGCGGTGCTGCGCACCGTGTCGACACTGCCGGCGGCGGGCATGAAGTCCCTGGCCGCCCACACGACGGTGAGCGTGACGGCCGCGGCCAACGCGGCGGCCGCAGCGCGCGCGTCGTCGGCGGCTGGCGGCGGCGCGTCCTTCGCCGGCGGCGCGCTCGTCACGGGCCGGTCGTCCGCCGCCACGACCGACGGCGTCTTCCGCGGCTCGTCGACGGCCGGTGGCAATGGCCCGGCGTCCCCGCTGGCCCTGCGCGTCACGACGGGCGGCATCGGTGGCGGCAACCCGACGATCGACCGCCTGCGCTCGGAAGCGCTCGCCGAAGTCGCGGCCAAATCGCCCAAGGCCGTCACCGACCGCCTGCAATGGGCATCCGGCCGGTACGCCGCCTCCTGGTGGACCCAGTTCCGCACGCTGTTCAAGCGCGCCGTCCTGGCCCAGCTCCGCAACCCGACCGACGCCACGTCCCGCCTCCTGCTGGCGACCTGGGTGGGCATGCTGGGCGGCCTCGTCTTCTTCAACCTGCCCGTCGGCCCGGAAGCCGTGCAAAAGCGGCTGGCCGTCCTGTTCTTCACCCTGCTCCTCTTCGAGCTGGTGCCCTTCTGCTACATGTCCTTCTACGTGGAGGACCGCCGCTTCTTCGCCGCCGACGTGGCGTCCGACCTGTACCACCCGTCGGCGTACTACATGGCGACCGTCATCGCCGGCATCCCGTCCGTCGTCCTCAACTCGCTGGCGGGGTCGCTGTCCGCGTACGGCCTGGCGGGCCTGCGCCCGGACCCGGCGGCCGTCGCGGCGTCCGCGGCCGTCGTCATCGTGCAGTCCCTCATCTCCATCCAGTTGCAAGTCTTCTGCGTGTGGCTGACGCCCAACCAGGACCTGGCGTACGTCCTGGCGACGGGCTACGTGGCCGCCTCCATCCTGCTGTCCGGCTTCCTGCTGCGCACGCGGGACATGAAGCTGCCGGTCATGCGCTGGTTGAGCTACGCGTCCTACACCAAATACGCGATGGAGGGCGTGTCCCGGCTGGAGCTGTCGGGCGTGACGTGGGACGGGTGCGGCGGCGGCGGGGCCGACCTGCTGGCCGGCCTGCGCGAAGCGACGGCCGAACCGGCGTCGGCCTCGCCTGGCCCGGCCTCCCCGCCGCCCGCGTCGCCCGCGCCGGGGTCCTTGGCCGCCCTGGCGGCCGGCGGCGACGCCTCCCAGCAGCCGTCGTCGTCGTCGTCGGCTCCGTCGCCCCCGGCCCAAATGAGCCCGGCCGCCGCGGCCGCCCTGGGCCAGCTGCAAGCCTACGTCAAAGCCCACCCGGAGGCGGAGAAGATGTACGAGCGCAACCCGGACGCGGCCCAGAAATGGCTGACCAACCACGGGTACGGCCTGGCGGTGGAGGGGTTGAAGGCGCAGGGCGGCGGGCTGTGGGGCCCGGCCCCCGCGGCCGCGGCCGGCGCCGAGGAAGACGACTCGCGCGGCCGGCGCAAGTCGGTGCGGGAGGCGTGGGGCCGGCGCGGCCTGCGCCAGGCGGCGCCCGCCCCCGGCACCACCCCGGACGCGGCCCTCGCCGCGGCCGCGGCCATGGGCGGCGCGGCCGCGCTCGGCGGCGGCGCCCTCCCCGCCCTGCCCGCCGGCACCTCGCTCTCCGACCTGCGCATCGCGGCGGGCGGCTCCTTCGCGGGCTGCGAGTCCACGGGCGACTCCATCCTGGCCTTCTGGGGCTACTCCATGTCCCTGGGCGTCGTCATGGCCATCCTGGGCGCGTTCTACCTGGCCTTCCACGCCGGCTCGTACCTGGCGCTGTCCAAGTTGTACAAGCAGAAGCGGTGATGAGCCAAAGCGTGGGCGGTGGTGGTGGGGGAGACCCCCCCCCACCCCCTCCATTTTTTCGTGAGTGGCTGTGTGCATGACTTTTTTTTCTGAGAGTGGTGGTGGTGGTGGTGGTGGTGGTGGTGGTGGTGGTGGTGGTGGTGGTGGTGGTGGTGGTGGTGGTGGTGGTGCGTGTGTGCGTGTGCTTTCCCCTCCCTTTTTTTCTTTTTTTTTGCTCTGGTGGTGGAGAGAGAGGGGGGGGGCGAGCGTGCGGGCGGGTGGAGAGTGAGAGAGGAGGCGAAGCCGTTTCAACACACAGACGGCTTCCTCCTTCCTCCCCCTCCTCCGTCAACGGCTGTGTGCGCGTGCGTGCGTGCGTGTGTGTGTGTGCTCCGGGGGGAGGGAACGAAAAAACAAAGACAAACCCCAACGCGCCTGCGGGAGGCGTTGCCTGCTTTAAAATGAGAGAGCGCGTGGGTGGGATGGAGGGAGAGGGAGCTCGCTTTATTGAATGTGTTGCGCCGTGAAATGAGAGAGAGAAAACACTTTTCGAACTGCACGCACTGAGTCCACGCTCGCACGCAGCACACAGAGCGAAAGAAAAAACGGCGTGGGGGGCGTCGTGCGTGCGTTTTTATAACAGCGCCCGCCTCTCTCGCGCGCCCTGCACCACCCCCAACCTCGCACCGCTCCATCCACCACTCTTGAGACGGCCACCTCACACCCACCGACGACGCTGCCGCTTTCTGCCTCAACCCGCCCGTCTCCGCGACGCACACATGCAGCGGGGCCGTGCCCCTCAAAAAAAAAGAAAACTAATCCAGGTCCGGCTGGCGGATGGCGACCTTGAGGCGGTTCCACGCCCGCCCTTTCGGGTCCACCGTCCGCGGGGCTTGCGTGATGACGGGGATGGGCAGGTAGACGTAGTGCGTGTTGACCAGACCGACCGTGAAGTCGGTGTAGCCTGTGTTGGGGGTGGGTGTTTGGGAGAGGGGTGGGGAGGGCGCGGGCGTGAGGAAAAATCTTTGCCTAACCAGCCCACCTGCCACCCACGTAGACTGTTTTTTCAAAATTTTGAGTGCACCACTTTCCTGCCATCGCCCCGTGAACGCCGCCTTGGCCCAAAACTTTGCAGTATATCCTGTCGAGCGGCAGTGGGAACGAGGGTGGGGGGTGGCGTGAGCGGCGGTGTTGGGGGTTAAAAAAGTTGAGGCGTGCGAAAAAAAAAAAACACGCTCACCGGTCGGACGAGTTTGTCGGCACCGCCCGAATCATGTACGACGGGTCGATGTACTTCACGTCCGCGCCCGGCACGCGCGCCTTGATGACGGATTTGAGGAAGACGCCGACGTCGCTCAGGATTTTGTTGCCGGACTGGTCCGTGGCGCCGGGCGGCGCGGCGGCCGCCGCGCCCGACGCGGACGCCGCCTCAATGAGTTCCTGGCCCGCGCCTTCGGCCACGCAGACGACCGCGTGGCCCTTGCGCTCCAGCACGCGCTCAATGGCGGCCATTAGGGCAGGGATGGTGAAAGGCACCTCGGGAATCAGGCACAGGTCGACGACGCCCGACGCCATGGACGCGTTCATTGCGATGTAGCCGCTGTCCCGACCCATGAGGCGGACGAGGCCGACGCCGCGGTCGCAAGAGGACGCCTCGACTTTGGCGGCCAGCAGGGCGCGCTGGGCTTCTTCGACGGCGGTGTCGAAGCTGGAGAGTGTTTTTTTTTTTTTTTTTGGTGATGGGGTGGGGACAGGGTGTGGTGAAGGTTGGTTGAGGCTTTATTTCTTCCGTCATGGGGACGCAGCCCGCCCGCCCGCCCGCACTCCCACGCCTCCCCCCCACCACAAAAACAAGCGCCCTCTCTCTTCCTTACCCGAAACACTTGTCAATGATCAGAATGTCGTTGTCGATGGATTTCGGGATGCCGACGACGGAGACGACGACGCCCTGCCGCTCGCACTCTTCGTGGATGGCGTGCGCGGCCGCGTTGCCGCCGTTGCCGCCGACCACGTACAGCTGGGTCACGCCCCACAGGGCCAGGCGGCGCACGATCTCCGGGATGTCGGCCCCGCCGCGGGACGTGCCCAGGATCGTGCCGCCGTCCAGGTGGATGCCCTGCACCCGGTCGGGCGTCAGGTCGACGGGCTTGGCGCCGCGGGCGTAGAAGCCGCGCAGGCCGTACCGCACGCCGAAGATTTGGCCGGGCGGGACGCCGTAGTCGGCCAGCGTGAACACAATGTTTTGGACGACGTCGTTCAGGCCCGGGCACAGGCCGCCGCACGTCACAATCGCGGCCGTCGTGGTCGCGGGGTCGCAGTAAATCGTGCGCCGAGGGCCCGACCGCTGGGCGTAGGGCGGCAGCGGGATGCAGACTTCGTCGGAGGAGGAGTAAATGCCGGTGACGCAGCCGGCGCCTTTTGCATGGGTGGGTGGGGTGGGGGTGGGGCGGGCGTGGGAGGAGCGTGGGGTTGGGGAGCACCCCCCCCCGGCCCCCCCGCCCCCTTCCATGCCACCTCACCCCCCCCCCCACCTCCCCTCGCACTCACCCGACGACGTCTCGCTCTCATACTTGGAGACCTGCAGCGCGATGACGTCCTTGTCCCCAACAAAGCCGCCGCCCGCGTTGTTGTCGACGACAAAGGGGGAATCGCTTTTTTTTTTTGGCATGGGGCGGCGTGATGGGAGGAGGTTTGAGGGCGGAGGTGCGCGCGCGAGCGCGCACAACAGGGGCACGGGCTCTTTTTCGTTTCCGCTGCCTCCACTGTCCACTCATCCGTCTTCCAACTCACCGCGGCTGTAAGAAGCTGCGCAAGGTTTTGACCTGGAGGATGTCATCCTCGTCTGTCGGTGTCGTTGGGTGGGATGGGAGGATGGGATTCCGTGAGTTGGATGGCGGCGTCGGTGCGCCCTTTTTTCTTTTCGCTTGCGCCGTCATCAAACATCCACCCTCCATCACTCACGAATACCCAGGGCGCTGCCGGGGCCGTGCGCGATGTCCGCGCCGGAAGCGGACGGCGGGCGGAGGGAGAATGCGCGACGCCGGGCGGCGTGCAAGGGCGGCGCATGGGCGGGCCGGGATGAAGACGAGAGCGCAGGACGCCGGCCGGTCGCCCGGCCCACGCCGTGCGGCGGCGCGCGGAGGCCGGTGGCCATGAGCCTTTGATGGGGTGAGGAAAGCGAAGAAAGGGTTCGTCGTTCGTGCGTGGTGGCCGTGCAAGGAAGGCGGTGTTTTTTTTTTCTTTTCGGCGCGCAGTGCACGGATGGAAAGAATGACGGCCCTGTGCCTCCCTCAGACCCGCGTTCTTCGATCCCGGCTGGACCCGGCTCATTTCACCGGGGGTCGGCGCCGCACCACACGACCTCCCGCCACGCATGCCACGCCCTCACCCGCTCGCCCGACAGGGCGCTGCCACGACCCCACGCGCCGCCGCCCCGCAAACGGCCGCCGCACCTGCCTCCGCCCGCCCCCCGCTCCCGGCGTTTGCCCCGCTCCCGCCACCGCCGCCCGTCCAGGCCGCGGTCGAGCTGCTCTTCAAGTTCCCACCCCTGTTCAACAGGGCGGTCAAAGCAGCTCGGTCCAAGATCGAGGCGCGGGCCGAGGCGCTGGGCTACTCATTCCCCGACGCGGTGGAGGGGCTGCGGGCGCAGGTCGACGACTGGAGCGCGGCGAAAGCGGCCGTCGAAGATGCGTCCGTCGTCTACCCCACGTGCGTTTTTGCCGGATTTGTGTCGCCGTGGTCGGCTTGCCTGGTGCCTGAAGCACAGTTCTAAGGGTGGAAAAAGGGGGAGAAAGAGGGGAAGGGTGCGCGGGGCGGGCAATGTGCGGCGTGGCCACGCGCGGCCGACGACACGACGCGTCGTCGCCCGACCCTCTCACCCATCCACTCCTCCCTCCGCCCCTCCAACCTCTCTCCTTCCAACCCCACACGACGACGACAGGTACTACACCCGCGAGTTTCACTGCTACCCGGACGGCAACCTGACCTGGGACGCCGCGCTGGAAGTCGAGGCGTCCGCGAGGGCCGTGCACGCGCCCGTCATGGACCCCCAGCCAAACGGGCGCCTGTCCGCGACCGGGGACGCCGACCTGCGGGCCGGGATTTCGGCCGCCGCCCGGGTGCTCATGGCGGCGGCCGGCGTCGACCCGGACTCCTTGCGCACCGCCCTGGACGTCGGCTGCTCGACCGGCCTGTCCTCGCGCGAGCTCGCCCGGGCCTTCCCAGGCCTGACCGCCGTCACGGGCGTCGACCTGTCGCCGCACATGCTGGCCGTCGCGCGGCACCTGGCGTCCACCCGCCCGCTCCCGCGCGGCGTCGATTTCAAAATCGTGCACGCGCCCGCGGAAGGGCCAAACGGCTTGCCGACCGCGTCCTTTGACATGGTCTCCATCGTCCTCGTGCTCCACGAGTGTCCGCGCGTGGCCTCCGCCGCGCTGGTGGCCGAGGCGTGGCGGGTCCTGCGCCCGGGCGGCGTGCTCGTCGCCGCGGACATGGACCCGGGCTCCCCGCCCTTTGCCCGCCTCATGGCCAGTCCCTTTGCGTACGCGGGCTTCAAGAGTTCGGAGCCGCACCTGTTGGAGTGGGTGGCCCTGGGCCTGGGCGGCCTGGCGGACGTCGCGGCGGGCATGGGCTTCGTGGGCGTGGGCGTGGCGCCGGCCACGCCCCGGCACAGCGTCATGGTCGCGGTGAAACCGGGCGCGTCGTGAGGCGGCGGCGGCTAGTGGTGGGGCGTGTGCTGGATGGGCGGCGGTGGCGGGAGCGGGGCGAACGCCGGGTGCGGAGGGCGGGCTGAGGTTGGTGCGGCGGTCGTTTGCGTGTGGTGCGGCGCCGACCCCTGGTAAAATGACCCGTGCCTCTCCCTCAGACCCGCGTTATTCGATCTTTGGGTGAGATCACGACGAACCCGGACGCGGGTCGTGGGTTGAGTGACCCCATGATTGCCGCCGTCTGCTGGACGCTTCTTGCGCTCGTCCACGCGCCGCCGGCGGCGGGCCTGTTCAGTGGGCGGCAGATGGCGCGGCTTTACGGCGGCGGCGGCCTCGCGCCCGAGGCGATGGTGCTAATGCGCCACCGCGCCGCGATGTTCCTCGGCTTCGTGATCCTCTGCGCGGCGGCGGCGGCGCGCGAAGAGGTGCGCCCGGTGGCGGCCGTCGTCGTCGGCCTCAGCGTGGCGGCGTTCCCGGTCGTGTGGCTGCGGGGAGGCGCCCCGGCGGCCCTACGGACGATCGCGATCGTCGACCTTGCCGCGCTGGCGCCGCTTGCCCTCGTCGCGTCCGACCTGTTCGTTCCCCTGCCCTGAAGGGGCTCCCGAGGAGAAGGACCGCCGCCTACCCCACGTGCGTTTTTGCCGGAATTGTGTCGCCGAGGCCAGACACCAGGCCGGCTTGCCTGGTGTCTGGAGCGCAGGGCGAAGTGTGGAAAAAAGGGGGAGGAAGGGGGGAAGGGTGCGCGGGGCGGGCAATATGCGGCGCTGGCCACGCGCGGGCAACGACGCGACGCGTCGTCGCCCGACCCTCCTCTCACCCACCTCCGCCCATGTCATGGTCGCGGTGAAACCGGGCGCGTGAGGCGGCGGCGTTTAGTGGTGAGGCGTGTGCATGTGTTTTGATCTCTGTCTTTTTTTTTGGGTTGTTTGCACAGGCGGGCGGGCACGACTCCCCCCACCCCTTCCTGCGCAGCGGGAGGAACGCGCGCACGACCGCCTCCGCGCGCGGTGGGCAGGCCCTGAGGATGAAGCAGAAGCCGCGGACCCCTCTCAGAACGCGCGCGCGGGTGCTGTGTGTGCCCGCGTCCCCTCCCAGCTGTGGGTTTTCAACCCGCCTGCTCTTCCGTCGCAAAAAAACCACACGCGCCCGCGCGTCACACAAAAAACGTGCCAAAATTCAAGAGCCGAGCTGCGACGTGGAGATGATCAGGTTCGCGCCCACGGCCAGGAGGACGGCGATCAGGCCCGCCCACGCGACCAGGCCCTTCGTGCCCAGCTTGTACGAGTCGCCAGACTCGGACCAGGTGTCGGGCGTGTAGATGGGCGAGTAGCCGTCGACGTTGGCGCCGTACTTGTCGGCGAAGCGGTAGACGCCGTAGCCCTGTGCAGCAAGAGGTTGGGAGGGTGCGGGAGGGGGGGGGGCGGCAGCGGTGAGATTTGGGGCGTGTGGGGTGGGGGGATGGGATGGGTGGATGGATGGTGGTGGGGTGCGGGCGGGCGAGGCCGCTCTCGCGGGACGGCTCCGTACGCCATGGTGCGGCCTTCCAACCCTCCCGGTCCTAAGCCGGACGAAGGTAGAACACCCGCACGCTTCGATCCGCGGCGTCAGCCGGGGCAAAACGAGGGCCGCGGGCCACGCGGCGCTCCCTTCCCCCGATCTCCCCTTATCCGCCGCTCTCCTCTCCACGCACCTTGCCCTTGCGGCCCTGGGAGTCGGTCCAGTTCTTGTCCTTCATCTTGCGGGAGATGCCCATCAGGTTGGCCTTGACGACATCGTTCTTGATGGAGTTCAGGCCCTGTTGTGAGTGGGGGTGGAGGAGCGTGGGCGTGAGGGCGTGAGGGCCCACGCAAATTCGGGTCGAAAGGGTCGAGCCAGCGCGGCGGCGCGCGCGCGGGGCGCGGAAGGGCGCACAAAACCCGCGCCGAGGACCAAGGTGCGGCGGTCATCCGCCCGCGCGCCGGGCGGGAGTGGGCAGGGCAGGCCCGACGCCGCCTACAAGCGTCGGGTTCCAGGGCAGGGGAGTGGAGGCAAGGGCGGGCAGCACCAATGTCTGGCGAAGGGTCGCGTTTTTTTCGGCGGCGGAGCGCGGCGCGGTGTGAAAGAAGCCGCCCTCCCGCCGCATCCCAAGCTCGTTTCCGGGCGCACCTGCTTGTTGATGTCGGTCTTCTTGGAGGACGCGACGACCTGCAGGCTCTTGCGGGCGCTGTGGGAGGCGGGGTGGGGTGGGAGAGAGAGAGGGCGGGTGAGGAGAGGCACGGCGTCGAGAGCGAGGGAGAGCGTCGTTTGGCCGGCCCGCGGGCGTCAATGCACCCAGGTGAAGACCACGCTCCACACACGCAGGCCCTCGTCCGCGTGCGGATAAGGCGCACGGGTGGGTGGTGAGGGGTGCCGAGGCCGGCGCTGCGGCTGCGCGCGGGGCGAAAGGCAACGCAGGTCGGGAGACCCATGCTCTCTCTGCTGGCTGCGAAGAAACCCGACTCCCTCCCTTCCGCGCGCACGCCCGCCGGCGCCACTCCTCCGCACCACCAAACGCACCGGACGGTCGGCTTGACCATCAGGGGAGAGGCCAGGGAGGCGGACATGGTTGGTGTGGTGAGTGTGGTGTGTGGTGTGGAGCTCTAGGCTGTGGAAAGGTTGAGGGTGTGGGTGGGGAGGGGGGGGGAGAGCTCCCCCCACAGCCCCGCGCACTCGCTAAAAGCACGAGTTGACACCACCCGCGCCGCCGCGGCAAGAGAGAGGGAGTGTCAGCTGCGCAAACTCTCACACACCGCCGCATTTTTTGTCCAGAGCCGCACGCGTAGAGGCCAGGCCCCGTCTCAGGAGACACAACCAAGGTGCGTGGCGTGCCTGAATTCAGCGATGCGGGTTGAGGGAAGCGAAAGCTCCGCAGGTCGGCACGAACAATCGAGTTGACGGCTCGGCGCCGCGCGGTGCAGTCTGCACGCATCCACCACCCACCTCTCGCGCCCATCGCCCTGGATGATGTGGGCGTGATGTGTACTAGGTCCAAGGGCAAGCGGCATGTGCTGCCACCCTCCGTGTGCTCCGTGGCCCCGCCTGTTTTTTTTTTCTGCGTGCGCCCAGGGCGGCGCTCTCGGCCCTGGCCGACGCAGTCCCTTTTGCACGCGCGCCGCGACCTCATCGGAGCACGCTCCACGCCCGCTAAACACGGCTGCGGGCGCCCAAGACATTGAAGCAGGCCTGTGCCTGAAGCGCAGATGCATGCGTCGCGTTTTTTTCGCCGCGCGCGCCCTGGCGGCTCAGTGTGCGCACGGACGCGCGCCACGCCTCCCCCCACCCCCGACGCGCTCACCCGCCCCCCACCCTCACACTCACACACACGACAGACACACCATGCCGGCCCTCCCCGCCCTAGGCGCCCACCGCTCGGCGCGGCCAGCGGGCGGTGCTGCGCGCCCCCTGGCGACGCCGGGCCACCGGGCTGTGGCGCGTCGCCGCGCCGGCGGCGCCGCGCCGCGCGCGGCCGCGCCGCCGACGGCCGAACCGTCGACCGCCGCGTCGCCCACCCCGCCGCCCCGCCCCCCCACGCCCACGCCTTCCTTCAACGACAAGGGCATCGTCATCGACCCGGCCGAGCGCACGCCCTTCACCCGCCTCCTGTGCGCCAACCGGGGCGAGATCGCGGTCCGCGTCTTCCGGGCGGGGACGGAGCTGGGCCTGCGCACGCTCGCCGTCTACTCCTCGGCCGACCGGCTCCAGCCCCACCGCTACAAGGCAGACGAGTCGTACCTGGTCGGCGAGCCCGGCGCCTCGCCCGTCGCCGCCTACCTGGACGTACCCGGCATCATCCGCATCGCCAAGGCCCAGGGCGTGGACGCCATCCACCCGGGGTACGGTTTTCTGTCCGAGAACGCGGGCTTCGCGCGCGCGTGCGCGGACGCGGGCATCGCCTTCATCGGGCCGCGGCCGGAGACGATCGAGGCCCTGGGCGACAAGACGGCCGCCCGGCGCCTGGCCCTGGAATGCGGCGTGCCTGTCGTGCCCGGCACGGAGTCCGCGACGGACGACCCGGCGTCCGCCGCCGCGTTCGCGCGGGAGGCCGGCTTCCCAGTCATCTTGAAAGCGGCGATGGGCGGCGGCGGGCGCGGCATGCGCGTCGTCCGCCGGGAGGAGGAACTGGCGGCGGCGTTTGAGATGGCGTCCAACGAAGCCAAAGCCGCGTTTGGTGATGGCCGCATGTTTGTGGAGAAGCTGGTGGAAGACCCACGGTGCGTTCTTTTTTTTTTGAGAGAGAGAGAGGATGGCGTGGTTGGTGGGCGGCCGCGCGTCTCGGCCCCTGTCCTCTCTCACCCCCCTGTCCGCCCCACCCAAACCTCCCCCCCCCCCCACCCCCCATCCCCCCGAAAATCCAGTCACATTGAGGTCCAAATCCTGGCCGATCACCACGGCAACGTCGTCCACCTGCACGAACGCGACTGCTCCGTCCAGCGCCGCCACCAGAAGGTGGTGGAGATCGCGCCCGCGTACGGCCTGGACCCGGCCGTGCGCGACGCCCTGCACGCCGACGCCGTGAAGCTGGCCCGCCACGTGGGCTACCGCAACGCGGGCACCGTCGAATTCATGGTCGCCGCCGACGGCAAGTCGTACTACTTCCTGGAGGTGAACCCGCGCATCCAGGTGGAGCACACCATCACGGAAGAGGTGACCGGCGTCGACCTGGTGCAAGCCCAGATCCGCATCGCGGGCGGGGCGAGCCTGGCCGACCTGGGCCTGGGCTCCCAGGCGGACGTGCCCGGCCCCCTGGGCTACGCCATCCAGTGCCGCATCACGTGCGAGGACCCGGAACGCAACTTCCAGCCGGACGCGGGCCGCATCCAGTCGTACCGTTCTCCCGGCGGGCCAGGCATCCGCCTGGACGGCGCGATGACGGCGGGCAACGTCGTCTCCCGCCACTACGACTCCCTGCTCGTCAAGGTCATCTGCAAGGCCAACTCCTTCACGCACGCCGTCCAAAAGATGCAGCGGGCGCTGTTCGAATTCCACATTCGCGGGGTGAAGACCAACATCCTGTTTCTGGAAAACGTGTTGCGCCACCCGGAATTCCTGTCCGGGTCCGCGTCCACGTCGTTCATTGAGCGCCACCCCGGGCTGTTCAACTTTTCGCCGGGCGCGGGGCAGGCGACCAAGCTGCTCAACTACCTGGCGGACGTGCGCGTCAACGGCCCCGACCACCCGGGGGCGGTCGGCCCGCCGCCGTCGCGCGTCGTGCCCCTGGCGCCGTCCGTCCCGGGCGGCCTGGACGCGCCGCCCCCCGCCGGCTGGAGGGACGTCCTGCTGGCCGGCGGGCCAGAAGGCTGGGCCAAGGCTGTCCGGGCGCACGGCGGCGTCCTGCTGACCGACACGACGATGCGCGACGCGCACCAGTCCCTCCTGGCGACGCGGTGCCGCACCTTTGACATGCTGAAGGCCGCGCCCGCGACCGCCCGCGTCCTGGCGCCCGCCGCCTCCCTGGAAATGTGGGGTGGGGCGACCTTCGACGTCGCCCTGCGCTTCCTGCACGAGTGCCCCTGGCGCCGGCTGGAGCTGTTGCGGGAGGCGGTGCCCAACATCCCCTTCCAAATGCTGTTCCGCGGCGCCAACGCCGTCGGCTACACGTCCTACCCGGACAACGTCGTCCGCGAGTTTGTGCGGGAAGCTCACGCCGCCGGCGTCGACATCTTCCGCGTCTTCGACTCCCTCAACTACACGGACAACCTGCTGTTCGGTGTCGATGCGGTGCGGGCCGTGCCGGGGGCGGTCGCGGAAGGCACGCTCTGCTACACTGGCGACCTGACCAACCCGGCGCGCTCGTCCAAGTACACGCTGGAGTATTACTTGGAGCTGGCGGACGCGCTGGTGGGGGCGGGCGTCCACGCCCTGGCCGTCAAGGACATGGCCGGCCTTTTGAAGCCGCGCGCCGCGACCGAGCTCGTGTCCGCGCTGCGGTCCGCGCACCCGACCATCCCCATTGCCGTCCACACCCACGACACGGCCGGGACTGGCGTGGCGACGCTGTTGGCCGCCGCCGCGGCGGGCGCCGACATCGTCGACGCGGCAGTCGACGCCATGGCCGGGACGACGTCCCAACCGTCCATGGGCGCGCTGGTCGCGTCGCTGGCGGGGACGCCGCTGGACACAGGGATCGACCCGGCGTCCCTCGCCCGCCTGTCAGCGTTCTGGGAGGGGACGCGCGCCCTGTACGCGCCGTTCGAGTCGGACATGCGGTCGCCCTCTGCCGACGTGTACGCCCACGAAATGCCGGGCGGCCAGTACACCAACCTCAAGTTCCAGGCGGCGTCGCTGGGCCTGGGCCCGGGCCGGTGGGAGGAGGTGAAGGCGGCGTACGGCGCGGCCAACCGCGCGCTGGGCGACATCGTCAAGGTGACGCCGTCGTCCAAGGTCGTGGGCGACCTCGCCCAGTTCATGGTGCAGAACAACATCGCGGACGAGGCCGAGCTGGTGGAGCGGGCGGGCGAGCTGTCCTTCCCCGCGTCCGTGGTGGAGTTCATGGCGGGCGCGATTGGCCAGCCTGTGGGCGGGTTCCCCGAACCGCTGCGGTCCCGCGTCCTGAAGGGCGCGCCCACCGTGGACGGCCGGCCGGGGGCCTCCCTGCCGGCCGCCGACTTGGCCGGCCTGGAAGCCGAGCTGCGCGAACGCCACGGCCCCGTGTCCAAGCGCGACGTCCTGTCCGCGGCGCTGTACCCCAAGGTGTTCGATGAATTCAAGGCGTGGCAGCTGCGCTACTCGCCGTTCACGGAGGCCCTGCCCACGCGCGCCTTCCTGGCCCCGCTGGACGAGGATGAGGAGGTGGAGGTCGAACTGGCGCGCGGCAACACGGTCTCTATCAAGTACAAGGCCCGGTCGCCGCTGCAGGCCGACGGGACGGTCGACGTGTTTTTCGAGACCAACGGCGTGCCCCGCGTCGTGGAAGTGACGGACGCGCGGCCCGCGGGCGGCGCCGGCGCCGGCGGCGCCGCGCCCGCCAAGCGCGCCGCCCGGGAGCGGGCCGACCCCATGGTCCTGGGCTCCGTGGCCGCGCCCATGGCGGGCGAAGTCGTGGAAGTCAAGATCAAGCCGGGCACGACCGTCGCGGCGGGCGCGCCCCTGGCGGTGCTGAGTGCGATGAAGATGGAGACGGCCGTCGCCGCGCCCGTGGCGGGCGTCGTCCGCCACGTCGCCGTGGAGGCGGGGGACGCCGTCGACGCGGGCGACCTGGTCGCCCTCATCGATGAAGGGCTGCCGGACGTGACGGACGACGCGGGCGCGACGGGGTCGCTGGATGTGGCGGCTGTCGCGGCTGCGGCGACGGGGGCCGGGCGCCTGGGTTGATGGGATGGAGGTGGGATGGGAGGGCGGGGGAGAGGGGTGGTGGGTGGAGTGTCTCTTTTTTGCTCGGGGGGCACAAAACTAAAACAAGGGGGGAAAGTCGAGTGGTGGTGTGTGTGCGCGTGCGTGAACGGGAAGGCGGGCGTCCATGGGACGCGCCGTTGAAAAAAACAATGAGAGAGCGAGCGGGGGGCACGTGGATGGAGGGTGGTGAAAATGCCTCGAGTCCCGTCCACAAAACCAAACAGCTTGTTGTTCTTTCTTTTCTTTTCTACTCGGCGCCGCCGCCCGCTCTTTCCTCGTCCTCGTCCTCCCCATCCACAAACAGGCGTTCCATGGCGGCCATGAACCGTTCCGCGTACGCGTGCGGCGGCACGACCGACGCGGCCGACGGCCCAAACGCGACTGCCTTCATGGCGTGCTCCACCGCCTTGCGGGCGTTGTACGATTGCAGGAAGTCGATGATGCCAAAAAACAGGAGGACGCGCTCGCCCGGAGGCGGTGGGTGCGGGGAAGGGGAGGAGGGCGACGGCGGGCCGGCCGGCGGAGGAGGGGGCGCGCCTGCGTCCCCGCCCCCTCCATCCGCCGTCGCGCGGGGTGAGGTCGCCGCGGCGGCCGACGACAAGGCCGCAGCTTCGATGGCGGCCGCCACTCTGTCCGTGGCAGACGGCCTGTGGTGGCCTGGCAACCCCGGCGGCGGGTTGGGCACGACGGACGGCGGCGGGGCGGGCACCGCGACCGCGCGCGTCGCGACGCCCAGCCGCGGCTCCACCCCGCTGACCGACGACGCCAGGCGGCGCAGGCCGCCGGACAGGGGTGGCAGGGGTGAGCTGACGACGGCTGGGCGGATGGGTGGGGGAGGGGATGCCGGCCAGACGGTGGCGGTGCGGGCCGGCGGCGGCGGCGGCGGCGGCGCGTGGTCGTCGGCTCGGCCATCGTCGCTGCTGCTGCTGCCGCTGTCGCTGCTTCCCCCCACCGACCCGCGCCCGCTGGACGGCGCCGTCCCGTCCCGCAGCTTGGCCCAGGACTGGACGGTGGGCAAGGACGCGCCCCGCTCAGCAGCAGACGAGCCAGCGGGCGAGCGCGGCGGGGAGGCAGCGGACGGCGGCGGGGGCGAGCGGGGCGCCGCCCGCCCTCCCCCGCCGCGCTCGCTGGGCCCGGCGCGCGGCGGGGACGCCATGGCCCGTTCGATCAGCTCGTCCAGGGCTAAAGCCGTGCGGCGGGCGGCGCCCCGGCCCAGTCGGCGGGCGGACGCGGCGCCGGCGGCGGTGGGCGAGGTGGGGGCCGAGCCGCCCGCAGGCGGCGGCAGCGCCTGCACCGCCGGCGGCGGGGCCGCGCCCCCACCCCCACCCACCGCCACCGCCGCCGCGGCGGGCTGCCTCCACTCGCCCGGCCCCCACTCGCAGTAGTGGATGCCGAGCAGGAGGGAGTAGTCGATCAGGCCCAGGCGCTCCAGCAGGGCCGTGTCCCGGCGCAGCGTGGCCAGCAGCGCGCGGCGGGGGGAGGGCGCGCCCGCGCGCGCGCCCGCCGGGGGGCCAAGCCTCAACGCGACGTCCACGTCCAAATCTTTCAGGATGGCGCCCGGCGTCGACGCCGCGCCCGGCCCCGCCGCCCGGCCGTGCGTGGAGCCCTTGATGTCGAACTTGCGGTGCAGGCCGACGTCCGTGGGAAAGACGTTGCCCATGACGACGAACCGGACTTTCGCCCCGCCCGCGGGAAAGGCGACGCGGTGCACGCCGTAGAAGCGCGTGAGCAGGGTGGGCGGCGGGGAGGAGGAGGAGGAGGCAGGCGGGTCGGCCGCGGGCGCCTCCCCCCCTCCCCCTCCGCCTCCTCCCGCCCCGGCCACGTGGGCGTAGTACGCCGGGATGAGGCGCAGCAGGGCCCGCATCTCCTCCCGGGAGACCGTCTTGACGAGGAACCGGTCGTCGTCCGACAGGAAGAAGACGGACCCGGACTTGCCGGGCGAGGGCAGCTCGCGCAGCGCGCCCGCGCCCGTCAGGGACAGGAGGTAGTCGGCGTCGTCCAGGCCGAAGGCGGACCGCAGGCGGCGGAAGACGCCGGGGGCGTAGTCCTTCCACTTGAAGGCGGGGCAGTAGGACTCGTCGGACCCGGACGACGCGGGGAAGGCCTGTTCGACTTGGGCGGAAAAGTCGGCGGGCGGCGGCGGGGTGGTGGAGGCGGACGAGGCGGGCAGGAGGGGCGGGGCGGCCGGCTGCCCCGCCGACTGGCCCGCCCCGCCGCCCGGCCCTCCGCCGCCGCCCTTGCCGCCACCGCTCCGGGCCGTGGAGAACAGGATGCCCATCTGCAGCGCGCGCATCAGGTCGTACGAGGCGTGGCCCTTGTAGATGGTCGTGCCCGGGCGCGGTGGGGCGAGCAGGGCAGCAGACGCGGCGGCGCGCCCGCCCGCCGCCGCGGCCGCGTCCGCCGCCGCCCGCGCCTTGGCCTCCGCGCGCGCGGCCTTGCGCCGGACGTCGTAGTCCGCCACGCGCAGGACGGTCTCGGAGACCAGGGCGCCGCGGTCGTACTGCCTCAGGAAAATGACTTCCGCCCGGGCGTTGAGGCCGGGCGCCGCCGGCACGTACACGCCCTGGCCGTCCATGGCGCCGGCCCGCCAAAAGCCGGTGTACGTCCCGCCGCCCGACGCCGCGATTGCAGTGCCGACGCCGTCCTCCAGGCCGGCCACCCACTCGCCCTCGTACCGGGCGCCAGACGGCCACACGTACACGCCCCGGCCGTGGGCGCGCCCGCCCCGCCACTCGCCCACGTACTCGCTGCCGTCCGGCCAGGTGGCGCCGCCCTCGCCGTCCGGGATGCCGGGCGCGCACACGGGTTCGCGGGCCGGGGGCGGGGCGGGCGCCGGCGGTGGCGCGCCTGGCGCGGCGGGCGGCGCGGCGGCGGGGGAGGCAGGGCCGCCGGGCCCGGCGGCGCTGCCTCCACCCGCGCCGCCGCGGGCCGGCGATGGCGCGGTCGACCCGGCGGGGAGGTCGAAGCTGGCCCGGCTAGCGGCCAGGGGCGCGGCGGGCGGGGTGGCCGGGCGGGCCGCGCGGCGGGCGGCGGCCGCGCCCCCGCCGCCCCCCCACCGCCGACCGCCGTCGCGACAGAGGCGCCGAGCCTTTTGGCCGCGGCGAGCGCGTGGGCGGAGACCAACGCCGCCCCGCCCACAGCGGACGCACGCCCACCACGCGTGCGTGGGGGCGAGCCGTCGGCCGGCGCGGGGGAAGGGGCGCCGGGCAAGTCGTCGGAGCCCCAAGCCACGCGCCGCCGCCCGCCTGGGGGAGACGGCGCGCGGCTGGTCAGAGCCGCCGGTGCGCCGCCGCCTCCAGCCTCCTTTTCCCGGCCCGCCCGGCGGGCTAGCAACGCCAGCACAGCCCCGCCCGCCGCGGCGGCCAGGGCGCACGCGGCGGCGGCTTGGAGCAAGAGCCAGCGGCTCGGGCCGAGCGCGGTCGCGAGGTTGGTCAGTGCGCGCGCGAGCAGGGGCGGCGGGGGTGGCGGGGGCGGCGGGCTGAAGAAGGTTGTGCCGATGACGGGAGCAGTGCCCGCGCCTGGGCAGGCGCCTAGGGCGGCCGCCATCGCGGTGTGTAGGGCGGGGCGCCGCGGCGCGGGTGGAAAGGAATTGGGGTGAGCGGTTCTGACGGCGAGCGGTCAAAGCGTCGCTTTGCTGCCGCCTCACAGCCAGCCGACCGAGGGTGTGGTCGGCGCGCCCAGGCCAGGGAGGAGCGCCTGAGTCTCCTCTTGACTCCTGCTGGAGGAGCGAGGCCGTGGGCGCGCGCGCCTCCCCGCACGCCGGGCCCGTCTTCGGGTGGTGAGGCGCGTGAAGACACAGAATGAAAGACCACGGCCGATGCCTTTGCGCACAAGCGAGTTCTCGCTCTCGCGGGCAACTCTCGCCACACAGTGGGCCTCGTGTCTCCGCATTTGCGTCTGGCCAGCACCGCCGCACTGTCCTCTTCCCGGACCTCTCCAAAGCCGGGCGCTGGGCGTGCGCGTGAGTGAGAAGAAGAAGAGGCGGGAGCCTCCCGCTGCGGCGGCGTCGCAATGGACCGCAAGCGCCGGGTCTCCTACTTTTACGATGGTGCGGCCTCGGGTCCGGGCGGGTGGAGTACAGGCCTGGGCCTGCAGCACGCGTGTGGCGGCGGCAAGAGAAAAGCGGCAGCGCCGGTGGACGCCTTTTCGCATCCCTGCCGTGCCCCTCGCCAGCACTGTTCGCTCAACCACTCCCCCCTCCACACCCACCCACCCGCTCCTCCAGCCGACTTTGGCTCCGTCTACTACGGCGCCAACCACCCCATGAAGCCGCACCGCCTGACCATGACGCACAGCCTGGTCCTGGCGTACGGGCTGCATGAAGGGATGGAGGTGTATGTGCGTTTCGTGTGCGTCGTATTTTTCCTCGTCCACCCATTCCTTCCACCTTTTCGCTCTCATTCGCCCTCGACCCCCGCCCCCACAAAAATAAAACAGCGCCCGCGCCGGGCCTACCCCGCCGAACTCACCCAGTTCCACTCGGACGACTACATCGACTTCCTGGCCAAAGTCACGCCGGACTCGGCGCGCGGCGAACTGGCGGGACAGGTAAGGCGGACGGGGCGTGTTCGAGTTCTCTCTCCAGCCGCCCACGCGCGCGCGCACTCTGCCGCCCACCCACTCATGTCCATTCCACCCGGGCCTCGCACACACAAAGCTCGCGCGCTTCAACATGGGTGAGGACTGCCCCGTTTTTGACGGGCTGTACGACTTTTGCCGCTTGTACACCGGCGCGTCCATCACGGGCGCCACCCGCCTCAACCACGGCCTGTGCGACGTCGCCATCAACTGGGCGGGCGGCCTGCACCACGCGAAAAAGGCCGAGGCGTCCGGGTTTTGCTACGTGAATGATTTGGTGCTGGCCATCCTGGAACTGCTGAAATACCATGCCCGCGTCCTGTACGTGGACATTGACATTCACCACGGCGACGGCGTGGAAGAAGCTTTTTACCTGACGGACCGGTGCGTTTGTGTTTTTTTGGATGGAAAGTGGAATGGAAGAAAACACAAAAGCCGCCGTCCCTCTCTCACACCCCTCTCTTTTTTTTTCTCCAGCGTCATGTGCGCCTCCTTTCACCGGTACGGCGACGGCTTCTTCCCCGGCACCGGCGCCGCCTCGGACATCGGCGAACGGCGTGGCCGCGGCTATTCCGTCAACATTCCGTTGCGGGAGGGCGTCGACGACGCGACGTTCCACGCCGTGTTCAAGCCCGTCATGGCGCGCGTGATCGACACGTTCAGGCCGGGCGCCATTGTCCTGCAGTGCGGCGCGGACTCCCTGGGCGGCGACCGGCTGGGCTGCTTCAACCTGACGGTCGCGGGCCACGCGGAAGCCGTGGCCTTTGTGCGCTCGTTCGGGCTGCCGACCCTCGTCACGGGCGGTGGGGGCTACACGAAATCCGCCGTGGCGCGCTGCTGGGCCGCCGAAACGGCCGTCCTCACGGGCGTCGGCATCAGCGGGCTGGCCGACGCCCTGCCCCCACACCCGTACCTGGAATACTACGGCCCGTCCTTCCAGTTGGGCGCGCACCGGCCGGCGTCCCGCTACATAGAAAACGGCAACGCCCGGTCCGACGTGGATCGCCTGGTGCGGGATGCGTGCGCCCGGCTGTCTGAACTGGAAGCCGCGCCTGGCGTCCAGATGGGCGCTGTGCCGCCCGACGCGTTGATTCCTGAATGGGGTGGCGCCGCGCCCGGCGGTGCGGGCTGGGGCCCGGAAGACGACGACGCGGCGGCGGCCGCGGATGAGAGGCTGGGCGCGTACGGCATGCGCCACCTGGTGGTGCGGGACCCGGAGGGCGGGGACGACGGCGCAGCGTTTTATTAAAGATGGCGTGGCGTGTGTGTGTGTGTAGATCAGGCAGAAAACGACGGACGGCACGGAGAAAGAAAATGGAATGGTGGGAAGGACCGCCCTCCCTGTCACAACACTCTGCTGTTCTCTCAATCGCCTCTCCACGGGCGCGGTGGGGCAGTCCCCGCCTTTCCTTTCTCTCTTCGCTCCCGCCCAGCGCACGCAGACACACGTGGGCACCATGGACGGGTGCGTTGGACGGCGCATCCTTATTTCTAGCGTGCGGGTTTGGGCGGCGAGGGGCGAAGGAAACGAGAGGGGAACAGCGCGCAACCCTCACGCCCGCGCCGTCCTCCATCCCCCACCCACCCACCCACCAGCCCGCCCGCCTCCACGCCCGCCGCCGACGACCCGTCCTCCGCATCCATCGGCTTCACCGACATTTTCTCCTTACGCCAACCGCGAGACTGGAAGTCTGGCCTGGCTTCCGGCGGCAAATCCTTCGCCAAGGGACTCCTGGGCGGCGCGGCGGGCGTGGTCGCGGCCCCCGCGCTCGGCGCGGCGACCGAGGGCGGCGTCGGCTTTGCCAAAGGCCTGGCCGCGGGCCTGGCTGGAGCTGTCGTCATGCCCCTGTTGGGCACGGGCGTGGCCTTGACCCAGGTCTGTCGGGGCGTCAGCGCCACGCCCGAAGCGCTGCGGGCGCGCGCGCGCGGCGCGGTGTGGGATAGGGAGGCGGGGGCGTGGGTCGACGCGCCGTCGTCCGCCCTGGCCACGACGACGGCGGCGGCGGCGGCCGCCACGCCACGGCCGCCCGCCCACCAACCCACAGACCTGTACGCGGTCTTGGGCGTGCCCCGTGACGCGGCGCCGGGCGACATCCGGCGGGCCTTCCGGGCCCGGGCCCGCGTCCTGCACCCGGACAAGGCGGGTGCGGCCGGGCCGTCGCCCGCGCCCGACGCCGCCGACGTGGCGGCCCGCTTCCAGGCCCTGGCCCGGGCGTACGAAATCCTGTCGGACCCTGCCCTCCGGGCGGCGTACGACAGGGGGGGCGACGCCGCGCTCGCCGCGGGCGCCGGCGACCTGGACGGCGCCGCGTTTTTTGGCGCCCTGTTCGGCGGGCGCGCCTTTGCCCCCCTCATCGGCGAGCTGGCCCTGGCACGGGCGGCGGCGGCGGCGGCGATGGCCGCCACGGCCGGCGGCCCCCCCTCCACAGACGCCTTGCGGTCAGCCGCTGCCGCGTCCGCGGCCGCCCAGGATGAGCGCCAGGCGAGTCTGGCGGCCGGCCTGGCGCGGCGCGTGCGGGGCCACATGGCCGCGGCTGCGGCGGGCGACGCGCCCGCCCTCGCCGCCTGGACGGCGGCCGTGCGCGCGGAAGGCGACGCCCTGGCCACGCGCGCCTGCTTTGGCGCCCCGCTCCTCGCGGCCGTGGCCAAAGCGTATGGAGCAGCCGCGGAGCGCGAGCTGGGGTCCGCCCCGCGCGCGGCCGCCGTCCGCGCCCGCCAGGCCTGGGGCGCCGTCGCGGGCCGCGCGAAAGCCGCGGGCGCGGCCGTGCGCGTCGCCGCGCTCACGCTGCAGCTGGAAGAAGCCGAACGCGCGGCGCAGGCGAGTGCGCCTGGCACCGCCGCCGACGTTGACGCTGCTGGCCCGTCCGCCCAGTCACAAGCAGCCCGCGCCCGCTTGGAAGCGGCGGCCCTTCCTGCCACGCTGTGCGCGCTGTGGCGGGCGGCCCGCGTTGACATCGATGACACGCTCGCCGCCGTCGCCCGCGCCGTCATCAAAGGCACGGTGCCCGGCCAGGCCGTGCGCGTGAGCGAGGATGCGAGCCCGGGCGCGCGTGCGGCCCGGGCGGCGGCGCTGGCCGCCCTGGCGGGCGCGTGGGCGGACGCGGCCGACGCGGCGGCGGCCGCCCGGCCCGCGGCCGCCTGGCCTCGGAAAGCGCCGGACGGGACCAGCCTGTCCCCAGAAGAGGAAGCGGTCGAAGCGGCGGCGCGGTTGGAAGCGGTGGCAGAGGCGCTCGCAGCCCGGACTGGGGAGGAGGAGTCGGACGGCGACGGGGAGGGGCGCGCTAGGTAGAACAAAAAAAAAAGGATGCAGCACACGCGCGCCCGTCCCCCACTCTCCCATCCCCCCATGCCTCCACCACCACCCTCTTCGCCTTCGACCTCCACCGCCGGCGCCTCGCCCGCCCTCCTGGCCCTGGAGGACGGCGGCCGCGGCGGGCGGGCGGCGCCGTCCTCCACCCCTCCCACCACTGCTTCAGATGCCGACCTCACAGCCTGGGCGGCGGCGCTGGCCGGCCCGCCGGCCGGGGTGGTGCGTTTTTTTTTCCATCCGCACGCGCGCGTGCGCGTGCGCACCGAAACCCCCAACCCCCCCTCCCCACCCTCTCCCGGCCCCTCCTCTCCCCCCCCCCCCCCCCACCCCCCCACCCCCACCCCCGCACCAGGTCGGCAGCCCGGCCTGGTCGGCCCAACACGTCGCCCTCGTTCGCCTGGCCCTGGCCGCGCACGCGGATGCCCTGGGAGGAGGCGAGGCCGGGCGTCCGGTCCAGCCGCTGCCCGCCGTCCCCACCACCACGCGCAACGCGGCCGGCGCCCCGCCCCCTCCCCACCGCCCGGACCGCGTCCCCGCCCTCCTGGCCTCCACACCGGGAGCTGTGCTGGCCTTGGTGCGGGCTGTGGTGACGGCAGCAGCCTGGCGCGAGTGGGCGTGGCCGGCTGTCGCGGACGCCCTGACCAGCGCCGCCAGGCCGGCGCGCCCGCCGCCCGCCGCCGCACTCGCGGCGGAGGCCGCCCTCTACCACGAGCCCGCCGTCGCCTCCCTCCTCTCCCTCGTCCTGCTGTCGGACGTGCCGTCTGCCCTGCTGTTTGGTGGCCCGGGCGGCGACGACGCGGCGTGCGACGCGGCGGAGTGGGCGGGCCGGGCGGTGCGCTGGTTGGATGGCGAGGCCGGCGGGCGCGCGCGGGCCGCGGCCGTCGCGGCGGCAGCGGCGCCGGGCGGAGGCGGGGCAGCCGCGCCCGCTGCGCTGGCCGACCCGGCGTCCGCCGCCGCTGAAGCCGCCACGTCCGCGGCCCTGGCGGCCCTGGGAGCTGTGCGCGGCTTGGCCCAGCGCGCGGGCGGCCTGGGACCGGGCGTCGCGGACCGGCTGGGCGGCAGCCGCGGCGCCGGCGCCTCCCACCACCCGCCCGTCCTGCCGGCCCTGGCCGGCTTGCTGTCCCGGCCGCCCTGGGAAGTGGTGGCGGCGGCGGGCACGTCGGCGGGCAGTGGGCGGCGGCTCCTGCGCCGCACCGCCGCCGGGTGGACGTCCGTCACAGTCCCTGACAGCGCGGACGACGCCCCCCTGCCCCCGCACGCGGGCCACGCCTGGCTGGCGGCGCTCTGGTGCGTGGCAGGGCCCGGCCTGGCGCCCCGCACCGCGGCCTGGGCGGGCGGGCCCGGCGGGAGGAGCGTGGCGGCCCGCCTGGCGGCCGCGGTGCGTGCGCCCGGCCCGCACCACGCCGCCCTCCCTCCCTTGGCGGGGCTGCTGCTCCCGGCCCTGGACGCGCTCGTGGCGGGGGAGGGGAGTGGTCCGTCCGGCGGCGGCCTGGCTGCCACCCTGGCGGCCGCGGCACGGGTGGGCGGCGGCCCTGGCGGCGACCCCCGCCCGCCCCCCCCGTCGTCGCACGCGCCTGGCCTGCTGATTGCGGAGCTGCCGTCCCCGTTGGCGTCGTGCCTGGCGTCCGTGGACTGGGCTGGCACGGCCGACGCGTGCGTGGCGGCGATGATGGCAGGCGGCGGCGCCTGTCCGTCTGAACCGGGCGCGGGCTTGCTGGCCGTCGCGGACGCGCTGGCGGCCGACCCGCGCCTGGCCGGTGGTGGTGGTGGTGGCCGGGGCGGCGGCGGCGAGGATAGCGGGGCCGCGTGCGCGTCCGCCACCGTCACTGTCCGCCTGTGGCGCCGCGGGTCCACCGCCACGCCGCCGCGCACTCTGACCCTGCGCCCCGTGCCTGGCGCGGCGGCCGAGGCCGTCTCAGTCGGCGGTGGGGGTGGGGCAGCCCTGCCCGTCGCCGGCGCCCGCACCCGCCTGGAGGTGGCGGCGGAGAAGGACGCGCCGTTGCCGCCCTTTTTCCCGCCGTCCGGGCGCCTGGTCGCGACGGTGCCGGGCGCTGGCGGAGGCCGGGCCCTGGAAGCGAGCTTTGACCTGCCCGCGCCGGAGGGCGGCAGCGCGGGCGACCTGGCGCCCCTCCCGCCCTCGCTGTGGTTGACGGCCGGGCTGCTGGTGGGTGACGGCGCGGCTTTGCAGCTGCGCCTGCGCCGGGTGACCGGCCGGGCGGTCAAGTGCGGGGGTGCGGACGGCGGCTGGGCGGCGTACGAGTGCGTGGGCGGGGCGCTGACGGCGCGGGTGGACTGATAAAAAAAATGTGGTGGGGGGGACCCAAACCAAAAATGTTCGTCTGTGTGTTTGCTCCTACATCTCCATCGCCACCCGCTTCCCCACGCCCCCCTTCCTCTTCTTGGCCTCCCTCCGGCGTCGGATGCGCTGCTGGCGCAGCCGTTCCGGGTCGGCCGCGGCGGCGGCGGCGGCGGTGCCCGCCTTGGCGCGTTCGCGCCCGGGGGCGACGGGCGGGGCCGTTGCGGCGAGGTGCGCGCCGATGGCCGCGATGGGGTCAGAGGCAAAGCCCTCGTGCGCCAGGACGGCACCCAAACGCGCCGTCTCAGCCGCCGCCACAGCCATGCGCACTTTGCCGCGCGAGAAGTTGGGTGTGGGTGGCGGGCGGGCGGTCGCCGCGGCTTCCACCGCCGCGGCCAGGCCGCCCAGGCTGCCGAGCGCGGCGCCCACCGCCGCGGCTTTGGCTTTGCGCTTAGCCCGGCGCAGTGAGGAAGGCGACAGGCCTAGGCGGGTGCCTTTCACGATGCCGACGGAGCCTATGGGCCGGGAGAGCAGGGCGGCGGCGGCGGTGGCTGTCGCGGGCGTCTTTGTCGACGGTCTTTTAGGCGCGGCTTTGGCTGCGGCCGCGGTTGCCCGGTCGAAGAAGCTCAGGCGTTTTAGAATTTTAGCCCGGATGTGGGAGGGTGGGGGCGGGGCGTCGTCCGGGGGTGGTGCGCAGGACGGCGAGCCGGGCGTGGCGGGGGCCTGGGAATGGACGGGGGAGGGGGGTGGGTTGAATAAAAATGCCAAAAAAAAAACGGCGCGGCTCTCCTGGCGTTTGCACACCAGCCCTCTCTTCCTCCCTGGCTTACCTTGGCCGCAGCTCGTGCCTTTTCTCGCAGGCGCGTCGTTTTCTTGACCTGTCGTTGTTGGGTGGGCGTGAGAGCGTTCTTACTAGGCCGAGAGATGGCGGCGGCGGCGCACGCGTGCGAGAGAAAAAGACTCTTTGCTGGGGTGTGCCACGCGTGGCTCACCATCTGGAGCGGTGGTCGTGGGCTCTGTGCTCTCGGCCAGGTGAATAGGGACTGTGGATGGACGGGGCCGTGCGCGCGCCGCGCCCGCTCAAAGACGAACCGTCGAGTGAGCAAACGCATGTTTTCACAAGCGCGAACAAAAAACGCCCGCCGGCGCACCACTGGAGGGCCGGTAAACCCGCGCACAGCCCTGCTCCGCAGCGGCACACGTCTGAAGCTCACTCATCGCACCGTGTTGCACGCCGTCGAACCGCTCCTCTTGAAGCGAAAAATGGCGACGACTCTGGCCAGCGGCAGCGCCAGCGCTGCCGCGCTTGCATCGCCCCGCGCACCCAGACTAGCCCCTCCGACACCGGTCTTCCCACTCCAGGCAAGGCCACAGACACGCACACCTTGCTCCGTCATCGCGCATGCGCGCAAGAGGGGTGGAAGTGGCGCCGCGCCCGCCGAATTGGAAACGCCGCTGCCACCGCCGCGCGACACGCCGCCGCCGCCCGACCTCGTCATGATCGGCACGATCGGGTCCCCGCACGGCCTGGGCGGCGAATTCCGCGTGTTCCCGGTCACAGACGAGCCGGAAGACCGGTTGAAGGGCGGGCAGCTGGCCGCGTGGGCGGCGCCACGCCGCGGCGGCCGGGCGCTGGGCGGGCGGGCGGGCGGCGGCGGGGGTGGCCCGTCGCACACCGCCCTGCTGCTGACCGGCGGCCGCCCCGCCCTGGTCAAGGGCAAGGAAGTCTGGCTGGTCAGCGCCGCGGGCGTGGACAGCCCGGAAGCGGCAGCGGGCCTGGCCAACCAGGAGCTGTGGATGAGCGCGGCGGACCGGTGAGTTGAGAGAGAGCGTTTTTTTTTGGCAGCGGGGGTGGCGGGTGGCGTGGATGGGAATGGGAAAAACAACCTCGCCACGTTCCCCTCACGCCCCCCATTTCTCCAAACACACACACACACACACACACACACACACACACACACATCTACAGCCCGGCCCTGGACGGCGACGCCGAGTTTTACGTGCAGGAGCTGGTGGGCATGGCGGTCACGCTGGACGCGCCTCCTCCTCCGGCGGCGGCAGCGGCAGCAGCAGCGGGCGCGGCGGGCGTGGGCGCGGGCGGCGGGCGCGGCGGTGGTGGAGAGCCTCCGCCGCCGGCGCCGCCGCCGTCCCCGCTGGGCACGGTCGTCGACGTCTACTCAGGGACGGGTCCCTTTGACACGCTGCGCATCGCGCTGAGCGGGCCTGGGCTGGCCGTCGCCCGGGCGGCGGCGGCGGCGGAGGGCGGGGCGGTCGTGGACGACGGCGGGGGCGCAGGCCTGGCCAAGGGTGGTGGAGGCGGCGACGACGGCGGCGGCGGCGACGACGACGCCACCGCCACGTCCGCGTCCCTGCTGCTACCCTTTGCCGACGCATTCGTCCTGGACGTGTCCCGGGCAGAGCGGACGATGCGGGTGGCGCCGCCGCCCGGGCTGCTGGGCCTGGCGGTGGCTGGGCGCAAGCAGCAGAAGAAGGCAGGCGCCAGGGGTGGTGGTGGCGGCGGCAAGGGGAAGGCGGGCGGGCGGCGGCGGCGCGGCGGCGGCGGCGGTGTGCTGCCCGGCCCCACGCCGCACGATCCGGCGTGGGAAGGGAGGAAGGGCGCGGACGCGCACGAAGCTTGATGCAAAAAAAAAAGAATGGGGGTGGGGACACACACACAACACACGCCGGCCACGCCCCCCGTCCCTGCACCCCCATCCCTGCCTCCCCCCGCCCCCCGCCTCAATAAATGAACGGCACAATTTTTTTCACTCGCTCACGGTACACCTCGTACGCCGGCCCGTGCACGGCCGCCAGCGCCCCTTCCTCCACCCGCACCTTCTCCCGCAGGACGGCGGCCAGGCACGCCGTCGCGAGCAGGCGGCCCGGGTTTACGCTCACCGCCGTCAGGCCGCCCGCCAGGGCCAGCAGGCCCGCGTACATGGGGTGGCGCACGAGGGCGTACGCGCCCGACGTCGTCAGCACATTGGTCGGCCGGGGCGTGGGGAAGGGCGACAGGGAGCGGGCGCCCAGGGACGTCGCGCCGCCGACGATCAGCAGCAGCCCGCCCGCGGCCGCGCACAGCCCGGCCAGCTGCACCGCGACGGACACGGCGTGCGGCGGGAAGAGGACGAAGAAGAGGGCGGTGAATTGGAGGACGACCAGCCACTCGCCCCGGCGGCCGAACGTGGCTGGGTCGGCGATGTCTTTGAGCATGCCGACCTGTGTGTGGGTGTGTGGTGGGACGGGGGGCGGGGACGGGGGGGGGGGGGTGAGGGGGGGTGGGGGGGGGGTGAGAGGGGAGCGCCCGCGCGCCGCGCGCACACCCTCCCCGGGCCTCCCGCGTGCGCGGGCCGCGCACCCCACTCCTCACCGACTCCTCGTCCAGCTCCGGTAAGCGGAAGGATTCCAGCTTGGCGGCCGCAGCCGTCGCGCCGTCCACCAGGCGGGCGGCGCCGCCCGCGACGCCGCCTGCGACCGCGCCCGCGACGGCGGAGGGGCCGGACGGAGACGACGAAACCGTGCCGTTGGGCAGCGTGCGCGTGGAGGACGACGGGCCCGTGTCGTCGTCGTCTTCCGGCGGGGACGGAGAGCTGTGGATGTGTGGGTGGGTGGGCGCAGACGGCCGGCGTGAGGGGAGGAGCGCGTGTGCATTGGTGTCCGTCCGGCCAGGCGCCAGCGCCCGCGCTCCACAACAGCCGCTCGCCCGCAACGCACCCGAAGAACGTGGACCGCCACGACCGGGGCACGGCCGCGCGGCGAGGGCGGACTTTCTCCACCAGGGTGCTGCGCCGCGGGCGCGGGGCTGGCGTGGAAGCGCGGGCGAGGGCGTGCGAGTTCATCCCTCCAAAGTTTTTCGGTGTGTGTGTGTGGAGTGTGGGGGCGCACCCTCCCCACTCTCTCCAGGCAGCTGCGACGGAGGAAAAAAAACGGCGTGGGGTGTCTGGTCTCTCTCACAACAGACTCCGGCCCCCCCTCTCCCGTGATGCAGTGTTCTCGCTCTCCGTTCCCGCGTCCCGCCCGCCCCACACACTCTCCCAACTTCAAAAAGCTCTTGTAAACAAAATGCGTCTGTTGTTTTGTGTGGGGTCGTTTCGTTGTTGTCTCCCCCCCCTCACCACTCCACGCCCGCCGACGGCCACCCGGCCTTCGCCTTCACCCTCAACAACGGCGTCGACAGCCGCCGCCCGAGGGCGAACAACCCAGCGAACAGCGCCAGCGCCGTCGCCGTCATGCCGACGTAGCCCCACGGCATCGGCAGCGCGTTGAGGATCGGGTACGGGAAGGACCCGGACGCGGCCCGCACCACCAGCAGCCAGGCGGCGTAGCCGCCCGCCAGGGTCAGGGACGCGGTCGCGGCCCGCGGCGAAAAGGAGCGCGGGTGCGACACCAGCAGGTCCGCCCACGCCGCGCCCGCGTTGGCCAAGTGGACCGCCCGCCCCAGCCAGGGCGGGCGTTGGACGGGCCCGCCCTCGACGACGGCGGCCGTCGCGGCTTCCAGGGAATAGTACATGACGGTGACGACGTTGGCCAGGCCGAAGATGGCGCAGGCGGCGTCGTCGGCGGCGCGGGTGAGGGCCGCGCGCGCACGGGGCGACAGCCGCGGGGTTAAGGACGGCGCGAGGCCGGCCGCGGCGGCCAGGCCGAATTGGGCGGTCTGGGCCGTGTAGGAGTAGAAGGTCAGGTAGCTGTTGCGTCATGGGGTGTGGGGAGGGTGGGCGAGGGGGTGAGAGGGTCGTCCCCCCCCGTGCCGTGTGTGTGCAAAGGGAAGCGTCCGCTGCAGAGCCGGGCCCCCCGGGTGGTCAAGGCACAAAACAACTCACCGGAAGAACCGGCCAAAGCCGCGCGCGCCGGGCAGCGCCGCCGCCGCCGGCGTCCAGTGCCAGGCCCACACCCAGCAGTGGTACGCGAAGACTGACAGGTGGAAGAGGGCGACCGCGTCGGCGATGGAACTGTGGTGGAAACAGTGGGAGTGGAGAGGGGAGGTGGTTTAGGCGCAGCGGGGACGGGGCAGCGCCCTTTGCGCGAGCGATGGTTGGGAGCACGCACACCAACACACGCTCCCTCATCTCACCGATTGCGCTTGCCGTGGCGGCGGGTCGCGTCCCGGACGTAGTCGATGACCTCCACCCGGGGCGTGGAGGGCGAGGTCGGCGAGGCGGAGGGCGAGCGGCCGGAGGGCGAGGGCGCGGCAGTCGCGGTCGTCGTCGTCGCCGGCGTCGCGCCGCCGCCGCTCGTCGACGGTCCAGCCCCGGAATCGGCGACCACACTCTTTTCCGGCGGCGTGCCGGGGACCAGGGAGTTGGCTGAGTCGTACGGCCCGGGCCGGGCGCGGCGGAAGCGGAGCATGGCTGTGTCCGAGGCGGCCCTGCAGCGTGGAAAGGGGAGAGCGGGGAGGTGAATTGGTTGGGGCGTTGACCGAGCCTGACGGGCGGCCTGGTGGAGCGATGGCGGCGCCGCCACGCCCAGACAGTGTGCCCGAATCTGGGCTAGAGCATGCGGGTGGTGGGAGGCGCAGGAGGCGCCGGCGTGCCAGTGCGGGCGCGTTTCCGCCACTTGCGCGGAAGCCAACTCGGCCGGGCTGGCGGACGGGAGAGGGAGCGGGAGACGAGCCGAAAAAACGGTTCGCCCTCGGCGGCATCGGGAGGGTTTGAATTTGTTCCACCCGCCACGACCGAGCACTCGATGCACAGCGTACCTGGTGGAGGTGTCAGATGCGAGGTCCGAAAGGGAGCAGCGCCTCGGCCGGCGGTCGAAAAACGGACGGGCGTCGGAGGGGGGGGGGGCTGCGCGCGCGCACGGGGTTTTGGTCAAGAACACGACGAAACAGCGGCCGCGGTTTTCACGGATGCGCCCTTGATGCAAGGAACCGTCCGCACGCTCACGTGCGAGTGGGTGATGGGGAGGAAGGGAGGGAGGCCGGTCTCTCCCGTGCTGGGCGTTGGAGGGTCGCTTCCTCTCTCAATGCCGGAGTGAGGGAGCGCGGCGCTCGCATTGGGGAGCGTGAGAAAGCAACTCGAGCTCCCTCTCGCCACTCGCTGCTTTCTCGTCTCCTGGCCCGCTGTGGTTGGCCATCGGCGCACACGCCCTCTTCCGCTTGCGACAACCCAAGAGCACAGCGCTGCCCTGCCTCGTCAAGATGCCCGCCCTGGCCGCCGCCCGCGCCCTTCCCACCGGCCGCCCGACCACGCGTGGCCGCGCCGCGCCAAGCCGTATGCTTGCGCCGCCGCCCGCCGCGGCCTCCCGTGACGCCGCCGCCCCTGCCCCGCTCCTGCAGGTGGCCGGCCAAGCCTTGGCTGGCGTGGCGTTGGCAGCGTCGTTGTTGGTCGGTGAGTTAGGCGCAAGAAACACCGCAAAAACGCAGCCGCGACCGCCACACGCGCACCCCGCTCTCACCTGCCCCGCCTCCACACACACCATTAGCCTCCCCCGCGTCCGCCCGCCTGGAGGGCGTCAATAAGCCCGAACTCCTGCCGCCGGGACCACCCGTCCCCGTCGTCGACGTCGCCGGCTTTTTGACGACCGGAGAAATCGCGCGGCTGACGGAGCGGGTGACAGCGCTGGAAAAGGACACGGGCGTGCGCCTGCGCGTCCTCGCCCAAAACTACCCGACGACGCCGGGCTTGGCCGTCAAGGACTACTGGGCGGTCGACGGCGAGACGGTGGTCTTCGTCGCCGACCCCAACACGGGCAACATCCTGAACTTCAACGTCGGGGAGGGCGTCGACCTGAGGGTGCCGCGCTCCTTCTGGTCGAGGCTGGCCGGGAAGTTTGGGACCAAGCGGTACTGGAGTGAGCACGGGCAGGAAGCCGCGATCGTGAACGCGGTCAACGCGATTGACGTGTGCTTGAGGGAACCCATGGGCGTCGGGCAGTGCGGGAAGGTCGCCGACGCGGTCGTGTGATGGATGGGTGGAGATGGATGCATGGATATGGATTTTTGGTCAAGAGGCATTCACAAATAGCGGGGAAGGAAAAAAGCCCCGCGTTTCCTGGGAGGCCACGCCCTCCACTATGCCGCGCCCACGCCAGGCTGAACCCCAGGCAAGCGCGCGCCTGTCGCGCCCGCACTGGCTGGCCTGGGCGGCTGGCGGCGTCGCGGCGATTGTAGCTTCCCTCATGTTCCAGCAGTCGCCGCTGTCACACCGCATGCCGCCGTCCCTCCTCTTCGCCTCGGCCCAGCAGGTCCACGTCCCTAAACGGGACAAGGAATTCCGGGCGCTGGTGGACGCCCGCCTGCCGACGATTGAGGTGAGGAGAAGAGAGAAGAAAGGGGCAGAGGGCGTGGCAGCAGTTGGCACCCCGCCGCCCGAAAAACCAGCCGCCTTCGCTTTTTTTCGCTGCCGTCATCCCAATCCAACCTCCCCCACTCGACCACAACAACAGAACCCGGCCGCCGCGGCCGCGGCCTCCTTCGCCACCGCGCCACGCGGGCCCTACCCCGGCGTTGCCGCAGGCGGCGGCGGCGACCCCATTCGGGGCGACGTGGGTCTGGGCGCGCCGCTGGAACCGGGCGAGCCGGAGTGGGCCTTTTTCGGGGGGGGCGTCGGCGCGCAACCGCTGGACATCCCGACCAACGAGGTCGCGGAATTCGACCCCACCTACGGCCCGGACGGCGACCCGGTGGACGCCGAAGAACGCGAGCGCGAAGAGGAAGAGGCGCGCGCGGCCGGGCGCGGGTCCGACGAAGCCGAGCGCGAGCGGGAGGAGGCGGCGGCGGCGGCGGCGGCGGCGGCGGCCGAGCGGCGCGGCCGCGGTGGCAAGCCCAAAAGCGAGGCGGAGCGGGAGCGGGAGGAGGAGGAAGAGGACCGCCGGGAGCGGCGGCCGCCCGGCTTCGAGTCCTTTGCGGCGAAAGCGCCGACGGACGCGGGCGACGTGGCGGCGCCCCCGCCCGTCGTGCGCGGCCTGTCCATCCAGGCCGGGCCGTGGGCGGACATGCCCGGGCCCGCTCCCCTGGCCGCGCCCGACCCGTCCACCCCCCAGCCGGGCTCGCCCGGCGGCCCGCCCCCACCCCCTCGCCCTCCCCGCCCCGCGGCCAAAGGCATCCGCGCGGCCGTCGACGGCCTCAACTGCACCGACAACGCGCTCGTCAACCGCAAGCTGACCGAGCCGCCCGACCTGACGCTGTGCTCCAGCGGGCGGCACCTCGTCCAGCTCGTCAACTCGGCGTACGCCATCCACGACGCGGCGACCGGCGACCGGGTGGCCGGCCCGTTCTCCCTGTACGACCTGTTTGGCGTCCCCAAAAACTCGTCCATGACCGACCCCGGCTGCGTCTTTGACGCGGCCGGGTCGCGGCGGTTTTTCCTGACCATCCAGTGGTACACAAAAATGCAGTTCGCCTACCAGGTCTTCGTCGTGTCCAAGACGGAAGACCCGCGGGACGGCTTCCGGGGCGTGTACTTTGTGGACACGGCCGGCAAGCAGCCCGAGCTGGGCCTGACCAACTGCGCGGAGCTGGGCGGGTGCCTGGGCGACTACCCGTCGTATGGCATGGACGGGTCCGCCTTTTGGTTTGGGGTCAACCACTACACGTTCGCGACGTCCCGGCTGCAGGGGGCCAGCCTGTACGGCGTGCGCAAGGTGTGTGTGAGGCGGGGCACATGTGTTTTGGGGAGGGGGGCGGGAAAGAGGGTGGACCCCTCCCCGGCGCGTCCATCGATAGATGCGCGGGGTGGTGCGTGCCACCACCACCCACCCACCCACCCACCCACCCACCCACCCACCCACCCACCCACCCACCCACCCACCCACCCACCCACCCACCCACCCACCCACCCCCAAAAAAACACCCACACCTCCCCACACAGGCCGACCTCTTGAACGCCACCGGCGACATGTACCCGCGCGTCGCCGTCTTCTCCCGGTGGGGCGACGCGTCCACCCGCCTGGGGTTCACGCTCCAGCCCGCGACGGTGCAGGCGGGGAGCGCGTACGACGCCCGCCGCGGCGGGACGCAGTTCGTCGTCGCGTCGTCCTACTTTTTCAGGACGAACGTGTCGTCCATCGTCGCGTGGGCGGTGACGAACACGAGCCTCATCGACGCCGGCTTCCCGGGCGGGGCGACGCCGTCGCTGTCTCGGGCCGTCGTCCTGCCGACCGCGCCGCTCCGCAAGCCGGCCAAGCTGTTCCGGGGCGGCCTGCCCCAGGACGGCGCCCGTGGCGCGACCGACCAGACGCTCGACGAAAAGGACGAACGCCTGCAACAGGTCGTCTACGCGGGCGGCAGCCTGTGGACCAACATGCAGACGGGCGTCAACGTGAAAGCGCCGCCGTCGAGGGACAGGGACAACCAGGACGGGCCTGCGGAGGAAGGCGGCATCGTGTCCGGCATCGCCTACTTCCGCATCGAGCCCGGGTGGGAGGGCGGGACGTCCGGCGCCGACGGCTGGGCGCCCGTCCTGAAGCAAAACGGGTACATCGCGGCGGCCGGCCACCACTGCCTCAACGGCGCGCTGGCGTCCGCCAACGGCGACACCGCCGCCATGGCGCTGTCCGTCATGGGGCCGTCCCTCAACTACTCCGCCGCCATCGTGGGCATCGGTCCGGGCGGGCCGGGGCCCATCCTCGTCCCGCGCCCGTCCCCGCAGCCCCTGTTTGGGTTTTCGTCGCCCATGCGCAACGGCGACTACACGGGCGCGACGGCGACGGGCGACGGCAAGACGGTGTGGCTGGGCGCGCAGTGCGCGTCCGGCTACGTCCACGTCACGGCGGCCGGCGCCAAGACCAACTGGGCGACGCAGCTGTACAAGGTGGACCCGGGCGCGCTGGCCCGGAACTGAGGAGGGGAGAGTGGGGCGGGAGGGGGGGGGCGGACGGGACGGGATGGGCGGCGCGCGCGGGTGGGGGTGGGTGGTGGGCGGGAAAAAGCTTCGTCTCTTGTAAAACACGCCACACACAAAAAAACGCTGGAACCAGGCGCGGACGAGGGGGGCGCACGCGCACGGGTCGTTGGAGGTGGGTGAGAGAGACAGACGCCGTGGCCGCAGTTGAAGGACGGTAGGAAACGCTGAAGGGAAAAAAACGCAACACACACCAAATCACTCTCTCTCTCACCGAACTCAAAAAGGGGGGGTGGGGGGAATTAACGCCCAACATTCGGGAAAACGGAGGGGGGGAGGACCGACAGACGGGGACACACACACAAGGCACGACTGCGCGGAGGGGGCGAGGGAGTGGGGAGTGGGGCGGGGGTGGACACCCCGCCGCGCCCTCTCTCTCGCCCGCGCCCCCCGCCGCGCGACGCCTCACCTCTCCCAAAGCCGGGGCAGCAAGGGGTCGTCGGGGCGTGTGGGGGTGGCCAGCGCGCAGCGTGCACGCTGCACGCGCCCCACCCACTGGCGCACACGCGACCTGCACCTCTTTTCCGACAAAGTTTGAATAATCTGTTTAGAATGGAGAGCCGCGGCCCGCGCAGGCCACGCTGCGGGCGCGCTCAGGGGATCGGGAGTGGGGAGGGGGGTCGGGTGGGTGGGTGGGTGGGGGTGGGGGGTCGAGCTCACTTTCTCGCGTGTGGAAAAAAAACACGCATCCAAACGCCCAAAGAAGACATACACACACAACGAAGACCGCGCCGGAGAATTTTGTACGTCCTAAAGAACAAGAGCTGGAGGGAAAGCAGAATCGAAGACAAAAGGAGAGAAAAGGCAAGAAACAGAGCGGAGAAGTGTTTTGGTTTTTGGAGAAAGGGAAACTGGTGCGAGCACACCCAAACAAAAAAAGAGAAAACGGAGGAACCAAACAAATACATGCAGGAAGGCTGCTGCGCCTGCGCTCTCACGGATCAATTCCAGCGCGCGCGCGCCTGGGGCAAGGTTTTCTGGTCTTGGGCGGCATGGAAAAGGAAGGGGGAAAAAGCGGTGCTGGGAAGGAAGGGTCGAAAAAACAAAATCAGGGTGTGGGTTGGGAGGAAGGGGCACCTCTCTCACATGAGCGTGCACGCCATACAGCCCGGCACCGTGGACCCGCTGCCGGCGCTGCCGCCGCCGCCGCCCGCGCTGGATTTGGAGCCCAGGCGTTCAAAGGACGGCCGGGGCACGGGCGTCCCCGCCCGGGACAGGCCCTCCCCGTCCTCCGCCGCCGCCACGTCCGCGGCGATGGCGACGAGGGCTTCGTGGACGGCGGCGGCGGTGGGGCGCGTCGCCGGGTCGGCGGCCCAGCAGGCCTCGATCAGCGCCTTCAGCGCCGGCGGCAGGGCGTCGGGCAGCGCCCGGCGGAAGCCGTCGGCCACCTTGCGGGCGTACGCTTCGCCGGCCCGCGGGTTGAAGGTGGGGCCGACGACGACGGCGGACGTCAGGATGCCGGCGAAGATTTCGTACCTGCGGAGGAGTTTTGTTTTTTGTGGTGGAGGGACACACGGGTGAGACAAAACCTTTTGGCGGCAGCGCAAAAGTTGGAGAGCCCCTGCGGGGGGTGGAAACGCAAAAAAAAGAACCGCACGCACAAGACAATGCCCAACGAAAACACGTCCGCCGGCACGCCGTACGGCTCGCCGCGCATGACTTCAGGCGCCATGTACATGTAGGAGCCCGTGCACGCCGTGGGCGCCAGGCCTTTGATGCGCGCCTTTTCGGAGACGAGCCCGGCCGCGCCCGCGGACAGCGCGGCGTCCGCGCCGCCGCCGCCGCTGCCACTGCCGCGGGGGGAGGGCATGGCCCGGGCGAGGCCAAAGTCGGCGAGGACGGCGCGGGGGTGGGTCCGGCCTTCGGGCGGGGAACGGGTGAGCAGGACGTTTTCCAGTTTCTGTGTCGTTGTTTTTATGAGAGTGGGGTGGGGTGGGTGGGTGGGACGGTGCCTGCACCCCCCGCCCCTCCCCCCCCCCCCTCCCTCCTCCCTCCCACGCACCAGGTCACGGTGCACGATCGGCGTGGGGCGGCCGTGCAGGTACGCCAACCCCGCCGCAATGTCCGCGCTCCACGCCAGGCCGGCGGACAGGGGGTACGACTTCTTGTTGCCGTGCGTCATGCGGTGGAGGACGCGGTCTTGGAGCGTGCCGCCGTCGACGCACTCCTGGACGACGAAAGGGCGGCCGCACGACGCCGACCAGTTGCCCGCGCCGACGATGCCGACGATGTTGGGGTGGGACAGCGAGGCGAGCAGGCGGGCCTCGGCCTCCAGCATGAGCGCCGCCTCGGCGGAGCAGTGGGGTTGGAGGGCCTTGACGGCGACGAGGCGGGCGGCGGCCGGGGCGGCGCCGCCGCCGTGCGCGCTCGACCCGCTCGAGGTGAGCGCCCCCGCGCTGTTGCGCACCAGGCCGCCCGCCAAGCGGCCCGCCACGCCGCCGCGGGCGGAGCCGTCGCGGGAGTTGCGGCCCATGGGCGAGTCGGCGCCGTCGCGCACGTACTCGCAGATGGACACTGTGGTGTTGTTGATTGGGATGGGAGGACGGAGGGGGACGGGGAGACGGGGGGGGGGGGGGGGACGGTGAGGGTCCCCACCCTGCAAGCGAGCGCATGGGGCCACGACAACGGCGCGCACGCTCCCCCCTCCTCCCTTGAGACCGGGCCATCCAATTGGGCACCTCCCGCCGAAAAAATCCTTGTTCACGGCCAGCCGCGCCCACTGCAGAAAGGCGGCGGGATGGGGACGGCCTTTCGCCGCCGTGGAGGCCGCACGTGACAGGAGACGAAAGCGCCCACGTGCGCCTCTCGCTCACTCCTCCCTGCCCCGCCGCGCCGTCCCGCCCTCAAAAAACGACGCACCACGTGCAAAGGTCCCCGCGCCTCCGTCCTTCAAAAAACGGAGCTGCTTCTCGTCGATGATGTTCAGGCAGGGCTGGTGTGGTGGTGGGAGAGAGAAAAACGGAGAGGAAAAAAATAAGGCGGAACCTGTGCTCGGCGTCCACCGCGCCGCGAGCAGGAGACGGCCGCGATGGGGCCGCGGGGAGGCCGCCCCGCAGCGCGCTCCGTCCGAAAAGCATGTCAGGACGCTCGGCAACCTTACGCGCGAGACGGATCGTGGCGCGGGCGGGAGTTGGCGGCTGGGCGACGGCCCAACCATCCCCTATGCAAAAAAAAAAAACGCCACAGTGACTTCGCGCCCGCCGCAGCCTCACCAAATCCGGGGTGGATGGCCCCACATCCTCCTCAGGGACGCCGCAGAGCTCCATGGATGCGACTGGCGGCGGGAGAAAGAAAAATGCGGACGGCGAACGCCGCCCGCGAAGGGGAAGAGAGGAAAAGCTGTCTCCGGCAGGCACACGCCGCCCGGCGAAAAAAAAAGAGCGGTGTGACTGTGGAGCGTCCTCACCATCAGGCCATCCCTGCCTACAGCCCGCCCTCCCCCGCCACGACAACTCCCACCCCGACCGCCGCCGCCGCCGCGGCCGCCCCGCCCTCCACACCCCCCGCTAAACGCGCTAAAACAGGTCGCGGCCCCCTCACCAGCCGCGCCAACAGGTCGCCGTCCAGGCAGCCCCGCGGCGGCGGCGGCACGCCGCCCCACCTCGACCCGCCGCCCACCGCGGCCGGTGTCTTCAAGTGCCGCGCCCGCCACGCGGCCGGGTTGAGCCCGGCCGGGTGCGGGATGCCCGTCCACGCCGCGGCTTCCAGCCGGCTCAGCAGGGAGACGGTGGACGCGTCCACCAGCGGCACCAGCGCGCCCAGCCCGCCGTCGGACCGGCCGACGAGCGCGGCCTGGACCCGCGGCGGGGGCGGCAGGCCAGGCCGGGACGGCTGCCTGGCCCGGACGCCCACGATGGCGGTCCCCACGGAGCCCGTGTGAATGGCGCCCAGCGGGACCAGGCGCTTGCCCCGCCACGAGTCGGGGTGGGCCGTGTCGTAGGCCAGCGCGCGGACCGCGCCGCCCGCGTCGGCGGAGACGAGGCACAGCTTGCGCCCCGCCACCGCCGTGCCGACCGCCACGGCCGCTTGCGCGTCCCACTCCTTGGCCAGCTCGATGAAGTTGCGGACGCCGTTGATGGCGTGGAGGAAGCGCACGCCGGAAATGGCGTCGCCCGCGACGACAAAGTTTTTCACGACCGCCGCCGACCCGGCAAACCAGGGCCCGTCGAAGAACGCGGTCCGGCCCAGGCGGCCGCCGCTCCAGGCCAGGGCTTCGACCCGGGAGCCGTACGACACGATCAGCGCCCCGTCCATGGCGGCCACAGACGTCACCGGCCCGCGCAGTTCGCGGGAGTAGATGATTTCGGCTTCCCAGGCAGGCGGCGGCGCGCCCGGTCCGCCGGCGCCCTTGGCCTTGAGGGGCGCCCGCCCGCGGCCGGCCACGCCAGACGCGCCGCCGCCGGCCGGCGCCTCGCCCGCCCGCCGGACTTCGATGAGCAGCACCCGTCCAGTCGACGGAAAGTCTTCACCACAGCCGGTGATGGACGTGCCGACGGCGATGAGTTCCACGGTCGTCGCCGGCGGGTGCGGCGGCGGCTGGTGGGGCGGGCCGCCTGGGCCGGCCGCGGCGCGCGCGGGCGGCGCGGGGCCGCCCTCCCTCAAACTCACGCTCGCCAGGGCGGACGCGGCCTCTCCAGGCGCCAGGTGTGCGCGCCAGAGCGTGTCCAAGCCGTCGCAGGACAGCAGGCGCACTTCGTCCAGCGGCGGCGGCGGCGGGCAGGGCGGCGGCGCGCCCGGGACGGGCGGCAGCGCCGCGGCCGCGGCCGCGCTCGCGGCCGTCACGCCCGCCGTGCTGGCCTCCTCGCCCGGCAGGCCGTGCGGTCCGCCCGCCGCCACGTACGCGTACGCGGCGGCCGGGTCGCCACCCGGCTCTTGGTAGGGTCGACCAGGGTCGTTCAACGCCGCGGTGGCGCCCGGGACGCGGGACCGGGAGAGCGCGACGGCCCACAGCCGCCCCGGGCCGTGCCAGGCCAGCGCGGCGGGTTCGGCGCGCAGGGGCAGCCGCGCCGTCGGCCAGGGTCCGTCCAGGCGCGTCGCGGCAGGCATGGCACACACGCGCAGCACGCCTTGGGCGGCCGCGGCGGCCGCGGCGGCGGCTTGGGCGGCGGCCGACCCGGGCGGCGCGCGGGGCGGCGGCGGCGGCAGCGGCTCTGTCGGCGGGCCCGCCGCAAACACAAAGCCGTGGCCGCAGTTGGCGTTGTGGAAGGGGGCAAAGCCCAGGACGGGCGGGGCGCCGGGCCCGCCCGGCCAGGCCGGGTGGGCGGTGACGCTGCCGCGGGACGCGACGATCCAGGCGGGGGCGTCGCCCGCGACGAACACGCCGGAGTGCCGCGGTGGGGCTTCTCCCAGGCCGTCGAAGCGGGTGAGGCGCGGCGGCGCCGGTCGGGCCGGGTCGCGCGCCGATGCGGACCAGGCGGGTCCGCCAGGCGTGCCAGGAGGAGGCCAGGCGGGCGTGGAGGCGGCGGTGAGGCCCGGCACGTCCAGGCGGATGAATGACGGCGGGTGGTGGTGGGGGTGGGGGTGGGGGTGGGGGTCCTCCCCACCCGCACTGGACACCGCCGCACCCTCCACCGCCGCCGCCGCCGCCCGGTACACGAAAACGGCGCCGTCGGCGGCGGACGCGATCAGTAAAGGTGCTTCGTGCACGACGCCGCCCGCGTCGCCCGCGGGTTGGGGGAAGGCCTCGAGGAGCAAGTCGGTGATGGGAGGCGGTGTGCCGGCGGACGTTTCGTGCGCGTCGCGCCCGCCGCCGCGCCGCCCTGCCGCACCCCCGCCGCCGCCGCCGCCGCCGTCACTCAACCGCCCGCCCGTCAGGGCCAGGCTCCCGTCCGCCAGGCCACCGTAGCTGGCGATGTGCGCACCGTCATCTAACCGAAACAGGTCCAGGCGGCCGTCAGCCCGGGCGGCGGCGGCGAGGGCGGGGCCGGGGAGTGGAGCGGTGGCGTGCGTGTCGCTCGCGGCCGGCGGCCCAGAAAACGCGCGCCGCGCGTCGCGGAAGAGCGCCAGCGCCGTCACAGCCGCTCGCCCACCCCCGGCCGTCAAGCCAGGGATCTTGAGTGGGACCAGCGCACCGGCCAAGGGGTCTAGCGCCAAGACCTCAGCCCCGCCGCCGGGCGTGCGCAGGCCGACGGCGCCTGGAGCTGTGAGCGAGGCGCGCGCGGCCGGGTCGGGCGCGCCGCCCCCGCCGCCTTCCTCGTCGCCGCCGCCGCCCACCGCGCCCAGGACGCAGCCCGACAGGATGCCGCCAGGGCGGTCCACTGTGGCGACCCGTCCCTTGTCGCCGGACCCGACGAGGACGACCGCCCGCGGCGTGACTTGCACGGCAAAGCCGCCGGCCGCGAGCGTCCCCGCCGCGAGCGTCGGCGCGCCGGCCTCCCACCCAGCGCCGGGAGGCAGCTCGTCCAGGCCGGCGCCCGTGCGCAGCGCCCGTGTGGTCGGACCGACCGTCAGCAGCATGACGGTGTGGTAGCCAAGCGGCGCGCCGGGCCCCGCGCCGGGCGGTGGCGGGCCAGGGGCGGACGCGCCGCCGCCACCGGTCCACCCGCCGCCGTCGTCGCTTTCGGACAGGCACAGCGTCCACGCGCCCGCCAGGCCGGGCAGGGGCACGGCCGTGATGACTTCGGGGACGACGGCCCGGCGCAGCAGCGTGATGGCCCCCGCCCGGCCCACGCCCGTGGCGGCGGCCAAGAAGCCGGGCGCGCCCGCTGCGGCCGCCGCGGCCGCCGCGCCGGCGCCGCCGCCGTGCCCACCGCCCAGCACCGCCGCGTCGGCGGGGGCCGGGACCAGGCAGCGAATGGGGCCGGTGCAGGGCAGGGTGTCCAGGACGCGCAGCGTGACGGCTGGTGCGGGAGGCGCGTCTTCTGCGCCGCCCGCCTTCTTGTCAGCGGGCGGCGCGGGCGCAGGGTCGGCCAGCACCAGCGCGCCGGCCACCTCCACGCCTTCCATGGGCTGAGGCGCCGCGCCGTCCGCCGCCGCCGCCGCGGGGCCCGTGAGCAGCGGGCCGGCCGCGGCAGCACCACGCCCCCGCCGGCCACGGTGCACAGCCTCGCTCCCGCCCACGACGTCGGCCCGCAACAGGAGCGAGTCGCCGCCCCACCCGCCCAAGAAGGCGAGGCCGCGCCCGGCGGGCGTGAGGGAGGCCCGGGCCGCGGGCGAGGCCACGCCCGCGGCCGCCAGCTCCAGGCGGGAGACGCCCGCGCCGGACCCGGCGCCGACAGCGGTCAAGGTAAGCAGTTGGCCGGTGGACAGCGCGATGAGCGCGACGGACGGCGAGAGCCAGGCCACGGACGCGCCGCACGCGTCGGCGTCCAGGCCGGGCGGGGGCGGCGCAGCGTGCGCAGCACACGCCGGCGCCGCCTCCGGGTGCAGGACGTGCGCCCACCGCCTGGCGTGGCGAGCCGCTGTCAGCGATGGCACTTCGCGCAGCGGGTCCAGCTCCAGGCGTGGGGGTGGCGGGCCCGGGAGCGCGCGGGCGGAGAGCGCGGCGGCCGGGCCGGGCGCGCCGCCGCCCCCGCCGGGCGGCACCCACACCAGGAGGCGGTGGCAGACGACGAGCACCCCGCCGCCGGGCGCGGGGACCAGGGCCCGGGCATCGGACGGCAGGCCACGCACGCTCCACAGGGGCGTGGGCGGGACGCGGCCGGCGGGGTCGAGGGCCAGGGCCAAGAGGGCGGCCGTGTCTGGGCCGCCGCCCGCTGCGCGCTCGGTGCCGCCCCGCCCGCCCGCCGCGCCCGGCCCGCTGCCCGCCGCGCCGCGCGCGTTGCCCGGCCACGCCGCGCCTGCCGCGTGCAGGACTAAGAGTAGGGGAGACGCCGCCCTGTGAGCAAAGGCGATGTCGAGAAGGTCGACCACCCCGCCGTGGGACGGCGTGGAGAGGTCGAGGGCGCGCGCGTTGCCGACGGCGGTCGGGGACGGGGAGGGCAGACCCGCCGCCGCCGCCGCCGCCGTCGTTTTGCCGCCGCCCAGCAGGATCGCGTCCAGCGCGTCTGCATCCACAGCGGGCAAGAGCGCCACAGCACTGCCGTAGTACGCCACCGCGGCCAAGCGGCCGTCCGGGTCGGCGGCGGCGAGCGGCGGGCGGGCCCAGGCGGCCCGCCCGCCGGTCGGGTCCACGGCCAGGCGGTCGCTCGGGGACGGCTCGCCCCCTCCGCCGCCGCCGCCGCCGCCGCCGCCGCCTTCGAAGCTGTGCAGGCTCGTAGGCACGGGCGCGCCCGTCGCCGGGTCCCAGTCCAGGACGACAGCCTTGGCGTCGCGGAAGGAGAGCAGGAGCGCGTCGCGCGCGGCGTGGTGGGTGGCCGCGCCCCCGCCCTCGCCGCTGCTCCACCCAGCCGGCCCGCGCCCGCGCAGCACGGCCGCGCCCGTCGGCACGCCCGCCAGGCTCAGGCTGGTGACGCGCTCCAAGCGGGCGGCGTCCAAGTCGGCCGGCCCAGGCCAGGCCGGGCCGCGCAGGTGGGCGTCGCCGGGCGCGTCGCCGGGGACGCGCACCGCATACACGGCCAGCTCGCTGCCCGCAATCACGACCAGGTCGGGCGGGAAAGACGTCGGCGGCGGTGGAGGCGCGCCCGGAGCAGGAGGGGAGCGCGTGGCTGGCGCGCCGGCCCGGGTCCAGTGCAGGGCCAGGGCGTGCGTGACGTTGGTGGGCGGGAGGATCTGTGCGCGTGGAGAGAAGTGAGGTGGGTGGAGGTTGGCGAATGGGGGGGGCGATGGACAAAAAATTGGTTTTGTGGGGCCGCGCCCGCCTTGCCTTCCGCGCGCACTATCCCTTTGCACCACGCGCGGTACACAAGTCCAGTATCCCCTCTTCCCAGCCCCCAACTCACCTCGCGGTATGCAAACGTCTGGCCCGGCTCCGGGTCGGGCGGCGGCGGCGGCGGCGGTGCGGTCGCCGCGGCCGTCATTCTTAGTGTTGCGCCGTCCACCAGACTGCCCTTTTGATCGGGCTGAGAGCGCTGGCTAGGGGCGCCGTGGACGCGCGGTGGTCAGGGGACAGGCCCCCCGCTCGCTGCGCTCGTTCTCTCGTCGGCGAGACACGAACTAAGTTTTGATGCGAGCGCTCCCTGCTCACACTGCCGAGCGCGGAAAGAAAAAAGCAGCGGCGGCCCTCGTCTCAAAGAGAAACTCGTTCCGGAACAGGGCACGCCCGGCCTCACACGCCCTCGCGTCCACAGACATGAGAGGCCTCAGTCGGCCCGGCACTGGCCGGCCGCCCGGGCGGTGAGTTAAGAGTGGGAGGCATTGCGTGCGGCGCACCTTCTTCCACACCGCCGCCGCGTTGGTGGCGCTGGCCGAGCGCGGCCGCCGCATGCAACCGCGCCACGGCCAAGGGTGCCCCCTCCCGCCTCGTTCCTTGCACTTCTCAGAAGGTGGCAGGCTGTCCGCCACCCAATGCGCGGACTCAATGTGGAAGCAAGCCCCCTCGTCCGTCGTCACGCGCGGCGGCATGTCTCGCTTGCTCGCCACACGCACGGGCCGCCGGCGGCTCACACTCACACCGCCTCTGTCAACCACTTCTCAACAGCCCGCGCCAAACGCCGGCACCGTCAACAACACAACCCCCTGCGTCCGCGGCCGCCCCACCGACAGGCGCCCTAGATGACCTGGACGCCGTCGCGGCGTTGCGCCGGTCCGCGGCGTCGGCGCGCCCCGCGCCGCTGGCCCAACCACGGACGACCCGCCGCCCGCCCGCGGCCCGCGCCGCCACCACGCCGCCCGGGCCGCCCGCCGACGCGTCTTCCGCCGTCGCAGACGCCCTGGCGGGCGCCCGCGCCGCTGCTGCTGACGCCGCCGACGCGGCAGACGGCGTCGTCCTGCCCGTCCGCCCGCCCGAACAGGCGGCCGTCCTGATGAGCCTGTCCGAAGACGGCGATTCGGGCGGCGAGGGGGGCGGGGGCCGGCCCCGCCCCGTCGCGACGGCGGAGGAGGAGGCGGAAGAAGCGGCGCTGGAGGCAGCGGACGTGGCGGCTGTGGCGGCGTTGGTTGCCGCCACGCCACCCCCGCTCGTCGCGGCGGCAGGCGCCCGCGAAGGAGGAGGGAGCGAGAGCGACGACGACGACGATGACGACCAAGGCGGCGCCGCCCCGTCCTCGCCGTCGCCGTTCCACCCGCAAGCCGGCCTGTGGGCCGAGCTGGGCGAGTGCGAGGACGCGGCCGACGTCCTGGACGTCGTCGGCGACGAGGCGGGCACGCTGGGCGGCCCAGGCGTCCAGGCGGCGTTGGAGCGCCTCGCGCAGTTGGAGCGGGCGTGGCAGCGCGGCGGCGGGGGGCGGGGGGGCGGCGGCGGCGGCGGCGCGCCCCCGCCGCCCGCCTCCCCCGCCGGCCTCGCGGCGCGGTCGCCCGCCTACGCGTCCCTCCTGGCCGAAGCGGCCGAGGCCGCCCCTGAAATGCGGCACCGTGAGCTGGCCCAAGCCGTGTGGGCGCTCGGCGTGCTGGGGAGCGCGCCGGGCGCGGCCGGCGCGCCGGCGGGCCGGTCGTCCGCCGCGCGCGCGGCCCGCACGCTGGCCGCCGCCGCCGCGGCCACCGCCTCCCACCTCAACGGCCGGGACGTCGGCGCGCTCTGGTACGGCCTCGGCGCGCTGCGGGCCGACCCGGGCCGGGACGCGCTGCGGACGCTGGCCGCGTCGTCGGCGGCCGCGCTGCCCGGCGCGCCGCCCCAAGCGCTGGCCATGGCCGCCTGGGGCGCCGCCGAGCTGTGCGCGCGCGGGCGGGGTGGTGGGTCGTCCCCCGCCGCGTCCACGGCCGTGGACGCGCTGACGGACGCGTTGGTGGCGGAGGTCGGCGCCCGGGCGGCCACGCTCGGCCCCGCGGCCCTGGCCACCTGCCTGGCCGCGCTCGCCCGCCTGCGCCCGGGCGACCCGCCCCCACCGCGCGTGACGGACGCGGCCCTGGCGGCCGCCCTCCGCGCGACGACGGCCCGGGTGGAGGGCGGCGCCGCCGCCGCCGGACCGCGCGCCGCCGGCCCGCGTGCCGCCTTCACGCCCGCCGAGCTGGCGATGGTCTTGTGGGCCGCGGCCGAGTGGCGGCTGGCCGGCGGGCCCGGCCTGGACGCCCTGCTGGCCGCGTCGGGCCCCGCCTGGGCGGCGGCGTCGTCTGGCGACCGGGCGGCCCTGGCCGGCCGGGCGCCGAGCGCGGGCGAGGCCGCCACCGTCGCGTGGGCGTGGGCCACGCTCGGCGCCGACCCGGGCGCGGACGGCTGGGCCGCCGTCGAGGCCGGCCTGGCGTCCGCGCTCGAGGCCGGCGCGTCCGCCGCGCACTCGTCCCCCTCCTCCTCCCGTGGCGGGCGCCGGCGGGGAGGCGACGCCCTGAGTGTGCGGGACTTGGGCAAGGCCGCGTGGGCCCTGGCGACGGCCGACCGGTTTGCCGGGCCCGGCTTTTTGCCCGTGTATGCAGCGCTGGTGGCCGCCGCGTCGGCCGCGGAAGGTGGGGACGCCCCCGCCCTGGACCCTCGCTCCATTGGGCAGGCCGCCAAGGCTGGGGCGGCCGCAGCGGCGTGGGTGGCGGCGCCGCCGCCGGGCGCGGAGGACGACGCGGCCGCCCTGGCGGCCGCCCTGCCGTCCCTCCCACCCCGCGCCGCGGCCGCGGCCGCCAAGCGCGCGCGCGCCGCGCTCACGCAAGCGCCGCCGTCCCTGTCGCACGCCCGCCTGGCGGGCCTGGCGCGCGCGGTCGGCCTGCCGCTGGTCGGCGTGCGCCTGCCCGCCCTGCTGCTGGACCGGGACGCCCTGGGGCCGGACGGCGTGCGCCCAGCGCTGCCGCGCCGCCTGGCCGGCCTGGCGCCCGACGACCTGCCCGGCCTGCCGTCCGTCGACCTGGCGTTTGCCCTGCCGGGCGGCCGGGCCGGCGCCCTGCTCGTCGTCGGCCCGCGGGAAGCCCCGCCCGGCCGGCCGCCCCTGGGCCGCACGGCCGCCGCCCTGCGCGCCCTGGAACGCACCGGCTGGGTGGCGGGCCTGTTGCGCGTCGCCGACGTGCCGGGCGGCTCCACGCCCCGCGCCACGCAGGCGGTGGCGTTGCTTGACGCCGTCGCTCGCGCGTTTCCGACCCTGCCCCGCCCGCCGCCGCCGGAGTTTGAGCCGGCGGACTTCCGGCCGAGTGGGGTGAGGGGGCCGGGGCCGAGGGGTGGTGGGGGTGGGGGTGGGCGGGGCGGGCGCGGGGGGGGGAGGGTAGGGCGGGGTGGGGGTGGCCGCGGCGCCGGCGCCGGCCGCTTGCGGCGGGGGCTGGAGGGGGACGGCGGGTGGGGCGAGGTCGCTTGAAAGCGAAAACGAGCACACTGGGTGTGGCACCCCCCCTCCTTGGACGGGCGGACGAGTGAGCGCGCGCGAGGCGGGGCCGGGCCGCGGGCTCTCGCGTTCCCGCACACTCCCGGTCCGAAGCTGCTGTTCAGCATAAGTTTGCACTAGCCTTCCCCTTTTTTTCTCGGCCCGCAGCCCTCACCCGTCCCGGCCCTGCCACCCCTGTTCTTTTCGTGTCGGAGAGCAATGTGGGCTCATCGCTGTGCGATGGCGGTCGTCGTGGCGGCGTGCCTGGCCGCCACGGTGGCGACGGGCGAGAGCGTCGCCGGGCATCAGCGCGCCGCCCCAGCGCTGTCGCGCCTCCCCACCGCCGCCGCCGCCGCCGCAGCAGCGGCCCCGCCCTCCAGCGGGGCCGCCCACCTCCTCCGCCCGGCCACGCCCACCCGCTCCGACTGCGGCAACGAGCCGACGCCGACCAGCCCTCACCCCCGCCCGCCGCCGTCGCCGCCGCCGGCCCCCGCGCGCCCGGCGCCGCCCCCCCCGCCGCCCGTCCCGGGCCACGCCGACCCGCGGTCCCAGGTCATCGTGGCGTGCGGGTCCAACCTGACGGGCGCGTCCGTCTCCGACCTGGCCGTGGGCGCGTGCGTCGCGCGCCGCACCTCGTCCGACCCGCGCGTCTTCGGCCCGGACGCGTGGCGCACCCTCCACCGGTTTGCCGCCAACTACCCGGACGAGCCGACGCCCGCCACGGCGCGCGCGTGCGCGGCGTTCGTCACGTCCCTCCCCCTCATGCTGCCCTGTTCCCGGTGCGGGGCGGACTTTGCGCAGTTTGTGCGCGACAACGCCCGCCATGCGGGGAGCTTTCACCCGTCCTGCCGCCCTCAACCGCAGTGGGGAGGCAAGTGTACGGATGTGGCGACGACCTGTTCGTCGCGCGCACACCTTGTTTCCTTTTTCTTGCGGGCGCACGACAATGTCAACCGCTGGACGAACGGGTGCCGCGAACCCTGGTCGCCCGCCAGGGCGGCGGAAGCGTACGGCGTGGCGCACGATTTCTGCGCGGGCTCCATCGTTGTCGGCGACAACGCGCTGTGCCGGTGGATCGGGGACGACGACTGCGTAGAACCGCACGTTGTGGACCCGGACGTGGAGGAACCGCACGCGCCGGCTTGAGAGCGGAGAGAGAGAGAGAGAGAGAGAGAGAGAGAGAGAGAGAGAGAGAGAGAGAGAGAGAGAGAGAGAGAGAGAGAGAGAGAGAGAGAGAGAGAGAGAGAGAGAGGAGAGGGGGGGAAAGGGGGATGGCGCGAGAGGGGGGGTGGTCGGGGTTGCAACAGCGCGCGCGCGCGCTCACACTTCTTTCCGCCACCTCACTCACTTTTCCGCCGCCCGCCCACACACCCCAAACCCGTCCCCACCCAACCCGCCCTCCCTCGCACCAGCTTCTCCCAACACCAATATGCTGTCCCACCTGCGCGTGGTGGCCGCCCGGTCCGCCCGTCGCGCCTTTGCGACGGAGACGTCGTTCGCGCGCGCTGGCGCGGCCGGCAACCACGGCGCCGCGCCGTCCGGCGCGGCCGGCGCCGCCAAACCCGGGACGTCGACCGCGCCACCTCACTTCGCCGGCTTCTCTAAGGCTCCCGGTCACCCCTCGCAGTGGACGCCGGGTGAGCAATGGATTGGGTTGGGCGCGATTGCGACGGGCGTCACCGGTGGCCTGTGGTGGTGGGCCAAGCGCGGCGGTGGCCCGCCGGAAGGCGAAAACGGCGCGTCCTGGGAGCGCGGCCCGGCCTGAATAATCGACAGTAAAGAGGGGAGGAAGTGCGGGTTTTGTTTTATTAAAAGGAGAGTGCGCGGCGCCGCCTAGGACGGGCGAACGCGAGGCTGGAGAGAGAGCGAGAGAGCGAGAGAGGGTTTGCGTTGCGAGCGCGTTGCGAGAGCGAGTGTGCAACAACACTGCCTTGTTCCTTCTTTTCGCCTGTTTCACGCGCGCGTCCGCGCACACAACCCGCCTCGCCGTCTACCCGCGCGAGTGCGCGGTACATCTCACTCATGCGCCCAGCCGGCGCGACGCTGTCGGGCGGCGGCGCGTCGACGAGCGGGCGAGGCGCAGGCCGGCGCATGCGGCCAGCCGTCGTCGGCCAGTGGCACCACCGCCACCACCCTCGGCCCGCCGCCGTCCGCCCGGCTCTGCCGCGCGCCCAGGCCGTCCCGGACGCCGCCACAACTACAGGCGTGCCTGCGCCGTCCACCGCACCACCCCCCACCCAGCCGACCTGCCTGAAATCCCTCACCCTGCCCGCCCTCACGGCCTGGGCGGCCTCGCTCGGAGAGCCGCACCCCGCGCCGCGCGCGGCCCAGCTCTGGCGCCTCATGTACTACCGGGACACCCGCACCGGGTCCGGCCTCATCACGTCCTGGGCCGACGCGGGCCCGGGCGTGCAAGGCGGCTTCAGCGCGTCCTTCCTGGCCAGGGCGACCGAGTCCGGCGCGCGCCTGGACGCGGGGCTGGCGCTGCGCTCCGTCTTCCAGGCGGGCGACGGCACGCGCAAGCTCGTCTTTGACGTGACGGCCGGGCCGGCGGCCGGGCACGCCGTCGACGCGGTCCTCATCCCCGTGGTGAGGAGGGCCGGCGCCCGCCCGCGCCTGACGCTCTGCATCAGCTCACAGGTGTGTTTTGGGGGGAGGGAGAGTGATGGGGAAAAAAACCTCTCGCCCCCACCCGCCGTTTTTTTTTTCCGGCCTCACATCCACCCACCCACCCCAAACACCACACACACACACACACGCACACACACACAGGCCGGCTGCCGCCAGGGCTGCACTTTCTGCCTGACGGGCGCCATGGGCCTGGCCGGCTCCCTGACCCCGGGCCAGATCGTCGAACAGGCCGTCGCCGCGCGGCGGCTGCTGGCCGCCCTGGCCGCCGAGGCCGCGACAACTGGCGCGGACCCGCCGCCCCCCCTGACCAACATCGTCTTCATGGGCCAGGGCGAGCCGCTGGACAACTACGAGGCCGTCTCGACGGCCGTCTCCATCCTGACGCACCCGTTGGGCCTGGCGTTCGGCGCGGGCAAGGTCACGCTCTCCACGGCCGGCCTGCTCCCCGCGCTGCGCGCCTTTGCGGCCGACCACCCGCGCATCCAGCTGGCCCTGTCCCTGCACGCCACCACGGACGCCGGCCGGGCGGCCATCATGCCGGTCACGGGCAGGGCCGGGCACGGCATGGCCGACGTGGCGGCCTGCCTGCGGGACCTGTTCCCGGACGACGGGGCGGGCGGGCGCAAGCGCCACGTCCTGATCGAATACCTGTTGTTGGACGGCGTCAACGACAGCGTGGCGGACGCGGAACGCCTGCTGGCCCTGCTGGCCGGCGTGGCCGCCAAAGTCAACCTCCTAAACTTCAACCCGCACGAGGCCGCGATCTTCGGGCGGGCGGGGAGCGAGGCCGCCGACGCGTTCCGGGCTGTCCTGGTGCGCGGGGGGCGGGTGTGCACCGTGCGTGCGTCGCGAGGCGGGGATGGGACGATGGCGGCGTGCGGCCAACTCGGCGATCCGGGCGCGGCGGTGAGGGTGAAGGGCGTGCGCGAGGCGCGGCTGGCCCGGGCGAGTGGGTGAGTGGTGGTGTTGAAAACGTGGGAGACGGCCCACTCTCCTTTTTTTTGTTGCGGTCGAGAGAGACGGACGCCACAACCCTCTTTCCGAACCCTCCCATCATGGCGCGCCGGACCGGCCTGCTGGCGCTGCTGCTGGTTGCGCTGCTGGCGGTCCTGGTCGCAGGCGCGGCGGCCCAGGTGCGGTTTTTTTGCTCTCGCCTGCGCGCATTGCTTGTCGCGCAGCTCTGCGTCCGACAGCCCGCCGGCCCGCCTCTCACTCCACCTGCCCACGCCCACACACACGCCACCATCAGGACGCCGGTGACGACGTGGCCAAGCTGCAGGTGAGCAAGGACGGACAGCGCGCACACACGCACGCACAAAACGAAAATGCGCGCCGCTGCGAGCGCACGGGTGTCGCAGGCACCGCGGCAGGTGCGGCCGCGCGCCCATCAAAGGCCGCCGTTCCCTCCCTCTCCGCCCCGCCCAGGGCACGGCCAGACAACGTGTCAGCTCAGGCGTGAACGATGCTGCATTGCCCAAGGCATGGCACTGCCGTTGCGCGGGCGTTTTTGCGCGGCCACTGGTTTGTCTTTCCGCGCGCGCCTCAAAACCTGTGCCCTCCCTCAACCCCCACTCAACAACAGTCCCAGGTCAAGGCCCTGACCAAGGAAGTCGCGTCCTTGAAGTCCGACGCGGCAGCCGCCCGCAAAGAAGCCGACAAAGCGGACAAAGACGCGGCGGCGGCCCGGCGGGCGGCGGCGGACGCGGAGCGGGACGCGGCGGCCGCGCGCAAGCAGGCGGCGGTCGCGGACAAAGCGGCCGCGGCGGCGCGGAAAGATGCCGCCGCCGCCGCCGCCGAAGTGGCGGCGGCTCGTGACGCCGCGACCGCCGGTGCCGGCGACCTGCAGGCCAAACTGGACGAAGCGACGGCGGCGCTGCGTGAGGCAGAAGCCGCGCGCGACGAGGCGGCCGCGGCTGAAGCCGAGGCCAAGGTTGCCGCCCGCGACGCGGCTGCTGAGCTGGCGGAAGCCAAAGCCGACGCGAGCGCGGCTGAGGAGCTGGTGTCCGATCTAAAAGCCCGGGCTAAAAAACTAAAGGCCGACCTGGCCGCGGCGGAAGCGCGGGCCGAGGAGGCGGAAGCGGCTCTTGCAGCCGAGCGCGCCGACGCGGGCGCGGCGCTGGCGTCTGCGCAAAAAGCCGCGGACGCCGCCAAGAAGGCAGCAGCCGTCGCGGAAGCCCGGGCCGATGACTTGGCCCGCCGCGCGCACGGCCAGTGGCTGCCCCTGTGGGCGGACGCGCACGTGGACAGGCTGCACGCCGCGGCGGTGGCCCCGCTGCTCGCCAAGGCGGCGCCGGCCGTCGGCGCCGTCCGCCCCGCCCTCTCCGCCGCGGCAGGCTCCATCCGCCCGGCCGCCTCCCGCGCGTCCAGCCTGGCCCGGTCCGGGTCGATGAAGGCGGGCGCCGCCGCGGCCGCGGCGGCGGCGGCGGCGGCGGACGCGGCGCGCGGCGCGGCCGCGGCCGCTGGACCCGCCGCGTCCGACGCCTGGGCCGCTGCCGCGCCCGCCGCCCGCGCCGCCGCCGCCAAGTCGGCCGCCGCCCTGTCTGCTGCGCGTGCGGCCGCGTCCCCGCACGTGGACGCGGCCTGGGGTGCCGCCTCTGCGGCCGCGGAACGGGCGGCGGCCGCGTCGCCTGGCTTGGCTGCCGCCGCCCGCTCGGCCGGCGCGGTCTTTTTGGAGGTGGAAGGCTTCACGGGCGCCCTGCTGGAGCGGGTGCCGGCGCTGGCGCCGCTGGTCGCTGACGCCGCGTCCCTGCGCCGCACGATGGTGGCCCTGCTGGCCGCGCCGTTTGCTGTCGCCCTGCTGCCGCTCGCTTTCCGGCGGCGGACCGGCGGGCGCGCGCGCACGAAGCGCGGGCAGTCGCCGCCTCCGTTTGAAGGCCTCATGGGCGGCGGCGGCGCCTACTCCACGCGCGGGGCTGCCAGCAAGCGGAGTTCGGGTCGGGGGCGGCGCGAGGTGTCTCTCGGCGCGGACTCGGCGCTTTGATGGAGGGGCGGGCGGGGGAGGGGGGGAGGAGCGTTGCTTTGTCAGAGACACGGGTGTGGAAAGACACACAAACAACGGCACTCCCACACAGGGAGGAGGAACTGGCCCGCGGACGAAGACAAAAAAAAATGCGTCCTGCTCTACACCCTGTGCTCACTGCTCACTTCACCGCAAAGAAAAAAAAAAGGGCATGCAGTCTCCCTCTCATGGAGACGAGCGTGCGCAGCGTCCCACCTTTTTTTTTCACGCCGCGCGAAGTCAACGTCCCGCCGCGCCGCGCGGCGAGACTAGGCCCGCCATAATGGCCGCGTTGCGCTTGATCCGCTCGTTTCGCTCCCGCTCGTACGGGTTCTCTTCTTCTTCTCCATCCGCGGCCGCGGTCGTCGTCGGGAAGGTTGACGGCGGCGCGCGCAGCGCGCACGCCCCGCCGCCGCCGCCGTTTTTAGCCCGCTTGGCCGCCGCCCGGGCGGCCCGGGCCTCGTCTTCGTCCGTCGACCAGTCGATGTAAGCTTTGGGCGCGGCGGCCCGGGCGGCCAGGACGCGGGTGGGCGGGCGGGGCGGCCGGCCAGAGGACGGGCGGGCGGCAGGGGCGGTCGTGCCGCGCGCGCGGGCACGGCCGCCGCGGCCGCCGCCGGCCGCCGCCGCGCCGCCCTCCGAGTCGCCGTCGTCGTCAGACGTAGTCCCATATCTGACGCACTCGTCCTCGCTGGGCGAGTCGCCGTCGCCGCCGGCGCGGCGGCCGCGATTGTTGCGGGCGGCGGCGGCGGCGCGACCGCCCCGGCGGCCGGACGTCGGAGAGACGGCGCCGCGCAGCATGCCACTCCCGCCACCACCACCACCCCCACCGCACGACGTCGCGTGGCGGGCCGCCGTGCGCGCCAGGCTGCCCAGGCGCTCGATCTGGTCGGCCAGCCTGTGCAGGTGGGACGGCGTGAAGAGGGCTGGCCCTGCGGCGGCCGCGGCCGCGGCCGCGGCGCGCGACAGCACCGCCGCCGGGACGAGCGGGTGGGAGGCAGGGGAGCGGCTGGCGACGGCAAGGGTCAGGACACTGCCGACGGGGCCGTGGGCGGGCGTGTCTGGGCCGGGCGTGGCGTAGTGGGCGGGCATTTTGTCTTTTTTCTGTTGATGGGATGGATGGGGGTGGTGAGTGTTTTTTTTTTCCAGCGCGGCCAAGAGACGCGTCAGGCCTGTTTCGTACAATAAAAAAACAGGTTGCGTGTGTTTTCTCCGCCATGGGGGTAGGCAGACGCAAATTACCCATTAGAATGCCAAACTCATCACCCGCGTCTTTTGGTTTTTCGCGCACGCTGGAAGAGAAGGATCGGTGGACAGATGGAAGGAGGGGGAAAAAAAGCACGCGCGCACACAAGGACGCCCACGCCCCAAAACAGACAGCACACGCAACACAAGTCAGCCGTCAGTCTTAAAAAGCTCGTTTTCCTAATCCACAGGTCGTGTCTCCGCCTTTGAAAAAGACAGAAACGTTCAGCGTTGGATTTGGGTTGTGTCTCATCCTCCGACTTTTTTGTGTTTTGTGTTGCGTCTCTCTTTTTTGCGGGGCAGCAGAGACGTGCGTCGCGCCGCGCCGCGCCGTGCGGTGTGTCAAGGGCCAGGGGAAAAAAGGAAAAAAAAACAAGGGACGGGTGCCATCACGAACCACAGCCAAAGTGCAAAGTCAAACTCGACAGGCGGGGCTTTTTGGTGTTGCGACACACGGGCCTGGGAGGCCCCTGGCCGCGCCCCATTCCACGACTCCTTGGGACAGGAGCCTTGTGTGAGCACATGAGTGTCGTCATCTGGCGCAGGGAGGCGCGCACGCGGGTACAAAGGGGGCAGGGGGGGCGAGGGGGGCGGGCGCGAAAAACAGAGGATGGAAGGAGCGGGGGGAGTCCGGGGGGGGGGGGGGCTGCCGGACCGGCCGCCGGCGCATGGGCTTTCCTTCGCGCTGCGAAAACACTGCCTTCCAACGCTCGGCCGCACCTGTGTCCGGGTTCAGTGAGTGTGCGTGCGTGTCTGGGTGGCCGCCCGCGTGTGCGAAAGAGGTCGGAAAGGGCGGGGAGGCGGCGCGGCGCGCACGCGAGCCAGCGCACAGGCTAGCGCTAGCCTGTGCTCGTTAGCGAGAGTGCACCGGCAAGTCACACAAACTCTCTCCCACCCGGTTGGTTTTTTACCTGCCCGCCACACCCCACCACGCCCCCGCCCGGCATCAATACGGGCTCTCGTACGCGCCCCGCCCCCGCCCCCGCCCGCGTCCCCTGAACCCACCACCGCGTCCCCGCCCACCGTACCGCCCGCCGCGCCCGCCGCCGCCAAACCGGCCGCCGCCCTTTCCCACGCCGCCGCCCCGCACCTTCAGCCCGGGCACGTTTGTCCGCTTGGGGTTGACCTTGAGCGCCCGGCCCTTGAGGGCCGTCCCGTCCAGGAGCAGGGCGTTGGCCACCGCGTCCGCGCTCGCAAACTCCACGTACGCAAAGCCTTTCGCGCCCCCGCGCGCGTCCGTGGGGATGGTGACCCGGTTGACGACGCCGCACCCGTTGAAGTGCGCCTGCACGTCTTCCGGCGACGCGGCGTAGTCGACGCCGCCGACGTAGATGGACCGCGCATCGGCGGCGGCGCGGGCGGCGGCGTCGGCGTCGGACTCTTCCGCGTCGGGCGCGGGCGCGGCCTGTGTGTGTGTGAGTGTTTGGATGGCGCGAGGGGGGGGGGGGCGCGGGGGTGGTGGGAGGTGTCCGGTCGTCGCGAGGGGGGGGAGGCCGCCCCGCCGCGCCCCACGAACGCTCGCCCGCCTCACCTCATCTCCGCCGCCCGTGCCCAGGGCGGCGGCTTCCATGGCGGCCAGGCGGGCCTTCATGGCCTCCAACTCCTGTTGGGCGGTGTGTGTTGAGTTGGGCGACGTCAGAAACATGGAAGAGAGCGGGGGCAGGCCATTGGCCGCCAGCGTTCCGGGGGGCCTTCCCTCCCCGCCAAACACTCACCGCCTGCTCCTCGTCAATGGCTTCATCCGGTGCAGTCGGCGCGCGGTCCAGGCCGTCCACGGCCGCGGTCGCGGCGTCGCCGCCACCGGGCATTGAGGTTGTGTTTTTGCAGCGGCGTAAAAAAAAAAAAAGAGAAAAAAACGCGGGTCTGCATGCCCGGGCGGCGCTCCTCCCAGACACACCGAAAATGAGAGTGACCATCCGCCCTCGACCCCTGGGCGCGGTGCGCCCGGCCGGCCGGCCGCGCCGCGCCGCGACAGTGAGACCGGCCGCTGCGCCCTTGCAGGTGTGTGAAAAGCGGGGAAGGAATGGGCGGGCGGTCGCTGTTTTTCTGCCCTGCGCGCGCCCTGCGCGCTCGCTCACGCGCCGCACCCCCTCCCACCCTCCCACCCTCCCCTCCCCCCTTCAGTCCACTGACACGCCCGAGTCCAAAGCCTCGTACGACCGCCTCCTCGCCGCCTTCGCCGCCGCCGACGCCGACGGCAACGGCGTCATCGACAAGGACGAGCTGCGGGGCCTGCTGGAATCCACGGCGGGCGGGCTGGAGTGCCCGCTCGACGCGCGGGGCTGGCTGCCCCAGGCCGAGGTGGACGCCGTGTTCGCCCGCTACGACTCCAACAGCGACGGCGGCATCGATTTCGCCGAGTTCCACCGCCTGGCGGCCGACGGCGTGCTGCTGGCCCACACCGTCGACGAGTACCTGGCCGCCTTCCGCGCCCTGGACACGGGCGGCAATGGGCGCCTGGGCCCGACCGAGCTGGCGGAACTGATGCGCGGCCTGGGCCGCCCCCTGAGCTACGACGACCTCGTCCGCCTGATGCGGGACTACGACACCGACGCGTCGGGCCAACTGGAGTTTGGCGAGTGGTTGAGGCTGTGCCGGTCGTACCTGGCGTTCCAGGACGTGCTGGACTACATGGCGCTCGCGCCGACGGAGGCGGCCGTCCAAGCGGCGGCGGCGGCGGCCGCGGCCGGCGCGCCGCCGCCGCCGTCCGCCCGGCCCCCGGCGCCCGCCAACGCCGAGGGCGTCGCGGACGTGTTTGGCGCCCCCGACCTGGACGCCGCCATACGGGCGGCCGGGCCGGCCGGCGTCACCCTGCTGCTGTCGTCCGTCACGTGGTGCCGCCCCTGCCGCGCGATGGCGGCCCCGCTCAAAAAGCTCGCGGCCGCGTACGGCCCGGGCACGCCGTCGGGCGTCGGCTTCTACCGCCTGTACGGCAACGCGTCCGACGGCGCCAAGGCCCTGTTCAAGGACCGGCTGGGCACCAAGGTGACGCCCACCTGGTTCCTGTGGGTCGGCGACGACCCGGGCTCCCCGCCCGTCCACGTGCACACGGGCACGAACAAGGCGAAGCTGGAGCACGCCATCCGGGAGGCGGTGGCGGGCGCACGGGGGGAGGGGGCGCTGCCGCCCGGCGGGCCGCTGTACCCGCCGGAACCCAAGCCGACGGGCGGGTGGTGAGGGGGTGGGTGGGGTGTGTGCGTGCGCGCGTGGCCGGGTGTGTTTTTTTTTAGTCTGGTTGGTGGGGGTACGGGACCGACCGCGCGCGCGCGCAGCGCGGTCTTGGATGGATGGAACAAAAACGACACACTGGGACGGAAAAAAAGGGGGCGGAGGAGCCTCTTTTTTTACAACCTCTCTTGGTTCACCCGGGCTCACCCCGGGGTGGCTGACTTTGGCGGGCGTCGGGGATGGGAGGCAGAGGGGGCGGGGCGGGCGGGGAAGGCAGCAGAGGTCTCTCTCGACCCCCCGCACGCACGCGCGTGCGCCGCTACAAAAACCTCCTCAGGAGGCGCGCCGTCCGTGGTTTTGTGTGTGCGCCCCTCCCACGCTCCCTCATTGCCCGCCTCGCCACAATCTCGGTTCCCACTGTCTTTTAATTCATTTCTTGGTGTAAGCTATGCAGTGCGGGTGTCTCTGTCCACTCTCCTTCAAATTTTGGTCACTCCAGCGGGCTGCGCCGCACGGGCGTGGCCTTGCGCCACGCGCCCCGGCCGGCGGCGGCGGGCGGCGCCCGACAGACGGCGGGCGTAATCGGAGGCGGGGCGGCGGCGGCTTTGGCGGCGCGCCCGCCGCGCGCGCGCGGCGCGGCGGCAGGGCCCGCTTTCGACGACCGCGGTGCCCGCGGCGCCCGGCCGCGTTTATTAGGCGCGGGGGCGCCGCCGCCGCCGCCGTCGACGCTGCCCGCGCTCGGCCGCCCGCGCTTTGACCGCTTCGCCGCGGCGGGAGGTGCCGCTTCCGCGACGGGAGACGTTTCTAGGGAGGAAGCCGTCGCGATGCTGGGCGCGTCGGCGGAGGGGGAGGCGGGCGGGGCGGGCGGGCGGGCGGCGGTCGGGGCGGACGCGCGGCCGTCAGCCGTGAGGGCGGCCGCGGGGGCGGCGGCCAGCCCAGGCCGGGCGCGCTTTGTCAGAGGCGCCTGTGTGCGTTGGCGTTTTGGGCAGGGAGGCGGGCAGGCGTGAGGATCGACCTGTTTCGCGCTCGCATGGCCGGCTCACACACGCGTGCAGCCTGACAGAGGTGGGCGGGCGAGGCGGGGTCGCCCAGCCACGGCGGGACCGCACATCGGAGAGTGCAAAAAAAGCGGCTCTTGAGTCCCCTCGCACACGCGTGTGCGCCAAAACCGAGCAAAAACAAAGAATCCTCTCACCTCGACGGCCGCCCCCTCTTCCAGGAGACGCTTGCCCCCCGACGACGAGGCTAGGACTGGGGCTGCTCCAGGTGGGGAGGGAGGAGGGAGGGGTGCGTGAGCGTGGCGGGCAGACGAAGCGGCATGGCTTTTTTTTTCGCGGCCCGAAGGGCCGAGCGCAGGGGGTGGCATGGTTGACCCCCGCCGCTCACGGGGCCGCCCCGCGGGCTTGCGCCCCCTGCGCGTCCTCGCGTCTCCGGGGGGCGGGTGCCTGACTCTCCGCACCTGGAGCGAGTGTGTCCATGGTGGAGGCGTGCTGCGGCGCGGGGCGGGAGGAGGGTGGGGGGAGGCCGCAGATGGCTTTCGGCTCGCGCGCGCGCCGGGGTGGGGGAGAGGGAGGAGTGAGGCGGGCAGCGGAAAAGCGCGCACGCACTCCCCCCACTCTTTTTGCCGGCGGAAGCGCACGCCGCCGCGCAGTCCATCGGGCGGTGGGCGGCGGCCCAGACTCCCAACGCCAGAGCCCAATGGACGACCTCACCGCCTGCGCCCTGTGCGGCGGCGGCGACGGCGTCCTGGGAGGGTCGCTCGGCCCGTTGCTCGGCCCCATCCCCGGCGCGGGCCCGCACGGGGGGGGCGCGGGCGCCGTCCACCGGGCGTGCGGCCTGTGGAGCCCAGAGGTACGGACGAAGGGCTGGCCACGGTCACAAACACACACCGACACCCGTGGAGCTGGGCGTGGAGGCGCGCCCCCCACCCCCTCCACGGGCATTCGTTTTTCCTCCCACATGCACACACTCACTTCAACCTGCACCCCCCTGCACCCCTCCCCCCTGCCCCCCTCTTTTCTGCAGGTCTTCCAAACCACGCGCGGCACCCTGGCCGGCCTGCGGTCCGCCGTCCGCCGTGGCCGCCACTTGGCCTGCGCCGTCTGCGGCGGGCGCGGCGCCACCGTCGGCTGCCGCGTCGACGAGTGCGCCCGCTCCTTCCACCTGCCCTGCGCGGCCGGCCCGGGCGGCGGGTGCGCGTTCTTCCCGTCCGCCTACGCCCTGGCGTGCGCGGAGCACGCGCCCTGGTTTGCGGCGGAGCTGGCGGCTGAGCGGCGCCGGGCGGCGGGGGGTGAATCCGAGGAAGAAGGCGACGGCGGCGGCGGCCAGGAAGGCGCCGCCCCGCCCGCCGCGCACACCACCAAACACCCGGTGCCGGCGGCCGAGGTGGCGGCCGCGGAGCGGGCGGCGGCGAGGGCGGCGGCGGCGCGTGCCCGGTCCGCCGCACGTGCTGCCGCCGAAGACGCGGCCGAGGGCGGTGGAGTGCTGCCGTTTGCGTTTGGCGGGCCGCTGAGCGCCGCGGCGGCGGACGCGGCGGCGGCCACTGCCGCGCCAGGCGGCGGCGGGGGCGACGCCGCCGCCCTGGCCGAGGACGAAGCCCGCTTCCGCGCGCGGGAGGCGCGGCGCGACGCGCGCACGGTGGCGTCCCTGGCGCCCGTGTTTCTGGGCGGCGGCGACGTGCCACCCACGCCTGAAGAAGACGGTGGACCGGGCTTCTCCGAGCTGGCGGGCGCGGATGCGGCCGCGGCCGCGCTGCGCGAGGCCGTGCTGCTCCCCCTGCTCTACCCGGCCGCCTTTGCGTCCCTGGGCGTCGACCCGCCGCGGGGCGTCCTGCTCCACGGCGCGCCCGGCACAGGCAAGACGCTCGCCGTGCGCGCCCTGGCCCGTGCCGTCGGCCGGGCCCTGGCGCGCGAGCGGGGCGGGGCCGCGCGCGTCGCGGTCTACGCCCGGCGCGGCGCCGACTGCCTCGGCAAGTTCGCGGGGGACGCGGAGCGGACGCTGCGCCTGCTGTTTGCGGACGCGGCTTCGCACGCGCCGTCCATCATCTTCATCGATGAGATCGATGGGCTGGCGCCCGCTCGCCCGCCCGGCGGCGGCGGGGACGGACCGCCCGCGGGGTCGGCCACCCACGCGTCGGTCGTCGCGACGCTGCTGTCTCTCATGGATGGCCTGGCGCCCCGGGGCCGGGTGGCCGTCCTGGCCGCCACCAACCGGGCGGACGCGCTGGACCCCGCCCTGCGCCGGCCGGGCCGGTTCGACCGCGAAGTGCGCTTCGGCCTGCCCGGGCTGGAGGGGCGGGCCGCCATCCTGCGCGTCCACACGCGCGCCTGGGGCCGTGCCTCGTGTCCGTCGCCGTCCCTGCTGGCCCGCTTGGCGGCCGCCACGCCCGGCTTTGCGGGCGCGGACCTGGCCGCCCTGGCGGGCGGGGCCGCCCTGGCCGCGGCCCGGCGGACGGCGCCCGGGCTGTTCGCGTCGGCCGCGGCGGCGGGCGAGGGCGGCGGCGCGGCGCTGCCGTCCGCCTCCTCCCTGCCCTTTCCCCTCCCGCCGCCGCCGGGCGCGGCCGCCCCGCTGACGACGGCGGCTGTGAGACGGTTGGTGTCTACTGTAACCGTCAGGCCCCGGGACTGGGAGGCGGCGCTGGCGTCCGCGCCCCCACCGTGCGCGGCCCGCGGCAGTGGCGGCGGCGCGGACGCAGTCGGCGCGCCGCCCCCGCCGCACCTGGCCCCGCTGCTCGCACCCGCCCTGGCCCGGGCATTGGCGGCGCTGGGGCCGGTGGGCGGGGCGGCCTTACCGGCTGGTGTTGCGGCTGCTGCGTCCCGGGCGGCCAAGGATTTGGCGGCCGGCGGGCGGGTGAGTGCGGGCGCCGTGGCCGCCGCGGCCGACGCGCTCAGTGGTCGCTGCGACAGCGCGACGCCCACCGCTCCTCCCGCCTGGGCGGCCGACGACGACGACGACGACGACGACGACGGCGCCGACCCCTTCTCCCCGCTCACACCCGCCGCCGCGGCCGCCACCGCGGCCGCGCTGGCCCCTGCCGCCCCGCCCCGCCCGCCCGTCCGCGTTTTATTCACGGGAGACGGAAGCAGCGGCACGCTTGCCTCGGCCGCTGCCGCCGCGCTTCTGTCCGCTCTGGCCGCGGGCGGCGGGTCGCCCGACCGGGCTGGTTTGGGCGACATGCTGGCGGCTGGCAGCGGTGACGCGGCAGCGGGCGCGTGCTCCCTAGCCCGCGACGCGGGCCGGCGGGCGGGCGCCGCCGTCCCCGCCGTCCTCCACCTGCCGCGCCTGGAGGCGTGGGCGGTCGTGGGCGGACGCGCGGACGGGGAGGACGCAGAAGGCGAGAACGGGTGCGGGAGCGAGAGCGAAGCCGACGAGTCGTCCGACCCGTCCTTACTCTCCCCACCCCTCGCCCGGGCCGCGCCGCTTGCCGGCCTGGCCGCGGCCGGGCGGCTGGGCGAGCTCGCGGGCGGTGGCGTGGGCGCGCCCCTCCCGCCCACCCCCACCGCCGCCCCCGCCCCCTCCGCCCTGTGGCGGGTGATGGCATCCGCCCTGGCGGAGGAGGAAGGGGGAGGCGGCCGCCGCATCGTCGTCGTCGCGGACACTGCCCTCGCCCCGGACTCCCTGCCTGCCGAAGTGGCGGCGTTTTTCGGGGGGGGGCGTGTGCCGGCCGCGTGCGCCCCTCCCCTTGCGCCAAGCCTCGCCCTGCCCGCCCTCCAAGACAGCCCCCCGCCCCCTGCCGCCTGGGCGGCCGCTCTAGACGCGGGCGCGGACGAGGTCGCGGCGGCTGTCACGGCGGGCACAGCGGCTGCCGTGCGGGCGGCGGCGGCGCGCGCGCGCGCCCACTCGCGCACAGGAGAGGAGGCGGCGGCTGGGGAGCCTCCACCGCCGCCGCCGCCCTCCTCCCCGCCCACCGCCATCCCGCTCTTGGGCCGGGCCGACTACGTCAACGCCGATGACCTGGACCGCGGGCGGGCCTTGACCGCCTCCCTGGCGTCGGCGATCGCGGAGGTCGGGCGGCGGCTGGGCCGCGACGCGCGCGCTGTGCGCACCGCGCTCGAGTGCCTCGGCGGCGGCGCACCTGCGAGGACGCTGCGTTCCGGCGCCGTCCTGCCGGCCGTCCGGGCTCGCACGGCCGCGCCGTTTGCCGAGCTGGGCGCCGCCGCGGCGGGCGGCGCATACCGCGCGGACGCGGCCCGGCTGGCGGACGACGTGCGCGCGGCGGCCGCGCGAGTGCGGGCGACGGCGGCCCTCCCCTCCCCGCCGCCCTGGGCGGGTCCGGCCGCCGCCGCGGCGGCCGCTTTGGAAGACGACGTGTGTGCGGCCCTGGACGAAGCCCTGCTGAGTTTGGGGCTGTCCTACAGCGCCGCGCCGGGCGAGGCGGCGTCCGTAAGCGCGGCAGGGGTCGCGGCCGCGCGCGCCCGGGCGTGCCTTGTCGCAGCCGCGGCGGCGGCGGACGGGCCGGCCGGCGCCCTCCCTCCCTCCACGTCCGCACCAACGCCCGGCACGGCTGCCCGGCCCCTTGCCGGGCCTGGAGGTGGCTGGGGCGCTGACTCCGACGACGACAGCGACGCGGACGGAGGCTGGGCAGGGGAGGCGCGCCCGCCGGGTGCGACCACACTGCGCCGTGGGGCCAGCGGCCGGGTCGGCAGCCTGTCGCTGCCCCTGCCACCACAACCACCGCCGCGCCAGCCGTCGTTCGAGGTGGCGACGGCGGCCGTGGCTACAGGAGGAGGGCGGCGTGAGGTCGGTGCGGAGGTGGAACCGGCGGCGGAGGTCGAAGAAGACGAGGCTGCCGCCGCGGCCGGCGCGGCGTCCGCCGCCCGCCAGGCCCGGCCGGCCCGCCCGCTGGGCCTGAGAGCGGTGGGTGCAGCCCTGGCGGCGCACGCCGTGGACGCGGGTCCCCTGAGGGCGGCACTGGAACGGGCGGCGGGCGGCAGTCCCCTCTCCCTGCACGCGGCCGTCCGCGCGGCATGCGGCGCGGCGGCCGCCGCCGCCGCGTGTTGGTCGGCGCCCGCCGGTCCTCAGGCTGGGGAGGAGAGGGGCTGGATCGAGGCCTGTGTGGCGGGCGTGGCGGGCGCGGCCGGCGCCGCGGCGGTGGGCGCGCTGGCCGAGTGATGAAAACACCCCGGTGGGGTGGGGGGGGGGGGGACTCTTTTTAGGGTGCCAAAAAACTAGAATGCTGCCTCACACACACTTCTTTCCCCTAATCGTCGAGCACAATGATGGGCCCCTCACCCGGCTCGTCCCCGTCGTCGTCGCTGCTGTCCAAGACGAGGACGGGTGAGGGCGAGCGGGACCGTTTGGGCGGCTGGGCGGGCGGCGGCGCCGCCGACCCACTCTCTCCACCACCGGCGCCCGCGCGCACGAAAAATGCGTCCAGGCTGCCCTGACCCGGCCCCGTGCCCGCGACGGCGGCGCCCTTGCGCCGGACGCCACTGCTCGCATCCGCTCCTCCGCCATCCGCCTTCTTCCTCCCACGGCCCTTGGGCGGCGGGCCCGCCACTTTCACCCACCCGCCCCCGCACGCGGCCGCGTGGCCGTGCCACCAGCACCCGCGCCCGTCACACGGCCGCGGCCCGCCGCCGCCGCCCGCCCGCCGCCCAGCCCGCACGCAGTCCGCGGGTTGAGGCGCTCGGTTGGATGCCCGCTTGACCAGGGTCCCGCACGGGCCCGTGCACGCCCAGTGGTGCACCCGCAGCGACTCGACCTCGGCGTGGAAGGAGTGATACACCTCGATCCTGTACCCGGCCCGCGGCCGCAGCGGGTCGGGCACGACGCCGGCCGGCCCGGCGCCGCGCAGGCCGCCGTACCCGCCTCCGTTGCGGGACAGGCCCCGGCCCGCGTTGATGCGGGCCGCGTGCGCCATGAAGCGCGGGCCGTGGCCGCCCGGGTCCCTTTCCCCCGACAGGAAGACGGCCGCGTGCACCATTTCGTGGAGCAGCGTGTTTTTCAGGTCCGAGGGAGGGCGCAAGGACAGCAGGGGCGCGGACAGGCGGATGCGCGGCGCGTCGCCGCGACTGTTGGAGAAGGTGCACGTCCCCGCGCACAGCGTCATGCGCGGCGCCCACTCCACCGACACGGCGGCCAGCGCGGAATTGAAGTAGAGGGCGTTGTAGTGGGCGAACAGGCCGTGGACGTCGGGCGTGGGGTCGTACAGGTCGAAGAGGGCGGACGGGTCGGAGGCGGCGTCGGCGGCGTCGGAGGTGGACGGAGCGTCGGGGGTCGAGACCGCGGCGTCGGCCGCGGCGAGCGCGCGGGCGAGGGCTTCGTCGTCCGCTGTGGACGGGCCGGCGCCGTTTCCCCTGCCGCCCGCCGCCTCATCCAGGGTTGCCACGTCCGCAGCCAGCACAGCGACAATCGCTTCGGCGGACGCCCGGTCCAGGGACGGCGGTGGCGGCCGGTTTTGTGCGGGCATTGGCGCGGGCTCGGCACGCAGGAAAACCACGTCCGGCTGGGAGGAGGGAGGACTGCCGCACCCGGTGCCGCCGTCGCACTGGGTGCGCGGAACAGCGCTGTCCATGGTGGAGGGTGTGGGTGCGTCAGCCCACCCGCCTGGGAGGGCCCGCACGCACGCGAGATTTGCGCGCCTCACGCTGTGAACGCTGTGTGCGCGAGGCAGACCCGCTGAAAAAAAAAAACAGACCCTCCACAGCAGCAACCACAACAGTGCGCCCGCTCCCTCCCCCTCCCAACCTCTCTCACGGCTGCTCCCCCACGACCGCGCTCGCCGCCGCGGGCACAGGCACCGCCCGCATCGCCGCCACCGCCGCATACGTCGCTCCACCGGGCGGGGCCAGCAGCCGCGGCAGGGCCGGCGGCGCTTTGCGCGGCGGCGCGCCGACCCCCACCCACGCGCCCACGGGCGTCGACGCCGCCGCCAGGATGTCGTCGACGAGGTCGCCCGGCAGGGACCAGGGTCCGCACCCTGCCGGACGGCGGGCTGCGGGCAGCGACGCAATGCAAAGGAACGCCGCCGCCGCCGCTCTCCAGGCGGGCGGGCGCGCGCGCCCGTCCCCACACCCGCGGTGCCGCTCGGCCGCCGGGTCCCAGGCCGGCGCCAGGACGGCCCACTCCGCCAGGCCGGCGCGTGTGGCGGCCAGGAGGCGCCCGCCCGGCGTGGCGGCCAGCCCGGCCACGCGCGGCAGGGGGATGAGGCCGTCCGGGCCGTCGCCGCCCCGCCGCACGGGCGGGAGCTTGGTCAGCCCGCCCGGCACGTGCCGCAGGTCCGCGGCGTACGCCCGCCTCGCGGCCTCCGCAAAGACGAGCGTGGCCGGGGCGCCGGGCAGGAACGTCGCGGCGAGGACGGGCCGCCCCGCCGCCTCGATGCGGAGCAGGGGCTGCCCCCGGGGCACGTGCCACACAAACGCGGCGCGCAGCGCGTCGGACGTCGCCGCCAGCAGGGACGAGTCGGGCGACCAGGCGGCGTACTGGGCGCCCACGTCCAGCGTGACGGCGGGGTGGGCGGCGACGGCGTGCGCGCCGCCGCCCGCCCCGCCCGCCCCGACGCGGGAGCGCAGGCGGGGCGGGGCGTCGACGCCAAAGGCGAGGCGGAGCGCGCCCGACCCGGGCGGGGCGAGGCGCGGGTTGGCGGCCGGCGGCGCCACCGCCCGCCCACTCCCGCCGCCCTGCGCGGCCGCCGCGGCCGCCGGCCCGCACGCGGCTTCTTTCGCTGTGTACGGCGCAGGTCCCCCACCCCTCAGCACGTACGCGGCGGGGAAGTCGCCGACGACGGCGATGGAGCGCCCGTCGGGCGAGGGCAGCGCCAGGTTGACGGGGCGGGGGAACGGGCCGGAGACGGCGGTGCGCGTCCCGCCCGCGGGCGTGATGCCGCCGCCGTCCGGTGTCGCAGCGTACGCGTCCAGCGCACGGGTGCGGTGCGCCGGGCCCGCGGCGAGCGTGTTGGGCGGCGGCGGCGGCGGCGGAGCGCCTCCACCACCACCGCCGTCGTCGTCGTCGTCCGCACGCAGGGATGTGACGGCCAGGGCGTCCGGATTGCCCGGCACGCCGCCATTGGCGCCCAAAACTCCGGGCACAGCACCGCACGGATCCAGAAAGTAGACGTACCGGTCCTGGACGGCCGCCACCAGCATTAAACGACCCGCCACGTGGCCGAATCTCAGGCCGTTGACCATGTTGTTGTTGGCGACGGCGGCTAAAGCACCGCCCAAGGCACAGACGGCGGTCGGGCGCAGGTGGGCGGGCGTCGGGGTGATGGCGGCGGCGTCGCTCTCGGCGGGCGGAGGAGGAGGAGGAGGAGGCGCGGCGGCGGCGGCGCCTGCTGCTGGTGGCCCCGCCCTCGCGGCCGGTGCCGCCGCCGCGGCGGCGCGTGCCGCCGCCGCCGCGGCGCGGCCGCACAGCCCGCACCCGGGCAGCCCCGGGCACCGCTCCAGCCGCAGCATGGCCACCACGCCCAGGTCCCCGCCCAGGGCCAGGTACCGGCCGTCGGGCGACCGGGCGACCGTGTAGGGCTCGACCTGGGTGTACAGGGCGCGGGCCAGGAGGCGCGGCGGCGGTGGGGGTGGTCGCGGCGCGGCGGTGGTGGTGGGCGTCGCCCCGCCCGGGCCCGGCTTGGGCGGGGGCGGCGTCGACCGCGGCAGACGCCACACGGAAACGGTGAAGCGGTCGACCAGGACGACGTCTTCCTCGCCCGGCGACGGCTTCAGGCAGCCGCCCAGGTCCGCGGCGGGCCCGGCCGCGAGCGCGTCGGCGGCCTGGAAGTGGGACGAGGCGGCTGCGAGCGACGGGTGGAGGGTCGCGGGCCCGGCCACGTACGCGCCGCGCCCGCCCTCGCCCGCGCCGTCGCCCGGCGCGGTGCGGCCTGAGAGAGGGTCTGGACCGGGGGCGGGGCGGAGCGGGGCGGGGCGGCGGCCGGCACCGATGGCGGCCGCCTCGTCGCCTGAGTCGTCCGTGACGGCACCGGGCGCCATCTCGTCTTGGCCGCCGTCCAGCAGCAGCCCGTCGCCGAGCTCGCCGTCGCCGGGCGCTGCGGCGGCGGCAGCTGCTGCCGCGACCAGCATGGCGGCGGCGAGGTCTGCCGCCCGGGCCCGGCCGTCGCCGCCGCCCATCTCCGCAGCTTCGGCCGCGGCCTGCGCAGCCGCCGCGGCCTCGTCCTCGCTCATGAACGAGTCGCCGTCCGTTTCGTCGTCATCCGATTCGCCGTCGTCGCCCTCGTAGTCGTCGTCATCGGAAGACGTGGCCATGGCGGAGTCGGACGCGCCGGTCGTGTCGGACGTGCCCAGGGATTCCGAGACGGCCGGCGGGTGGATGAAGGGGGGAGGCGGCGCGGGTTGGGCGCCGTCGAATTCGGCCGGTGGGCGGTTGTCTCCCGGCTCGCCGCCCGGTCCGCCCGGCGCCTGTGGGGTGTGAAGAGTACGTGGCTTGCGCGTGAGCGTGTCGTGTGGGCCGGGAGACGGGCGCGGGCTTTCTTCTTCAGGCGCGGGGAGAGACACACAAGCGCGCTCGCTTGTCTTTTCGTCTGCCCAGGTCAATTCTCACCTCGCCGCCGCCGTCCATGTCCATCGTGTCCTCTCGCTGACACGCGCGTGCGTGTCGTGCACGCGCGTGTGGGGGGAGAGGGTGGGTGCGGATTGGGCGCGCGCTGAGCGTGCGCGCTGGGTTTAACGAGGCATTCGGGCGCGTCGTCCGAACGAGCGGGCGGATGGATAGAGAATGGAGACACACCCTCCTAAAACCTTCGTCCTCAGTCCCCCTCTTTTCTACAAAAAGCAAACGCGGGGAGGGAGAGACCAGCGCGCAATCTCGGGCCCTGGTCTCCCCCTCACTCATCCCAAACTCTAACAAAAGGCACTTCACTGGAGCGCGCACCCGCAGCACGGGCCGCCCCCACCACTCCCACCCCCACCGCCAGCGCCGGGCTTCTTCCCACTCCTGTCCTCGGGCCGGCGAACCACGACGTGCACGCTCACGACTTCCGGTTGGGGGGCCAGGCGCGGCACAGCCGCGTCAATGAAGCGTTCGTCAGGGGTCAGGCGGCGCCCGGCCGCGATGAGGAGGAGGGCGGCCGGCGTGGTGGGCGCACAGCCGGCCAGGCCGGGCGGCCACGCCTCGAACAACCGGTCGCGCAGGGCGGCGACGGTCTCGTCGGGGGAAACGGTCGAGGAGATGTCGCCAGCCTGACAGATGGCGCGCACGCGGACGGGGCGGGCGCCCTTGGTCGGGGTGGCCGCCGCGTCGTCGGCGGCAGGAGGGGGCGGGGTGGTCGGCCGGGGCGCAGCAGCAGCAGCGGGCGCGCGCGCCTCCCCCGCGCGCCCGTCGCCGGCATCGGCCGTCATGGGAAGAGCTTCTCGCAGAGCACTCAGTGAGTTGGTCCTGCCTCACTGGGACCGGGGCGAGGCCGGGTGCAGCGTGCACCGGGGCGCGCCGGCACGCGTCGGAAAAATGCGCTCGCACGCAAGAGTTCTGTGTGTCGTCGGGGCGACAGGGCCCCCGCACTCGCGGAAACGCGCGGAGTGCGGGCGTGTGAGCCTTGGCCCCCTCCTTTCGCGCGCAGGCGGGCGTGGGTTCTCACTCCATCCATACGCCTGAACGCGCTGCGATCGAGCACACATGTCTGCGCCCCTCCCTGCGCCGGGCGGCGCCCTGATCCGCGCGTCCAAGGCAGCGGTGCGGCCGCCGGCGCCGGCGCCGAGACGCATCGGCGCCCCCCATCCCACGCCTCGCCTCCTCCTGGTCTGCGCCCGCCCCGATGCCGAGGACGGCTGGGAGGGCTGGCAGGACTGGGCGGGTCCCCCGCCCGCCGAGGGGGGTGGAAGAGGCGCCGAAGGCCGCGAACCGTCGACGGGCGGTGCTTCGTCCGGTGCGCCGCCGCCCGCGCCCCCGCCGCCATCCCCGCCCGACCCCAACGCCGGCTGGGACGCGCCCATCTACCGGCGACCCTCCTCGTCCTCCCCCTCCACCTCCTCACCCGACGCCTGGGGCACCTGGCTGTGGGGTGGGGCCGGCTCCCGGTCGCGGACGACGCCCGAGGGCCGGCCGGGGCCGGCGCGGCCGCCCCGGCGTGCACAGACCGCGCGCGGCCCGCGCGACGAGTTCATGCGGCCCATCGCCGACGCGGTCGGCGTCCGCCTGCGCCTGGGCCCGGACCCGGGCGCCGCAGAAGATGAGTACGGCGAGGAAGCGCTGGCCAACGCGGCGGAGTCGGCGGCGGGCGCGGGCTTTGCGGGCGCGCTGCTCGCCATCCCGCTGGCCGCGGGCTTTGCCGCGGGCCACGTGATCGGCCTGCCCGCCCTGGAAGTCGCCCGGGCCAAGGACCCGCGCGTGCTGGCGCCCACGCCACGCCAGCGTGGGGAGGGTGGGCGGGCGTTGAGGGAGCACGAGGTCAAGCTGCGCATGGAAGCGGCGATCGGGTGCGTTGTGTCGGATAATGGAGGGGATGGGAGAGAGGGGGAGGGTGGGGGTGGTTGGGATGGAGGAGAGAGCGGGGCCAAAAAAAAAGAAAAACTCTCACGCCCTTGCCCTTCACCCCACCACCACACAGCCGGTCCCCGCCCTTGACCGACGCCCAGACCGTCGCCGCCCTGAGATCCGAGGCCGCCCACCTGGACGCGGCCTTCCGCGCCCGCAACGAGGCGAGCCTTGTGCGCCTCATCTCCGACACAGTGGGCGGGGCCACGCTGGGCGTGATGCTGGTCGCGCCCTCCCCCGGGCGCACGGCCTTCTTCGGTGCCATCGGCCGGGTGTTCTCCGGCTTGTCCGACATGGCCAAGGCGTTTCTCATCATTGCCTGTGCGTGTGTCGTGTTTTTTTGGACGGGGGGGAGGGGTTGCGTTCATTTCCATCCATCCCTCCATCCAACCCATGCACTCCCCTGCCATGTTTTCCTCACCTGCCCCTCCCCTGTCTCACTCGACAAAAAAACAGCCACGGACATTTTCCTCGGCTACCACTCCGAGGAGGGCTGGAAGGCCTTGGCGCACGTCGTCACGTCTTATTACGGTTTAGAAGTCGGGGAGGGGTCGATCTACGCTTTTGTCGCGGTCGTCCCCGTCGTCGCCGACGCTTTCTTCAAGCTGTGGATTTTCAAGGGGCTGAACCGGGCCAACCCGGGCGCGGCTGTCACCCTCAAACAGATGGACAGGCATTGATTGAGAGTTGGGGGCGGTGGAGGGCGTGTGATGAGAAAAAGGGAGGCTGGAGGCCGAGGTTTTTTTTTTGCTCGCCCGTTTCACTCCTCCCAAAGCACAGAGGAGGAGCGTTGCGCGCTCGCCTGCCTCTCTCCTTTCTCTTTCCCCAATGTCGGACGGCGGAACGCACGGCCACGCCGCCGTCCTGGACGAGGTATGACAAGCGTGAGCGTCTGATTCCGGAGCTCACGCCCGCCGCCGGATTCGGTCCAAACGGTCGCGACAGCTCGGCACCCGTCCCCCGTCTCTTCCTCACACACGCACACACACACACACCATTCCCACAGCTCGAGGCCGACGCAGATAGGTTTGCGGCGCTGCTGACGACGGCGTCCGCTGGCAAAGGTACGTGGCGTCGTTTGCGGAGGGGCGTCCGGGACGAAATTCGATGCGACGCGCGCATTTTTCTCTCTCACACTCGCACGCACGCCTCCAGCAGCCCCACCACCTTCCTCGGTCATCGAACTGGACGCGCACGCCGTCGCCCGCAGCCTGGTTGCTGAACACCGGCGGGCCAGCGGCGCTGGTGGCGGCGAATGGCAGGTCGACGACAGGGCACTCGCGCCTCGCCGCCCGTCCTCCCTGGGCGGCGAGCGCACGGCCGGCGACGTCCCGCGCGTCGACCCGGGCCTGCGAGCCCGGGTGGCGGTCATGCTGGCGGAGCGGGCGGCTGGGAGCGGTGGCAGTTCGACTGCACCGCCACCACCGACGACGACAGCTGCGGCCGTCGCAGCAGTGCGCTTAGCCTCCGGGACGGGTAGCGACGCCGGCGACGCCGACGAACCGTTTGGCCGGGCGGGCAGCCGGGAGCCGTGGGATGACGGCAGCCGTGCTGGCCCGCGCCGGGTGGCTGCGCCCGCCCACCACCCCCACCGCCGCCGCCCGTCGGCCGCGCCTGGAAGACAGCCGCCACCGCGCCCACCCCAACTCTCCGCCCGCCTGGCCGCCCTGGCCGACCCGGCCGCCCCGGGTGGCCCCGCCTGGCGGGCAGCCCGGGCAGCCGAAGCATCGGCCGCCCGCGCCGCCGCAGAGGAGGCGGCGACGACCGCGGCCCTGGCAAGGCGTGTGTCCACCACCACCACCACCACCACCGCCACCGACCCAGCCGCCCTGGCCGACCGCCTGGCGGCCCGGGCCGCCCGCCGGGACGCGGCCGTGGAAGCCGCGCGCGCGGCTGCGGTCGCTGCCGTGGACGATGCGTGCACCTTCTGGCCCGACACGCGGGCCACCGCCTCCCGCCGCCGCCCTCCCCAACCCTCCCTGCCTCCGCTGGCCGTGCGCGCGGCGGGCGCGGCCGCGACCGCCGCCGCGAAAGCCGCAGCCGCCCGGGCCGCCGCCGACGCGGACGAAGCGGCCGAAGCCGCGGCCGCGACGGCGCTATCCGCCGCGTCGGCGGCGGCGGCGGCGGCGCGCCGGGCGGCTGGGAGTGGGGCGAGGCGCGTCCGCCCCCCGCTGCACGACCCGCCGCCGCCCTTCGCCCCGTCCATCAACCCTGCCTCCGCGTCCCTCGTCGAAGCCGGCCCGCTCGCGGGCGTGGACTTCACCACGCGCCAGGCCGTCGCAGAAGCGGGGCGGCGGCAGCGCGCTGCCGCGGCGGCGGCGGCGGCAGCGGCCGAGTGCACCTTCCGTCCCTCGACCAGCGGCGGGGGAGGCGGGGCGCCATCCACCACCCGCCCGCCCGGTCCGCCCACCGCGCCCATCGCCTGCCAGGACCCCGTGGCCCTGGCCAAGGCGGCAGCCGCGGCCGAGCCGTCTTTCCACCCAACCCTCTGCCCGGCGTCCGTGGCCCTGGCCGCGGGCCGCGGAGGCGCCGTGGCCACGGCCGTCCCGCGCGGCGCGCCGCCTGCGTCCGCGCTGGCCGCCGCGGAAGCCGCGACAGCCGCCGCCCTGACGCCGCACGCCACGGTCTCGCCAGCTCGTCTGCCTCGCCCAGGCGTGGCCGACGCCATCGCCCATCGCCGGGCCCGGCGGGCCGCAGCGGCGGCGGCGGAAGCGGCCGCGCGCGCGGCGGCGGAGAGATCCGAGTGCACGTTCGCGCCCCGGCTCTGCCCGCCGCCGCCGCGCGTGCGGCCACTCAGTCCCGCGCCCATCAAGGGCCTGGACGCGTACATGAGCCGGGTGGCTGCCGCGGCGGAAGCCAGGGCGGAAGCGCGCGCCCGAGCGGACGCTGTCTTTCACGCGGCGCCGCGGGCGCGGTGGGGGCAGACCGCGCCGGAGCCCTTCGCCCTCGCCACGGCGGCCCGGGCGGTTGAAAGAGGCTGTCGCCAGAAGTATGGGCCGCCGCCGTGCAGCTTCCGCCCCGACACGCGGGCGGCCCGGACTGCGGAGGTGGTGCGGCGGTTGCTGGACGAGTGAGGGGAGTGGTCGCGTCGGCGGCGGCGGCGACGGCGCGTCCGGGCGGCTGGGAGTGGGGTGGGGCGCGTCCGCCCCTCGCTGCCGGACCCCGCGGTGTGTGTTGCCAAACGAGCGCGCCCCTCTGCTGTCTCCACTCGTGCATTGTCTCCGTGCGCGGTCTCTCGCTCAGAGTGCCGCACGTCCACACACCCATCCCCATGACGACGACCGCCTACTCGCTGGCGACACCGTCAGCGGCCGCGAACGCGCCCCGGGCGCACGCGTCGTGGAGCCCGTGCGTTTGGTTGCGAGCGCTCGCTGGTCAGACCAGCGCCGCGTTTTTTGCGCTTTTCTCTCTCTCATCCTGCTCTCACGCTCCTTCCCTCCACCTCCCGCCGCCGCCCTGCCCATGCACGCAAAACACAGATACGACAACAACGGAGGGTGAGGGTGGTGGAGTGATTTTGTGCAGGGCGCGCCTTGCTTTTTTTTCTTGTGCCCGACTGCTCGAATCAATGCCATCGACCTCACGTCCGCCCCTCCACCCGCCCCTCCACACACCTTCTCACAGCACCGTCGTCGCCGTCGCCGGCCACGACTACTGCGTCGTCGCCGCGTCCACCCGGCTGTCGACGGGCTACTCCATCCTGACGCGGGAGGAGACCAAGCTGTGCCGACTGTGCGTTTTTTGCTTGGTGTTTCTTTTCGCGGCGTGGGGGGCTTTGTCCTTTCTCGTTTCGATGTCAGACAGAAGGGAGGGGCTGCTGGGCTTGCGCGTGCAGGCGTGGGGAGGGAGGGACAAGGAGCGGGAAGCGAGGAAAAAACGGGAGGCATTCATGCTCGCGCGCGCGCACTCACGACCCGCTCCCCCCCCCCCCTCCCCCCCGTCCGCCTCTCCCCCGCCCCGCTTAAAAAACAGGTCCGACCGCGTCGTCATCGCGTCCGCGGGTTTCCAAGCCGACGGCAAAACCCTGCACAAAGTCCTGACCTCCCGCCACGTCACGTACGTCCACGACCACCGCCGCCCCATGCCCGTGGCGGCGGCGGCCCAGCTGCTGGGCAACACGCTCTACTACAAGCGCTTCTTCCCGTACTACGCCTTCACCCTGTGCGCGGGGCTGGACGCCCAGGGCCGGGGCGCCGTCTACGCGTACGACGCCGTCGGCTCGCACGAGCGCGTCCCCTACGGCTGCCAGGGGAGCGGCAAGGACCTGGTGCAGCCCGTCCTGGACAACCAGCTGGCGGCGCCGTCCCCACTCGCCCTCCCCGCCCAGGACTGGGAGGCGACGCGCATGCCGGTCGACCAGTGCGTGGACCTGGTGAAGTCCGCGTTTGTGGCGGCGGGCGAGCGGGACATCTTCACGGGCGACGCGGTGGAAATCTTGGTCATCACCAAGGACGGGGTGAGGGGCGAGGTCATGCCTCTCAAGAAAGACTAGGAGGGAGAGACAGGGATGGATGGTTTGGGGGAGGCAGTGTGCAAGACGGCGCTCCTTCGTTCACACGCGCGTTTTTTTTGGAAGCACCTCCGTCTCCCGCAACACGCGCACACACAATGAGGCTGGGCGCGCTTCTGGCTGTTCTGGCAGCCTGTCCGGCCGCGCTGGCGGCAGGCGGCGCCACGCCCGAGGAGGCGGTACGTTTTTCTTTTTTCGGTGCGCATGCAAGAGGCAGCTTGGCGGCCAAGCCGCCGGGCCCGGCAGCGGGCAACGTCCCACATTCCTTGGTACTAGTAGACTTATGGACGTCGTAGACACCAGGCATGAGCATACCGGCACCAGCAACTGACGGCAACCCCGTCGCCAGCGCCTTTCCTTGGACTCCGCCAAAACTGCGCGCCCGCACCAAACTCACCGCATTCCCCGCGCCCGCCCTCCCACAACCAGCCCTCCACCGCCCCACCCCGCCACCGCGTCATGTACGCACACATCGCTCTGCACCCGGCTCGCGGTGACGCGTCCCGGCACGAGGCCATGCGCCTTCACCTGGCCAAGTCGGCCGCGCGCCGCCGCCGCGCCCGCCGCGCCCTGCTTGGCTTGGTCTCCGCCCCACCCGCCGACGCATCCCTGCGCCTGGGCAGCCTGGGCGACCACGTCGGCGTCGACTACGTCGACCTGGACGACGCGGCTGGGGCAGCCTGGGTGCTGCGGGAGTTGGGCGGGCACCCAGGTGAGTTTTTTTTTTTTTCGGTGCTTCGCGCGGGCCCGCGCTCGCGCTCCCTCCCGCGGCTGCCTCCCCCCCAACCTCCCGCCGCCCCCCTCTCACGCCATCCCCTCGCCCCCACACAGCCGTCGCCTGGGCCGAGCTCGACACGCCCGTCACCTCGGCCTCCACCCCCGCCGACGCGGCCCCGCCCGACGACCCGCAAATCCCAGCCCAACCCGCCCTTGCCGACCTGGGCCTCTGGACGGCGTCGCCCCTCCCGCGCGGCGCGCTCGCGGCGCCCGCCTGGGCGCGCACGGCGGGCTCGGCGGCCGTGGTCGTCTGCGTCATGGACTCGGGGCTCGACTACTCCCACCCGGACCTGGCCTCGAATTTGTGGGTGAATGAGGGCGAAGTCCCGGGCAATGGCGTTGACGACGACGGCAACGGCTACGTGGACGACGTGCACGGGACGAACGTGCGCGATTTTTTGGGGTGTCCTTTTTTTTTTGAGGGGGGGCGCTGCCCGTCGCGCCCGTCGCGCCCGTCGCGCCCGCCCTCCCCCCCCCCCCTTCCCCCCTCACCCTTGTGCCCCACCCTCGCCTTCGCCCGCCCAGGTCCTGGAAATCAGCGGCGACGTCATGGACGACTACTTCCACGGCACCCACCTGGCCGGCATCGTGGGCGCGGCCTGCCACAACGGGCTGGGCGGGTGCGGCGTGTCGCCGCTCGTCCGCCTCATGGGCTGCAAATTCTTGGACTCGCGCGGCAACGGGTACGCGTCGGACGCTGTGCGCTGCCTGAATTACGCCATCGCCATGAAAGCCGACATCACACTGAACTCGTACGGCGGGCTGTACGCGGACTCCGACGCCCTGCGCACCGCCATCGCGGCCGCGGAAGCGGCGGGGCAGCTCTTTGTCGCGGCGGCGGGCAATGACCGCGGGCGGGACCTGGACGCGAACCCGACGTACCCGGCGTCGTACGGCAATGGCAACATCCTGACCGTCATTGCCACAGACGTGGATGAAACCGGAGGCGGCGGCGGCGGCGGGGGTGGGAGTGGTGGCGGTGGAGGGAGCGTGACCGCGGCCTCCGCCTCCGCCTCCACCCCTCCCGTCATCCTCCCGTCCGACGCGCCCGACGGCCGGGCCGCGCCCGCGCCCCCGGCACCCCCTCCCCCCGGCGTCGCCAACTTTTCCAACTACGGCGCGCGCACGGCCCACATCGCGGCGCCCGGGATTGCGATTCTGTCCACCGTCCCGGGCGGGGCCTACGCCCGCAAGACCGGCACGTCCCAAGCCGCCGCGTACGTCGCCGGTGGAGCCGCCCTCCTCCTCGCCGCTCTGCGCCAAGTGGGCGACGGCAACCAGACCGCGGTGGAAGTGCGGGACGCGCTGTTGGCGGGCGTGCGCAAGTCTCCAGCGCTGGCGGACAAATGCTCGAGCGGTGGCACGCTCGACGTCGGCGCGGCCATGGCCCTGATCCCGACGTCCGGCCCGCCCAAAAAGGGCGCGTCCGACTGGTTGTTGGGCGTGGCGGCGGCGACGGGCCGGACGGCTGTCGAAAGCGTGGCGGCCGTCGTGCCGGAGGCGCAGCAGCAGCAGCAGCCGGCGGTGCTGGCGGCAGCGGGCGAGAGCGGCAGCATCGCCGACGCTGCTGCCGCGCCGGCCGCGGCTCCACTCACGGCGACCGCATCCTCCTTCCCGTCCGTGGCAGGTGCTGGCAAAGGAGGCGGCATGACGGCCGCGGACGCGGCGGCGGCCCGTGAGGCGGTCAGTGGAGGCGGCGTGTCGGGCTTGGTCGCGGCTGGGCTGTTGCCCCAAGCCGCGGTCGAGTCGACGGCTAAACGGATGGGGCTGCCGGATGGGGCGTTGGGGTAGAGCGTTTGAGAGGGCATTGTTGCTGATGGCGTGTTCCTGCTTTTTGTGCGCAGGCGGGGTGTGTGGAAAACATGGAGTGCGGGGTTTTTTCTTCCATGTTTTCTGCGCCGCCCTCACAGAATGAGAATCATGCCCACGACCTTGGCCGAAGCGCCGGGCCCGGCCGCGGCCCTGGCCGCCATCGCCGCCGTCCCGCCGCCGCTGGGTAACGGCACGGCGACTTCATCGATCCTGCGAGACGATGACTGTCTCCTCCGCTCCACGCGTGCGTTGCATTTTTGTGTTTTCGGGGCCAGGGCGCCCGCATGCGGTTTTAGGTTTGGCGTGCGCGCCGGGCGCTGGCACCCCCACCCAGCCCGTCACCGCTCACTAGGAGAAGCCGAGGCGCCTGGCCATAGGGCGGGTGTGAGAGCGGGCTAGAGGCCAAGCCCGGACCGCACGCCAGGCAGCGCCGAAAGGCGTGCGTGCCTCCGACGAACGGCCTCTCCCTCCGACGGCCAGCCCGCACCCATCCCATCCCCAACCCCGCCCCATCCCCTCCGTCTCTCCAGTCATGGCCGTCCTGGACCACCACCACCCGGGCCTGTCCGACAAGGTCAACTCCTTGTACACGCTGTCCGAAGCCTGGTGCACGAGTGAATCGGACCGGGATTTCGCGGCGCTGGAGCGCGCGGTGTCCGACCTGTCGCCCGAGGACTTCATCCTGTGCGTGCTTGGCTTTTTTGTTTTGGGGGAGATTTGCTTCCATTGCCGGCACAGCGTCCGCGGCTACGTCCGCACAGAGACCTCACCGCCTCACGCGCACCTCCGCCCCGAACCCCCCCCCCCACACACACACACACACACACACACGCACACACACGCACACACACAAAAAAAAAATCCAGCGTGTCCTCCGCCTTTTCCCACCTGCTCAACCTGCACAACCTGAGCGAAGAAATCTCGACGGCCATGCACGAACGCGCCGTCCGCGTGGGTGACGTCGAACCGTCCACCCGGTCGACTAACCGGTCCTTCAAGCGCCTCATCGCGTCGGGCCGGGCGACGGCGTCCCAAATCTATGCCGCCCTGTGCGACCAGGAGGTCTGCCTCGTCTTCACGGCCCACCCGACCCAGGCGCTGCGCCAGTCCCTGCTGAAGAAGTACGGCGCCGTCCGCCGGGCCATGGACCTGCTGCACAACAAGCGGCTGTCGCCGTACGAGCGGCTGGAAACGCTGGAGGACATCAAGGCCCACATCCAGGGCGCGTGGCGCACCGACGAGATCCGCCGCCAAAAGCCGACGCCCCAGGCGGAGATGCGCCAGGGCCTGTCGTACTTCCACGACACCATCTGGCCCGCCCTGCCCGTCTTTTACCGGCGCATCGACACGGCCCTGGCCCAGATCGGCCAGCCGCGCCTGCCCCTGGACCACGCCCTGTTCCGGTTCGGGTCCTGGATGGGCGGCGACCGGGACGGCAACCCGTTCGTGACGCCCGCCACGACGCGCGAGGTCGTCATCACCGCCCGCCTGTCGGCCGTCAACCTCATCTTCTCCGCCGTCGAGGCCCTGATGTTTGAGCTGTCGTCCTGGCGGTGCAACGCGGACGTGGCGGGCCTGGCGGCGGCGGTCCACGCCCGCCAAGCCCCCGACGCCGCGTCCCTGGCCGAGGAACGCAAGAGGAAAAATTATTCCGAGTTCTGGACGTGCGTCCCCCTGTCCGACCCCTTCCGCCTCATCCTGTCGGAGGTGCGGGACCGGCTGTACCACACCCGGGAAGTCCTGCACGCCTGCCTCGTCCACCCGCACATCAACGTCAAGGACGCGCTGGCGTCCGACCCGGGCGCGTACTCGTCCGTCGACCAGGTCCTGGACCCGCTGACGCGCATGTACCAGTCGCTCCTGGACACGCACGACGACGCGGTCGCCAACGGCCGGCTGTTGGACGTCCTGCGCCAGGTGCGCACGTTCGGCCTGCACATGGTGCAACTGGACATCCGCCAGGAGAGCGGCAAGCACACGGACGCGATAGACGCGATCACGGCCCACCTGGGCCTCGGCTCGTACGCGGCCTGGCCCGAGGAGCAGCGCATGGCCTTCTTGGTGCGCGAGCTGGCCGGGCGCCGCCCGCTCCTGCCGCCCGACCTGCCCGCCTCGCCCGAGGTGGCCGACGTGCTGGGCACCTTCCGCGTGCTGGCCACCCTGCCGCGCGACTCCCTGGGCGCGTACGTCATTTCCATGGCCCACACCGCGTCGGACGTGCTGGCCGTCCTCCTGCTGCAGCGGGAGGCGGGCGTCTCCCCCCCGCTCCCCGTCTCCCCGCTGTTCGAGACCCTGGACGACCTGGCCAAGTCCGGCGACGCCATGGAGGCCCTGTTCTCTAACCCCTGGTACAAGGCCCACTGCGACGGGCAGCAGGAGTGCATGATCGGCTACTCCGACAGCGGCAAGGACGCGGGCCGCCTGGCCGCCAACTGGGGGCTGTACGAAGTCCAGGAGCGGCTGACGGCCATTGCGGCCGCGCACGGCATCCGCCTCACCCTGTTCCACGGCCGGGGCGGCACGGTCGGCCGGGGCGGCGCCCCGACCCACCTGGCCATCCTGTCCCAGCCGCCCCGCACGATCAACGGCCGCATCCGGGTCACGGTGCAGGGCGAGGTCGTGGAACAGCATTTCGGCGAGACCGAATCCTGCTTCCGCCACATGGACCTGTTTGTCGGCGCGGTGTTGGAGGCGGTGAGTTGTTGGAGGCGGCGGAGGGGGGGGGGGGGGGGGGCTGCGCCCGCCGCCAAGGGGGGGCCCCCTCCCAAAGCCCAGTCCTATCCCATCCCTCGCCCACCTCCCACACCACACCACACCACACCACACATCACCCCGCACCACATCACCCCGCACCACCCCACCGCCACCGCCAGACGCTGGACCCGGAGCCCCAGCCGCCACAGGAGTTCCGGGACGCCATGGACGCCATGGCCGCCACCTCCTGCGACGCGTACCGGGCCGTCGTGCGCGGCGACCCCCGCTTCTGGGAGTTTTTCCAGGCGGCGACGCCGGTCCAGGAGCTGGGCCGCCTCAACATCGGCTCCCGCCCGGCCAAGCGCGGGGCCGCCTCCTCCATCGACTCGCTCCGCGCCATCCCCTGGATCTTCGCCTGGACGCAGACCCGGTTCCACCTGCCTGTGTGGCTGGGCATTGGCGACGCGTTCGCCCAAATGATCCGGGACGGCAAGCTGCCGCTGCTGCAGCGCATGTACAAGGAGTGGCCGTTTTTCCGGGTGTCGCTCGACATGATGGAAATGGTGTTTGCCAAGGCCGACCCGCGCGTGTCCACGTTTTACGTGACGGGCCTGGTGGACAAGGCCCTCCACCCGCTGTCCGACGAGCTGCTGGCCCGCTTCCTGGACACGCGGGCCGCCCTGCTGCAGGTCATGGGCCACCGCGGCCTCCTGTCGGACGCCGGGTCGCGCGACCTGAGGGAGCGCCTCGCCATGCGGTCGCCGCTGATGTGCCCCCTGAACGTCATCCAGGTCCACTGCCTGCGCATTTTGAGGGGGCTGGCCAAGGGCGACGCGTCCGTCGCGGACCCGGCGGCCCTATCGTACACGCCCACTGACCCGGAGGTCGTGTCGCTGCTGGCCCGGGACAAGGCGGCGCCCAAACAACCTTACGTCGCCGCCATGGAGGACGCGCTCATCATTTCGGTGCAGGGCCTGTCGGCGGGCCTGCAAAACACGGGGTGACCGGAACCTCGTCTGGCCCCCTCGTCTCGTAGGGAGGCGGGGACAGAGGAGGGGAGGGGGAGGGGGAGAGAGACAGAGATGGGTGTGGGCGTGTGGGCGTGTGCGTGTGTGTGTGTGTGTGTGTGTGTGTGTGTGTGTGGTGTGTGCGTGTGCGTGTGTGCGTTCGCGTGTGTTCTTGTGTGTGTGTGTGTGTGTGTGTGTGTGTGTGTGTTCTTGCTGACGGACGGAATGGAATGGACGGGTGTGTTGTGGAAAACAAGAGCATGTGTGTTGCTCCCATCTTGTTTTTTTTTCCCGGCACGCAACACCACACAGCAAAGCGCACTCCTCTCCCCCCCCCCCCCCCAATGAACAGCAGCCCCGCGTGAGCGCACAACCACAGGCCATCGCGTGAAGCAGCACCGTGCGCCGGCGTGGACACGCGTTTTTTCGGGCTGAGTTCTCTTTTTTCCATCCAACACCCACCCTCCCCATGCTCAGACCGCGCGGTTGACGCCCCACACGCGGATGATGCCGTCCGTGTAGCCCGAGTACAGGGTGGAGCCGTCGGCGGACCAGGCGACGGAGACGCAGTACGGCGTCTGCGCCTTCTTGGACGCCGGCGGGAATTCGGGGCGCAGCTCGACCACGGTCGACTTCGACTCCAGGTCCCAGATCTTGATGGCCGCGCTCGTCGCGGCGACCAGCCAGTACCGGTTGGGCGAGAAGACCAGGGCGTTGATGGCTTCGCCCGCGTCCAGGGAGTAGAGGCGCTTGCCCTCCGTCAGGTCCCACAGGCGGGCGACGCCGTCCTTGCCGCCCGACGCGCACAGCGAGCCGTCCGGCGAGACCGTCACGGACGACACGTAGCCGGTGTGTTCGACCAGGTTGAAGCGCAGCTTGCAGTTGGCCAGGTTCCACACCTTGACCAGCTTGTCCCAGCCGGCGGACACGATGATGGGGTTGGCGGGCGCGGGCGAGAAGCGCACGCACGACACCCACTCGGTGTGGCCGTCCGGCTCGCCGATCGTGTACTTGCACTCGCCAATCGTGTTCCACAGCTTGACGGTGCGGTCGCGCGACCCGGACACGATCTGGCGGTTGTCCACGGAGAAGGCGACGGACAGGACGTCCTTGGCGTGGCCCAAGAACCGGCGGGTGGTCGCGCCCGTGTTCAGGTCCCACAAGCGCAGCGTCGAGTCCCAGGAGCCGGACAGGGCGAACTGGGCGTCGGAGGACAGGACGACGTCCTGGACAAAGTGGGAGTGGCCTTTCAGGGCGCGGCGCGGGTGGCCGTACGTGCCTTCTTCACGGGTCAGGGCCCAGATGATGAGGGACTTGTCGCTGCGTGGTCGGAGTGGTGGGCCGTGTGGAGGTGGGGAGTGAGTGGGAGGTGGGCGCGGCAGGGTGAGAGAGGGCGTGGGGCGCCGCCGCCGCTGCCCAGCCAAAAACTGTTCTCTTTCCCTCGCCCGTCCTCTTCTCCCTGGCTGGCTCCATGGCCCATGAGCGGACCAGGTGGGCGTGAGTTGGGCGCGCCCCTGCTGCGCGCGGGACGCGACCCCCTCCGCTCGCGCGCGCGCTCTCTGTGTCAACTCACCGCGACGCCGACACGATCATGTCGGAGTTGGGGTCGATGGGCGTCGCGATCGAGGTAACCCAGCCGGCGTGGCCTTCCAGCGTGCCGCGGAGGGACAGAGTCTCGGACATTTTGGCGGTAGGGGCGCGGAGGCGGACGGAAAAAAATACTGCAATCAAGAAAGAGGCGTGGGTGGGGAGAGAGCGGCGTGAGAGCGATGGGATGCGGACAGGTTTCGTGCGTTCCCACCATGTAGTACGCTCCGCAAGGCATGAGCCCGTGATCCGGCGGGGATCGGGGGAGGAGAAAGCGGGAGTGGGCCGTGGTCGGCGTGCACGGCAGGGCGGCGGCTCGCGCGCGCACGCCCGAGCGGCGGCGTGCGCCGATGCGGTGGCGGCCGAGGTGGGCAGCGGTCACATGCCCAAGACAGGGTCGTGGAGGGTGGTGTACACGCCAGTGGTGCGTATGAACGAGGGAGCGGGCAGTGCGTGGAGGCGGACACGAGCACGAAACTCACCGGTGGAGAAAAGGAAAAAAGGAGCAGTGCAAGCCCGGTGAGCGCGAGCGCCGCACTCACTCCCCACACTCCTTCATCGCCCTGCCACGGGCTCTCTCCCTCTGCTGCTGCTGCGTTGTGCGCCACGGGCCCGCTCCCTTTCGTCGCGCGCCACGCTTCCTCGCCCCGCCTGCGTGACGCACCCCCGTCCACGCCGCTGATGTACGGCGGCGGCCCGCACGGCGGCGAGGTGAGGAGGACATGAGAGGCCGCGAGAACGAAGCGCGCGCCACATGAAGCATTGGACTCACGACCTCTCCCCGCACTTCCACAGACGCCGCCGCCGCCGCCTCCCTCGTTCGGGGTGCCGCCGCCGGTCGACCAGCAGCAGCAAGGATGGTGCGTTTTGTGGGGAGGCCTTGCGAAGGGAGGGGGAGAGTCGGAGGAGGACAGGACTGCCCCGCGCGCACCTTCTCTCTCTCAACGGCCACTCGCTCTTCAACCTGCCCCTCTCCGCTCCGTCCACCCAACACAGGCCGCCGTCCGCGCCACCAGTGCCGCCCGCTGAAGCTTCGGCGGCCGTGGCGCCTCCTCCTCCAGTCGCCGAGGCGCCGCCCGCCTTTGCACCGCAGCCGTGGGGTGCGCCACCACCCCCACCTCCACCTCAACAACCCGTCCCCGCCGCGCCCGCCGCGGCCGAAGAAGCCGACGGGGCCGCGGCCGCCGCCTCGGCCGACTTTGACTCCTGGGGCACGGGCAGTGGCGGAGGTGGAGGAGGAGCGCCCCCGCTCCAACAACCCATCCGCTTTGGCGCGCCGCCGCGCGTGTCTTCAGCGCGCTCGCCCGTCGGCGCGTGGAAAGCCGCGGGCGGTGGTGGCGGCCTGGCCACGCCCGTCCTGGCCGCCGCCGGTGGCCCACTCCCCACGCCGGGGACGCAGCCGCCCCCGCCCAGCGTCCCCCCACCGCCGCTGCCTCCGCCGGACGCGACCCCGGCCCCGGGCTGGGCGCCTGGGCGCCCGCCGACAGAGGGTGAGGGCGGACACACTGCCGCGGAGGACACCTCCCCACCGCACGTCGCCTACCACTGGCGGCCGACGCCCGACCTGCCGGGCTCGCCTGTTGCTGTCTCAACCCCGGGCACGGCCCTGCGTGGCCTGTTGGGCGCGGTCGTTAGCGCGGCCGAGTCGGCCGGCCCCGCGTCCGTGCGCGCGACCGTCCCGCCGCCGGCCTTCCGCCCGGCGTCGCCCACCATGCCGCCTCCCCGGCCCGGGTCGTCCGCCGCGGCTGAAGCGGCGGCGGCGGCCCTGGGCGCTGACCCTCTGGGCGACGGCGCCCCGCCGCCGCCCCGCTCCCCGCGCGCGGCGGTGTCTGCCCAGCGCGGGTCCTCGCCCTGGCTCGACCGCGTCGTCACCTTCATCGCCACGCCGTCGTCGTCCGCGCACACCACGCCGGTGCGGCTGCCTGGTGGTGGGGGTGGGAGTGCGGGCGGCGGTCCGCTGCTGTCCGGCGGCGCGTTTGCGGCCCGGCTCGCGGCCGCGGGCGTCGGGATGGACAGTGGCGGCCCGCCGGCCCCACAGCCGCCGCCGCCCCGCCTGCCGGGCGGGGTCCTGCCCCTCCGCCCGCCGCCGCCGCCGGGCATGCCGCCGCCAGGGCTGCCCCCCGTCCCGCCGCCGGGCGCCCCGCCGCCCGGCCTGCCCCCACCGCCGCCGCCGGCTGAGGCTTCGGTCGCGCCGCCGCCGCCGCCGCCGCCACCACCTCCAGCCACGGACGCGGACGCCGGGTGGGGCGACGCCCCGCCGGCCAGGGAAGGCGGGTGGGGCGAGGCCGACCTCGCGGCGCCCCCACCGCCTGCGCCCGGCGGCTGGGGCGGCGGTGCCGGGTGGGGTGAGGCTGCGGGCGCTGCCCCGACGCCCGCGACTCCCGCGGCGCAGCCGACGCCCGGCCCGCCTCCACCCCAACCCGCGCCCGCCTGGGGTGCGCACGCGCCGACGCCCGCTCCAGGAGCGTACGCCGGCGGACTGGCGGGGTCGGGCGCCTGGGTCCCGCCCACGCCCTTTGGCGAGCCCGGTCGGCCGGGCGGGCAGGGCGCCCCCGGCGGCGCGCGCGTGGGCGAGCCCGTCTCGTCCATGCTGGCCCAGGGCGATGACGACGACGGCGGCGGCGGCGGCGACGCGGAAGGGGCAGGCCTGCCGCCCTCCTCGCCTCGGGGTGGACCTGGTGGCGGCGTGGGCCCACGTGTGCCGTCCGCCGCCCCGGACGCGGGCGCGGCCATGCTGCGGCGGCGGCGGCCGTCCACGGCGGATGGAGTCAACGGCGCGCTGCCCTCGCCGCGCGCGTCGTGGCTCCCGCCCGCGCCCGCGGGCGGGGCCGTGGCCGGCGGCCCCGGTGGCGGCCTGTTCCCGGGCTCTCCTCCGCCCGGGCCGCCGCCTCCGGGCGCGCCGTGGGCGACCCAGCACCGCCTGGCGGGCGAGGGCGGTGGCGGCGGTGGGCAGGTGGCGCCTCCTCAACCCCTGCCGCCGCAGCAGCAGCAGCAGCAGGCGGCGGCCACGCCGGACGGCCCACCCCTCCCACCACCGCCTCCTCCCACCTCCACCCGCCGCCGCAAGAAGACCGCCAGCTTGCCTGCCCGCTTGCTGCGCCTGGCCCTGCTGGCCTCTACGGCAGCCGTCCTGGCGCCCGCGGGCCCTGAAGCCGCCGCACGCGCGGTGGCTGGGAGTGCGGGCGAGAGCGCGCTCGCCGCCCACACGCTCGCCGCGGGCACTGCCCTCTCGTCCGCGGCCTCCAAACTCCAGGCAGCCGTCTTGCCCGCTGCTGGACGCACCTTGGCCTCCATCGTGGACGCTGCCGAAGCCGGGTGGCACGGCGCAGCCGTGCGTTGGCCCGGTGCAGCCGCGGGCGTGGGGACGGTGGTGGACGGTGGGGCGGGCCGGGCCGCGTCCGCCGCCCAGGCCGCCCTACCCGCCTTGACGCGCGTGTCCACGCTCGGCAGCGGTGTCGCTTCTACCGCTGCGGCCAAAGCCTGCGCCCTGACACGCGACGAAGCGGCGTGCGCGGCCAGGGCGAGTGGTGCAGCGGGCGCTGGTCGCGCGCTCGCTGGCTGGGCGGCCGACCAAGCCACGGCGTCGTACCGCCTGTTCTGGTCGTCTTACCGGGCCGCCCGGCCCGCCGGAGGACGGGGCCCGCCCGCCTACGCCCGTCCCCCCGTGGACGACGCCCTGCCCCCGCCGCCGCCGGCCCCCGCGACGCCGTGGACGCGGCTGGCGGCCACGTGGCGCCGCGCGATGAGCGGCGGCAGCGGCGGCGGGCACGGCGGCGAGCTCAAGGGAGAGCCCGTCCGGGCGCGGGTCCTCCCGCCGCCGCCCCCTGCCGAGGAGCCGGAGGCGCCGCCCGTGGTGTCGGAGACGCCGGAGACGACGGTGCCGGCCGAACCCGTGCCGGCCGAACCCGCGCGGACGATGGAGGCGACGGCCGAGGCGGCGCCGCCCGCGGCTGCGGCAGTCGAGGTGGTGGACGAGGAAGAAGAGCCGCCCCCACCGCCGGAGGAGGCGCTCCCTCCTCCTTCCCCTCCGCCTGTCGAGACGGAAGCGCCGCGTGAGCCGGCGGCCGTCACCCTGCCGCCCGTGCTGGAGGTGGAGGGCGGCGGCGCGCTCGCGCCCGAGCCCGCGGTCGAGGAGACTGTGCCTGCGACCGTGGCACCCGCCGCGACGCCCGCCCCGTCGCCCGTCCCCGCCACGCCGCCGCCACCGCCCGCGAGCCCGCCCGAAACGCCGGCCGCAACTCTCCCACCGCCCCCGCCGCCGGCCACACCCGACACGGCTGCCGCCACGGCTGCGGCTGCTGCTGCGATGGAGCGCGCGGCCGCTGCGGCCGCCGCGCGCAAAGCCCGCTTAGCCGCGGCCACCGCCGCCGCCCTCCGCGCCCGGTCTGCCGCCGCAGCCGTGGTCAGCGACGTGGCGGGCAAAGTCCTGCGTGCCGGCGCTGTGCTGGCGGGCGCGGCCGCGGCTGCTGCGGCGCTGAGCGCTGCTGCGCCCGGCCTCCAGGCGGGCGCCGCGCGCGCGGGCGTCGCCGCGACCGCCGCCCGCGCCGCGTTCACCGCCGCGCTTGCGGCGGCGGCCGGGTCTCCTCCCCCACGCCCGTCGGCGCGGCGCACGCCCGCTGCACGCACGCCCGCCACCGGGCGTGCTCGCCGCACGGCCGCGCCGTCCGAGAGCGAGGAGGAGGAGGGCGGACCGCTGTCCGCCCGCCGCGCGACGACGGGCGCCCGGAAAACGGGCCCGCCCGCCAGCGCGGGGCGGGACCTGCGGCGCCGGGCGACGCTGGCGGCGGCGACAGGCTCTGGGTCCGGAAGCGGTGGCGCGGCGAGCGATGAGGCCACGCCGCCCGCGGCGGCTGCGACGGCCCGGCGCGGGCGTGGCACGAGCGCCGCCCCGCCCACGACCGGCCGCCGCTCTCTCACGGGCACCGCCGCCCGTGCGGCCGCGGCCCTGCTTCGCTCTGTCTCCTTGGGCATCGGCGCCGCCGCTCCCGACGCGGAAACGCCCGGGACGGGGTACCGCTGGCTGCGTGCGGGCGGCGGCCCGGGCCCGCAAGGGGATGGCGGGGGCGCGCCGACGCCTGGCGCTGCCCCTGCCACTCGCACGGGCCGCGCCTCCACTGCCCGGCGCGCGGCGACGACTGCTCGTGGCGCTGCCTCGCCGCCGCCCCGGTACCGGTCGCCGTCCCTGGGCGCGCCGCTCACCCGGTCGGCCCGGCGCACGGGCGGGCGTGGGGCGTGAGTGATGACAGAGAGAGGCAGAGGGGGCGGAGGGGAGGCAGGCAATGCAAACCTCAAACCACCTCCCATTTTTTTCTGTCGGCCTTGCGCACTCCCAACCGTCGCCCATGGTCCGCCCAGTCGAAATCCTGGTCGTTTTACCCCGCCCCCGCACCGCCGGCGCCGGCGCCGAAGGCGGCGACGCGGCTGCAGTCGCGGCCGTGGCCGAACGCCAGGCCTCGCTCGCGCGCTGGCGCTCGACAGTCAGCTCCCTGGGCAATGCCGCCGCGTGTTCGCCTCCTCTTCCTGGGGAGGAGGACGAGGAGAACGTGGACGGCGGCCTGGACGAGGTGAGGGGGAGGAGAGGGCGGGGATGGTGCAGGGGCGGGGGGCGGTCAAAAAAAAAAAAACAGGGGCGGAGTGCCCGTTCGGGTTCCCTCGTAACTGTCTCCATCCATCCCATCAACAGGCCACCGACACGCACGCCACTTTCCACGCCGTGCCGTCCATCCTCCTGTTCTCCCGCCCTGGCCTCCTAGCCCGCCTGTCCAACGGCGGGTCGGCTGTCCCGGCGCTCCCCCGCCTGGGCCGCCGCCCGGCTGGGAAAGCGTGGCGGTGGTGGGGCGGGAAGGCCGGCGCGGCCCTGCTGGCCGACCCGCCATCCGCCGCCGCCGCCGCGGCTTCCGCGGCGGCAGACGCGTACGCGGCCGTCCGGGTGGCCCTGGGCGGCCGGGCCGTCCTGTGCCCACCGCCGCCGGAGTTGCTGGCGGGCGGCGGTGGCGGTGACGCCCTGCTCGCGCCGGCCCTGTGGGAGCACGCGTGGGTGGCGGGGGACGAGACCATTCCCGCCGCCGCGCCGCCGCCGCCGCCTCCCACGGCGCGCGGCAGCCCGCGCCGGGGTGCGCCCCCTCCGCCTCCCCGCCCTCCCCCACCGGGCGTCGACCTGCCGCCCGCCCTCGCCTCAGTCGTTGCGGGCGTCTTGCCGCTCTCCTCCTTGGCCCGCGACCAGGCCGACGCGTTCGACGAGCTGCACGCGGTCGTGAGCACGTCCGCCTGGGTGGTCCACTGGGCGGGGAAGGGGTGGGGGCTGGGCGTGCAAAAGCCGGGCGTGGCGAGCGTGTGATGAAAAACGATGGATGGAAGGCGGGGTGCAAGGTTGGATGGAGGAGAGCACAGGCGCATAAAAAAAACCCACTCTCTCATGCCCCGCCGCCACCGCCCGGCCCAACACTGCTGCTGCTAGCAGCGATGCCCGCCGCGGTCGGTGGAGACGGCGCGCAGGCACCGCATCCCACCCTGGTGGCCGCTCTGGCCCGCTTGCACGCCCTGGCCGGCGAGGGCGGCGGTGGCGACGCGCCGCATGCCCAGCCGTGCGACGGCGACGGCGAATTTGGATGCGCGACGTGTGCAGGGGCGGCTGATCTGTTGGGCGACCGCCTGGCTGCCTTCCTGAGGCATGGGCCTGATGCGAGATCTGCTTTCTTAGACGCGGGCGGGGCGGGCGTGCTGGTGGTGAGTTTGTTGCGGGGCATTTTTTCAGGAGGCATTTGTTTGATGAGGCTAGGCGTCGCCCACCCCAACCCTCCGTCTTTTCCCGTCCATTCAACAGGCCGTCTCCAGCTCCGGCAACGCCGCCGCCGCCGCTTCAGCGCACCGCCTGGTGCACGAATTCGCCTCCACGGCTGATGGCCGTGCCTGGTTGAGCGGGAAGGACGCGGCGGCGCTGGTGCGGGCGGTGGTGGGTGCTGCGAGACCCACCGCACCAGCGGCCTTGGCTGCGGCCGGGAGCTTGCTGGCTGGGAGGGCTGTCGCGCCGGACTCGGAGAATGCGGATGCGCTGGTGAGCGCGGCGTTCAAGGTGTGGACGGACGGCGACGACGAAGCCGACGCGCCGCCACTCGAGGCTGGCACTGCGGCTGGGCGGGTGGTGGCCGCGGCCGCAGCTGTCGGCGCGCCCGCTCTAGCTGACCGCCTCACGAAGCTCGTGGAGGCTGACGACGAAGCCGTGGCCGTCTTGGAAGCTGTGTGTGCGCTGGCTGACAGTCCGGCCGGACGCAGAGTCGCGGCCTCGACGGGCGCTGCGCGTGCGGCCGGGCGCGCGTGCGCGCGGTGGTGGGGCGGAGGAACGGACGAGGAGGGGCCCTCTGCCCCCCTCATCGGCTCAGCCCGGCAGCGGGCGCTTGACGCGGTGTTGGCCTTATCAGCTCACGCCGACGGCCTGGCAGCGCTGGGTGGGGGCGACGCGGCGTCGGCGTCTGCAGGGTTGCGGGCCGTCGCGGGCCGGCTGTGGCAGCGGGCGGGCGCGCGGCCGCGCTCCACCGCCGCGGCCGCCGCCCTGACCGCGGCCGCCGCGGGCGGTGCGACAGCTGCTGGGCTGGGCGACGAAGCGGCTGCGTGGGCGTGCCTGCCGGCCCAGGCGGGCGAGGCCGCGCTGGCAGAGGGCGGAGACGCGCGCGCCGCGCGGCAGGTCGTGTCTGCGTGGGCTGCGCTGGCGGCCTCCGCGCCCGCCGCCCTGGCTGGATCGTCCTGGGCAGAAACGGCGATGCGGCTGCTGTCTGACGCGCCTGCAGTGCGCCAGGCGGGCGCGGGCGCGCTGGGAGTGGCGAGCGCCCTGGCCAAGGCCGGGCAACGGACCAGCGGCGCGCGTGTGCTCGCGGCCGCGGCCGCGCTCGCTGCCTCTGTTTCCGACAGCCGGGCCGCCGCCGATGCGGCTGCTGACGCACTGGACGGCCTGGAAGGTTGGTTGGGCGGTCTCCTGCATGACCAAGCAGTCACAGCCCTGGTCAGCGGCTCGGACGAGCTGCCGGCGTGGGCGGTGGGCGGGCTCGCTGCTGGCGCACACCCCGCCCTCGCGGCGGCAGCAGGCCGCGTGGCCGCCGCCCTGGCCCGCAGCCATCCTCCGCCCTCCCCACCGCCGTCTGCCTGGTTGATGTCATTGGCGCAGTCCGTCACTGCGCGCGTCGCTGGCGCGGACGCGACGCCCGCCGACGCCCTGAGCGGCGCGGGCGAAGACGCGACGGCCGCGGCGCTGGACGCAGCGGCGGGCTGGTTCGCGTGCGCCACGGCGGCCGGCGGCGGCGGTTTAGACGAGGACGCCCTGGCGGCCCTGACAGCAGCGTGCACAGCCGCCTTGGACGACGTGTCCGTGGACGGCGCCAGCCCCCAGCTGCGCGCGGCGCGGGCGTTGGCCAAAGCGTTGCGGTCGTTGCACCACCACCCGCAGGCGGGCGCGGACAGCTGTGCGTCACCCTGGAATGAGGAAGAAAACGAGCCTGTCGCCGTCAGGGATGCCGACGACGACGACGACGATCTGGACAGGCGGCTGCGCGGGCTGGACCTGGGCGGCGTGGGCGGGCCGGACGATTGCGTGTAGGGGTAAGTGTAGAAGGCAGCAGCAGGGTTGCGCGTTTTTTTTTCTTCCTTCCTCCATCATCATTCCTTCTTCTTCATTCGTTTTCAGTCGCGGACTGCGGCCGGTGTGTCTCTGTTCCCCCTGCGACCCCGCCATGGCCTTCCTTGACGCGCTCCTATCAGAAGCCCGAGCGGCCGTGTCCGCGGCGGCCTCCCTTGTGGAGGGCTTCGTGGGCGGCGGCGAGAACGTCGGCTGTGCGTCGGGTCTCATGGGGCCAGAGTCCATCCTGCGCGGCCTCCTAGGCGGCGGCGCCCTGCCGGGCGGGCTGTCTGTCGGCGAAGTCGTGGCCGTGGGTGACCGCGTCGTGCGGGTGGTCGGCCTGGTGAGTCGGAAAAACGGGGAGGCATTTGTTTTTTCGCGCGGCTGCGCGCGCGCGCGCGCTCACCCTCTCCATAAAAAAAAAACACGCAGCTCGGCGAGGGCGGTTTCGCCTACGTCTACTCCGCCGCACCCGCCGCCTCCGACCCGGCCACTCCACCGTCCCTGGCCCTGAAACGAACAGTTGGCCCGGACCGAGACCGCCTGGCCGCCGCGGCGCGGGAGGCGGCGAGTGCGATAGCGGCCGCGGGCGCGCCGGGGATTTTGCGCCTCCTCGCCCACGGCCCCGACGCCGGCACGCCCGACCGCCCGCCGGCCTACCACCTGCTGACCCCGCTCGCCCGCGGCGGTTCCTTGGACGAGGCCATCGCCTCCCGCCGCGAAGCCCGCCTGGCCGCGGCCGGGTACAGGATAAGTGGGAGCGGTGGGCGCGGTGCGGTCCCGTCTGCGCGCCTGGCCGCGGCCGCGGGCGCGCTCCCTGCACGCGCCGCGCTATCCCTCCTCGCCCAGGCCGCCGACGCCCTGGCCGCTCTACACGCCGTGGGCCTGGCGCATTGCGACGTCAAGCCCCAGAACTTGCTGGTCATGGAGGGCGGCGCTTTTGCGGCGGGAGGGTGGTGCGAGGAGGAGGAAGAAGAGGGTGGGGGGAGGGCGCGTCGGAGGACGGGCGCGCGTCGTCCGCGGCAGACTCGCTCCGCGCGTCGGCCGCGGGCTCCTCCCGCCCGGCGTCGGCAGCGGTCGCACCACAGCAGAGACCGGCACGCCCGCCGCCGCCAACCCTGGCCCTGACGGACTTTGGGTCCGCCCGGCCGTCCCCCGCGCCCATCCCGAGCCGCGCGGACGCCGCTGCCCTGCTGGACTGGGCGGAAGGGCACACGTCGCCCGCGTACCGCCCGCCCGAACTGTTCGACCCGCCGGCGGGTCCGTCTGCCGCCCTCACACCCGCTGTGGACGTGTGGGGCTTGGGCTGCACGCTTTACTTCCTGTTGGCCGGCGGCGTCTCGCCGTTTGAGCGCGCGGCGAGCGGGGCGGGCGGGAGCATCCCCCTCGCGGTCCTGGCGGGCCGGGTGGCCTGGCCGGACGAGGGTGGCGGCGGCGCGAGACGGAGTAGCAGCCCGGCCCGGCCGCGGCGTGTGGCGGCGGCGAGGGCGTTGGCGGAGGCTTGTTTGGCCGCTGACCCGGCGGCCCGGCCGAGCGCGGCCGAGGTCGCAGCTCGGGCGCGCGCGCTGGCGGGGTAGAGGCAGAGCGCTGCTTGTTTAGATTTTTGTTGGCTACCGACTTTCGTGTCATCGTTTCTTTACAATTCGTCCCGCAGCGGCGGCGGCAGGGGCGGCGGGTCCTCTTCCGTGGCCGGCAAAGCTGGGATGGCCTCGGCGTCGTCAGACTCGTCGCCGCTGTCGGCCGTGAAGGGCGAGGCGCCGCCGTCGTCGTCGCGCGGGGGCGCGGGCTGCGCCTCATCAACCCCCGCCCCCGGCTCCGCCGCCACGCCACCAGTCCCAGCACTGCCACCGCCCGTCAGCTCGCACGCGTCCGGGTGGAAGAGCGTGAGCACGTAGGAACAGGTTTCAGGTTCGCCGACCGTGGCGCGGACGGCGCCGTCGGGCGGGCAGGCGAGGCGGAGGATGGCCGAGCGCGGGACGGTCGTCGTCGCTCCGTCGTCGCCCGTCCCGCGCTCGCACTCGTCCCCGCCCGCAAAGCGTTCGGCCACGAAGCGGATGGGCCCCGCGTCAATGAGACCAGGCGGGACTTCTTCGGCCGGCATGGTCTGGACGGCACCGCCGTCGACGGCGCCGACGGACAGGCCGAGCGAGTGCGACGGGAGCGGCGGGGCGGCGCCGCCGCCGCCGCCGCTGCTGCCGAGCGCTAAACGCGCCTGGCGCACCGACACGCCCGGGCAGGCTTCGAACGTCCAAAATCCAGCGGGAATGAGGAAGCACTTGTCGGCAAAGGCGCCCAGGCCCAGGGGCGGGCCTTGCTGCGCGGGCGGGTCCGGGCGGCGGGCAGGCTGCGCCTCCCCGCCCACACTCGACAGGCTGGCCCCGCCCGCCACGGCCGCCAGGGCCGCCTTGGCCACCGCCGCGTCGGCGGTGGACCCGCCGCACGGCGGCGCGGCCACGCACGCCCGCAGGAGGGCAGCAGCTTTCAGGGACGCCGCGGCAGCGGCCAAGCCCGCCCCCGCCTCACCCTCCAACGGCGCGGGCAGCTGGTCGCCCTGCGGCGCGCACAGCCCGCACGCCAGGCGGCAGTGGCCGCGCCAGTGCTGTTGCCGCTCCCCGCCCTCGCTCAGGAAGGACCGTGGGCGTGGGCGGTCGTCGTCCAGCGCCAAGTCGCCGACCATGTAACGGACGTTGCGCTCGCACTCCCCGCGCGCCGCCCACGCGCCGCACTCTGGGTGCAGGTCGGCACACCCGGCCGCCACGGCCGTCAAGCTGCTCGACCGCACGCCGTGCAGCTTGGTGGACTTGCCGCGTGGGGGCGGGCGGCCCACGGACGCGTAGGCGGCTGCGGTGCGCCGGGCCAGGGCGGCCAGGGCGTCGGAGACGGCCGCGGCCGCGGGCGGGAGGGGGGTCGTCGCGCCCAAGACCGACGCCGCGGGCGGGCCTGGGGACGCGTACGCGGCGCCGCCGCCGCCCGCGCCCGGACCGGGCAAGGGAGGAGCAGCCCCATCCGTCAGGGACAGGCAGGCCTGGCGGGCCGCGTCCGCTTCCAGGCGCGTGGGCTGTTGGGGCGAGGCCGTCGTGCGGGCATAGCGCGCGTAGCGTGGCGGAGACCCTCCGCCCCCTCCCTCCACCTCCGCCACGCCCGCGCCCGCCAGGGCTGCTTTAGGAGCCGCGCCCAGGGGCGTCGCCCCTCCGGGAGGGCCCGTCCCGGCGTCGCAGGACGCGCGCATGTGGCGTGCGATCCGATGTGGGGCGGGTGGGGTGCCGCCTTCGGTGCCGACCCAGGCCACGCCCGCGTTCCAGGCGCGTTCGGCCAAGGCCAAGCAGACATCGCAGGCCAAGGCAGGGGCAGCGGCGACGGCGGCGGAGTGTGCGGCGGCCCAGGACGGGGGTGGGGACGGCGGCGTGGAGGCGTCGTCGGCCGGGCGCGCCGTGTGCCACAGCCCCGCCGGGCCCGCGAGCGAGGATGGAGGGGCCGGGGAAGGGGCGGTCGTTGTTGGGGGCGCCGCCGCCCCGCTCCCTTGCAGTCTCTCAACGGGCAGGCGCAAGCGGAAGGCCGGGCTGTCCCAGGGCGCCTTCGTCCAGGCCGTCTCGTCGGCGGCGGCGACAGAGGCGACCCAGAGGAGGAGGATGGAGAGCGGTGCGCCGCGCGCAAGGGAGTGGCCGCGGGCTTTCCGCCCGCCACCACGCACGTCCCGCGCCATGCTCACTTATCCCTGCGTGCAGACACGCGTCTGTTCCTTGATCACCGAGCAGCAGGACGGGCAGAGGCGGGCGCGGAAGCAGTCTCTTTTGTCGCAGCCCACGTCGCCGCGCCCGCGCCGCCCAGCAGTCCCAGCTTGGACAACAGGCCGCCAGACTTAGCCAGGCCGGCCGCTTTGGAGCCGATGGCGACGGCGGCGACGGCGACAGCGCTAGGGGTGTGGGGGTGGGGGCGGGCGGAGTGAGGGGCGGATGGGGCCCCTTCAAGAAAAAAACTCATGCCTCGCAAACAAAAAAAACGCACCGTGACACAGTCCCTAAATCAAAGCCACCGCCGGACATATGAGTCGCCGGCGGGTAGGTGTGGGGGGCTGTGTGGTGTCTGCGCGCGCGGTTTGTGTGAAAAGGGCCCTTCTCCCTCTCTATCGCGAGACGGGAAACGAAAGTTTGAGCAGCGCGCTCTCCGCGCTCACTTGCGCTCTCGGCCAGCGAAGAGAAAAAAAGGCGGACGGCAGGCACACATCGGGCCATCGTCCCACCCGCCTGCCCGGGCAGCGTAGACCGTCCACCTCCCACCTGACCCCTGAACCGGGCTGAAAACACCGCATCTCTTTCCTAGTCGCTCCAAACACCACTCACAAATGGGCCGCCACTCTAAAAACGCGGGCACCATGGGCGCGGAAGCCCTGACCTACCACGAGCGCCGGGCGCTCGGGTACGGGACGGTGCGCGAGCGGCTGGGCAAGGTGAGTTTTCTAGTTGCGGGTGTTTGGGGTGGGTGCGGCGGGCGTGTTCTTTTTCTCGTCGACCGCCCGCCAACCCGACGTCGGCGGCGTTTGGCCTGGACCGACACTCCCACGCCCCGCCCTTCAACCCACACAACATCTCAGGACTCGCTGGGCAACTACTACGACTGCCGCCTGACCCTGCAGCCCGTGGTGGTGAGTTTTGGGAGGGGGGTGGTGCAGGGGACTTGGCGCCGGGCGCCTTTCTTTGCCTGCTCGTCCCTCACCGCCCAGCCTGCACACACCCCCCCCCCCCTCCCCCCCCACGCCTCATCAGGACCCCGTCGCCACCCCGTCCGGCTACCTGTACTCCAAGGAAGCCATCCTCAAGTGCCTGCTAGACCAGAAGCGGGAAGCCAAGCGTAAACTCGCCGCGTGGGAAGCGGCGGGTGACGCGGAAGCCGCGGCAGAAGAAGCGGCGGCCGCGGCGGGCAGGGCGGCCGAACTTTTGGCGTTTGAACGGACGGCGACGGCGGGCGCGTCCGACGCCTTGGCCTCCTCCATCCGGGAAGCTGTGGTGTCGAAGGCGGCAGCGGCCAACGAACCGCGGCGCCTGACCTCCGTCTCCGCCATCGCCTCCAACCGCGAGCGCGCGGCCACGCTGAAAGCGAACTGGGGCGTGACCGCCGCCAACGCGCCGGAAGCCAAAGTGGGGCGTGGGCCAAAGCCTGACACGCTGACACGGTGCCCGGCCACGGGCGCGCCCCTGCGGCTGAAGGATTTGATTCCCGTGCGGTTCACGCGCGAGGTGGAAGAGGACGAAGAAGAGGGGCCGGGCGGGCGCGGGGCCGGGGCCAGCGGCGCGTGGGCGGTCGACCCCGTCACGGGCGACCCGCTGACCAACGCGTCCTCGCTCGTCCTGCTCAAACCCACGGGTGACGTCATGTTGAAGGCGACCTACGAGGCGTGCGTCAAGCCGGACGGACGGTACGGTGGGAGCAAGATTCGGCACCCGGAGGATGTGGTGGCGCTGAAGGGTGGCGGGACGGGTTTTTCGGCCAAGGATGGAGAAGCAGCGGAAGCGAAGAAGACGTTCGCGCTGGGGCCGGGGACGGGGCGTGCAGACGTGCGTGGACAGGCTGGGGCGGGTGGGAGTAAGTTTGGGTTGAAGTTTGCAAACTAGGACGGACGCTCGCTGTAGGCGGAAAACCTGGATGCCGGGTTGTGTTTGTTTCATTGGGATGGATGGGAAAAAAAACTCTCAACTAAAAACGATGTTTCAATCACTCACACGTGCGCCCGCTCCGCCTCCCCCACCGCCTCCCACGCCGCTAAAAACTGGGCCGAACTCAGCACGCCCGTACCCCCCAGGATCACACGCTGCGGGGGGCTGGCAGTCGCCAGCTGCGCGTTCAGCGCGGCGACCGCCGCCGCTTCCTGGTAAGTCGTCCCACCCACAATGAACGCGACGACCAGGCGGGGTGGCGGTTGGGGAGCCGCGGCAGCGCCCCCGTTGGTGGCGACGCCAGGAGGGGCGGGGGCGCCCGCCACCGGCCAGTCCGCGTCCTTGAGCCGGCCCTTCAATGCCGCGTCAAGCGTCCGCACGAGCGCGGGCGTGTGTTGGGTGTACACGTTGTCCACGCCGCGCAGGGACGTCGTGGCGGCGCGCGCCGCCGCTTGGAGCCGGGCGCCCAAGGACGCGTCGGAGAACAGGTCTCCCGCCCGGCGGGCCACACCAGCGTGGCGCAGCAGTGTCCCCACCGTCGCGGCCAAGGAGCGCGGCACCCCCGGGCACTCGGCCAGGCGGGACACCAAATCCGCCGTCGCGGTTTTCGCGGCGGCGTCGCCCGGCCGTTCGTGGCGCAAGGCAAACAGGGCAACGGCACGCGCTTTATCGGTGGGGGAGGGCCTGCCGTCGGCCAGCAGGCCACGCACCGCGTCGGCGTGGGCGGCCATCGAAGACGGCAGGCCCGTCACGACCTCTTGCTCGACGGCCGACACGTCCATCAGCCCCCTCTCGCCCACGCACCGGGCCAGCTCGCCCAACAGGCCAACGTGTTTGGCGGCCGCCGCTTGCGCAGCAGACAGTTCGCCATACCCTTCCACGGCCGCCTGCATGTCCGCGATGGTCGCCAGGTTGCGCGCGCCCGCGGACGACCGCGCGAAGGCGTCGACGAGCGACCGCACGGCGGCGCCCGCGTCGCCGAAGTTGGAGCCCGCGTGCGCCGCGAAAAAGGGGTCTTGCCGGGCGGACAGCACAATGTCGGACCCGCCGGGCAGGGTGGCGCGGTTGGCGTCCAGCCCCACCAGCTCGTGCGCCATGGCCTGGTACGTCCAGGGCAGCAGCAGCGGCGTGGCCGGGTCGTCGCGCCGGTCAAGGATGAGCAGCAGCGGGGGCGGCTCGCCGTGCGGGGACCCGAAACTGAAGAGCGCGCGTTCTTCGCCGTCGGCCAAGGACGCCAGTGAAGCCGCCAGCCGCGCCGCGGGTTCGGAGCCCTTGCGGTGGCGGATGACGAAACGGCGGCGGAGCGAGAGCAGGACGGCCGCCACGCCGTCGGCGCACCGGCCCAGGCCCTCGCTCGCGCCCGAGTAGTCCCAGGCCAGGGGTTGGAGTAGCGACGCCAGGCGCGGGACGGGCACGGCGAAATGGTGGGGGTCCAGGGCTTCGAAATCCAGGAAGGCTTCCGTGACGGCCGAGACGCGGGCCGCGCCGCCGGGCGGCGCGCCGTCGGCGTCTGCAAGGTCTTGGAGCGCGCCGTCCGTCACCCGGTTGGTGAAGACGAGGTGGTAGGATCCAAAGCGCGGGCCCGGGCCGCCTGGTCCAGAGCCGGAGCGGAGGGCGCGGCGTAGGGCGGCAACGTTGTCCCGGGTGGGGCGGAGGATGCAGACGGCCTGTGGAGGGAGAGAGGTGGAACGGTCACAGGGCACGCGCAGGTGTGCGAGCGGGGCAGCGCGCAGGCATCGGCGCCACGAAAAAAACGAAAACGCCGGGCCCGCGACCCTTGCTCCCAACACGAAACATACCTGCAGGTGGTGCAGCGGGTCGCCGCCACTCCCACCACCACCATCCAGCCTTTCGACGAGGTAGACTTCCTGGCCCAGGATGTCGGTCTGGGACGCGGCGAGCGAGACAGACCGCGCGGTGTCCGCATCCAGGAGCAGGGCTTTCATGCCGGGGACGGAGGTGAGAGCGCGGTCGACGTAGGACCGGGCCAGGGCGACCAGGTCCAGGTGGGGTGGAGGGGTGGAGGTGGACGAAGCCATGGTGTGTCGGCGGGGCGACTGGGCCAAACCCGCCGCGGCCGTGTCAGTTTTTTTTGCTGTGAGCGACGAACGAGCGCGGCGCGCACCGTCTCCACTCTGCTCAACCACCCCTTTCGTCCCGGAGAACACGCACCACTCATGCCGCCCGCCGACAACGGCGCCGCCACGGCGCTGGCCCCCGACAAGAAAGTCGCCAGCTACTCTGGCCTGCACTCATGTTCGGACGACGGCCGGACCATGGGCCAGCACCTCGCGAGCAGGCTGGTCGAACTTGGCGTGGACAGAGGTGTGTTGAGGGGGCGGATCCTTTCCGGTTGGGTGGAGCGGGGTCTGGAGACGGGCTGGGGGTGGGTGGAGGAGGGCAGGGCGGCCGGTGCCGGCGGCCCGAGGCCGACCCATTGGAAAGCGGCACTGCCGAGGAAGGCACATCTCCCCTCGCGTTCGCGTCGCAGCCGCCGGCGGCAGGAACCTCATTCTCACGCCCCATCCACACCTACGCATGCCCACAGTCTTCGCCGTGCCGGGCGACTACAACTTGGTGCTGTTGGACCAGCTCATCAAGGTGGGAGACGAGAGAGAGAAAAGAAGAGGGGCATGCGTTCCGCGCCGCGCGCGGCGCGCGTCGCGACCTGCGGCGCCCTCACCCCCATCCCATCCCGCCCCAACCTCCGGCCCTCTCGCACATCCCACGCCCAAACACAAACATGCACACCCCAAACAACAGGAAACCCGCCTCAAAATGATTTACACGTGCAATGAACTCAACGCCGGGTACGCGGCGGACGGGTACGCCCGCGCCCGCGGCGTGGCGTGCGTCATCGCGACCTTCACGGTCGGCGGGCTGTCGCTGCTCAACGCGGTCGCGGGCGCGTACTCGGAGCGCCTGCCGGTCATCGTCATCACGGGCGCGCCCAACTCCAATGACTTTGGCACCATGCGCGTCCTCCACCACACGACGGGGCGGCCCGGCGGTGGGGTCGCCGACGAAATCGCGGCCTTCCGGCCCTTTGTCTGCCACGCCGAACAGATCTTTTCGCTGGACACCGCCCACGAACAGCTCGACACGGCCATTTCGCAGGCCCTGAAACTGTCCCGCCCCGTCTACATCAACATTGCGTGCAATTTGGCGGGCTTGCGCCACCCGACGTTCGAGCGCGAGCCCGTCCCTTACTCGCTCGCCCCGCCCCACACCAACCCGACGTCCCTGGCCGCCGCGGTGGAGACGGCGTTGGAACTGTTGAACGGCGCGGTCAAGCCGGTCTTGGTCGGCGGCGTCAAACTCCGCCCGGCCCGCAACCGGGCGGCATTCGCCGCCCTGGCCGGCGCGTCCAAGTACGCGGTGGCGGCGATGCCCAACGCAAAGGGCATGGTCGACGAAACGCTGCCCCACTTCATCGGCACGTACTGGGGCCAGGTGTCCACTCCCTACTGTTCCGAGGTCGTGGAGAGTGCGGATGCTTACATTTTTTGCGGCCCGATCTTCAACGACTACACGTCCGTCGGGTACTCCCTCCTCTTGAAAGAAGAAAAAATGATTGTGGTGGACGAGGGCGACCACGGCGGCCGTGTCTCCGTGGGCGGGCGCCGGTTTTTCAACTGTGTGGCCGCCTCTGATTTCATGGAAGCGCTGGCGGCCCGGATCACGCCGAACGAAGGTGAACCCAAAGGTTTTTTTTCAGCCCGCGCCCCCCCCGCCAGCCCGCCTCTCTTTTCCTTTCCTTCCTCATCGCACACCCCGCCGCCACCCACACACACCACAGCCGCGTGGACCAACTACGAGCGCATGTTCATCCCGCCGGGTAAACTCGTCAAACCCCCGCCGACGGAGCCCCTGCGGACGAACGTGCTGTTCGACCACGTCCAGTCGCTGCTCTCCCCCACCACCGCCGTCATCGCCGAGACGGGCGACTCCTGGTTCAACTGCCTCAAACTGCGCCTGCCGCCCGGCTGCGCGTACGAGTTCCAGATGCAGTACGGGTCCATTGGGTGGTCCGTCGGCGCGGTGTTGGGGTACGCCCTGGGCGCGCGTGAGCGGCGGGTCGTCGCCTGCATCGGTGACGGCAGCTTCCAGATGACCGCCCAGGAAGTGTCGACGATGCTGCGGTACGGGGCCAACCCCATCATCTTCCTGGTCAACAACAAGGGCTACTCCATCGAGGTGGAAATCCACGACGGCGAGTACAACATCATCAACGACTGGGACTACACCGGCCTCGTCCGCGCGTTCGCCCGGCCGGAGTCGGGGCTGAAGCTGTTCACGGCGACGGCCGGCACCGAGGAGGAGCTGGCCACAGCGATCCAGGGAGCGGTCGCCGCGCCCGACGCCCTGGCATTCATTGAGGTGCGCCTGGACAAGGACGACTGTTCGCGCGAGCTGTTTGAGTGGGGGTCGCGCGTGGCGTCCTGCAATGGCCGGCCGCCGGTCGTGTCGTGAGCAGAGCAGGAGAGAGGGAGTGTGTGGTGTGTGTGGGTGGTGTGCGTGCGTGCGTGGGTTGTAAAAAAGAAGCGATACGGCTCTTGCTTTTGGTGTGGGTGTGCCCTCCCACCGCGAAGAAATGGGTGGATGGATGGATGGATGGGCGCGCCACAGTGGAGTCGCCTCGCTCCGCTTTTTTTTCCGTCTCCCAGCGCGCGTACCCCGGTCGCCCTTTCAGGGCGACAGCAGCCGCCATGGCCGCCCGCCGCAAGCTCATCATCGACACGGACCCGGGCATTGGTACGAGGGAGAGGGGGCGGCGCCCTCTTTTCGCGCCCCCATTGGCTCTCGCGCTCGCTCTCAACCTCCCCCCCCCCCCCCATCCCATCCCATCCCCCATCCCAGACGACACGCTCGCCATCCTGGCCGCCCTGGCCTCCCCGGAGGTAGAAGTCATTGGGCTCACGTCCACCTTCGGCAACGTCACCACAGCGACAGCCACCGCCAACTGCTTCACCCTCCTGGGCCTGGCCGGCCTCTGCGCAAACGACCCGGCCACGCCGGCCGTCGCGGCCGGGTCGCCGACCATGCTCAACGGCACGGCCAAACTGCGCATCGCGGACTTTGTGCATGGCGGTGACGGTTTTGGCAACACCAGGCCACCGGCGGTGGAGGTGCGTTGGGCGTGTTGTGTTTTCTGTCCGCCGTTCCACCCCCATGCCCGCGTCCCCAACAATCCTCACCCCGCCGCTCCCCGTCTGTCCACACACACACACCCAAGGGCACGCCCGTCCCCGGCACCGCCGCCGACTTCATCGCGTCCGCCGCCCGGACCCATCCAGGCGGCGTGACCGTCCTCGCGCTCGGACCCCTGACCAATGTGGCCCTGGCCTTTCGCCAGGGGCCCGACGTCGCGCCAAACCTGGACGTGCTCGCCCTGGGCGGCGCGTACTTCCGCAACGGCAACGTGAACCCGGCCGCGGAAGCCAACATGTTGGGCGACCCCGAGGCGGCGGACGCGGTGCTGAGCACGCCAGGCGCCCGCATCTCGCTCGTCGGCCTGGACGTCACGCACGCGTGCGTGGTGTCGCGGCCCGCGTTTGCCGCGTGGGCCGCGGCCGTCCCGCCGCCTGGCCAGCCCGTCGCGGCCTTCCTCAGCGCCGCCGTCGATTTCTACATGGCGTACCACGCCCGGTCGTACGGCATGGACGCCATGTTCCTGCACGACCCGGCGGCGTTGGCTGCCGTGCTAAAACCGGAGTTGTTCACGTGGGGTGCCGGGCCCGTGGTCGTCACGACAGGCGACGGCCCGACGCGGGGGCAGACCGTCATGGACGCGGGCGAAAAGGATTGGGGCCGCGGCGGGCCACGGTCCAGCACGGACGGCGGGGGCGGTGGAGGAGGCGCGCCGCCCCCACCACCAAACGCCTGGGTGGGCCGGCCAGCCGCGCGCGTCGCGACGGCCGTCGACGCGGCGGGCGTGGTCGACCTCGTGTTGACCCGGTTGACGGCCGCGGCGGTGGAGGCGGGGCAGCGCAAGAGTGGTGCGTGAGCTTTTTGTTGGTTGTGTCTTTTTTTTTTAAGGCAGGAAAGAAAATCGCGTTTCGGTCGTTGTTTCAGGGCACGTCGGGCACCCGCCGTCCGTTCCCCACCGCCGCCGCCCTCCCGCCCATTCCATTTCCCAACCACTCTCTCTCTCTCTCCTCCAGCTCGATAATTCAGTTCACTCTCATTCCCACGCTCCCAGTGTTCACGGAAAGAAGAAGTCACGCGCGCGCTCTCAACCCAGCCCAGCACACACTCACACACACACGCACACAAAACGCAGCAACCAAAGCGGCAGGGCACCCGGAAGACGGGATGGGTCGCGCACACGCCTTGAATGAACAGAAAAAGCAGCGGGCAAAGGGCACGGAACCACAACCCATCCCACGTCCATCACCACGCACAACAAAGACTGCTTCACCGCCCGCCGCCCGCCCCAGCCAGCTGGTGAGACAGGGACCGCTTGGCAGCCGGGCGGGTCAGGGCGGCGGCGACGGCCTTGTCGTCCAGGGCGGACGAGGCGGACAAGGTCAGGGCGGCCGAGGCCTTCCCACCGGCCGCGGCCGCGCGCTGGGCTGCGACCGCGTCGGCCGTGCGGGCGCCGCCGCGGCCACGGCCCGAGGGGAAGACGACGCCAGGGCGGCAGGGCGTGTCGCACAGGTCGCCCGACGTGGCCGGGCCACCCAAGCTGGACGCGCCGCCCGGGCCGCCGGGCGGGGCCGTGCCCGACGCGACGCGGCGCCGCCACGCAGCGAGGCGCGCACCGTTGCCGCCGCCAACAGCGCCAGCGCCGGCGCCGGCCGCACCCGTCGTGCCGGCGGGCGGCAGGGCGTGGGCTTGGGCAGCGGCAGCAGCCGCCGCAGCCGCGGCAGCCATGGCCGCCTGCGGCGACGCGGGCGCCGACCCCGACGGACCGGCCAGGTGGTGGTGGTGGCCGGTCGACCCGGCCCGGAAGGCTTTGATGCCATCGCCCGCCAGGGGCGAGCCCGCCGCGCCGCCCGCGCTCGCAAACGGAGACGCGGGCGCGGACACGGGCGCCGCCGCCGCAAAGGGCGAGGCGACCAGTGCGGGCGCGCGAGGGGCGGACGTGAAGGCGGGCGCGGGCGGCGCCGCGGCCGCGAGCGGGCCACCACCGGCCGCAGCGGCCGCGGCGTGCTGGGCCGCGACGGCGGCGGCGGCCGCGTCGAACGTCGCGGCCAGCGAAGAAGCTCCCGTGACAGGCGCGCTGGCCGCCGCGTGCAGCTGCTGGGACGCGGCCAAGGCGGCGGCGGCGCGGGCGGACGCGTGGCGTTGCATGGCGGGCGAGGCGCGGGCGTGGGCACCGGTCGACCCGCCGCCGCTCGTGCCCAGTCGGTGGGCGGCGGTGGGGGAGGCCGACCCGCCCGGCCCACCACCTGCCGCGGCCGCCGCCGACGATGACGAGCCCAGCAGGCGCCGGGACAGCGACTTGACGGACGACCCCGCCCAGGAAAGCATGGACGACAGGCCCGGCTCGCCGCCCTGGCCGTGGTGCGGCGCCGAGCCGGCGGTCGCCGGGCCGTGCGCGGCCGGGATGGAGCCGGCCGAACTGGCGGTCGCGACGCCGGCTTGCTGCCCCAGCTTGGACGGCGTGGGCGGCGCGTCCAGCGACATGGCGGTCGTCGTGGCGGCAGCCGGAGCGGGGGCAGGCAGCGCCGCCGCGGGCGCGGCCGCGCCACAGTGGCCGGCCACCCAGGGGTGGTGCGCCATGTCCGCCGCGCCGGGGCGCTTGCGCGCGGACTTGGCGCACGAGGCGGACACGTACGCCACCAGCCCCGGGCTCATCCAGGCGGGGAAGGACGGGCGGCGGTACATGATGCAGTCGCACGTCTCCGCGCGCGTCGCGCGCTCAAACGGCGGGCGCCCGCTGACCAGCTCGTACGCGAGCACGCCCAGCGCCCACACGTCGATGGAGGGGTCGTACTCCAGCACGGCTTTCTCCTTGTTGTCTTCCGGCCGGGCTTTCTCCGGGCAGACCAGGACTTCGGGCGCCATGTAGTCCAGCGTGCCCGCCCGGGTCACCGGCCGCTCCACGCGGTGGTTGATGGACAGGCCAAAGTCGGCGAGCTTGACGACCAGGCCGGGCGCGCCCAGGCACGCGCCCGTCGACCCGGCCGCGCCCACGCCTTCCGTCCCACTCAAGTGCGGCGCGGACAGGAGGATGTTTTCGGGCTTGATGTCCCGGTGGATGACGCCCAGGAAGTGGAGGTAGCGGACCGCGGAGAGCGCGGGCGCGATGATGGACGCCGCGACGCGCGGTTCGGCCATCGCGCCGCCCGACCGCTTGAGCTCCTCGTACAAGTCCCCGCCGCCCGCGAACTCTTGGGCCAAGTACACGTGGTCCGCGTCTTCAAAGGCGGCGTACAGGGCGACGATGTGCGGGTGGCGCAAGGCCGAGTGCAAGCGCACCTCGCGCTCCACCTGCGCCCAGTTCAGCTCGGACAGGCGGGCTTTGCGGTACAGCTTCAGGGCGACGCGGGTGCGGGTGGCCCGGCAGGTGGCCGCGTACAGTAAGGACGCCTTGCCCTTGTACAGCTGCTTGTGCAGGTCGTAGTCCTCGACGCGCCTAAATGGAAGGGATGGAGGGAGAGGGAGGGTGAGGGAGGGGGGGGCGAGCGCGCACACCAAGTCGTGGGACATGTGTGTCGCGCGGGGGAGAGAGGAGGGATCGCAACCACCACCACACCCTCTCATTGAAAGGCCAAGATGTCAAGCATGAGCCTTGACTCCAAACTAGCGGGGTGGGCGGCTGTTGTGGCTACGCGCGTCCCCGACCAAATTCGAGATTCACGAAACTCACCATTCGCTGCCAGCCGGCCGCACCATGCCCGGCGGGCACAGCGGCGTGACGACGATGGTGCGAGGGGCCTTGCAGTCCCGCGTCAAGCGGATGCCGTCCGGCGTGCCCGGCAGTGGGGAGTGGGGCATGGGCGGGGTCGTGGTCGCGTCGACGTCCATCATGGTTGGCAGGCGGAAGGGAGAGGGGGGGTGGGAGCGGCGCAGAAGGCGGCCTGCATTTTTGGTGGGCGGGGGCGTGATTTTTGGTGAATGTGAGAGAGGTCATCCATTCCGTTCCCACTAGCGGGCAGGGCCAGCCGCTGGCTAGCCCAGGAAGGGGTGAGTGAGTGGCGGGCGGCGGCGTGGGCGCGGTCGCGGCGGCCCTCTGCCTCGCCCGCGCCGCCGGCAATTTGGCAGAGCCAAGACTGAGGCGGGGGGAGGCAGCAGGCGTCGCGTCACCAGTCCAACACGCCGGAGGTGAAGACCAGGCTATATTGATCAGAGTAAAAGCGGTGGCCAGCCGCGGTGGCGGACGTTGAGGCCGCCCGGCCCACCAACCACCTTTTTCTTGCCGCGAACAGACGGCCGCGCGCGCGCGCGCCCCCGCGGACTGTCCAATTGGTCGCCCGCCACTCACCGGCGTCACGGCACCTGACCACGCGGCCGGTCAGGCAGGGGCTGAGCTCTCGCTCAGGCGGAGGAGGAGGCGGGCCCTGCGGCGCCGCTTAGGCGGTCATTTTATGTATGCAGAGTCAAGCGGCCACTAAGGAGGGGCCGCGGCCGGGGAGAAGGCAGGTCTACACGCCCGGGCCCGCGCGCCGCCCTGTCTCTCTGTTGTTGCTACCCCCTCCCTCCTCCCTCCCTCCTGCCCTGTCACACACACCTCGCTCACTGCCCGAGCCGCCCAAACTCGGCCATCCCAATCACTTTAATGCGCCCATCACTCCGACCAGCCGCCCGCGCCCGCTCCGCCGCCGTGTTGTACCCCCAATCCACCAGGTACAGCTGCCAGTCCTTCAGCCCCGGGTCGGCCGCGACGCTCTCCAGCGTGGCCAGCTTGTCCTCCACGAAATGGAAGCCGGCCGCGGTCGGGTGTGCGGCTTGCAACCTCTCCAGCACCCTGGCTTTGGGCTCGCCTGACACAGTCTGCGAGAAAATGCGGTCGTCCGGGAAAGGGACGCGCGCCTGGCGTCCCGCCAGCAGCGCGGCCGTGAACCGCGCCTGCTTGGTCGTCACGATAAACGCTTCGCCCGCGGCTTGGAGCGCCTTCAGGGCTTCGGGCGCGCCCGGGTAAAAGGCGTTGGAGTTCAGCCAGCCGTCCAGGTCGCGAGCCATCCAGGCGTCCCGGACGGAGCCAAACCGGCGGACGAGCTGTTGGTGTGGGTGGGGAGGGGCGTGAGAGAGAGGGCGACAGACGACCGCGCTCCACCCCATCCAAAAAAAAAAAAAAAAATCTCAACGCACATCTCCACGGTCCAGGCCCCACCGGTCCATCCGCTCCGCCAGCATGGCCGGCCAGTCCTCCAGCATGGCTTCCACAGACTCGCCCTCGACCAAACACCGGACTTGCACCAAATTCTCGTACCCCGTCTCGATCACGGGCCGCGCGGCCCGCATGCCCTCCAGGACGGCCGTTTTGCGGGCTTGGACGGCGGCATCGGCGAACAAGTCGGGCCACAGGTCTGCGGCGGCGTCCCAGGCGGAGAGCGCGGACTCGCCGACGGAGTCGCAGGCGACGCCGTCAAAGTCCAGGGCGAAGACGGGCTTGGCCATGGCGGTGGTGGTGGTGGTGGTGGGTGCGCGCGCGGCCGCCGTCGGAGACTTGGGCGACGCGCGGATCTGTGGCGAGTTGAGCCGACGCCCACCCCTTCCTGGCAACTCGGCAGTAGACAATGCACAGCCTGGCCGCCTGAGCAGGGCGCGCATGTGCTCGTTTGTGGGAGTGCGGGCGGGGGGCGCCAGAAAAGAGCAGAAAAGAAATAGTGAGGGAAAAAACGAGCGCCCCTCTTCATTCTTTTCATCTCGCGGCCCGCAGGCCCACTCCCCGCCACACGCCCCATGCACGGCCGCCCGCGCGCCGTCCCCGGCGCGGCGGTCGACCTGGAGAAGGCCAAGGCCGCGCAGCAGCGGGTGAGTTTTGTGTGTGGCGGCGGTAGGCGCGAAAAACGGACGCACTGATGCCTCTCCTCTCGACCCGCGCACCCCCCCCTCACGCCGCCGGTGTATCCAAACCCACACCACCACCAGCTCGCCCTGCTCACCCGCCTCAACGACCAGGTCCTGGACCGGCGCCGGGCCGGCAAGTCCGACCCAGCCTCCCTCGGCCTGGCCGCCACTCTCTTGGAACACAACCCGGAAGCTTACACCGCCTGGAACTGGCGGCGCGAGGTTCTAGGGCCCGTGCTGTCCGCGGGCGGCGCGGACGCCGTCAACGCAGCTGAAGCCGAGCTGGTGCTCACCGAAAAAGCCTTGCGCCGCAACCCCAAATCTTACGCGGCCTGGCACGCTCGGCGGTGGGTGGTGGGGCACCGCCTGACCTCGCTCGCAGCCGAAGTGCGGTTGGTCGACGCGCTGCTGGACGTCGACGCCCGCAACTTTCACGCCTGGGCGTATAGGGGGTGGGTCGCCGACCTGGCCGGCGTGCCCGCGGCCGAACAGCTGGCTGCGACGACGGCGCGGATTGAGGTGAATTTCTCAAACTATTCCGCGTGGCACGCGCGCTCTGCGCTGCTAGTCCGCGTCCACGGCGGGCACGGGACGGGTGGACGGCAGGCGGCACAGGCTGGGGAAGACCCGCCCACGACGACCCTAGACTCCCTGCTGTCGTCGCCAAGCGGCCGCCACGGCGACGGCGGCCAGGGAGTCCGCCCAGGCGAGGCCCTGCCCCCGTCCATCCTCGCGACCGAATACGCCCTCGTCCGGGCGGCCGCCTTCACCGACCCGGCCGACCAGGCGCCCTGGTTTTACCAGCGCTGGCTGGTGGCGCACACGGTGGCGGCGGCCCGGGACGCAGTGAGGGGAGGACGGAGGGGAGGAGACGACGCTCCGTCCTCTTCCTCCGCTGCGCGGGCCGCTGTCGCGGCCGCGGACGCGGCCCTCGCCGCGGAAGTCGAGGCGTGCGAGGCCCTGCTGGCCGCCGAGCCTGACAGGGCCCAGTGTAAATGGCCGTTGCTGGCCCTGGCCCACCTGGCTGAAGCCCGGGCGGAGCTGGCCGGGTTGGGGGTGGACGGCGGTGGGGGTGGTGGGGGTGGTGGGGGTGGTGGGAGTGGTGGCGGAAAGACCCGCACGCCACCCGCCGCCGCGGCCGCCGTCTACGAAGAACTGACGGACTTGGACCCGCTGCGAGCTGGTTTCTACAAAGACGCGGGCGCGGGCGTGGCGGCGGTTGTCGTGCCGCAGCTTTGATGGAGTGTAGAGTAGAATAAAAAAGGAGCGAAAGAACGAGACGCACCCTTCTCTGTCCATCCGTCCACGCACGCACGTCCACGCTTTTCCGATTGACGGAGACACACGCTCTCGACCGTCTCAACACACACTCCGCGCCATTCATCTTGCGCTTTCCCACCAGCCCCCCCCCTCTCTCCCTCGCCTCACCCCACCCCACCCCCACCCCACCCCAAAAAAACACCCGTCCCACTTTCAGGGCGACCGCCGGTGGATCAGCGACTTGCCGTGCTCCTCATACTCCGCCTTGCTCATCCACATCTGCTGGAACGAGCCGAGCGAAGCCAGGATCGACCCGCCGATCCAGACGCCAAACCGGCGTTCCAGGGCATTGCCAGGCGCCGCGACTTTGGGCTTGATGCCGGCGGCCGAACACGACGCTTCCGCCCCCTCCACCCCACCGTCAGCCAGGTCGCGCTCGATGCGGTCGCGCAGCTGGCTCATGGTGGACCCGCCGCCAGTCAACACAACAGCGGAGAACAGGTCGCGGCGGATGTCCACGTCCGCGCCCGCGATGGAGTCGCGGATGAGGCCTGGGACGGAGCGGGGCGGGTTGCCGTCGGCGTTGCGGCCGTAGGGGGCGCCCAGGCCGTACACGTCGTGCAGGATGGAGGGCCGGAACAGGGCTTCGGGCACGGCGTACCGTTCAACCCCGATCCCCACCTCCGTGCCGTCGGGCAGTTCATACGGCGTGGGTTGGACGGGCGCGCCGCCGGGCGGGCCCTCAGACGGGTCGAATGGCGCGTCGGCCAGTCGGCACACGGCTTCCTTGGCGTCGGACAGCACGGAGGAAATGGACCAGGCCTTGTAGGACGCGTGTGTTTTAGGGAAGGGCGTGCGCACGGCCGACCACTCGCCAGGGCGCTTCTCCACTTTCTTGACCGAGTACGGCGGGTCGATTTTTGCGCCGGCCTTTTCCAGGGCGGCGCCCAGGGCGGCGGTCAAGGCCGCGCCGGCTAAGCGTTCGCGGCGCACCGATTTCTTCAGGAGGAAGCCGTCGTAGACGGCGGCGGCTGGGATGGATGGTTGGTGGGGGAATGGGGAGGCGTGAGTTTCTTTTCTTTCGAAGGTTGACGAGACGCCGACCGCCTCCTCTCTTCACTCTGCCGTCCTCCTTTCTCTTCTTTTTCGCCGCCTTTTCTCCACTCTCCCGCCGCCCTCCGCATCCAACGGAGGGGTTGTGATCAGCCAAGGAGCTCGTACGAACACCACCAACCATGGGCGAGGCTGTGAACCCGAAGGCCTACCCGCTGGCGGACGCGTCGGTGAGTTTGGAGGAGGCAAGCCGGCGGCTGCGCTCGCACGTGCCGCATGCCCCCGCACGCCGCCCGCCCACTCACGCCACGCCTCCCTCCCCACGCCGCCACAAACAGTTGTCCAACACCATCATGGACATCGTCCAACAGGCGTCCAACTATAAGCAGCTGCGCAAGGGCGCGAACGAAGGTGCGTTTTGCGTGTTTGGCGCGAGCGCAATGCGGCGGCTAGACGGCGCGACTGGTCGCGCCTTGCGGCCCGCCGGTGCGCAAGGATGCCATCCTCCTCCCACGCCGCCCACGCGCGCGGGCGGGTGAGCGTTTAGGGCACGCCCCTGGTGAGGCACCCACCACTCACGCACCCCCTCTCACCCTCCAAAAAAACACAACAGCGACCAAAACGCTGAACCGCGGCATCTCCGAGTTCGTGGTCATGGCCGCGGACACGGAGCCGATCGAGATCCTGCTCCACCTGCCCCTGCTGGCCGAAGACAAGAACGTGCCGTACGTCTTTGTCCCGTCCAAAGCCGCGCTGGGGCGGGCGTGCGGCGTGTCCCGGCCGGTGCGTTTTTTGGGAGGGGAGGGGAGGCCGCGGCCAAACCCCAACCCCGCTCGCGGGGCCCCCCTCTCACCCCATCTCTCCCTCCCGCCCCGACAACCGCAACAACAGGTCATCGCCGCGTCCGTCACCACGAACGAGGGCTCCCAGCTCAAGTCCCAGATCCAGGCGCTCAAGCTCAGCATCGAGAAGCTGCTGATCTGAGAGGAGAGGGCGGAGCGGCGGGGCGGGGGAGCGCACACGTGCGTGGTGCACGCAGTCTCCCTGCCAAACAAGGACGGGAAGAGGACAGGGAGAGGGGGGGCCGCCGCGCCCACGCCCGAAAAAAAAACTGTAAAACCACCCCACAAACGAAAATTGTCTCTTTCTTACCTGTCGTCGCCTCGTGGCCGATGTCGACCACCACCGCCGTCGGCCGGCCCGTCGCAAAGGACGCCAGGACCGCGTTGCGAGACAAAAACAGCGCCGGCGGCGCGTGGCCTTCAAACGCCATCTCGACCATGCGCTCCCGGTCCGCGTCGGACTGGACGGTGGGCTCAGCCAGCAGCCAGGGGTGTTCCTTTGGGTCGACGCGCAGGCGTTCACTGTTGTTGGGTGTGGCTGGCCGTGAGTTTCATGTCTCTCCAGCTGGGGGCGGGGAGCGCAAGGAAAAACGCCGCCCCTCAAAACGCACGTCAGCGCGTGCTCCCACAGCGAGTCCAGCTGGTCCCAGTCCGCGTACGAGCCGTCGTCGGCGAAGAGGGGGGTGAGCTGTGTCGAAGTGCGTGCGGATGGGGAGGACGTGAGAAAAAAGGATGGAGGAGGTGGCGGGTCGGCTGGAAGAGATCGGCTGGAGGAGAGCCCGCGAGTTTTCGCGCACGCCCCTCTCTCCACCCTCGCCTACGTACCTCCATGCCGTCCCGCCGGTAGTTGACGGCCTGCGTGCCGACGTACAGCCCCCGCCGGTCGGCGGCCCCAGACGGCGCAGCGCCGGACGAGCCGGCGATGCGGCCGACGACAGACGGGAACACTGCTTTAGGGGTGTCCTCGCCCGCATAGCCAGCCTTCATGTTGAGCGAACCGGCATCCAGGACGACGGCATTGATCTCGTCTGCGGCGTTGAGGCAGGTGAGGTGGGAGGGCGCGCGTGAGAACCGAGTTTTTTTTTTTCGGCGAGGCCATTTGCGGCGCCGACAACGCAAGAAGAGAGTTTTCTCTCCTCCCCAACGCACCGCCGCCAAACATGGTGCCGGGGTTCTGCATGACGGGCGAGGGGGCCAGGCGCTCCCGGCGGCGTGCGTCGAAAAGGGAAAAGGGGTCGAGGTGACGCCGTCCGCGGGCTCTTTTTTTGCGTCCTCCCGCTACAGAGGTCTGGCCGAGGCGTTCGCCCAGCCAGAAGAGCATTGAAAGGAAAGAACAGCGGCGCCGTCCCGCCGCCAGAACACACATGTCCACGGACACCCACTTACCGCCCAAGAAGCGCTACACCCAGACGCCCCCACAGGCGCCCCCACAAGCCATCGAAACCTCTAAAATCCGTGGCACCGCCCCACCGCGCGCACCCCGCGTCGGCCCGGACTATCAAGCGGACATCCCGGACCTCCTGCCCAAGCCCGCGCTTGGAGCGGAGTGAGGAGGGAGGACTGAGGTCCCTGTTGGGCGTGGTTTGGAGCTTGTGCGGTCCCTGACCTGTCCGTGACGGTGCCTTGCGTTTCGACCATCCCCGCGCGCGCGGCCCTCTCGACCTCCCCACCCCAAAAATGCTCCGCACCGGCCACCGCGCCCGCCGCTTCACTTTACTCCTCCTAGAGGAGGGTGAGGACTATGTGGGCGACTGGGTCGCGACTTTGACAGGTTGGCCGCGCGGCGCGCCCGGAGGTGAAGCCGCGGGCCCGGCCAGTCCGCTACCCGGCCGCTTGCGCCTGGCCAGCCAGTCGCTGTTTTTCGAGGCGGACGACACGCGTGTGCCCGTCGTTCGCCTACCCTTCACAGCTGTCCTGCGGCTGGAGCCGGTGGGCGGGACGGGTGGGAGTGCGTTCGAGGTCGTCGCCACGGCCGTGACGCGCATGAAGGCGCACGCGGCCGACGCGCCGTACGAGTTTGATCGCTTTGACGGCGACCGCAGTGGCGGCGGGCACGCCGGCACGGGCCCGTCCCTCGGCCCGCCGCCCGCCTGGCGGTTCAGCCTGCCGTACGCTCCCTTAGAAGCCGTCCTGCCGGCCGCGCACACGTACCTGGCCGCGTCCCGCCTGCCGCACGCCGAGCGAGAGGCCGCGCTGGCGCAGCTGGCGGCAGACCGCGTGGCGGCCGCCGTCTTTGACCCGTCCCGCCTCGCCGACTTCACCGAGACCGTAGCCTGGGAGGGCCCTGCTCGCTTGGCGGGTCCTTTGACGTCCCAGGCCGGGCGCCTGGCCTTGACGGACGCCCGGCTCTACTGGCAGCCGCTGGACGATTTGGATGGCGATTCTCCAGTGCGGTCGCACGCCCTGGCCCGGGTCGGCGCGTTCGCTAAAAGGCGGTCCGGCCTGCGACCTCTCGGCCTGGAAATATTTTTCCTGGAGGAGGGAGGCGACCGGGACGGGACCTGGGGCGCGCCGTCCGCGCTGTTCACGTTCCCGTCCGCCACCGCCCGCGACGGCCTCGCGGCCGCCCTGGCGCGCTCGCCCGCCCTGGGCACGGCCGGGCCCGGCGGGTCGGCCTCTGCCGCGTCCCGCGCCGCCGCCTTTGAATCCGATACCGGCATTGCAGCTGTGACGGACGCCTGGGCGGCTGGAAAGGTGTCCAACCTGGACTACCTCCTGTTTTTAAACCTGGCGTCCGGGCGGTCGTTCGCCGACGTGTCGCAGTACCCCGTCGTCCCCTGGGTGTTGTCCGATTTTTCATCGGAGACACTGGACCTGTCCAACCCGGCCGCCTTCCGGGACCTGTCCAAGCCCATGGGCGCGCTCCACGCCGGCCGCCTGGCCACGCTGCGCGAGAGAATGGCGCACATGCCGCCTGGGAGTGGACCCGACGCACCGTTTTTGTACGGCACGCACTACTCCTGCCCGGGCTACGTCCTCTTCTGGCTCGTCCGGGCGGCGCCCGCACACATGCTGCGGCTGCAAGCCGGGCGGTTTGACGCGCCCGACCGCTTGTTCAGCTCCGTGGCCGAGTCGTGGACGTCCGCCTCCTCCAGCCCCGCCGACGTCAAAGAACTCATCCCGGAGTTTTATTTAGGAGACCCGTCTTTTTTAATCAACGGCTCCGGCTTGGCGTTGGGCCGGCGCCAGGACGGGCGGCCGGTTGGGGATGTGGTCCTGCCGCCGTGGGCGGGTGGTGGCTCTCCCACCGAAAAGGCCGCTGCCTTCCTGCGGTCCCACCGCGCGGCCCTGGAATCGCCGACCGTGTCGGCCAACCTGCACCACTGGATAGACTTGGTGTTTGGGTGGAAGGCGCGCGGGGCGGCCGCAGCCGCGGCGGACAACGTGTTCCACCCGCTGACGTACGCGGAGAGCCTCCCGCCCGACCTGGACGCCGCGTTCCCCGAGCCGCGCGCCCGCGCCGCGCTCGAGGTGCAGGTGGCGGAATTCGGGCAGTGCCCGCGCCAGCTGTTCAAGGCGCCGCACCCGCGGCGGCGGGTGTGTCCGCGGTGGGAAGAGGGCGGGGGCGGGGGCGGCGCCGGGCCGCCTTCGTCCACGCCCTCCTCGCCTGCGGCCCTGGCCCTGGCGGTGCTCGCGACGGTCGGCGCGGCTGTCGACGGTGGCGGCGTTTCCGCGGACGACGGCCCGCCCACCATCCCTCCAGGTGGCGTCGGTCCGGAGCAGCTGGCGGCCTTGGACGTGCTGCCGGTGGAGGCGGGGAGCGCGGCGGCAGTGGAGGAGGAGGGTGCAGCGGCGCCGGCTGCTGAGCCCCGGCAGGCCGCGGCGGCGCCACCACCGCCCGCGGTCGTCGCCCTCCCTCCGCCGCCGCCGCCACAGCCAGCACGCCCGCAACCCCAGCCCGCGCCCAGCCCGGCCGCCCGCCTGGCCGGCGCGGCGGTCGGCGTCCTGGCGGGCGCTGCAGCAGCGGCGACGGGTGGCGGTGGCGGAGAAACGAGCGGCGGCGGCCTGTCCTCCACGCTGCGCGGCTTGTTTGGCGGTGGCGGTGCGTCGCGGCGGGCGAGCTCCGCGGGCGGCGGTCCGGCCACACCCGCGCTCGCCGCCCTGACCCCGACCACGGGACCCTGGGGCCCGGCCGCAGGCTCCCGCCTGGCCGCGCTGGCCCCCACCCCGCCGACCCGCGTCTCCACTCTCGCGGGCGGCGTGTCGGCCCTCGCCGCCGCGCGCGGGCTGGGCACGGACGTCGTGGCCTACGCCGTCGGCCCGGCGGGCGTGCTCCAGTCTGCGAGCGTCAACGCGGGCGCCCGCTTACGGAGCGCGCCGCTGTGCCCCGGCACGCCGCTGGCCTGCCTGGCGCTCCTGCCTGGCAGCGGAAAGGCCGGCGGCACCCGCCCGGCCCACCTCACCGCTCTGGCCGGCGCCCAGGACGGCATGGTGCACGCCTACCAGCCCGCGGCTGGGGCTGTTGTCGGGTGCTGGGCCGCGCACGACGACGGGGTCACGGCGGCCGTGCTGGTCGGGAGTGGGAGTGGCAGCGGGGCGCCCTCCCGCCTCGCCACGGCTTCGTGGGATGGCACCGTCCGCCTGTGGGCCCTGGACGGCCCGTCTCCACCCTGGGCCGGCAGCAGTCCTGCCACGCCCGTCGTCACCTACACGGCCCCGCCGCCGTCCCCGGGTGACGCCCCACCGGGCGTGTGGGCCCTGGCTGTGGAGGCGGGGCACCTCGCGCTCGCTGGCACGGAAAGCGGTGGCCTGTTTGGGTGGGACGCTCGTTCCCCGCCCGGCGCCGGGCCTGCCGTGTCTTTACCCAACCTCGTCCCGGCTGGGGACTATGTGGCCGGCCTGGCCCTGGCGCCGGCCGGGCGTGGAGCCGGCCCAGCGGCCGTGGTCGCGGCGTGCGGCGACGGCCGCTTGAGACTGGTCGACCTCCGCGGCGGCGGGAGTGGGTTCGAGTCTGTCGCCGCGTCGTCTCCACCAGCGGGCGCGCCGCTGAGGTGTGTGGCATCGGACGGCGCCGCCGCCGTCGCTGGCACGGAAGACGGCCGCCTGGTGGTGTGGGACGTGCGCAGCGGCGACAGTTGCGACGGCGGCTCTAGTGCGCTGCTGCCCGCGCTGACGGTGGCGCCTGGCAGCGCCGTGGCCGCGGTGACGGTGGGCGCGCCCAGCGGCGGGAAGGCGCTCGTCGTCCTGGCTGGGGACGAAGGCGGCGGCGTGTCTGTGTTCAGGAGCGGGTAGAGAGAGAGGCAGGTCGGGCAGTGGGGAGAGCGCGGCAAGAGGGTGAAAAGCAAAAAAAACAAGCTCCCATCATTCTCTCTTCTTTCTACCGGCGCCCGTGTCACCTACAGCGCGCCGGCCCACGCGCCCGCGACCTCACCAGGCTACACACGCGCGTCTCCACCCCACACCAGGGCTGGCAGGACGCGCGCACCGCCTTGTGACGAATGAACGCGCTCAAGGTGCGTGGTGTGCGGCGTTCGCGCGCTCGACCACATCTGTTCTGCGCGAAAAAAAACACGCCCGCCCTCACGCCACCACCACCACTCCACCCACACAACAGTCCGAGAAGCGGCAGATGGCTGACCCGGGTGCCGGCGCCGGCCCGTCCGGCAAGGACGCGGCCGCCGGCTTCGCGCCCAACACCAGCCTGACGGTGCGTTTTTTTTTTGCGCGGCGCCGCGCCGACGTCGGGGGCGAGCGAGCGAGCGTGGCGTGGCGCCGCCGCCCGCGTTTTGTGCGTGCCGCGCTCACACACGCCCTCGCCCCCCACACTCACCACAACAGGAGGAGGAGATCGAGCGCGTCGTCGCTCCCGAATCCGCCGTCGAGGAGGAGGAGCGCCTGCGCCGTGAGCGTGAGGCGGCCCAGGTGAGAGAGGCAGGGAGCGTTTTTGATGCGAAAGACGGCGCAAGACGGAGGAAAAAAAAACCACCACCGCGTAGACAGCCGCAGTGCTGTGCGCGGGGGTGGACCGGGCGTCGGCGTACGGCCTGGTGGTGGTGGTGGCGCGGGAAACGGCGTGACGGCGCCAGCGGCGACGCCCCAAACACACCGTCGGTCCCCCATCGCGCGCACTTGGCCTCTCAACCTCGCCGCTCTCCCCACACACCCACACAGCCCGTCGCGCCCTCGGGCGTCGCCGTCCTGACGTCCAACAAGGCCGCCCAGCTGGACCACCTGCTCAATCAGACGGATATGTACACCAAGTTCCTGTCGGAACAGATGCAGAGCATCGAGGAGAAGACGGAGGCGGAAGCCGCGGCCGAAGCCGCGGCCGCGGCTGCGTCCGGCCCGGCCGCCAAGCGCCCACGCAAAGCGTCGGCCGGCACTGCCCGCGGCGGTGCGTCCGGCTCCGGCGGGGCTTCCGGCGTATCCCCCACCCAGGTAAGACACAGAGCACGCTGTGCCGCGAGGTTTGGGCGGGCGTGCGGGCCTGGTGGCGGGCGCGGCCGTGGTTGTGGCGCGTGGCCGCACGGACGCGCGAGCGTTTCCTCTCACACACCTTCTGCCCTCCCTCCGTCCATCCGACAGGAGCTCCTGCCGCTCGTCAAGGGCGAGCTGCGCGACTACCAGCTCAAAGGCGTGAAGTGGCTCATCTCCCTGTACCAAAACGGCCTCAACGGCATCCTGGCCGACCAGATGGGCCTGGGCAAGACCGTCCAGACGATCGGGTTCTTGTCCCACCTGAAATCCAAGGGCGTGCACGGCCCCTTTTTAATCGTCGGCCCGCTGTCTACCTTACCCAACTGGGTGGCCGAAGTCGAACGGTGGACGCCGTCCATCGGTGCCGTCCTGTACCACGGCTCCAAAGACGAGCGGGCGGCCCTGCGTAAAACCCGGCTGGGCCCGGCCTCGGCGCGCGTCACGCCGTCTTTTCCCATCGTCGTCACGTCGTACGAGATCGTCCTGGCCGACGTCAAGTTCCTGGCTCAGTACAAGTGGAAGTACGTGGTCGTGGACGAAGGCCACCGCCTGAAGAACATGAACTGCCGCCTGCTGCGCGAGCTGCGCGCCATCCCGACGGCCAACAAGCTGCTGCTGACGGGTGAGTTGGTGGGATGGGTGAGAGGGGTGGGTGGCCTGCGCAAAGCTTTTTCCTCCACGACCCGACCACTCGACTTTCGCAAACGCACCCCTCACCCCGCCCCACCACCCCCGATCGATGCTCCACCCTCATCACAGGCACGCCCCTGCAAAATAACCTGTCGGAGCTGTGGTCCCTGCTCAACTTTTTACTGCCCGACATTTTCGGGTCGCTTGCCGACTTTGAGTCGTGGTTTGACTTTTCGGCCGTCGGCCAGGAGGGTGGGGACAAGGAGATTGCCGCCCAGGAACAGCGCGGGCGGGTGGTCACCAAGCTGCACTCCATTCTGAAGTGAGTTTACGTTGATGGTTGGGGAGGGGGGGGAGGGACGGGCGGGGCGGGATGCTGGGAGGGTGCTGTGCCGGCGCGAGTTGGCTGGACCTCATGCCGCCTCACCACGCCCACCCCCACCCCCACACAGGCCTTTCCTGCTGCGCCGCATCAAGACGGACGTAGAGACGAGCCTGCCGTCTAAAAAAGAAATCCTGTTGTACGCCCAGATGACGCCCCTCCAGAAGAAGTTGGACAAGGAGCTGCGCGACAAGACGCTCCAGGTGCGAGGTTGGGCGCGACAACTTTCGGTTCCTTCCGCCCGCGCCGCACCCCCACCCCTCCCGCCTTTTTCTCCGCGCTCCCGGTGCGAGGCTGCCCATTCATCTTGCGCACCTGTCCCCCAATCGGTGCACCAACGCCGCACGGCTTGTGTGCTTGTCCGCACCAAACACACTCCACTCCACTCAAAATCTTGCCTCACCGTCTAAAAATCGCCGCGCGCACCCTCCTTTCCCCTCCTTTCTCCGCACCGTCACCGCAGGAGACTATGGCCGCCACCGCCAAGGCCGCCAAAGCCCGCGGCAGCGGCACCGCGTCCGTTGCGACGCTGAACAACGCGCTCATGCAAATGCGGAAAAACTGCAACCACCCGGACCTCATCACGTCCGCCTTCGACGGCTCGGAATTCCTGCCCAGTGCGAAGGAGTTGGTTGCCCAGTGCGGCAAAATGCAGCTGTTGGACCGCATCCTCAAGAAACTGAAGGCGGGCGGCCACAAAGTTCTCATTTTTTCACAGGTAAGGCCGTTGCTTTTTTGTGTGGTAAGCCCGCGCCGCACACCCACCCCGCTCCCCTTTCTCCGCACGCCGCCGCCACATGACTGCGGACATGTTGCGCACATGCCCCGTGGCCATGCGCAGCAAAACAACACGCCCGCACCTATCAGCGCACCTCGTAACGCTTGCTCCGCAAACTTACTCCACTCACATCTCCGCGCTCCCGCCGCCGCTCCGCCGCAGATGACCAAGGTCCTGGACCTGCTGGACCACTACCTGGACGAGCTGGGCCACACCGCGTGCCGCATCGACGGCAACGTGTCCTGGCAAGACCGCCAGGACGCGATGAAACGGTTCAACACTGACCCCGATACCTTCGCGTTCCTATTGTCTACGCGCGCCGGTGGGCTCGGCATCAACCTGACTGCAGCGGACACCGTCATCATCTACGACTCGGACTGGAACCCGCACAATGACATGCAGGTGCGGAGGAAAGGGAGGGTGGGAACGGGTGCGGCGCGGGGTTACAGTTTTTGATGGAAGAGGGTTGGAGTGCGGAAATAGAAGGCAGCGCCCCACCCAGGCACCGACTTGCGCCGCACGCCACCACGGCTGCGTCGCAGGAGCTAGGGCATTGCTCCGCACGAGAAAGCACGCATCGAAACCCCGCACTCCCCCTCGCCTGACGCACTTTACTCACTCAAAAAAAAACAAACAACACAGGCCATGGACCGTTGCCATCGCCTGGGCCAAGACCGGCCCGTCCTCGTCCTCCGTCTAGCCACCGCGCACAGCGTGGAAGGCAAGCTACTGAAGAAAGCCAACTCCAAGCTCGCGCTGGAACGCCTGGTCATCAAGAAGGGCGCGTTCCTGCCGACGGCAGAAAAGGTGAGAAGAAGCGCAGCAGGTCGCGTGCGGTTGTGTCGACCTCCCTCTCCACTCTCTCTTCCTCTCTCACCCAACCCCACTCCCCTCCCCCTCAACAGGCCGACCCCAGCAAGGCCAGCCTGTCGGCCGAAGAACTGATGGAGCTGCTCAAGTCCGACGCGTCCCTGGCGGACGTGCCCCAGTCCGCGTCCGTGTCGGACAAGGACTTGACGGCCCTGCTCGACCGCAAGCACATGGTCAACTCGGCGGTGGCGCCGCCATACGAGGCGTCCGGGCCTGGGTGGGAAGTCGTCGCCCAGATGGACGGGAGCGGCTTACTGGCTGGTGTGCAGTGAGTGTGTGGAGTGGGAGAGAGAGAAAGCGGGGAGAGGAGGAGGACTGTTTGCGGCCGCGACCCCACCCGACCCTGCGCGTGCCTCCACGAAAAAAGAAACGACGAAACCCGGCGTGTGTGTGTTAATTCCTCAGTCATTCCCCCCGGCGTGTGTTCTGCATCGTGCGAAGTCTCGAAGCGTGTGGGGCGCAGGCCTGGCAACGGCCATTTCACAAAACCGGTCCCTCACACTCTCACCCCCCTAACGCGGCTGCGAGTTGTTCCTCAGCCGCTCGCAACGCGTCGGGCACCTTGCTCGCGTCGCGCCCGCCCGCCTGGGCCAGGCCAGGCTTGCCGCCACCCCCGCCGCCGCACATTTTAGCCAGGCCGCCAATGAACTTGCCGGCTTGCAAACCAGCTTTGATCGCGGCCGGGCTGGACGCGGCCGCCATGACAGCGCCCGACTCGGTCGCGGAAATCAAAAACACGGCGGCCGGGTCGCCCAGCTTGTCCAGCAGGGCCGCCGCCGCGTCTTGCAGGGCTTTCCCGTCCACGCCGTCCAGGCGGGCGGCCAGGTACTTGGCGCCGGACGGGGACGTGACAGCGCTCGCCGCCAGCTCGCCCGCTTTCGCCAGCGCCAGCTCCGTCCGCAACGCCGCGGCCTCCTTTTGCGCCGCGCGCAGCTCGTCCAGCACGCCCGCGACCCGGTCGGGCAGGTCTTCGGCTTTCACTTTCAACCGCGACGACAGGGTGCGCACCACGCCGTCCACGTCCTGCAAGTACGACACCAGGGCCGGACCGACCACGGCTTCAATGCGGCGCACGCCGGACGCAATGCCGCTCTCAGACAGGACTTTGAACCCACCGATCTGGGACGTCGACCGCACGTGCGTCCCACCGCACAGCTCCATGGACACTCCCGGCACGTCGACGACGCGCACGCCCGCGTCGTCGTACTTTTCACCAAACATGGCGACGGCGCCGGCAGCTTTGGCTTCGGCCAGCGGCATGACGGCGGTTTGCAAGCCGTGGTCGGCGGCGACCCAGCTGTTGACCAGGGCCTCGATTTGCGCGAGTTCGCCCGGCTCCACGCCGCGCGGCAGGTTGAAGTCAAAGCGCAGGCGGTCGGGCTGGACGAGGGAGCCCTGCTGGGCGACGCCCTCGCCCAAGACTTGTTTCAGGGCGGCCTGGAGCAAGTGGGTGGCGGTGTGGTGGGCAGCGGAGCCGGCCCGGCGGGCGGGGTCGACGGAAGCCGTGACCTGTTGAGAGGGGAAGGTGGAGGAGGGGATTTTGGAGTCAGAGTGCGTGTGCAAGGCGGCCGCCGGGGGCCGGCGCCGCCCTCCCGCAAGTGCGCCCGCCCGCCCAAAATGCAGGGCAGAGCCCGCCCTGCGCGAAAGAAAAGGAAAGGTACCTGGTCGCCGACCGCCAGCTCTCCCGCCTCCACCGTCGCGCGGTGCACAAACAACGCGCCGCCGGCCGCGCGCCTCGTCTCGGCCACGGTCGCGCGCCCGCCGCCCGGCCACGTCAGTTCGCCCGCGTCGCCGACCTGGCCACCGCCCTCGCCGTAAAAGGGCGTGGACTCCAGCAGGACGTCGACCGTGGTGCCGGCGGGCGCGGCCTCCAAACGTTGGCCGTCGGGGCTCAGCAGCGCGACGACTCCACACGCCGGCGCGGCCGTCACGCCCTCATACCCGACAAACCGGGTCGCGCCGACTTCTGCGACCAGGTCGCCCAGGGCCGCCGCCGCCGTCAGGTCGACCGTCTTGGCCGCGGCTTTGGACCGGGCCTTTTGGGCGGCCATGGCGGCGGCAAAGCCGGCCTCGTCCACGGCCACGCCGCGCTCGCCCGCCGCTTCGACCGTGACTTCCAGGGGGAAGCCGTACGTGTCGTACAGCTCAAACGCGGCATCTCCCGGGATGGGCCCGCCGGCCGCTTGCGCAGCAGCCAGTGCGTCCTCCAGCAGCTTTTTCCCAGCCTCCAGCGTGGCCGTGAACCGTTCTTCTTCGCGCCGCAGCTCGTCCTGGACGCGGGCCAAGTTTGCGGCCAAGCCCGGGTCGCACCCCGTCCCCAGGTCGGCCGCAATGGCGGCCAGGTCGGGCGTGAACACGTCGTCAATGCCCAGCAGCCGGCCCTTCATGACCACGCGGCGCAGGAGGCGGCGCAGGACGTAGCCCCGCCCGACATTGGACGGCGTGACGCCGTCGGAGATCAAGAACGCGCACGCGCGCGCGTGGTCGCCGATGACTTTGAGCGACGTCCGCGTCCGCTCGTCCGCGGTCGCGTATTCCACGCCCGCCCAGTCTGCTGCGGCACGCACCAGCGGGAAGATGAGGTCCGTCTCGTAGTTGTTGGGTACGCCTTGCAAGATTTGGGCGACGCGTTCCAGGCCCATGCCCGTGTCGATGTTTTGGTTGGCGAGCGGGGTGAGCGACCCGTCGGCCGACCGGTTGGACTCCATGAAGACAAGGTTGTAAAACTCGATGAAGCGGGAGTCGTCGCCCAGGTCCGCGCCCTCGATGCCGCGCTCCGGGTGCAGGTCGTAGTACAGCTCGGAGCAGGGGCCGCACGGACCCGTGGGGCCTGAAGCCCAGAAATTGTCTTCCGCGCCCAGGCGCTGGACGCGGTGCGGCGGGACGCCGACTTGCTCCGTCCAGATGCGGGCCGCCTCGTCGTCATCCTCGTACACCGACACCCAGATGCGGTCGGCTGGAATGCCCAACACCCGGGTAGCCAAGTCCCAGGCCATGGCGATGGCTTCGTCCTTGAAATAATCGCCGAAAGAGAAATTGCCCAGCATCTCAAAAAACGTGTGGTGCCGCGCGGTCACGCCCACGTTTTCAATGTCATTGGTGCGGATGCACTTCTGGGACGTCGTCGCCCGCGAGTGGCGGCGTGGAGCCTGGCCCAGGAAGACGGGCTTGAATTGGAGCATGCCCGCGATGGTGAGCAGGACGGTCGGGTCGTCCGGGATGAGGGACGCAGACGGCAGGCGGGCGTGGCCGCGCTCCTCGTAAAAGCGGAGGAAGCGGTCCCGGATTTCGGCGCCGGACAGAGGCGTGGGTTTAGAAGGTGACGCTGCCGTCGTGACCGCATGGTCCGTGCGGACGGAGGCGGACAGGGCGCGCAGGGCGGCGCGCAGCGGCGGCGGTGGGAGGGCGGGCGTGAAGGGCCGAGAGGTCGGGAGCAGGGCTGTAGAGCCGACTGTGGTTTTGATGGGCGTGTGTGAGAGGGCAGACATTCTAGGCACGGCCCTCACTCGCCAGGCACAGCACGCTTGTAGACAAGCCACAGTGACAAGCGCACGGCCTGGCCAGTGGTGCAGGCCGTCCACACTTCCCCCGAAACAAAAAGCGCACCCGTTGCGACGACGGCCGCCGACGCCCGCACATGCGCTCCCGCCGCCGCCGCCAGGGCCCGGGACGCGCCGCGCAGCAGCATGTCTTGACCGCTCAAGCGACGGGTGCGACACGACGACCGGGGCGGGCGGGCGCCCAACCGCATTGGGAAGAGGCGGGGCTTGTTTGTTTTTTCGTGGGAGAGCGAAAGGGCGTCGAAACAAGCCGAGCCGCGTTGTGGCTCGAGCGGGGCAAGTGAGCGAGGCGCAGACGTCTCGTTTCTTTTCGCAGGCCATTGGGGACGCGGGGGGGCTTGGACGCGCTGTGTGGCTCGCGCTCCTCTCTCCCACGCTGCAGGCCACACGCACAGGGCCACGGCACACACACCCCAGATCAAGCCCTTTTTGCCGTGCGGTCCTTTTTGCAACCACACCCCCAAGATGGCCACCACACCGCCCGCCGCCGATGCGCACCCCACCCGCGCCTTCAAATTCGCCATCGACCGGGGCGGCTCCTTCACAGACGTGTTTGCAGAGGTAGGTAGAAGGGCCTGAGTGTGGACTTTGGGGACTGGGAGGGTATCTGATTGCGCTGGCCGAGGCGGCTAGCTTGCGCGCGCCGCCCTCACGACTCAACCTCCATCCTTTTCTCTCCACAACGACAACAGTGCCCGGACGGCAAGGGCGGCACCAAGTACCGGTGCGCGTGTGTGCCTGCGCACGTGGAGCAGCCGCTGGCAGGCTTGAGAGAGAGAGAAAAAAAAAACGCGCTCAAAACCCTCCGTCACCGTCCCTCAACCCCCCACGCTCAGAGTCATGAAGCTCCTGTCCGTCGACCCGGCCAACTACCCGGACGCGCCACGGGAAGGCATCCGCCGCATCCTAGAACAGGAGACGGGCATCCCACACCCGCGTGGACAGCCGCTAGACACGTCCCGCATCGCGTCCATTCGCATGGGCACGACGGTCGCGACCAACGCGCTGTTGGAGCGGGACGGCGAGCGGTGTGCGTTGGCCATCACCGCCGGCTTCGCGGACCTCCTCCACATCGGCAACCAGGCCCGGCCGGCCATCTTTGACCTGGCCGTCCGGTGCCCGGGCGTGCTGCATGAAGCGGTCGTGGAAGTGGAGGAAAGCGTGGTCTTGCCCCTCGGAACCGTGCCGGGCGGGCGGGCGGGGCCCGACCCCGCTGCCGACGCTGAAAAGTATTCGCCGTCCGGCACCGACACCGCCGCGGTGACGGGTGAGGCTGTGCGCGTGGAAAAAGCGCCCAACCTGGACGTCGTGCGCGCCGACCTGCAACGCCTGTACGACGCGGGCTTCCGGTCCCTGGCCGTCGTCTTCAAGCACGCGGCGGCGTTCCCGCACCACGAGCGGGCGGTGGGTGAGGTCGCGCGCTCCCTGGGCTTCACGCAAGTCTCCCTGTCGTCCGACGTCTCGCCCGTCGTCAAAATGGTGCCGCGTGGGTACACAGCCACCGCGGACGCGTACCTGACCCCGCACATCGCGCGTTACATCGCAACGTTCCGTTCGGGTTTTGACGCGGGGCTGATGGGCGGCAACGACGGCGGTGCGCCGTCGCCTCCGTCTTCCTCCTCGTCCAGCCGCCTGGCGTTCATGCAGTCCGACGGCGCGCTCGCACCCGTCTCGACCTTTTCCGGGCACCGGGCCATTCTGTCGGGCCCGGCGGGCGGGTACGTCGGGTACGCTCGCACGACCCGCTGGGGTGACGAAAAGGCTGCCTCCCCCTCCGCCGCCGTCGTTGTCCCGCCTCAGGTCATCGGCTTTGACATGGGCGGCACGTCCACCGATGTGTCGCGCTACGCGGGGTCTTACGAACACGTGCACGAGTCCACGACGGCGGGCGTGACCATCCAGGCACCGCAGCTGGACATCAACACAGTCGCCGCGGGCGGCGGGTCGCGCCTCTTTTACCGCAACGGCCTGGTGGAGGTCGGGCCCGAGTCGGCGGGCGCGCACCCGGGCCCGCTGTGTTACCGCAAGGGTGGGCACGCGGCCGTCACGGACGCGAACCTGGTCTTGGGACGGATTGTCCCGGCGTTTTTCCCGGCCATCTTTGGGCCGACGGAAGACGCGCCGCTGGACGCGGCCGCCGCGGAAGCCGGGCTGCGGGACCTGGCAGACCAAGTCAACGCGGCGGCCCGCGCGGCTGGGCAGGCTGAAAAGAGCTTGGATGAGGTGAGTGGTGTTGTGGGGGTAGGGTGTGGGTGTGGGTGTGGGCGGCGGCGGTCGGGGAACGCCCGGCAGAGCCCTAGCCCTGCGCCCGCCCCGCCCACGTCCCTGCCGCGCCTGCTCTCCCTCCCCGCCTCAACGCCGCCGCCGCGCACACTCAAAAAAACACAACAGGTCGCCATGGGCTTCATCCGCGTCGCCAACGAGGCCATGTGCCGGCCCATCCGCGCCCTGACGCAAATGAAAGGCCACGACACAGCCGCCCACACGCTGGCGGTGTTTGGCGGGGCGGGCGGGCAGCACGCGTGCGCGGTCGCCCGCGCGCTGGGGATGAAGACTGTGTTCATCCACGCCCACGCCGGCATCCTGTCCGCCGTCGGCATCGCGCTCGCGGACGTGGCGGTGGATGTGAGGGAGCCCGTGGCCCTCCATTTAGGGGACGAGGGCGCTGGCGCGGCGCTGGCGGCCCGCCTGGACGCACTGGAAGGCCGGGCGCGGGCCGACCTCGCGGCGCAAGGCTTTGCCGACCCGGCCGCCATCTCCGCCACCCGCTTCCTCAACCTGCGGTACGACGGCACGGACGTCGGCGTGATGACGGCGCTGGAGGCCTGCTGCTCTTCCTCGGTACCATCGACCGTCGACACGGCCGCCGCCCTGGCCTCGTTCGAGGCCTCCTACCGCCGCGAGTTTGGGTTTGTCCTGTCGGGCCGGCGCGTCGCGGTCGACGACGTGCGCGTCCGCGCGGTCGGGCCCGGCGCCCGCCCGCCCGACCCGCCGCGTGCACCGCCCGGCGACGGCGGCCCTCCACCCCTGCCCGCGCCGTCCGCGACGGCCTCTTCCTACTTTGAAGTCGGCGGCCGCCAGGCCACGCCCGTCTTTCGGCTGGACGACCTGGCGCCGGGCCACGCCATCCAGGGCCCGGCCCTCGTCATAGCCGACACCTGCACGATCGTCGTCGAGCCGGGCGCGGTTGCCGTCGTCACGCCGGAACGCAACGTGCGCATCGACCTGAGCGTGGAGGAGAGGGAGAGCAGTGACGAAAGCAAGGAGGCAGGACATGACGCCCCCACACACGCCGACCCCGTCACCCTCTCCCTCTTTGGCCACCGCTTCATGGGCATCGCCGAACAGATGGGCCGGACGCTGCAGCGGACGTCCGTCTCCGTCAACATCAAGGAACGCCTGGACTTTTCGTGCGCGTTGTTTGGGCCCGACGGCAGCCTGGTCGCCAACGCGCCCCACCTGCCCGTCCACCTGGGCGCCATGGCGGACGCCGTCCGTTACCAGGTCCGGCACTGGGCGCCCGGCGGGCCGGGCGGGTCGACCACGGGCTTGCGCCCGGGCGACGTGTTGGCCTCCAACCACCCCCAGCTCGCCGGCGGGTCGCACCTCCCGGACATCACCGTCATCACGCCCGTCTTTGACGGGGATGGAGAGGGCTCGGACATCGTGTTCTTCGTGGCGTCGCGCGGCCACCACGCCGACGTCGGCGGCATCACGCCCGGCTCCATGCCGCCGTCAAGCACGGCGCTCGCCCAGGAAGGCGCGGCGTTGCTGTCTTTCAAGCTCGTCGACGGCGCGACGGGCGAGTTTGATGAAGCCGGCATCACGGCCGCGTTGCAAGCCCCCGCCGCGCTCGCGGACCGCTACCCGGGCTGTGCGGGCACGCGCAACCTGGCGGACAACCTGTCCGACCTGCGCGCCCAGGTCGCGGCCAACCAGCGCGGCATCGCCCTCGTCCGGGCCCTCATCGCCGAGCACGGCCGCCCCACCGTCACGGCGTACATGGCCCACATCCAGGCCAACGCCGAGGCGGCCGTGCGGTCCATGCTGCGCCGGTTCTCCGAGCGGGCGGGCCTGCCGGCCGTCGGCACCGTGCACGCGGCCGACCAGATGGACGACGGCTCGCCCATCGCCCTGGCCGTCACCATCGACCGCGCTGACGGGTCCGCGACCTTTGACTTCACCGGCACCGGCCCCCAAGTCTTTGGCAACACCAACGCGCCGCCGGCCGTCACGGCGTCCGCCGTCATCTACGCGATGCGCGCGTTAGTGGATTGCGATATTCCACTCAACCAAGGCTGCCTGACACCCGTCAAGATCGTCATCCCGCCCGGCTGCCTCCTGTCCCCGGACCCGGAAGCCGCGGTGGTGGGCGGCAATGTCCTCACCTCCCAACGCGTCACGGACGTGGTTTTGAAGGCGTTCGCCGCCGCCGCCGCCTCGCAAGGCTGCATGAACAACCTGACGTTCGGGGATGGCGGGTCGGGCTACTACGAAACCATCGCCGGCGGCGCGGGCGCGGGCCCGACCTGGGCCGGGCGGTCGGGCGTCCACACCCACATGACCAACACCCGCATCACCGACCCGGAAATCCTGGAGCGGCGGTACCCCGTGGTGCTGCGGGCGTTCCACCTGCGCAGGGGGTCGGGCGGCGCGGGCGCGCACCCGGGCGGGGATGGCGTCGTGCGGGAGCTGGAATTCCTGCGGCCACAGACGGTGTCCATCCTGTCAGAGCGGCGGGCGACCCGGCCGTTTGGCCTGGCGGGTGGTGGGGACGGCGCGGCCGGGCTGAACCTGCTCATTCGGCGCGGGGGGCGGACCCTGTCGCTCGGCGGCAAAGCGAGCGTGCTGGTGGAGGGCGGGGACCGCCTGCGGATCCTGACGCCGGGCGGGGGAGGGTATGGGCGGGCCGACGAGGCGGGAGGGAGTGGTGGCGACGGCGCGGAGCGCGACGCCGGCGTGCCCGCCGCTGTGCGGGCGGCGGGCAGCGTGCACGCGTTCAAGGCCACGCAGGAGAGCGCGTGAGGCTGCCGTGCGGGCTGCGGGCAGCGTGCACGCGTTCAAGGCCGCGCAGGAGAGCGCGTGAGAGGATGGCAGGAGGTGTGTGAGTGTTGCGCTTGGGTTTTTGTTTTTTGGTTGGTTGCACTCTCTCTGTGCTGCGTGGGCGTCCTCCCCCCATCTCTCCCTCTCCATCTGTGCCTCAACCATCGACCGCCAGGGTGAACGAGACGTACGGGTGGAATTCGCCAGCCACGCCCTCCGCGTCGTCGCCACAGAATTTCGACGGCGCGGCCCCACCAAACAGGTCGGCCAGAACTTTGCGCAGTTTCGGGCCCGCCTTTGGCCGGGGCCGCACCAGCACGGGCAGCAGGGCGGGCGGCAGGCCGTACCGCAGCACGGACTCGACAAACAGGCGCACCGCGCACACGTGCGCCCAGGCGGCGAAGGCTTCACCGTACGCGGCCGCGCACCAGGCGGCCAGGGCGGACCGTTTGGCCTCCAAGTCTGCGCGCAGCGCCGCCGCGTGGTCGGCCGCTGAGACGCCGGGTTCCGCCGCGCCGCCGCCGCCCTCGATGTCACGCACCTGGACGCCCAGCCCCCGCGCCGCACCCTTGAACGCGTCCCCCACCCGGCGGAAGAGGGTGACGGTGTACAGGGCGTAGTCCGGGTCTTCGCACGCGCAGCGCGCCGAGCGCGGGACGACCCACTCGGTCAACGTCTCGTACGACGCCAGCCAGTCGCGCACGGACCCGCGGGGCACGATGGCGGCGAGCGTGACTAAATTCTCTGTGTCGACGAGCGCGTCGGGCGGGAGCGTGGCCAGGTGCGGGGCCAGGTCGCGGACGGCCAAGGACCCGGTGGCCCGCCGCGCGACGGCCGCCAAGGCGGCACGGGCCGCGCCGTACTCGCCCAGCCGCAGTTTGAGGTCGTCCTCCAGCTTGGAGATGGCTTCCGTGATGGAGGCGACGGTGTCGCCCAAGGGACGGCGCGGCGGGTACTTGCCCTCGTCCCAGGACCAGGTTTCCAGGTAGGACGAGGGCGGGAGGCCGTCGACCAGGGCTGCGTCGGCCGTGGTGGTGGAGCCCGCGTCATCCCCGCCCGCCGGCGCGGCCAGCGCCAGGTCAAACAGCTGGCGACGCACCCGGTTGACGACGCCCTCCACGGCCGCGTTGACGCGGGCCAGGTCGTCGGACAGGCCCATGAGCGCGTCGAGCGTGCCGACGCGCAAGTCGGGCGGCAGCGCGAAGCGGAAGTTGGTCGCCAAGTCCGCGTCGTAGGTTGTGCGGGCTTGGAGGGTGGCCCACGTGCGGTCGGCGGACTCGGAGACGGGCAGGGCGACGAGCCAGTAGGTGGCCATGGTCGTTGTCTGTGGTGACGGGGCGGACGGAGGATGGAGGTTCGGTTTCGCCGAGCGCGCGGGCGCACGTGTGCACGAAAAAACGCCCGGAAAGCGCGGCGCAGCTCACGCGGCGCACACGCTTCTGTTCAAGCGAGCCGCAAGCCCGGCTCTACGGCCTCAATGCCCACGTAGCGGGAGGCGGGGTGGGCGCTCGCACAGGGCGTGGCTGCGTGCCGGGGTGGATGAAGGCCCGAAAGTGTGCTCGATCGACTGGAGCGCCCCGTCGCACGGCTTCTCCAGCGTCTGGACGAGTGCGGGACGCTCGTGGCGTGTTCTCAGCTCGGGCGCGGACTGTCCCCGAACGGCTGCCGTGCTCGGGATGCGACTGCACCGCCGTGAAGAAAGAGAGAGTGCAGCAGCGACGAATGCTTTGCGTCCCACTTCTCAAAAAACACAAGGAAGAACGCTCGCGACGCGAGAAAAAAGCCGCCGCGTTTTCCCTGGAATTCCGGCAGCTCACCAGTCACACACGGCAAGCTCGCATGCTCCGCTCCGCCGGCCTGCTGCGCCCGGGCGCGCCGGCCGCGGCTGTGCAAGCGCGTGGCAACGCGGCCACGCTCGGCGCTGCCCGCCCTCCGCTCGCCCCACGCCGCGCCGCCGCCTGCCCTCCACCCTTCGCCAAACGCGATGGCGGCGACATGGACCCAGACGCCAAGGCCGCGCGCAAAGCCGCCAAAGCGGCGGCCAAGGTAAGGGAGAGTGGGACGGCGAATTCTCTCTGTTCGCCCTCGCGCCACCTCTCGCGCCACCTCGGCGCTCAACCTCCGACTCTCTCAAACAACGACCAGGCTGCCGCCAAGCGCGACAAGGAGGCCGCGCGGGCGTCCATGATGGCAGGTGGAGACGAGCACGAGGCCTCGCTGGAGTCCGTGACGCCGACTGCCCGGGCGACGGGCGGCCCACCGCCGCCCGTCCACCACCCCCAGACGATCGTTGTCACGGACGAAGCCTCCACCGCCGCCGCTGCGGCCGCCTTGGCCGCCCGGGAAGCCGCGCTGTGGGACCGGGCCGACGCGCTGTGGGCCCGGGAAATGGCGCGGTGGGATGAGGAGCGGGCCGCCTGGGCGGCCCGGGAGGCCGCCTTGCTGGCCGCGCTCGCGGCGTCGCAGGCCGAGGTGGGCAGGCTGGCGGGCGTTTTGGCGGACGGGCAGCAGGCGGCGAGCGCCGCCCTGCCCCAGCCGGCAGCGCAAGCTGCTCCAGCTGCTGCTCCAGCTGCTGCTCCCGCGCCGGCTTCACCCGCGCCTCCGCCGCCACCCGCTTCCGCCGCCCCGTCCACCACTCCTTCCTCGTCCACCACCCCTCCCTCGTTCGCCGACCATCTGGCCGCCGCCGTCGCGGCCGCCCAGGGCGGGGCCGACGTCCTGGCCGACGAGTTTGGTGGGCACGGTGGCTTGCTCAACGGGCGGGCAGGCGGCGAGCCGGTCGCGCCGGCGACGCCGACGGCGTCCGCCTCCCCACCTCCACCACCACCACCCTCTTCCCCGCCCTCGCCCGCCCCCCTCCCCGCGGAGCACGCACCACCCGTCAAGCCGCCCACCTTAGTCGAAGGCGCGGACGACCTGTTCTGGGTCAACGCCTTGCAAACCGCTCTGGCGGGAGCCGCCTTTCATTGCGGCGACGACGAGGCCGAAGACTTTTTCTTTGGGCCCGGCACGCGCAACGCCCTCCTCACCTTCCAGGCCTGCTCCGGCCTGCCCGAGACGGGCGTGTGCGATGACGCGACGTGGGTGGCGCTGTTGGGTGAAGACGGCTTGGCTGCCTTGCGCCCGCCCACGCCCGAAGAAGAAGCGGCCGCGGACGACGCGCTGAGCGCGGCGGTGGGCGTGGGCAAAGCGGCCGCACCACCCCCGCCGGTTGTGCCGCCGAAAGGCTCGGCCGGCCCGGTAATCGAGACCTGGTCGACGACGACGACCACCACCACGGTGGCGGACGTGGAAGATGCGGCCCACCACCACCACACGGTCGTGCGCGTGGAGGAAGAGTCGGTGAGCGGGAGCGCGGTCGTTGCGCCTGCCAAAAACGACGACCCGCCGCGCACGGCCTGGCCCATCCTGCGGGAAGGCGACGGCGGCCGGCCCGTTCACGAGCTGCACGTCGCCCTCAACGCGGCCGGGTTCTACTGCGGCGAGGACGACGAGCAGTGGTGGCAGTTTGGCGACTCCACCTACTCGGCGCTCGTCACGTTCCAGGCCTGCTCGTCCCTCCCTGAATCGGGCGTGGTCGACGAAAGGACGTGGCTGGCGCTGCTGGGCCCGGACGCGACGCCCGCTGACGGTGCAGCCTTATCCGCCGGCGACACGACGGACGACGACATGCTGGGCGGCCACCACGAGGGCATGGTGTATCTAGTCGGCGAGCAGCGGTGGGAGCGGCGGATCAGCACGACCGAGACGGACACGTGACAAAAATGGGATGGATGGATGGACGGGATAGCGTGATTTGTTGATCGTTTTTTTTTTTTTTCGTTAGGGAGTCGTCTCTTTGTCTCCTACACACACGCACACACACGCGTCCGCGTCCCCTCCTCTCTCTCAGGCAAGAAATAACAAACAAGGCAGGCGAAAACTCTCTCCATCCATCCATCTCTCAAGCCGACTCGACCGCGCCCGGGCGGATGAGCACTTGGCCCGGGTGCCGCCGCGCCTCCACTGCCACTCCAGGCGGGCACAGCCCCACGGACGCGCACGTCCCCGGCACCAGGTACTCCCGCAGCGTCTCAAAGGCCGCCGGGCCGTACGATTCGACGTCACTGACACACGCGTCAGCCATCGTGCGCAGCGACCCGCACAGTTTGGCCGCGTACGCCAGGACCTGGCGCTGCGTGGCCGGGTCGTTGACGGCGCCGGCGGCCTGGGCGATGATGGCCTTGCACGTGTCGCAGGTGGAGGCGTCGTTGACGAGAGGGGGAGAGGAGGACGAGCGGCGCGGGATGGTGGCGGCGGGCTGCGCAACCTCCACCACCGCCCCGTCCGGGGTCTTCGGGCACGCGCCCAGGATGTCGCACAGCTTGTTGGGGTCGATGTCGTCCGCAATGGCAAAGATCTTCGGCGCGGTCTGGGCCACGTACGCGTTGCACGCGTCCGACACGTCGGGCGGCATGGCCGCGCACACGGTCCGTGCCTTGGCCAAGACGGCCGCCTGGTTTTCCGGGTCCTCCAGCTGGAGCTTGACGTTGTTGACAGCCAGGCGGCACATGGGGCAGGGCACGCCCGTGAGCTGCGGCTGCGTTTTTTGAGAGGCGGCGCCGTCCTCGCGGAGGAGTGACACGGGCGCGGCCGTCAGGCGGGCGGCGGGGGTGGATGGAGAGAACGACACAGACGGCGAGCAGAACCCCGCCGACCCGCACGCCTCCTTAGCGTCGAACGACAGCAAGGCCGCAATGGCGGGCGGCACGTACTCCCGGGCCGCGTCTTTGCACGCGGCCGCCTGGGCGGCCGGCAGGATGCCGCACGCGTCGTCTTCGATGAGACGCATCAGCGCTTTTTGGTTGGCCGGGTCGGCCATGTAGGACTGGGCGCCGTCCCACGCCCACTCGCACAGCTGGCACAGGCTGGTCGGGTCGTCGGTCAGAGTGGGAGAGGCATTGGACGCCGTGGCGAGCAGGGTGACGGCGGCCGCGGCGGCGGCCAGGAGGCGGGGCATGGTGTTGGTGCTGCTGGGTTCTTCGGGGATGGGGAGGGAGAGGGAGCGAGGGCATGAGAGCGCGTCAAACACACGGAAGGTCGCCCAGGGCTTTCCGCTTGCGGGCACGCCCACGCGCGTCACGGCTGGGAGGCGAGCTCTTCCGCGCGCCCGCCCACCGTGGCGACAGGCCGTGTGCCCCTTGGAAAGGCCCGCGGGCGTGGGCGAAAGGAGACAGCGCCTCGCATCGGAAGGGCGAGCGCCCTCCGTCACAGAGAACCCGCACACCCTGCCCCACGCACCTCAGCTGCGGGCGTGCTGGACCGAGCACGTGTGCGTGTGCGCAGGTGGGAGCACGCGAGCGCGGCGCTGCCTTTGTGCGTCGCGGAAAGCAAGAGAAATCAAAGGTCTGGGCTTGTGCGCTTCGTTTTCCACAACCCTCCCTCCACCTCTCTCCCTCACTTGGTCGCCGCACACCCGCCGTCCGCGCACCCGCCCGCCGCCACCTCCTGCAACAGCCGCCGAATCACATTCTTGCCGTGCATGAGGTTGGCCCGCTTCAGCCGCTCATTCGCCAAATGGCACCCGTCCGACGCCTGGCCGAAAGGGAGGAGCAGGGCGGGGGCGCCCAGCAGCTGCTCCAGCGCCGAGGCGACCGGCATGGTCCCGCCCTCCCGCACAAACAGCGGGTTGGCGCCCCACTCGGCGGCGAGCACACGCTCGGCCAGCTGGAAGTACGGCGCGCCCGGGTCGGCCTCCCACCAGTCGCCCACGGACCGCACGCGGACGGTGCAGGTGTTGGGCGACTTCAACCCGCCAAACACGGCCGACACGTGCGCTTTGAGCGCGCCGATGAGGACGCCCGGGTCCTGGTCGGGCACGTACCGGATGGACACGTTGCCGACGGCGGTGCGCGGGATGACGGAGAAGCGGGTGGGGCCGAACCGGTAGTGCGGGTCTTCCGTGGCCGAGCCGGCCGGCGCGGCCGGGTCGTCGTCCGAGGCGTGGGCGCAGCCCGCGCCCCTCCCACCCCCGCCGCCACCGCCTCCGCCCACCGCGGCCGCGTCGTCCCCGACCCGCACGTCGCACACGGACAGCGTCGGTTCGCACCACCGCGCCCGCAGGACGTCCGAGGCGGTGAGACCCGCGGCGGCGGAGGGCGGGAGGCCCAGGGCAGCCGCGTAGGCGGACACCGAGAATTCGGCCGACCCGGCCAGCCTCGCGAGCGCGGGCTCGAGCATCCCGGGCCGGACGCCGTCGTAAAAGCCGGGGACGGCCACTTTGCCGCGCCCGCCGCCCGGACCGACGAGCGAGGCCAGGACTTTCGCCAGGTCGGCCAAAGGCTCGGCCAGCACGCCGCCGTCGTTGCCAGAGTGCAAGTCCTTGGGCGGGCCCCGCACCTCGATGCTCGCCGCAATCATGCCGCGCATGCCGTACGTCAGGCACGGCACGGCCTCGCCCACCCACAGCGTGTTGGAGATGATGATCAGGGACGTGCCCGCAAACCAGTGCGCGTTGGCCGCCACCGCCTCACGGAAACCGCCCGACCCGTTCTCTTCCTCGCCCTCAAAGACGAAGGCCACGTTCACGCCCGGGCCGCCGGGCGGCAGGGGCGTGTTCGCGCCACCGCCGTTGGCCGTGCGCGGTGAAGCAGCAGCCGCGGACGGCGTGGCCGCTGCCGCCGTGTCTTGCGGCGGCTGAGGCGCGACAGCCGCGTCGGCCAACATCTCTTTCACCGCGTACAGGAACGCGAGGATGGGGCCCTTGTTGTCCGACGTGCCCCGGCCGTACAGGTAGCCGTCCACGGACGTGAGGGAGAACGGGTCGGTCACCCACTCCCGCTCCATGGCGGGCTGGACGTCGTAGTGGCCGTAGAACGTCACCGTCGGCGCGGCAGGGTTGCGGCCGATGCGGCCCAACACGACCGGGTTGCGGGCCTCGTCGGTCGGGTCGCGGACAAGCTTGATTTCGGCACCCATGCCCTCCAGCAGCCCGGCGAGGAACTTTGCACCACGGAAACAGGCTTCCCGTGCGGTAGGGTCTGCCGACACGGTGCGCAAGCGCACAAAATCGCGCAGCGCCCGCTCCAGGTCCGCGTCCAGGCAGGTGGGGCCCGTCTTGACGGGCGGGAGGGCGGCTGGGGACGGAGCGGCAGCGGCAGCGGCGGCCGCGGGCGGCGGGCCGGGCGGTAGGCCGCGCGGGCGCTTGGGCGGAGGGGTGGTTGTCGCGGCCGCCGCGCCCGCCGCCCCGCCGCCGTCCCAGCCGCCCGCGTACCCGGGCCCGGCGTCCACCTCCCAGATGCGGAGCTGGCCGTCGGCAGACCCGGCCAAGACCAGGTCGGGCCGCTGTTCGACGCACAGGTAAGGCAGGCCGGCCGTGGCGGGCGTGGACGGCGAGGTGGGGAGGGCGGCCGCCAACACCCTCAAGCACGACCACCCTTCCGCCGTCCACACGCGCACCGTCCCGTCCGCGGACGCGGACGCGAATAGGGCAGCCGGGTGCAGGCCGGGCAAGGAAGACATGGACTCACGCCGCGTCAGAGGGGGTGCGCCACCGCCGCCGCCGCCGGGCGAGAGGAGCGCCCCCGCCCCCGCGCCCCACCCAGACACGCCGCCGCCGTCGGCCGGCGCGATGCCCGCCAGGGCCAGCACGTCGTCCTGGTGGCCGACGAGCGTGTGGCGACACAGGCAGGCTTCCACGTCCCACACCCGGATGATGTTGTCGCGGCCCCCGCTGAGCAGCGCGCCGCCCAGGGCGTACAGGGAGAGGACGGAGCCGCGGTGGCCGCGGAGGACGCCGACGGGCGCGAGGCTGCCCTCCGCCCACACGCGAATCGTCGCGTCGCCGCCGGCCGAACAGACGTACCCGCCCACGATGGCCAGGGAGCAGACGGCAGAACAGTGGCCCGCGTCCGGTGGGGTGACGGCCGTGGGAGCGGCCGCGTCGACGGTGGGGAGTGGCGGGCGTGTGCCGTTGCCTTCAGGCTGCCCGGTCGCGGCCGCGTCCAGCAGCGCCCGCGTGTCGGGCCCGCCAAACGCGCGGACGGCCGTGTCCTGGCCCGCCACGTACACGGTGCCATCCCCACCGACCGCCAGAGCAAAGATGGAGCCGGACGTGGCGGGCAGCGCAAAGGCGTGGACGGTCTGCCAGGTGCGCAGGTCGGTCACGCGCACGCACCGCCCGCCGGCCGAGAACAGGAGGTGGCCGGCCACCCACAGGCGCTGGACGGGGCGGGTGTGGCCCGTGAGGGTGCGCACGCACGTGAAAGCCGCCAGGTCCCACACTTTGACCGTGCGGTCGACGGACCCCGAAAACGCCAGGTGGCCGCGCTGGGTGAGGCACAGGACCGCGCCGGCGTGGCCCGTCATGCGGTGGTCCTGCGTGTGGGTGGGCACGTGCCCGCCGGGCCCGCCGCCGCCGCCGCCGCCGCGGGCCGTCAGGGGCGTGTGCAGGGCGGCGGCCGCGTCCAAGTCGCCGCCCACGTCGGAGAACGTGGAGTGGGACCGCCGGCGTGGCAGGCGGGCGGGCTGGCGGTGGGCGTGGCCGTGGTCGCCGTTGGCCGCGCCACCGCCTCCACCGCCCCGGCCTCCGTCCGGCCGGAACGGCCGCGCCACGACCTCCGCCGCGCCCGTCACGGCCTCCAGGCACGCCGCCACGTCCTCCGCCCGCGTCCGCACCCCACCAGCCGGCATGAGGACGGGCGAGGCGGGCGCGGTCGCGGCCGCGGCGGGGCCGAGCGGCGCGAGCATGATGTTCACAAACGCGCCCTTTTCCCGGCTCATCACGACCGCGGTGTTGCGCGGCACGGCCACCCAGTCCCCTCCCGACCGGGTGATGGGTTCCGAGGCGATGAGGGCGGTGCGTGACCCGGACTCGGCGTACGACAGAGTGTACTCGCCTTCGTGTGCGATGGAGGAGGTTTTCACGGCCAGGCCGCCGACGGCCGCCGCCGCCACTGCGGCGGTGGATGGAGACGCCGGCCCGTCGTCGTCGTCGCCGTCGTCGCAGGGCGCGGCCGCCGCCACGGCCGTCGGCGTCCTCGCGAAGCCACCATCGCCTGCCGTGCTGGCACGCACGCCTCCACCACCGCACCGGCGGTGGAACGTCGCGCCTTCCGCGTAGTACAGCGACGCCGGCTCCTCGCCGTCCGGGTTGTCGGGCGCGGTCACGTAGCGGGTCGCGACGAGCGTGTCGCCGTCCGCGACGCAGAAGTTCAGCAGGCTCACCTCGCGCACGCCCGCCGCGGCTTGCGCGGCCGCAATGGTGGCAAGCGTGGCTTGCAGGGCGGACAGCAGCACGGCCGGCGGGTGGCGCGACTCCAGGTCGGGCAAGTGGTGGAGGAAGACGGCAAACGCGACGGCGCTGTCAGAGTGGAACGACTGCACCGCGTCGTACGCGGCGTCCGACAAACCCGCTACGAGCGCCCGGCGCACGGCCATGAAGCCGCCGACGACGCCGTTGTGCATCCACAGGTACCGCCCGTGCGCGAAAGGGTGGCAATTTTGTTCGTTGACGGCCATGCCGGGCATGGCCGCGCGGACGTGCGCAAACACCAGGGGGGACGCGATTTTGCGGGCCAGCCGCCCCAGGTTTTCGTTGTTCCAGGCGGGCGTGACGGACGTGAACACGCAGGGCGTGGGATCGTCCCCGCGGTCCCGGTCCGCCGCAAACCAGCCGATGCCAAAGCCGTCGCCGTTCAGGTTGCCGTGGGCCAGGTGGGCGGGCAGGCCCGGCTCGACGCGGCGCTCGCGCGCGTCGTACGATTGCTTGATGATCGACCGGTCCGGCCACAGGACGACGTCGGCCATGAGGACGGGCGGACCCATGTAGGCGAGGAGGCGGCACATGGTTGCGGGTGCCCGGTCCGGACGTCCGGGCTCAGAAGGCTGCCGGGCACTGGCTGCGTTTGGCCGTGGGAAAGCGAGGGACGGATGGGGAGGGCGGGTTGAGAGGGCGGCGCGTGGTGAGGGCGCACAGCAAGCGACGGCCAGTGCAGCACGTGCCACCTCTTCCACCCGCTCACCTTCACGCGCGGCTACAGGGGCGTCTGGGCTTGGTCAGCACCGGCGGTGTGCGGTGAACGGGCCGTGGTGCGGCGTGGAGACGCTCCCTTCTGGCTCAATGCCCGTCGGCGGCCCGCGCTCAGACGCGAGCCGAATTCGCGGCGCCCGCCCGTCTCCCGGGGACGAGGTCTGCACGGGCGGGATGCCGACAAATGGGCTTTCGCCGTGTGAAAGTGGCGGGAGCGGGGGCTCGCTGCCGGCAGCGGCGACGGCCTCTTTGCTCTCGCTTTGCGGCTATGAGAGCAGTCGCGACTGGGCTCGCAGCTCAGTCGTGCTCCATTTTTCTATTGCGCACGCTCGCATCAGTCTTCACGCGATGTCGGACCGCAGCCCCAAGCGCGCTCGGCGCGAGGCTGGGTCCGCCTCCCCCTCCGGCTCCTCCGCCTCCTCCGGCTCCGAGGCCGAGGAAGACGGCGTGGACGCGCGCACGGTGTTGAGCCTGCGGTTTTTGGAGGCCGGCGCAGGTGCGGCCGACGGTCCGCTCGCCGCGACGGCTGCTCCACTGTACACACACCAGATCTTTGAGGACGACATGATTGGTGGGCATGAAGGTGAGTGCGCCTGGGAGAGTGTTGGTTGAGGCTGCGTTTATCGAAAAAAAAGAGAGCGTGGCGCGCCGCATTCGTTTTTCTTTTCGCGCGCACTCACACCATCCCCCCATCTCCATCTCTCCTCAGGCCTCCGCATCGCCCTGACCCTGTCCCAGACCAGCTACCACGCCCACCTGGACGTGGCCTACGCGTCCAAAGAACCGGGCGCCCTAGACGTCAAGGCCACGCTCCTGGACGCCCTTCCCGGCACTTTCACCGACGCGGCCGCCTTTGCCGACGCCGTGCAGCGGGCCGGCCCGCCCCCCACCCCCGACCTCGGCCCGATCGTGTCCACCCTGCCCTACGACGGTGCCCACGCCGTCGACATCCACGCCCGCATGCTGGCGTCTGCTCCGCCCTCCGTCAAGGCCTTGCACGCCCGCATCCAAAACCTGCTGACTTTTTTCATCGACGGCGCGAGTGACATCGACCAGGAGGACGAGGCGTGGGAGTTGCTGACCGCCGTCGTCCGCCCTTGCCAGCCCGGCGACTCCCCGCCCGTCGTCGCCGGCATGGCCACGCTCAACCACATGTGGGGCTACCCTGGCGTCACCCGCCTGCGTGTGTGCCAGGTCCTGGCCTTGCCGCCGCACCAGGGGAAGGGCGTGGGCGAGGGGTTGGTCAGGGCGGCGTACTCGCTCGCCGACGCCCGGGCTGCTCCACCGGGCGGCCCGCCTCCACCGCCAGACGCGCCCATCGCAGACCGCGCTGTGGTCGACGTCACGTTTGAGGACCCCACCGACGAGATGAGCGTGCTGCGCGAGAAGATCGAGGCCGAACGCGCGGCGGGTTGCGGGTGGCTGGCCGCGGCCGCGGACGCGGCGGCGGCGGGCATCGCGCCGCCGCCGGCCAAGGCCAAGGGCAAGGCCAAAGCCGGCGGCTCTCCACCACCACCGCCTTCACTGACCCTGAGCCCGGCGGACACGGCGCGCGCGCGGACCGAGCTGCGCATGACCCGGTCGGCCGTCGTGTCCGCGTGGGAGGCGTTGCTGGGCGTGCGCCTGGGGGTGGACAGCCCCGCGCTCGCCGCTGCCGTCAAGGCTCGTTTGGCCGCTGCCGCGGGCGGCGCGTCCGCGGCCACCACGTCTACTTCAGCTCCCGACCATCGCGGTCCCAAGCGCCTGTTTGAAGCGCCCGACGACCAGACGGGCTTCGTGATGTGCCGCGTGCGGCCTGGTGCGGCTGCTGCGGCGGCGGAAGCGGCGGCGGGGGCCGGGCCTGCTGCCGCTGCTTTGGCGGCCGTCGCGGCGTCTGGCGCGGGCCCGGAGCTGGAGGCTGGGGTTCAGGAAGAAGAGGCGGCGGCGCTGCAGGCGGGCGTGGATGCCCGGCTGGCCGTGCTGCGCGCCGTGGTCGGGCGCCTGGAGAAGAGAGCAAAAGAAAACGGTGGTGGCGGCGGCGGCGCGCGCGGCGTGTAGCAGAGCCTTGTTTTCTCATTTTTGCGTCTCTCTCCTCTCTTCTCCTCCCTCCCATGCTCCGCGCCATGGCAGCGTCCGCGCTCCGACCGGTCCGCGGCGGCCTGGCGTGCAGCAGTCGGTCCAGCACAGCTTTTTTCGGCGGCGGTCGTCGGTCCATCGCTGCCGCCGCTGCGGCGGCCGAGGATGAAGCGGAGCGGGTGGCGGTCGTGCAGGGCGCGTCCAGAGGTGAGGTGGTGGGTGGACCAAGATGCGCCGCACCTGGTGGGGGTGGCGGAAAGGGGTGGGAAGGCGGCGGCTGAGCGTGGCGTGGCGTGGCGGAGGCCGCGGCGCGCAGCGCGCGCCGCCGGCTAGCTTGCGCGCGCGCGTGGCGGCGCTCCCTCACACACACTCAACACACATCACAGGCCTGGGCCTGGAGCTCGCCCGCCAGCTGGTCACCGACCGCGGCTACGACCGGGTCTTCGCCACGTGCCGGCACCCCGAAAGCGCTGCAGACCTGGCGTCCCTGGCGGCCTCCTCCCGCGGCCGCCTGTCCATCGTGCGCTGCGACGTCGAAGACCCGCCGACCATCGACGCCGCCGCCGCGGAAGTGGGCGCGTCCACCGACCACGTCGACCTGGTCCTGAATGCGGCCGGGTTCCTGCACGGTGCGGGCATCATGCCGGAAACCGCGCTCGCCCGCCTCACCCCGGAAGCCCTGGCGAAATGCTTTGCCGTCAACGCGGCCGGGCCCATCCTTGTCGCCCGCGCCTTTGCTCCCTTGCTCGCGGCAGCGGAGCGCGTCGCGGGCGCGTCCGAGTCCCGCCCCGCCGTGTTGGCGTCCATTTCAGCGCGGGTGGGCTCAATTTCTGACAATTCTTTGGGTGGCTGGTATTCGTACCGCGCGTCGAAGTCCGCCCTCAACCAGCTGACGAAAACCCTGGCCGTCGAGTTGAAGCGTAGGCGGCACAAGGTCGCCGCGCTGGTGCTGCACCCAGGCACGTGCGAGACGGACCTGTCGGCGCCGTTCAGGGCCAACGTGCCTCCGGGCAAGCTGTTCCCCGTGGAGAGGGGCGCGGCCCAACTCCTCGACATCGTCGAGCGGGCCACGCTCGCGGACAGCGGGCGCTTCTTTGCGTGGGATGGGACGGAAGTGCCGTGGTGAGTAGCATGGAACGAACAACAACAACAAAAAAACGGTGCTTGTTTCTACAGAGTAAAACGGGGACGGGGGTGGCAACAACTGACACACACGGAAGGAGCAATTCAAGCGCCGGCCAGCCCAGGGACAATGGCGGGCGTCGGCGTCGGCGGCGACGGCGGGCGGACGGGCAGCGGCGGCGCGGGGACCGCAGGCTCCTCGCCTCCACCGCCGTCCACCGCCTCCTCCGCACCGTCCGCCGGCGTGGCGCCCTCCGGGCGCGGCGACGCGGCAGCCGCACCGGCGCCCTCCCCAGCAGCGCCCTTCTTCCTCCGCCGCAGCGTGCCCCAGCACTGGGCCAGGAGGATGGAGTTCAGGACGCCCTGCACCAGTGCGCCCGCCAGGTTGAGCCCATCGCCCGTCAGCACGACCGTCGTGAAGACGCGCGCGATGTTGCCCGCCAAGTTCAGGGCGGAGGTCAGGAGCGACAGCTGCCCCGAATCCCCGCGCCGGCGGTTGAGCAGGATTTGCGGGACGCGGCCGCCCAGGGCGACGATGAAAATGGTGGAGGCCTGCAGCGCCGTGAGGAGCGGCATGGGCACGGCCCCGCTCATGAACGCCCAGAGCAGGGCGCCGTAGGCCGCCGCGCCCGCGGCCGCGCGCCTGGACAGGCCGGGGCCGTAGTGGAGCAGGAGGCACACCAGGACGATGTCCTGCGCCCAGCACGACACCAGCTCGCCGTACGTGGAAAAGCCGTACCCCAACCGGAAATTGTAGGCAAAGGTGATGGAGTAGGCGACCAGTTCGGCCGCGTTGGCGGCCAGGGACAGGCCGGTGACGGACCGGGCGCGGACGATCTTGATGATTTGGGGCAGGGACCGGACGCAGGAGCCGGCGAGGACGCAGTAGCCCTGGGGTTGGGGGGAGGGACGGGCGGGAAAAGGGGGGGGGGGGGGGGAGCGCGCGCAGTGAGTGCGCAGGCGGGCGCGCCTAGGTTTGGGCGCGCGGCGCGCGCTGGTGGGTTTCCTTCCGCATTTCGCAGTGTCGCGACGGCATGCCCGCCCCTTCACCCCACACAAGCACCAGCCTTGATGAGCCCTACATCCAACGCACAATGATAACAGCGATGATCTGGGTCAGGGTCATGCCGCCCGCTGCCGCGGCGGGCGCGGCCGCGGCGGCAGCGCGCGCGGCGGCCGGCGAGCGCGTGGCTTTGACGGAGCGCCGGCGCAGGGACGGGGCTAAAGGCGCGAGCCGCAGCGCAGGCGAGGCTGGGCGAATCGACGACCCTGTCCGGCCGGCTTCGGCGCGGGCAGGGCAGCGGGCGGGCCTGCGTGTGGCGGTGGGAAATTCGTTGAGCGCGCGGGAGTGTGCGGCACGTCTGCAAACGCGAAGCAGCCTCTCTCTCCAACCAACGCACCTGGGCCCGGCCGCCACCCGGCACGGGGCGGCTAGGGTGGCCACCATTCCCGTGCTGTGAAAGTGTATGAGCGAAAGAGACAAGTGAAGAAACAGGCGCGCTCCGCACAGCGCGAACTCTCAAGTGTCTTTTGCACACAGCGCCCTCCGAAATTGTCTTCCCACCCCCCTCTCATTTTTTGTCATTGCCTTCCTCTCTCCCGACGAACGGACGAAAACACAGCGGACACGCAAAGTTTCATGCCTCTCTCCATCCACCCCACATTTCACACGTCATTCACCGAATGCACACGGGCACCCCGCCATTCAGTTCCAGGGCGAGCGTGATGTTGGCCTGAGACCCGCCGACGCCACTGAACTGGATGGGCCCGGGCGACCGGAAGCAGTCGTGCAGCGCCCACGTCGCCCGGCGGGCCGCCAGTTCGCGGAAGGCCGGGCCGTTCAAGTCCACCAGCGCCTTGCGGATGACGGGCTTGTCCTTGCCGTGGCGGCGCTCGATCGCCATCATGCCCGTCAGCGGGTAGCCGCCCACGTCCCAGGCCGCGGTCGGGCGGGCCAGGCCCTCGCACGTCGCCATCAGGCCGGACTTGCCGTGCATGATGAGCGCGCCGGCCGCGTAGCCGAGGGCGGCGCAGTAGGTCGCGTCAAAGTTGGTGGGCTGGTGTTGGGGGGTGGGTGGGTGGGTGGGGGGGGGGGCGGGGGGGTGAAGCAGTGAGGGAGCGCTCCCATCCCATCCCCACCCATCCACCCCACCCCACCCATCCCTCCTTTCCTTCCGCGGGCTGCGGGCTCCCGTGCGTGTCGTCGCCTCCCAAAACACCTACCCCAACAACTCACCAGAGAGCACCGGCCCTCATACCCCAAGAAATGCGTCAGGCACGCGAACTTGCCGCCGTACGTCCCCGCGGCTTTGCGGGCCGCCAACTCTGTCTCGACCAGTTTTTGGACGAGCTTCTCCGTCTCGATGCGCGAGACCTGCACGTTGCCGTGCGGGTCGCGTTCCAGCAGCAGCTCGGCGCGAATGGACGGCGGCAGCATGGCGAAGACGGCCGCGGATTCGGGGCCCAGGCGCGACGCCACAGACGCTTCGTCGCCCGGCTCCGCGCCGTCGGCGAGCAGGTCGTTCAGCTCCGAGATCAGCGCGCGCATCTGGGGCACGTGCTCGATGAGCCCTTCCGGCAGCAGGACGACGCCATAGTTTTTGCCGGTCGCCGCCCGGGCCGCCACAATGTCGGCAATGCGGTTGGTGACGTCCGCCAGCGTCATGCCCAGGGCGTCGACCTCCTCGCAAATGATCGCTTCCTGCGGGTGGGTTTGCAGCGCGCACTCCAGGGTCACGTGCGAGGCAGCCCGGCCCATGAGGCGGATGAAGTGGTAGTACTTTTTGGCGGACGCAGCGTCGACCATGATGTTGCCGACCGCTTCCGCGTAGACTTTGCAGGCGGTATCGAAGCCAAAGGAGGTGGCGACGCGCTCGTTTTTCAGGTCGCCGTCGATGGTTTTGGGCACGCCCACCACGCACGTTTTCAGTCCCTGCGCCGCGAAGTATTCAGCCAACACGGCAGCATTCGTGTTGGAGTCGTCGCCACCGCACACGACCAGGCCGTCCAAGTCCAGTTCCGCGGCCGTCGCGGCCGCACGCGCCAGGTCGGCGGGCTTTTCGATCTTGTCGCGCCCGGAGCAGATCAGGTGGAAGCCGCCCTGGTTGCGGAAAGCGAGCTGTCGTTGTTTTTTTTGCGGCGGTGGGAAGAGGGAGAGCATGAGGAGGGAGTTGGAATGCAATCCGTCGTCCCTGCACGCCTTCCGTGCAAAAAACGCCCCCCTTTTGTTTTTTTCTTCAAAAAACCGTACCATCGTCTCGACCGTGATCTCTTTGTAATTGCGTTCCAGGATGCCACGCGGCCCGTCCAAGAACCCAAATAGGCGTGACCCGGGGTGGCGGTGCATGAGCGCGTCCAGCACGCCGCCGATGACGTTGTGGCCGCCTGGGGCCTGGCCGCCCGACAGCACAATCCCAACCCGCAGCTGGGTGCGGCAAGGGTCGCCGAGCGAGTTGCCGGTGGGCGTCGCCAAAGCGGGCGGAGCGCGGACCAAGCGGACGGGGGCTTTGCCCCAGGTGTGGGGGAAAGCGGCCCGGATGGCGTCGGCTTCGGGGCCGTAAGGCAGGGCGTCGGTGGATGGGGTGTCGACGACGGTGAAGGTGCCTGGGCGAGATTAGAGTGGGGCGGAGAGCACAAGTTAGAGGGAGCGGTTGTGCGCGCGCGAGAGGGAGGAACGAGTGCGCCCGTGGGGCCCGCGTCCCGCGCTCCAAATCCCACACAGCCAGGACCTGCGGGCGCCTGGCTCATCAAATGGCCTTCCCTGCGCGGCGGGGGACGAGTTGGCTGCGTGCACGCGCCGTGGAGGCGTGGCGGCGGTTTCTTTTGGCCGGCATTGCGCGAGGAGAAAACGCTGCGGCATGCCGAACGGAAAAACGGCCGCCGCAACGGCCGTACCACGCTCTGTCCCCCTCACTCAACAAGCATGAACGTGACCTCCTCCTCATACTGCACACACCTTGGAGCACGACGGGCTTGGGCGGGACGTAATCCAGGCGGGCGCGTTGCAGGTCCGAGTAGTGTTCGGTCGGGTCGACGAACTCGGACGGCGACGCGCCAGCGCCTTTCGCCGAGACGGCGGACACGCCGTTGGGCGGGGCGGCGGTCGGCGCGGAGGGCATTGGTGTGTCTCTTCTTGTGGTTGGAGGGCGCGACGAGTGGTGTCGGACGAGTAGTCGGGGGAAAAGAAGGGTGTGAGAGGGCCGTCGCTTCCCTCGCACCTCTTCCTTCACTCTTTCATTCGCGCCTGAGGAGGCCCCGGTGGAGCAGTGACACACCCCACCCAAATGCGCTCTCTTTGCGCCTTCCGCCTGCTCCTCCTAGGCACGCTGGCCTCGCTGGCCGTCGCCGGAAGCGATGGCCGCGTCCTCCCCTTCGGCGCCGAAGCAGAACCAGACGCCCGCCCGCTCTCCACCCCCCCGCCCGGCGGGTGGACGCCCAAATCCTTCCCCAACCCCACGCTCGACCCGGCGGCCTGCGGTCGCCCCGCGTCCCGCCACCACGGCTCCTGGGTGTGCGACCCGGACGGCTTGCTGAGCACGGCCGGCGCCGACGCGCTGGAGGGCCTGCTGCGAGACGTGGCGGGCGCGCGCGCGCCGTACGCTCCCGCGCCCTGCGATGCCGCGGGGCGGTCCACACCCGGCTACCAGGTCGGTGTTGCTTTAGCCGACAAGCTGGCGCTGGGAGAGGGGCAGTCGGCGGCCGAGGCGGCGGAGGGCTTTGCGCGCGGCGTGATGGAGGGCTGGGGCGTCGGTGCAGCAGGGTGTGACGACGGTGCGCTCATCGTGGCGAGCCGGTCGGACAAGCAGGTGCGTTGTGGGGCTGGTTGTGCGCTCCTGCGCACGGGGATGCGTGCCAAAGTGAAGGGAACGGCCGGGGAGGGCGTGTCGGAAGGCGGCATGCACCCGCGCGAGACAGCAGCGCTCGAGGGGCCTCCGCCCCGCTCTCACCACCCGCCCCGCCCCCCTTCCCCTCCCCTTCCCACCCCCACACAACTCAGCTCTTCATCCTCGCCGGTCGGGGCGCGTCCTCCCGCCTCCCGCCCGCCGCCGCCTCTGCCATCATCTCGGCCATGGGTCCGCGCCTGCGCGCCCGCGACTGGGACGGCGCCCTGCGCGGCGCGGCCGCGGACGTGGGCCTGGCGCTCGCGGGCGTGCCCCCCGGCGGCGGCGACGGCGCCGGCGGCTTTGACTGGGGCCTGCTCCTCTTTGCCGGCATTTTTGCGGGCATTGCCGGGTCGGGCCTGCGCCGCGCGGCGGCCCGGCGCGCGGAAGTGGGCGCCGTCCGGCGCGCGCTGGACAAGCTGCGCCGCGAACAGGAGGCGGCGGCCGCGAGCGCTGCCTACCCCGCCGAGTCGTGCCCGGTGTGCTTGGAGGACTTTGAGGGGGCGGCGGCGGGGCCGGTTGGCGCGCCTGCGCCTGGCGTGGCGGCGGCGGTGGGCGTCGTCGCTGCCGCGCCGACGTCGGCGCCGTGCTGCGCGGGCGAAGAGTCGTCGCAGGCCGCGCCGCTGCTGGGCGCGGCCCCCGCCCCCGCCGCCGCTCCCCACGCCTCCGCCGCTCCTCGCCGCCCGCTCGCGCTGCCGTGCGGTCACACGTTCTGCGAGCCCTGCCTGACCCGGTGGCTGGACGCGGGCGGGCACACGACCTGCCCAATTTGCCGGGCGGCGGTGACGACGGGGGCGCCGGCGCCGGTCGGTCCCACCGCCCAGCAGCAACAGCCGCCGCCGCAGCGCCCGTATGGCCCGCCCGCCGCCCGCCGGCCCTGGGACCCGGACCTGTACGCGCCTGAGCTGCTCTTCCGCCTGGGCTCTGTGCGGCGGCTGTACCCGGCCCTCGTCGGCGCTGAAGTCTTGGACGGCTGGTCTCGCGCGGTGCGGCGGGGCGAGCACCCCAGCGCGGCGTGGGCGGACGACGCCCGGGATTTCGCGCTGCACGACGCGCCCACGGCCCGGCGTCAGGCGCGGGAAGGCGGAGCGTGGGGTGCACGCGCCGGGTTTGGTGGGGGAGGGAGCGTGGGTGCCAGCGGGGCGGGCGGGACGTGGTGAGGGGTTGTGTGTGTCCTTTCGTTTGTTTAAGCCTAGCCATCTGTTTCCTCCTTCGTTTTTTCATTCTCATCCCAGCGCCCGCACTCGGCCAGCGGCACCGCCCTGACCCACGGCTTCCAAAGACCGTGCCAGGACGGCCGCGGCATGCGCTGCTTTCGCCCGCTCGTCCGGGCCCGCCCCAGCCCACGCAGCGCAAAATGAGGCCTCCACCTCTGCCAGCAAGCTTTTGAGCGGGCCGCTCCCGTCCTCGTCCGCCAGCCAGGGCGGTGGGAGGGCGGCCACCACCCTCCCCACCCGCTCCGCCGCCGCCGCAGCGCTCAGCAGGGGGCCGCCCGCCTTCACCACCAGCGGCGACCGGGCGTAGGGCAACAGCTGGCGGGAGATGAGGCCGTCCCACACCCAGCCGGGGAGCGGGCCCGGCGAGGTGTTGGGTTGGGCGGCGCCGCCGCCCTCCCTCAGCACGCCGTCCCACGCCGCGGCGGCAGCGGCCAGGCGGCACCCGCGCCCGAATCGAGTCGCCAAGAGAGCGGCCGCGGGCGGAGACGCCGCCACGGCGCGCGGCGGCCAGGGCGGGAGGGCGGTGGGGCCGGTGAGCACATCACGCCAGCGGGCGGCCAGCCGGGAGAGGAGGGCGGTCAGGGCCGGGTCGCCCGGCGGCAGGTGGGCGGCCAAATCGCCGACCAGGGCGGCACCCGCGCGCGCGGTGCTGACGGACGCCGGGTTGGGCCCAGGCGCGGCGGCCGCGCCGTCCCCACCGGCCGCGTCGTCGGCGCAGCCGAGCGCAGCGGCCGCGACCGGCAGGACCAGCTCCCTGACCAGCGTCGGCACGACGGCCGCGTCGCCGCTGCCGTCGCCGTCGTCCTCCCCGCCAAAGGTGAAGAGGGTGGCGTACCAGGGCAGGGCGTCAAACCGCGGGACCGCGCCCGCGGGGCGGGCGGACGCGCCCCGGCCAGCGGGCAAGGGCTCCCACGACAAAAGGTCCGCGCGGACAAAGGGCGCAAACAGTGCGGGCGCCGCCTCGCCCGCGTACGCCGCCCGGTACGCCGCGCCGTGCGCCGCTTTCCAGGCGCCCAGCCGGGCCGCAATGGGCGGCAGCGACGCGTACTCCGGGTCGGCGTCGGTGAAGGCGGACGAGGCGGCGCCCAAAACGTCGGCCCGGGCGCGGGCGTACGCGGCGGACGGAGCGTCTCCGTCGCCGCCTTCTTCGTCGGTCGTTTCCCCGCCCGCCACCGGCTCGACCGCTCCAGGCGGGGGTGGAGGCAGTGGAGTGGGCGCAGCACCGCCTGCAGCCGCCACAGCCCCAGCCGCCGCTTCGGACGCTGCGGCCGCCGCCTCGTCCGCACTCCCACCCCGGCCCAACACGCCGAGCGCGGCCGCGACAGCGGCGGCGGCGGGCTCGAAGGCCGCCGCGTCGGCCGCCGCCCGCCGGTCCGCCCGGGCCGCCGCCAGCCCGGCCCGCGCCCGGACCAGGTGGTCTTCCAACTCCTCGATGAGCGGGGATTTGGAGGACAGCATCGCCGCCAGGTCGCCGGCCCAGGCCCGCAGCGACGACAGGTCAGTCCACTCCACTCGCGCGGCGTCGCCCGCGGCGGCGTGCTCCTCCGCTTCTGCAGCCGCCGCCGCCAACCCCGCCTCCGCCCGGGCCACGGCTTTGGTGGCATCGGCCGCTGCGGTGGACGCCCGGTCTGCGGCAGCGGCGAGGGCCGCCAACGCGGCCGCGGCCGCGTCGTCTAACGCCGCGGCTTCGGCCGCGGGGCCGCCGGGGAGGGGCAGGCCGTGGCTAGACCCGCCGCCGCCGCGGCCGGCTGCTGCTGTGGACCGAAGGCCGCCACCAAAGCCCATGCCCTTGGCGGCCTGGGCGGCGGCAAAGTCGGCGCCGCCGCCGTCGCCGCCCCCTCCATCGTCTTCGTCGTCGTCCGAGAGGGTCAGGCCGCCTCCCGCCCCTCCACCGCCGCCCGCTTTGGGCGGCACCAGGCGGACGCCGCTCCGCCCGGCCCTCCCCGCCCGGGCGGCTTCGCGGCTCGCCCGGGCGGCGGCGATGGTGGCGGCGTCCGGGATGGCGGCGGCGTCGTCGGCGTCGTCGCCTCCTCCATCCTCGCCCTCCACCACCGCCACCGCCGCGACGCCCGCGGCCAGGGACTCGGCGGCGGCGGCGCCCGGCCCGCCACCGCCTCCAGGCCGGCGCATGGCCGCGGCAAACGGGTGGTGGGTTGGAGGCGGCTGGGCAGCGCCGTCGTCGCCGCCTTCTCCTCCTCCAGCACCCTCTCCACCACCCACAGCCGGTGGCGGCAGCGGCGCCACCCGCCGCGTGCCCGCCGCCAACTCGACCAGGCGGGCGGCCGAATACTCGCCCGCGCCCGCCCCGCCAGTCGCCGACGCAGGGGCGGGCGGGGCGCCCGCTGTAGCCGCGGCGACGGCGGCCAAACCAGACCGGTCGACGCGCAGGCCGCCCCGCCGGCGCGCGGCTGTCGCCGTTGCCGCGGTCGGGCGCCTGGCGGTCGCTTGCCTCGCAAGCCCATCACCGCCCTCATCCTCGCCAAAGCTGAGGAGGGCGGCCGGGCGAGGAGGGGGTGGGGCGGCGGACGTGGACGGCGGCGCATTTGCGCTGCCGCCGTCTCCGCCCTCCTCGTCCGACGAGGCGGCCGCCGCTTTTTTACGGAAGCGGCGGCCGGCCTTCATTGGACCGTGTGAGGCACGCGCGCGTGCGTGCGCTCGCCACGCCGTGGCACACACGCGCGGTGGCACACACACGCGGATCTCCTTGGAGCGACAGGAAAAAAAATGGGAAAGTGAGCACGGCCGAGCGACGCGAAGCATTCACTTCACTGTTTCCTTCAAAGGCAACATCCATCCCCAGGACGGGGGGCGCGCCGATGCCCACACCCGCAGGCGGCGTGGCCCACGGCCGCGTGTCGATCGCGCACAGCGTCCTGAACCGGCCGCGGCCGTGTGCGGTGCGTCGACCGCCACCCAGCGACGCGCTTTGGCGCCCGCCACCCCCGCGCTTCGCTGCGTTGGCTGGAAGCGGCGACGGCGGCGGCGCCGGCACGCCGCCTTCCACCTCCAGCGTTGGCGGCGGCGGCACCGGCGGCGGCTGGAGTGGCCCTCCGTCAGGCGGCGGCAAGGGAGGCGGCGGCGGGGGCTCCGGCCCCAACCCCAACACCCCACCACCTCCGCCGCCTCCGCCCCGCCTCCCGCCCCACCTGCTCGCCCTGCTGGCCGGCGCGGCGGGGGGTGCCGCCCTCGTCGCCGCCCTCTCCAGCTCGTCGCCGCCCGGCGGCTCCAGGGACCCAGACACCGGCGCCGCGCTCCCGGCCCACCGGGACGTGCCGGTCCTGCTGTCCGGCCTGGCGGGCGAGGTGGGCGCCCTGCGCCGGCTGCTGGCCGACGCGTACGGCGCGCTGCACGCCCTGGACAAGCGCGTGGCAGGCCTGGAACCACCTCAAGGCGGCGAGGACGGGCACGGTGGCGGCTTCTTCGGCTCGCCCCTGTCGCCTTCCGGCGGCGGCCCTCCCGCCGCCGTCGCTGGTGCCACGCGCGCGGCCGCGGCCGCCGCCCGCTTCCCGGCACTGGCCGACCTCCGCCGCCGCACGGGCGGCGCCCGGAGCCTGCGCACGGGGGCTGGGACCCTGCCATCCTCTGGCGTGGCGGTGGAGGGCGAGGTCGCGTGCACGGCGGCGCTCGTGGCGCAGGGCGGCGGGCTGTCCCCCCTCCTGGCGGCCGTCCTGGACACGGGAGACTCCGCCGGCCCGGGCCCGGCGACCGGCCCGCCGTCGCCCGGGTCCCCCGCCCTCGCGACGCTGGCCTTGCACGGCGCGGCCCGCGGCGGGCGGGACGCGTGGCTGGCCCTGGCGGACGTGGGGAGTGGCGGCGACGGCGGGCGGGCCACCGCGTTTCCGTTCCCTGCCACCCCTCGCCCCGCCTCCCCCTCCTCCTCCTCCTCCTCCGCCGCGCCGGCCGCCCGCCTGACAAAAGCCTCCTACTCCTGGCAGGTGACTCGCCGGGGGCGGGTGACGCTCACGCCGCTGGGCGGGTGGGGCGGCGACGCCGCGCCCACGCTCCACCCCTCGTCCGGGACCGGACTGAGCGCCGCCGCGCGGCGGGGGTGCGCCGCGCACGCGTCGTGCGCGGGCGGCCCGTCCGTCTCGGCCCGGTATCGGTGGCGGGACGCGGGCGTGACCGCGGCCCGGTTTGGCGGTCGGGGCGGCGGCGACGATGGTTGCACCCTGCTCCAGGTGGACGGCGCGCCCGTGGCCGGGCTGTCCCTGGGCCTGGCGGCGGTCGTGGGCGGCGGCGGGCACGGGGGCGGGCGCCCGCCGCCCGCCCGGGCGGCCTCCGACGCGCTCCCCGCCGCGTCGTCGGACTGGGCGTCCGACGCGACATCCGTCGGGCCGGGTGGAGAAGGGTCACACCCCCGCCACCCTCACAGCCGCCCGCGCGCCCGGCTGGCCGCCCTGGCGTGCTGCCCGGACGTGTGGCCGGGCGGGGCCGGGCCGCCCACCTCGCTGTCCGGCTGGGTCTCGGCCGAGCTGGGGGGCGCGGCCTCCCCCTCCCCCGCCGCCGTCGCGGACCGGGCGTGGGGTGCGACCCTGGCCTGCCCACCCGACAAGAGCGCGCCCGGCGGGCTGGGGTGGGCGATGACGGTCGCGGGCGGCGGGGGCGTCGTCGGGGGCGGGGGGCACGACCCCCACGACGACGCCCGCGCCCGTCTGATGGCTGAGGCCGGGCTGACGGTGCCGTTGGGCGCCGGCGCGGCTGGGAGTCCCGCGGGCGCGCTCTTTCCCAGTGTGATCCTCGTGCGTGGGGCGGGCGGGAGGTCGGCGGCCCTGGTGGGCGTGCGGTCGTCGTGGGGATTTTAGCGGAGAGAGGGGAGGGGGGGGGGGGGGGGGGCTTCAGTGTCAAAAAAAAAAGAGCGCGAACCCGCAGGAGAAGCCGAACGAAAACCACAGCAGCCATGGCCGACGCCCGGACCGCCGCCGCGTCCACGGCGCCGGCCGCTCTGCCGGAAGCTTCCCGCATCCTGATCTGGGAGGACGGCGGGCGGGTGCTGTTTTCCAGCTTTGACGTGCGTGTGCGGCAGCGCATCGGTCCGCGCGCCGCGTTTCGCATGCCTCGTTCCGGCGGCCCGCGCAGCCGCCTCTCCCGCCTATCTCCTTGTGCCGTGAGGGCTTGGCACGCCTCTACGCCCGTGTGCATGGCTGGAGGTGAAGAAAACGCCGCCTCTCACCCCCCCCAAAACACACGAACACAACACAATAAACTCTCTCCAGGCGTCGACGACCGACCTGCCCGCGCTCGCGGCGTCGCTGTCCGACCGGGAAGCCGCCGTCCGGGCCGGGCTCAACTTGGACGGCGCCCGCTTCGAGGTCCACCGCCACTACCCACCGCTGGTGTACGGGCGTGCCATGGGCGCCAACCTGGCGCCCGAAGCGGCCGAGGGCGTGGCGCTGTGCGCGGGCGGGGGGGCCCCACCCGTGTACGGGGTCATCACCTACCCCCTGCCCCACGTGTCTGCGAAGATGGTGCCGAAGCTGGCGGCGTTCATGCAGGGCGTGAGCGCTGCGCGGAGGTGAGGAGCTCCCTGTGCGTGCGCCGGCGCGCAAAAAAGAGGGACGGGGGGGGGGGGGGTGCCTGTTGTTAACGTAAGATGGAATGAAAGCCGCGAGTCCGAGCAAAAGGGGCGGTGGGTGCGCCCGCCCGCCTTCCCCCCATCCCACCCAGACACAAAAAACGCCCTCCCCCCGGGCAGGCAACGCACCGAAGCCCTCCATGGCCGCCCCGCCCCCGCCCCCACCCTCTGCTGTCGCGGACGTCCTCTCCGGCCTGTGTTTCGCCGCGCCCGCCTACCGGGGCGCCGTCGTCGCGACGGGCGAAGGCGTGGTGGTCAGGTGAGGTGTGGAAGGGATGGACGGACAAAAGGGGGCGTCGTTCGCGGCGTGCGCCTCTCTCCTCACACCGCCGCACACACGCCTCCCAGGTCCACGCTGGTCGACCCGGCCGCCGCGCAAGCGTACGCCGCGACCGCCACCCGGCTGGCGGCGCGGGCCCGGGCGGGGATGCGGGGCTTGGCCCGGTCGCCGGCGCTGGTCGCCGCGTGCGCGGCGGCGGACGCGGCCGCCGCAGCCGGAGGCGGGGCGGCGCCGGCTGGCGGCGGCGGTCCGCCCGATAGCGCGGACGCGTCTGCGCACGCGTCTGCGCCGCCGCCGCCGTCCCTGCTGCGCGTGCGCGCGCGCAGTGGGGCCGAGGTCAGCCTCGCGCCGGTGTGGGAGGGCGGCTGCTCGAAGCTGGCGCAGTGCGTGGTGCTCGTGCAGGCGCCTGTTGTGGTGGCTGGAGGAGGTGGGGAGAAGGCGGGCGTCGCGCCGGCGGCGGTGGCCGCGACGACGGCCGGGCTGGAGGCGTGACACACACACACGCAAAAGGTTCGCTGGCATCGGGTGCGTTTTTTTTTTCCGACACACACACACACACCCGGCGCCCGCCCCGCTCCACCTTCACGCTTGCGTGAAGGGGGTGGCGCGACCAGTGCGCAGTCTCAAACGCACAGGTCGCTCGGCGGGCGGCGCCGCAGAGTGAAGAGAGTGCGAAGGAGGAGGTGCGGCGAGCTCCAGCCCGGGCGTCTCCAACCCGGCCGCGCCCGCTCGCTCCCCCCCAGACGCACTCTCTCCCCCGCACGGGACGCGCACCTCGAACAGGTCTCCCGGAGGGTGGCGAGCCAGCCACCTACACAGCGGGCGGGCCCCCCGCCCTCCCCGCTGCGTCCCACACGTGCCGTGGTCCGGTTGAAGTTACGTTGGTTCACACAGACCTCACAACAACCCTCTCCCCTAACAACCCTCTCAATCCAGGCAGGGAGACGCACGGAGCGTGCGTGCGTGCGTGCGTGCGTGCGTGCGTGCACGTGTGTGTGTGTGTGTGTGTAAAAGAGGATTCCAACAGGGGACACCTAGACCCCCTCCTCCTCCTCCCCCACCTCGCCCGTCCAGCCCCTCACACCTCCAGCGGCGGCGGCACGCCGTCCGGCAGCACCATCGGCCCCGCCACCTCCGCTGCTTTGCCCTCACCAAACAGGGCCGCCACGATTGCCAGGCTGAACTCGAACGCCGTCCCGGGCCCGCGGGACGTGATGAGGGTGCCATCCACCACCACCCGCGCCTCAGACGCTTTGGCATTGCCCGCGGGCCCGCCCGGAGCGGCGGTGGCGAGCATGTCGCTGAACGCCGGGTGCGCCGTCGCGGCCCGCCCCGCCAACCACCCGCGCGGCGCCCAGGCGACCGCGGGCGTCGCGCAGATGGCCGCCCACACCGCACCCCGGCGCTGGGCGGATTCAACGGCGTCCGCCAGCGGGACGCAGTCGCGCAGCCGCTCCGCGCCGGGCATGCCGCCGGGCAGCACGACGGCGTCCCAGGCGTCGAGCGCGTCCGCGACCGCCTTGTCGTCGATGGTCGCGTCCGCGACGATGCGCACGCCACGGGAGCAGACGACTTCTTTGCGGCCTGGCTCGATGGAGGCGAGCGTGACGGCGGCACCCGCCCGGCGCAGGACGTCGGCGATGATGACGGCCTGTTTTTTTTTTTTTTTGGTTGGTGGTGGAGAGGGTTGGTCGGGGGGGGAGGGGGGGCGCAAAAGGGCGCCGCGCCTGTGTGCGTCTTGTGTCTCCGGTCCCTGCACCGCCTCACCTCCATTTCTTCACTCCCGTCAGCAATGGGGACCAACACCCGTTTAGGCCGGTCGTCGGACGCCATGCCCGCGAAGGCGGCGAGGGCAGAGGGAGGGCGGTGAGCGCGAGCGCGTGCAGACGCAGAAACGGTGCGGTTCAGCGCCCGCGGGGACGCCAGGGCGCGGGCGGCCAGGAGCATTGAGTGCGTGAGGGCGCGTGTGGGTGCCTGCGCGGGCCCTCACACGAGGCAGGCTGCTTGTGAAGTGGGAGGCGTGCAATGAGAGGAGTGTGGAGCCTGTGCGCGCTCTCCCACCAGACTGCGTTTTTTTTTTCCAATGCCTTGGCGACGCACGCACATCGACGCCGACGCGCCCCCCCGCTTGTTCGTCATCGTCCCCACCCTCAACGAGGAGGCTTCCGTAGGCCGTGCGATTGCCAGGTGTGTGTGGATGAGAGGGTTGGGGTGTTTTCGCAGGCGGCGGCGCCCCCCTTGTCTCTCCAGTCCCACCCCGCCCATCCCATCCACCTCCACCCATCTCCACCACCACCTCCCCAGCGCCCTGTCCACCACGCCCGGCGCCTTCGCCGCCCGCCCTCACATCACCGTCGTCGACGGCGGGTCGGCGGACGCAACACGAGCCGTCGCGTCCCGTGCCGGAGCGTCCGCCGTCCTCGAAACGCGCCCGCCCGGCCGAGGCGCCCAGCTGGCCGCGGGCTGGGCCCGCGTCCGCCGGAAGGCCAGCGACGCGGACGTCGTCCTCTTCTTGCACGCGGACACAGTCCTGCCAGAGAGGTGAGGCAGGGGTGGGAGGCAGGCGCGGCGCCCCCGCGTACGCTGTCTTCCACACCCCACTCTCTCTTTCCCCGTCGTGTCCCCTCACGCTTTTTTTTTTTTTTTTTTGGCGCCCCGTCCCCTCTCCATTCCAGGTACGACGCCCGCATCCTGGCCGCCCTCTCCTCCCGCCGCCCACGCCGCGCCTGGGGCTGCTTCTCCACCATCGACGTCTGCGGGGGAGGCGGCGGTCCTGGAGGGGACGCCCTCCACCCCGCCGCCGCGTCCGCCATTGCGGGCTGCGTGGCCGCCCGCACGGCCGTCCTGGGCCTGCCCTACGGCGACCAAGCCATTTTTGTGCGGGCGGCGACCCTGGACGCGGCGGGCGGCGTGGACGCCTCCTTACCGCTCATGGAGGACGTGGACTTGGTGGGCCGCCTGACCAAGGCGGCGGGCCGGCCCGGCCTGGCGGCCGGCGCGGTGGTGGCCTCGCCGCGGCGGTGGGCGCGCGGCGGCGTAGTTGCGGTGACGCTGCGAAACTTGTGCACGCTCGCCCGGTGGAAGGCGGGCGTGCCGGCGGGCGTTTTAGCGGCAGAGTATTACAGCAGGCGGGCCTGTGGTGGGGCGGGGCCGGCGGCGGCCGCGCAGAGGAGGCGAGGCGGCGGGTTGCTGTGGTGAAGGGATGGATGGATGGACGGGAAAAAAAACACGAGCCGCTCCCCCCCCCCCCCCCACACAGCGGCACTTTTTTCGCTCTCGCGCCTTCAGGCGGCGCGGTCTTCCGCCGCGTCATGGTGACCGCGGCTGACCAGCCCTCGCCAGCAGATGTCCAGGACCGGCAAGCCAGCGGCGACGGCGCGACGACGGCGGCACCAGCCGCGGCGGCGGCCAATGCCAAGTCACAAAAACCTCGCCCGCCGCCGGCCTTGCCCTGGATGCGCGTCCCCGTCCCCATCGGCGGGGGAGACATCCCCTTGGACACTGTGCGCGGGCTTGACGGGCGGGTGGAAGGCTGGCTGAGGAAGGGTGCGTCCCGACGACCAATTTCTTTTTTTCGCGCCGCGGCCGCGCTCTCATCCTAGCCACTCCACTCCACCTCTCACGTCTGCCGTCCCCCCACCCACACCAACACATGGCAGCCGGCTTCACGTCCCTCTTCCCCGTCCAGGCCGCCACCTGGGCCGCGAGCGCGGGCGGCCGCGGCGGGTCGCACGACTTGGCGGTCTGCGCGCCGACGGGCTCCGGGAAAACGCTGGCGTACTGCCTCCCACTCATCCACGCCCTGCTCGCCGAGGCGGCCGGCGGCCGCCGCCCTCGCCCGCCGCGCCTGGGTGGCCTGGTCGTCGTGCCTACAAGGGATTTAGCAGGCCAAGTGGCGGGCGTGCTGGAAGGCTTGTGCGCGGCGGTGGCGGACCCTCCGCTGAAGGTCGCGCTCGTCACAGGCGCCCTGCCCGCGGCCGCGGAAGCCGCCGCCCTGGCCGGCCCCGCCGCGGCCTGCCCGCGCCCGGGCGGCCTGGACTATGTGTGGGGGAGTGAAGGACGAGCGTCCACGCGTCCGGCCGACGCGGCCGTCGCGACGCCGGGCCGCCTGGCCGCGCACCTGGCCGCGTTCGGCCCGGAGACGGCGCGGCGCGCGCTGGCAGGGTTGAGGTTTTTGGTCGTTGACGAGGCGGACCGCCTGCTCCGCCAGGATTTCTCTGGGTGGGCGAGCGCGCTGAGCGTGGCCCTGCCTCCACCTGGTGGGAGGCCGGACGGCGACGACGGAGGAGGGGCCCGGACGGTGCGGGTGGCCGCGTCCGCCACGCTGACGCGCGACCCGGCCAGGTTGGCCGCCCTGGGCCTGTGGCGCCCGCGCTACCTGGCGCTGGCGCCCTCCCCACCCACCGCTGGCGACGACGCCGCCCGGTACTCCCTGCCGCCTGGCTTGGTCGACTGGCGGGTGGACGTGCCGGGCGGGGCGGCGGCGGACAAGCCCGCCACGCTCGTCGCGCTGGTGCGGCAGGTCGGCGCTGGCGCCGGGTCGCCCGGCGCAGCCGGCCGCGCCCTGCGCCGGCCGGGTGGGGCGCTGGGTCCCACCCTGATCTTTGCGGGATCAGTGGCCACCGCGACGGCCGTGGCCGGCTTCCTGAACGCGCTGCGCCCCCCCCTGTCCGGCGGCGGCGGCGGGCGGGTGGCACTCCTGGTGCGGGGCGTGCCGCCGGCCGAGCGGGCGGCCGCCCTCTCCGACTTCGCGTCCGGCCGCTTGGCCGCCCTCGTCGCGTCCGACGGCGCGGCCCGTGGGCTTGACCTGAGGTGTGCCGACGGGTCGGCCACCGTCGTCGTGAGCTACGACCCGCCCGCGCACGCGAAGGCGCTCGTGCACCGGGCGGGCCGCGCCGCGCGCGCGGGCGCGCCCGGTGCGGCGTTCACCCTGCTCACCTCGCGGGACGCGGCGCCGTACAAGGCGTTGCGTCGCAAGGTGGGGAAGCCGGCGGACCGGGTGTGGGCGCTCGTGCCACGGGGCGTGGGGTGGGAGGCGGCCAAGGCGGAGGCGGACGCAGCGTTGCGGGCGTGTGGGGTGGTGGAGGGCGCAGGGTGAAAAAAGCAAGGACCAGCCAGAGAGCGAGCGAGCAGCTGGGCACCACTCGCGCAACCTCTCATCTATCCCCCCCGCGCGCTACGCAACTCGTTTTTTCCGCCATGGACCTCCCCACCGAAGTCCCGACCGGCATGGAACTGGACGGCAAGCGGGCCACTGTGCTGTCGCCCAACATCCAAGCCGTCGCGTCGGCCGACGGCCGCGCCTCGACGCACAGCGAGGTCCGTGGCGGAGTTTTGGCCCGAAAACACGTGCCGATGGAAAAAAACGCGGGCCAGTTTCTCCGCGCCGCGGCGCCGGCCCAACCCCCTGCGCTCGCACCGTTCCACGCCCACCAGGGCCTTCTACACAGCCTCTAGTCCTGGACTAGGCGGCCAGCTGAGGGGGTCGAGGTCGCCGTCCCCGGCCCTCGCATCGACCCCCTCCGGCTCGCGTCGCTAACCGAACTCGTCCCCTCTCTCCATGCCCGCTCCCTCCTCCCTAACCGCCGCCCGTCCCACGCCAAAACCCCACCCATCCAACAGGGTTCCGACGTCTGCTGGATCTGCCTGGACGGCGCTCGCTTGGACGCGCCTCTGAAACGCGCGTGCGCGTGCCCGCGCCTGTCGCACGAGGCCTGCCGCGCGCGGTGGCAACTGCAGAGCGCGGGGAGCCGGTGAGTGTTTGTTTTTGAGGGGAGAGGCGCCCGCTCCGAGACGGCATTCTCGATCTCGATGGCTAGGGCGGATGTCCGGGCCAGCATTGGAAGCGGTGGACACGGGAATTGAGCGGCCCCGCCCCTTCCGCGCCGTCCCGCACCAATGGCGCTGACGTGCTAGGCTGGCGAGACCGATGGCCCTCTCTTTTTTCCGGGACGCCTCGTCGGGGCGCCTGCATGTCGCCACCTCCCGCTCCCTTGCCTCGACTGCATAGGCTGGATGTCGCACTGTGCTGGCCGCGCATGGCCGGGACCAATGCACTGCGCCTTGCCCGTCAAAACGGCGACGGATGCCCTCCCTAGCCGACGGCACGCGAGGGCTTCGTGCCTTGTTCCCTTACGTTGTCTTCTCACCACTCCTTTCCGCCCCTTCCCAATCACAGCAAGGAGACGCACTGCGAGTTCTGCGATCGTCAGGTGCGTTGTGTTGGGTGTGGGAGAGGGAAGGACCGGGCCACGCGTGCGCAAAAAGAGGGCTGCAGCCGTCCCCGGAGAGCGCATGAGTTTTTTTTTCCGGGCGGCCGAGGCGCGCCTTGTGGTGCTCTCGGACGGCTGGGGCTGTCTGTCCAGGCGCGCTGCCGCCTCGGGCGGGCGGCGTGCCGCCACGCCCTCTGTGCCGCCGTCCACCGCCCGCCACCAAATCTCTGGTGCCCGCTGCACGCTTCGGGAAAGGCAAAACTCCCGCCCGTATCCATCTTGGCCCCCCTGTTGCGGCCGCCGCAAAAAACGCCGTCCCTCCCGCGTGCGCGCGCCGCCCGCCTCCCCCCGCTCATCCCCCCCTCCCCTTCCCTTCCCTGCCCTCGACACAGCTCCCCGACTGGAAGGGCACGCTCACCCCGCACTGCGGCGCCGCCGCGCCCGCCGTCATGAACGTCAACTTCGACGGCCGCACCTACTCGTTCGAGGTCAAGCCGGGCATTGAAGGCTACCGCCAGGTGAGTGAGAGTGGGGGTGAGTGAGTGTGGGCGTTGGCACAGAACGCGTGCGGGGCGCGCGCCGTTTTCGAGGCCCGCCCCGTTTTTTTTTCTCATCATGCGCGCGACGCACGCCCTCCCTCTCACACCCCCACCCCCCGCCCATCCCAATCCCAACACAGTTCACGGAAGCCATCCGCCGCGCGTTCTCCCTGCCCGAAGACTCGGAGCTGAACATCACGTTCACGTGCGACGAGCCGGCGACGGGCCCGGCCATCCCCTCGGCCGGCCCCGGCTCCCTGCTCACGCTCCAGGGCGCGGGCGCGTACGACGCCGCCGTCCACTGCGCGTCCGTCTCGGCGGCCCGGCGCTTGCAGGCGGCGGGCGGCGGCGGCGCCCCCATCGCGCCGTCTTCCCCGCTGCCGGCGTCCCCGCCCCTGGGCGCGGCCGCCCCCGGCGCCAGCGGCCGTGGCCCGGCCATCCCGCCGGCCTCGCCCGCCGCGCCCGTCCCCGCCTGGGGCCGCGTGGGTGGCGGCGTCCCCAGCCCGGGCCGCGGCGGTCCCGCCGGCGCGCCGGGCGGCTCGTCGCGCGACTCGGCCGGCGGGGAGCCCGCCGACGGCGCCGGCGCCGGCCGCCCGGGGCGGGGCCTGCTGGGCCGTAAGCTGCGCGACCTGCTGTTCAAGTCGTAAAGAGGGGGGCCTGGGCTTGGGTTGAGAGGGTGGGGGACGGGGCCGGTCCGGTCCGTCGTGCCCACCTTTTTTCCCACCCTCCTTTTTTGCACTACACCTCTGTTTTTTTTTGTTCCTTTTGATTTTCTTTCTTTTTTCTGAACGGGGAGAGTCTTTTTTTTGCGAAGTGCTAGAGTTGGGGAGGAGCCGAGAGAGAGAGAGAGAGCAAACTGGATGACCCGATGTGAGGAGGGGGAGGGTGGCGTGCGTGCCGCGTGCTTGCGGGAGACAAAAAACGGGAGGGCCGGGGGTGGGAGCCACCCGCTCCTCTCTCGCGCCCCCTTTTTTTTCTCTCCCTCTTCACCCCGCGGCGCCTTTCCCCTCTCACTTTTTTTGGGTGTCGGAAAGGGGGGAGAGGAGAGGACGCAGGGCAAGGCCCGTCTTTGCGCGCTGCGCGGCGGGCGGTTTGCCTTTATTCTTTGATGATGTTGCATGGACGGAAAGAGTGTTGTTCCTTCTTCACACACACATCTCACCTTTTGCTCGACGGCCCGCGAGACCTCTCGCCAGACCGCCGCGCAACTCGAGTTCCTCGCCCCGACACAACAATGGACTGCGACCAGGTGCGTGCTTTCCATCGCTCGCGCCGCCTACTGCATGCTCTCCAGCCGCGATCGCCGAGGGCAGGGGGGAGGGAGGCGGACGGGATCGTGGCAGGCAGCGCGGCACCAGATTGGCCCGCCGCGCCGTTCCATGTCTTCTTGCGTCGCGGCCGCGCATGCGCAGGCCGCGGGACAGGCCTTCCCACAACGTCTGTCGTCATTCCGTCTCTCCAGCCAAGGATCAGACATGCTCATCTCTCTGCTCCGCGTGCAAAAAGGCCGCGCTCCAGGCTGAGGTCGCACCGCAATCGCGTCCCCGCTGTTTTTCTCGGCGAGTGCGAACGAAAAACGCTCACGCGCCCTCCCGTCCACCCCTCCACCGCACAGGACGCCTGCTGGATCTGCCTGGCCCCTGCCACGGCCGAGGAGCCGCTGGGTATGCCATGCGCGTGCCCTCGGCCTGTGCACGCCGCCTGCTTGGCCCGGTGGCAGCTGCACTCGGCGGGGACAAGGTGCGTGCACGGCCGCGGCGGATTGGTCCGGCAGGACTAACCGATTGGATCGGGCGCGCACGCGGACAAGGGGTAAAACCCACGTTCCACCGCGTCGATGTGGGCTACACAAACATTTGCGCACAACCGCGGTGTATTTAGGCGAGATCCGTTGGTGTTTGCCTGTTGTCGGGCGCCGGGTAGCCCGTCGCTTTTCCTGACGCGGGCGCCTCCCAATCCATCCCTTGCCCACCCTCATCACCCACAGTGAAGAAACCGCGTGCCGGTTTTGCCATTCCGCCCTGCCGGACTGGAAGGGCGTGCTGACGCCGGCCGAAGCCGAACTGGCGGGCGGCATGCCGTACGTGGCGCCGACGATGTCGGTGACGTTTAACGGCCAGGTGCGCGCGAGGGGACGGATGGCGGGGGGGGGGGGGGGGGAGAGGGAGAGAGAGAGCGTCAGAGGGCAAAACCTCGCGGGAAAAATAACAACTCACTCTTTCCGATTCCGCCCCTCCCCACACACCCATGCACAGGTCCACCACGTCCAAGTCCGCGGCGGCCCGGGCGGCTACGAAGCCTTCATCGGCGACATCCGCCGCATCTTCGGCATCGGGCCCGACGCCGAAATGGCGCTCGCCTTTGACTGCGCCGACCCGGTGACAGGCGCCCTGGTGAAGCTGAACGGCGCGGGCGCGTACCAGGCCGCCGTCCACTGCGCGGCCGTGTCGGCGGCCAAGCGCTTGGCGGGCTGGGCCCGGGAACAGCGGGCGGCGGCGGCGGAGGCTGCGGCCGCCCGCCTGCCGTCGGAAGAGTGGCCGGCCCTGCCCGCGGCGACGACCGCCGCGCCCGCCACGCCCGCCCAGGGCTTGCAGCGCGTCTCCGAGCGCGGCTGCTCCACCGACTCGGAAGTCGGGACGACGGTCGAAGACTTGCTGGCCGCCGCTGCCGCCCCCACCACCACCGCGCCAGCCGTCGCCGCTCCCCCGCCGTCTGCTGATTCGTCCCGCCCGGACGACGTCCGCCGCGCGCTCGCCCACATGGCCGCCTCCCTCAAACGCTTGCACGCGGCTGCCGCCGCCGCCGCCGCCGCCGCCGACGCGGCTGGCAGGGCCGCCAGCGCCGCCGGGCCGGCGGGGCCGGCCACGCCCGCCGCCGACCTCCAGCGCGCGACGGCCGCGGCCGGCGTCGACCCCGCCGCCCTGCGCTCCTTGCAAGCCCGCGTGGCGGGCTTGCTGCGCGCCATGCCCCGTGGGCGTGGGAGTGGCAGTGCGATGGGGGGGCTGTTGACGGACATGCCGCTGCGCCGGGCGTCCGCCGTGGGCGGGCCGGATGACGCGGAATGAGGAGAGGGTGAAAAAGACCGCAACCGGAAAAGGTTGCGGTTTTTTGGTTGCGGGGACACGCATCGGAACAAGGATGGGAGGAGAGAGGCATCGGTGATCCGCCCTAGAGAGAGCGCAAGTCGCGTGTTCGCACCCGCACAGTTCCCCTCCCTGCCGTTGTTTTCAGTGTGTGTAACTTCCAGACAAGAAATCGATTCTTTTCCTTTTTCCATCCCACACTACAAAAAAATGCATTTCCATCCACCTATACAAAAAAAAGCCAACCCGCCCGCCCGTCGTCCGTGTTCAGATGTCGACGATGACCCACACATCCGTGCGATCAGCCGCCTCATCCACACGCATGGCGGAGTAGGTGATGGCCTTGATCTCCGTCCCCGCCGCGTGGCGGGTGCGGTCGAACGCCTCACCCTGCCCCAGAGCCGTCAGCGACCAGCGCTCTCCCTCTCCGCCGCCGCCGCCGCCGCCGCCGCGGACCAGGTCCGTCACGGTCAGGCTCGCGCACGCAAAGCCGTCTGTGGCAAAGCCGAATAAGAGCTCGTCTAAAAAGGCGAAGAGCAAGGAGTGCAGGTCGTGGCCGGCCGCGGTGTAAGAACTGCGCGGCGTTGGGAGAGGAGAAAAAAAAGTGAGTGAGACAAAAAAAACACGGGAATGCCCCCGCCGTCTTTCTCCCTGACCCCCCGACACTCTCACCGTTCCGTCCGTTCTTCTAAGCCTGTGATGGGCGTCATGTAGTGGAAGAGGCCGAGGCCCGCTTCCGCCATGGCGCGTTCTAGGGTGGGGCCCCCTGCGTTGTCGGTGTGTTGAGAGTGGGTGGGTGGGGGGGCAGGTGAGTGGTGGATGGATGGACCCCGCCCTGTGGCGAGAGACCGGCCGCTGCGTGCGCGCGCCCACCCACCCACCCACCCACTCTACCACGCACAGGAGTGGATCTGGATGTCGGCCGTGTGGTCCAGGTCTGTGTGTTCGTTTTTCGGAGGGCGTGCGTGCGGGCGGGGGCGTGAGTGCGCGACATAGAGGGGAGTGGCGGGCGGCCCCGACCCCCCATCCCACGGGCAACTCCCAACCTCGCCAGGTCCCGCCTAGTAACGCCGCCGGCCGGACTTTCCCGCGTCCGCCGCACCCGCCCACCGCCCGCAGTGCGGGCAGCCAGCATCCTTCTCTCTTTAATGCACCCCTCCCCCCCTCAGACGGCCCGACCGACCCGCCTTCTCCACTCACACTCAAACGCCCGCCCGCGCACGGCGGGCTCGCCCGGCGGCGGCGTGTGCGACCTCGGCGACGCCGGGGCGTCAGCTTCGCCATCACCAGCTCGCACGTCGTCGATGCGACCACTGGCATCTGCGTCCGCAGCACCAGCAGCGTGCGGTGCGCCGACAGCCGCCTCAACAACGCCCGCGTCCAATGCCGGCTGCTGCTCGCTCTCTTCCACTTCGCGCGCCCGCTTGCGCCGGTCGCGCGCCGGACGCTGGGGCAAGGATTCGTAAGGCAGGGTGGTCATTGTGTGCGTGCGTGCGCTGAGACCACGGTGGGTTCAGGACGGCCGCGTGGGCCTGCCGTCCCGTTTTTTCGTTTTTTTGGCTTGTGAGCGAGAGCGACGCTGCCAAGCCATTCGTCGGAAGCTTTTCTCTCGTCACAAGGATGCCGCCGCCCGGAGCCCTCCCTCCTCCATATCGTATTGCCCCAAGCTCACAAAGGGCGCAACCGTGTCCTGCGTGTTGCCATGGAGTCACGAAACTGCCGGCGCCGTGCCCGAGGCCTGGCCACGCCCTCTACCGCGCCCGCTCGTCGCCGGCCCGACCCGGTCTGCTCACCCCGCCGGCCGCGGCGGCCAGTGACGGCAACGACGACGCGTCCCCCTCCCCCTCAGGCGACGACGACGCCTCCCCGCCGCTGACCATCCCGGCCGGCGCGTCCTGGCGAGACGTCCGCGCCGCCCTCATCGCGGGCGAAGCGGCGGCCGCCGGCGAAGCGCCCGGGCCTGACGGCGACGTGTGGTCCGCGCGCTTCACCCCCGAAAACGTGCACCTGCTGCAGAGCCAGGACAGGGCGCTGGCGCGGGAGGCGCTGTGGGCGCACGCGACGGGCGCGCCAGAGGCGGGCGGCCTGGTCATCGCGTCGCCGGACGCGCCCGCCATCCTGGGCGACGACCGGGCCTGGCAGCTGGTCGTGCTGGTGACGGCGCACGGCCCCGGCGGGTCGGCCGGCCTCATCCTGAACCGGCCCGCCACGGCGACGCTGGGCGACCTGCTGGGCTGGGGCCTCAACCTGGGCGGGTCGGCCGGAGGCGAGGAGGGCGGCGCCCTGGGGCCCGCGCCCGTGTACCTGGGCGGCTACTTCCCGCCGACGAAAATCGCGCGGCAGCCCGTCACCCTGGTCCACGGCTGCGGCGACTTGGAGGGCGCCACTGAGCTCGCGCCGGGGTCGGGCCTCTTCACGGGCGCGGCCGCGCCCGTGGCCGCCGCCGTCGCGGCCGGCACCCTCCCCCTGACGTCCCTCCGCATTTTTGCGGGGGCGCTGGCCTGGCCGCCCGGCGCGCTGGCGGCGGAGTGTGAGGCGGGCGCCTGGATCCCGGCGGCGGCGAGCCGTGTGCTGAGCCTGAAGCCGTGCTTGGGCCTGCCGGTGCCGCTGTGGGTGGAAAGCCTGACCCTGATGGGCGGGGAGTGGGGGAAGATGGCGCGGAGGGGGCGCGGGCGGGCGTGAGAGGGCAGCAGAGAGTGCGTCTGTGATGTTTTGCTTCGTGTTTTTTTTACCCACCCGCTCCCTCTCTCTCTCTCTCTCTCTCTTTTGTTTGGTGCGTTCACTCTCACCCCTTCACCAGCTGCAGCGCAAGAAAAAGGAAAAAGACTTAAAAGAAAAAGGCTCTCAAGCCGACGCCTGGACCCGGCCGCGGCCACGGCCGCCCCCGCCGCCGCCACCACGGCCAAAGCTGCGCCCGGCAAAGCCACGGCCCGCGCCAGCAGTCGTGGTCGTGCCAGCGGACGGGCGGGCGGCGGCAGCGGCCGCCGCCGCGAAGGAACGCGGGGCGGCGGGAGCCGCGGCTGCGGCGGCGGCGGGAGCGGCAACCCGCGCGACTCCAGCGCCCGCCTGCTGTTTTTTGGAGGGCGCGGGCGCCGCCAGCGGCGACGGCCCGGACGCCGGCGCGCGCATGCCCGCCCCACCCCACGCCACAGGCTTGTCCGTAGCCGCGTACGCGCCCTCGGGCTGGGCGGCCGTCGTGGCGGTGGAGGCCGCGGGCGGCGAGCGCGGCGGCTGTTGCGCCGGCGCAGCGGGGGGGGGCTGCTCGGCCGCGGGCGCCCCGCCTGCTTTTTTGTCGTTCTCACTCCCGCCGCCCACAGCTTCCGGCACGGCGCGGACGTAACCCGATGCCAGGATGCGGTCGACGACCGTGCCCAGGCGGGACAAGTCGGACGCCGCGACGGCCGCGCCCAGCGCCGCGGCGGACGCGACGGCTTCGTCGTCGCCGGGGGCGGCCGCCGCGGCCGCGGCGTCCGCCACGCCCGCCGCGCCGGGCGGCAGGGCCCCGGCCCGGCCTTCCACCCACGCCCGGGCGGCGGCCTCACACTCCGCCAGGGCGGTCGCGTGCGATTTGACGGTGCCGGCGGGGCGGGTGGTGAGGGCGGCGGACAGGGCGCCGAGCGCGGCGAGGTCTGCCTCGCTCAACGGCCGCCCGGGCAGGGCGGGGCCGGCGCCCGCGCCGGCCAGCCCTTCAGCGTACGCGTCGTGCGACAGGCAGGCATACCGTTCCAGGCCCGCCAGGGCCTTGCCCCGGGGTTCGGGCCCCAGGTTGGAGCCGTCCATCACCCGGCCCAGGTAGATGGCGGCAAGGAGGCGGGAGACGGCGGCCGTGGCGGCGGGCGGTGCGGGCGCGCCGGCGGACGCGGCGCCGCCATTGGCGGCGGGCAGCGCGGCCGACCCGCCGATCAAGGAGGCGGACGGGTGCGGGACGGCGTCGACGACCAGGCCGGCGCCGTGCGCGCCGGCGGGCGGGCCGGCCGGTCCGCGGTGCGGGCGCACCACGGCCGCAGGCGGTCCGCCGTCTCCGTCCTCGTTGTCGTCGACCAGGTCGTCCGCCAGCGCTGCGCCGGCCGCTTCTTCCGCTTCGGCCAGCGCCAGGGCGGCCGCCAGGTCCATGCGGGCTGCGGGCTGGCGTGGTTGGGGCGGCGGCGGCGGCGCGGCGGCGGCGGGCGCCGGCGGTGGAGGGTGGTGCGCCTGGGCCCGCCCCCCGCCCCGCTTCTCGGCTTTGGCGACGGCGGTCGCGACGGCGGCCGCAATCTCTTCTTTGACGGCGGCGTCGATGGCGGCCTTCAGGGCGTCCAGCTCTTCCAGGGCGCCCAAGATGCGGTCTTTTTTGGCGAGGGTCGTGCGCTGTGGCGTGGTGTGGATGGGAGGGGGTGGGTGGGTCGGTGGGGTGGATGGCCCCTGGTCCGAGAGTCCTCGCTGGCCGCGCGCGCGCAGGAGGAGACAGCGTGCGGCCCGCAGAGGAAAGCCGCTGTTTCCTCTGCTTTCAACGCCGTTCAGAGCTCCAGTTTTCGCAGCACAGTATGGCGTATGCTCGGCGAAGCAGCGACGCGGGTGTGCGGGCCGTGCGCGGTCGAAAAGCGAAAGCACTCGATCGATGGAGGGGGGGGGGAGCGCCAATGCTTTTTTGGCTTTCTCGCCGCGCCGCGGCCACAGGGACGCTCACCAACCGCCCACACACCTGGTCCTCATTCAGCTCCTTGCCGGCCGCCTTGGCAGCTTCAATCTCCTCGATCCGCTTCAGCCTTTTCGCCGAGTTGCGGACGCGCCGGTTTAGCAGAGCCAAGACCGGCGCTTCGTTGCTCCCGCCCGAGCCGGGGCGGGGCTGCTGTGGCTTCGCCTGGCCGCGCTGCTGTTGCTGGGCCGTCATCGTCTTGTGATGGGGGGAGGAGGAGCGGGGTTTACCAGCGGGTGGCGAGGGAAGCGAGGGAGAGGGGGACCCGGGGCGTGGAGTGAGGGAGTGAAGAGCAACACTTGTGTCGCAGAGTTGCTTTCTTTTGCCGCAGCGCCCCTGAGACGGCGCACACGCACACAACACACACGCGCTGTTGAGGCCGCCAGGCGCTCACTCGATCGCTGCGACGTCTTCAGGACAACGCCAGGCGCAGCATCCATCGGCAAGCCTCCGCGCGGCGCGCGACTCCACGCGCCGACGCTGGCATCAGTCCTCTTCGCCCGCCCGCTTTTTTTTTCCCAAACGCAAACCATGCTCCCCCTCCTCCTGCTCAAGACGGCGCAGAAGCACCCGGTGGTGCGTGGATGTGGCGAGGGGTGTGTGTGTGTGTGGGAGGGATTGGCCGCGTGCGGGCGGGCGCGCTGCGCTGTGTGTGTCGCTCTCGATTCCCCTTCGCGCCACCAACCCGGCTCCCTCCCCTCTTTTCCCAACCCATCCAAAACCCATCAGCTCGTCGAACTGAAAAACGGGGAGACGTACAATGGCACGCTCGTGACCGTGGACGCCTGGATGAACGTCCACCTGACCGACTGCATCTGCACGTCCAAGGTGAGGCGGGGATGGAACGGGGCGGGCGTCTTGGTTTTCTTTTTCCCTGTGTGCACAGGGGGACCCCGCGGGCACTCACTCTTTTGTTTTCGTGTTGTCGCCCCCCCCCCCACCCACCCACGCAGGACGGCGACCGGTTCTGGCGCCTGCCCGAAGCCTACGTGCGTGGCAACACGCTGAAGTACATCCGCGTGCCCGAACCGGTGATGGCGGCGGCGCTGGAAGAGTCGCGGCGGCGGGAGGCGGCGGGGCCGGGGGGCGGCCGGGGCGGCTTTGGCGGGCGGGGCGGGCGTGGGCGGGGTGGGCCGGGCCGGGGCGGGCCGGGCGGGCGGGGGCCCGGGCGGGGAGGTGGCCGGGGTGGCGGGCCGCCCCCGCCGCCTCCGCCGCCGGAGTGATGAGTGGTGTGAACGGGCGCAGGTTTTGAGACAGGCGGGGAGCCACAAGAAAAAAAGAAGCGGCGGCGCATTGCCTCGCGCCCACGCCTCGCCTGCCCGCGCCCGCCGCCTGCGCACCCCGGGAGCACGCGCACCATGCCACCGCGCACCCGGTCCGGCGGCGCAGCAGCGATCGCGCCCGCCCCCGCGGCCAGCCGCCGCCGCGCGGCCGCACCACCGAGCCGCCGCGGCCGTCGCACCGACGCAGCTGACGACGACGCCGCGCCCTTTGACGCCCTGGCCGCGGACTCGGATGACGAACGGCGCAAGCGTGGTCGTGCGGACGATGACGAGGATGAAGGAGTGGTGGAGACGGCGGAAGACAAGCGGCTCCGGATGGGTGCGTTTTTTTCCGTTTCCTCGCGCCCGCAACCTAGCCGCCCCCCCCCCGCCTGGCCGGCGCCCCGCGCCTTTTTCTCACGCACGGCCCGCCACGCTCCCCTCCCCACACTCCAACACACAGCCAAGGCCTACATCGCGTCTGTGGCAGCCACCGAACAGTTGGGCGACGCCGACGCCCTGGCGCACGACGCCCTGGGCGCCGCCCTGGCGTCGGCCGCGGCCGAAGCGGCCGGCCACTCGCTCCGCCCGGTCGCGGACGCGGTCACCATCCCGGGCCCGGCCTCCCCGGCCGCCCGGTACGGCGCCGCCCGCCTGGTCCGGTCTCCCGCCGGGCCTGTGACGGCGGTGGCGGTCAGCCCTGACGGACGGACGGTGTGGGTCGTGACGAAGGGGGGCGCCGCGCTCGCGGTCGACGTGGGCGCCGGAAAGGTCGCCGCCCGCCTGCGCCTGGACCCCGCGTCGGCCGGCGGCGGGAAGAAAGGGGCGGGCGCGGCGCGTGCATCAAGCGCCGCTGCGCCCTGGGCGCGCCGCCCTGGCCGCACCGTCCCGCCGCGCTCCCTGCTGGCCGTGGCCGCGTCGGACGACGGGCGGCTGGTCGCCGCGGGCGGCGGGGACGGGTCCGTGCGCGTGTGGGAGGTCCGGGCCGCCCTGGCGCCCGGGCCGCCCCCGCCGCCCCTGGCGATCCTGGCCGGCCACCGCGGCCCCATTTCCGGGCTGGCCTTCCGGCCGGGCGCGGCGGCGGCGGGCCACGCCCTCTTCTCCGCGTCGCTGGACGGGTCTGTCAAACTGTGGAGCCCGGACGACGGCGGCGTGTCCTCGCTCGTCGACACGCTGTTCGGCCATGCCGGGCCCGCGCTGGCGGTGTCGGCGGCTCCGCGCGCCGAGCGGGCGGCCACAGGCGGGGCGGACCGCACGGCGCGCGTGTGGAAGGTGGCGGACGGCGCGCAGCTGCTGTTCCGGGCGCCCGGCCAGGCCGTGGACGCGGTGGCGCACGTCACGCCCACCGAGTGGGTGTCGGGCGGGCCGGACGGCGGCGTCGCCCTGTGGTCCCAGCTGAAGAAGCGGCCGGCGGCCGTGGTGCGGCGGGCGCACGGCGGCGGCGGTGGAGGCGGAGGGCGCGCGCGCGCGCCGCCGCCGCCGTCGTCGTCCGACGAAGACGAAAGTGAGGCGCCCGCCGCCGCGCCCGCCGCGCCCGCCTCCGACCCGTGCCGGTCCTGGGTGGGCGCCGTCGCTGTCGCGGCCGGCACCGACCTCGCAGCCTCGGGCGCGGGCGATGGGGCCGTGCGCCTGTGGGCTGTGCGCGGCTGTGCCGGCGGCGGTGGCGGCGGGGCCGGGGGGCGCCGGTCCCTCGACCCGGTCGGCTCCCTCCCCACCCCGCCCGGCTTCGTCAACGGGCTGGCCATCGCGCGCAGCGGCGCCCTGCTCGCCGCCGGCATGGGCACGGAGCCGCGGCTGGGGCGGTGGGGCCGGGCGGGGGCGGGGGCCTTCAACGGCGTCGTGCTGCACCCGCTGGGTGGTGGTGGGGGCGGCGCGCCCTGATGATGTGGTGTGTGCAAAAAACACAGAGGCAGCACTGGGTGGGGACAGTTCGGGTGAAGACTCGCTGGGGTGGGCACAGGAGTGTCTGGGGTCCCAGGCAGAGCTGTCTGGAGGGGAGGGGCGTGAGGCTCCCAGGCCTGACGCCAGACTGGTGGGAGCTCGAAGGAGGCTCTGAGGCCTCCTCAGTTCATCCTTTTTCACCGGCGGGCAAGGCCGGCGCGCGCGCGCGCGCGTCGAAAAAAATGGACGCCCACCGCGCCCTGCTGGCCGCAGCGGAAGCCGCGGCCGCGGACCCGGCGCCCAACGGTGCCTTGGCCGCTGCTGTGGCGTCCGCCCGGGCAGCCGTGGCGGGCACTGCCGATGCGACGGCCCTGGACGACGCGCTGCGCCGGTCGCGCTGGTTCGATGGCGCAAGCGCGACGGCGGGCGGAGGCGAGGATGGAAAGCCGCCGCCGCCTGGGCCTGCCTTTGACCCGCGCGCCCTGGTGTGTGCGCTCAAAGCACAGCAGCTGTCTGACCTGGAGCACCTGGGTGAAGGGACGTACGCGACGTGCTACAAGGTGAGGCGGACGGAGGGGCGAGCGAGCCGCGCCAGTGTGTTTTGTCTGACCGCATTGAAGTCGGGAGACACAACGCGACGCCCAGCCTCGGCTGGCCGCACCGCCGCCGCCGCTACCCATGAAAAAGGCTGGCGGAGGCACCCAGCTTGTGTTGGGCGGGCGGCGGGGGCCGCGGCGGCGTCAGCACCCCCGCACGTTGGATGTTTTTCGCCCTCGGGGGCGGGCCGAACAAGACGCTTCGCCCGCTAGCTTGATGGCAGGGCCGTGCGTTCGGCGCCGTGCGGAGGGACCTTGCGCGCGCGCGCCCGGCATGCCGTCTCCCTCAGACGATGGGCGGACGCTCGGAGCACGCACCACCATAAGAATCGGGGCGGCGGCCGGCCTGCATGCCGCCCATCGCCGCGCCAGATCATTTTCTCGGAGGGTAAAAAAGTGTGGCCGCCCGCCCGTCCGGCCGAAAAAGGGGAGCCGTCGCGCGAAGTGTCCTCACCCTCACGCGCCACACACCTCGCCCCCCACCCACCCACACCAGGCCCGCGACCGCCTGACGGGTGAAGTCATCACCCTGAAACGCCTCCGCGCCTCGTCCTCGTCCACGCCCGAAGACTCGTCGTCCGACGCGTCCACGGGCGGCGTGCCGGCGGCGGCCATTCGAGAGGTCTCGCTGCTGGGCCGGCTGCGCCACCCCAACATTGTGCAGTGCGTTTTGGCTTTTGTGATGGGGATCGCGCTGCTTGCCGACTTTCAGTCACGGGCTGCCAAGCCGCGTGCGCGCGGCTTGGAGGGGAGTGCGAGAGGCTCTGGCGGCCTGTCCCCGGGCGCGCGGCCCGCACTGTGCCTCTCGAAAAAAAAAAGCCACTGCGCGCCCCTCCCTGCTCTCTCACACCCCGCCCCCCTCTCTCTCTCTCTCCATGACACAACACAGGCTCCGCGACGTCCTCTGGGACGGCGTCCGCGTCTTCTTGGTCATGGAGTACGCCGACGCCGACCTCGCGACCGTCCTGGCGGCCGTCCCTCCCAAGCCCGACGGCTCCCGGGCCGGCCTGCCGCCACACACGGTGAAGCGCTACGCGTGGCAGCTGCTGTCCGCCGTCGCGCACGCCCACGCGCACCGCGTCCTGCACCGCGACCTCAAGCCGTCCAACGTGCTGGTCATGGGCGGCAAGAAGGCCGGCCGGGTCAAGGTCGGGGACTGGGGCCTCGCCCGCTCGTACGGCCCGCCGTCGGCGTGGCGGGCCTACACGCCCGGCGTCGTCACGCTCTGGTACCGGGCGCCGGAGATCCTGCTGGGCGCGCAGCACTACTCCACGCCCGTCGACGTGTGGGCGGCCGGGTGCGTCCTGGCCGAAATGGCGGGCGGGGCGCCCCTGTTCCCCGGCGGGTCCGAGGTCGGGACGCTGCTCGCGATCTTCCGCGTCCTGGGCACGCCGGGCGGGTCGGCGGCCGGCGCGCCCGCCTGGCGGGGGGTGTCGTCCCTGCCCCACTGGAACGCGGCGGCATTCCCGGACTGGGGTCCCGCGGACGGCAGCCCGTCCGCGGCCCTGGCGGCCGCCGTCCCGGACCTCGGCCCTGACGGCGCCGACCTGCTCGCCCGCATGCTGGCCCTGGACCCGGCCGACCGCATTTCCGCGCGCGCGGCGCTCGCCCACCCTTTCTTCGACGGCGTGCGGCCGCGCGGAGGAGGGGGAGGGGGGGCCGGCGGGGACGCGCCGGCCGGAGCCGTCTCTCCATCCGCGACGGCCGCGGCAACAGCTGCCGCGGCGGTCGCGGCCGCCGTCGCGGCCGTGCCCACGCCTGACGCGCACGGCCCGCCCCGCCCGCCCACCCACACCCCGCCGTCCGCGCCACCCCCGTCCCAGTGCCGGCGCCGCACCACCCCTGAAGACGCGGCCCGGCACGCCGCCGCGGTGGAGGCTGCGACCGCCGCGGTTGCGGCGGCTGGGTTGGGCGAGGCCGGCGACCGGCGCCCTTCCCGGCGCTTGCGGGGTGACGCGGCGCCCGCGTCGTCGCCCGCTGTGGACGGGCCGGCCTGGCCCGGGCGGGCGGGTGCGGCTGCTGGCGTGGCTGCGGCTGCTGCGCGTGCGGGAACGGCGTGATGAGCGCGCGACTCCCCACAACCCGACACGCCAAGCACCCGCCCCGCGCCCGGTGGGCGCCCGCTGCCCCCGGGGGGGGGGTCCGCCCGTCCACGCCTCCCTCCACGCTCTTGCACATTCTTTTTGTTTTACTTGTTTTCGGCCCGTTTCTTCTTCGCAATCCAGTTGTCCGCCCCGCTCTCGTATCTGCCGGTGCATCATTTTCTATCGTCGGTCCCGTGTTTTTCCTTTCGTTTTCTTTTCCTTTTCACAGTTTTTCATCCCTCCCAGAGACTAGCCCCCCCCCCAGAGGCGCAGTGTTGCCCGCTGCCTCTCTTTGTTTTCATAGGTCCCTTTTCTCCGTGTGTGGTCCCCCTCCCTGTCCTGTGTGTGTGCGTGCGCGCGCGCGCGCGTGTGTGTGCAGCCCGGTTTGCGCGCGCGCCCTCTGTTCGGTTTGTGCGTCCATCCATCCATCCATCCATCCCATTCCATTCCATCTTGACTGCCTTCCCCCTCCATCCATCATTCATCCGGTCCGGTTTTTTTCACGTCCATCCATCCACTCGCCCCATTTCCGCCCTGTGTGTGCTCTCCTCATCATCAATCCGGTGTACAATCCCCCACCTCGGTGATTCTGTCGTCTTGTTGTAGGAAAAAAAATGCGAGGTTTTCAAGCTTTCTTTGTCAGCTGCCGCCGCCACCTCCCCCTACCCCATCAACCCTGCGTCCACCGCCGCCGCCCCCAGCGCGGCCAGCCGCGCATCAAACCCGGCCGCGACTGCATCGCGTCGGCTGCCACCCCCGCCGCGCGCCGTCTCCAAGTACGCCTCCCTCAAATCAGCTAAAAGCTCGCCTTCCGCCGCGATCTCTGGCGTGGGGTGGGCCGAGGCTTCACCCCGCGCCGCGGCCGCGGCCAGGGCCGCCGCCGCCGCCGCGTGCGCGGCGGGCGACCAGGTCGACGGAGCCGCAGCCGCGACAAAGGCGGCCAGTGTGGCTGTGTCGCCCGCGCAAGACGAAGACGGGTGGGTGGGCGAGCCTGGCGTGGTGGTGGCGGCGCGGGTGGCCGCCGCGGCCGCGGCCGCGACGCCGGCCGCCGCCCGGTCGAAGCGTTCGGCGAGGCGGACGAGGGCGGCTGCGCGGAGGGCGGCCGCTCCCCGGGCGTCCGCGACGAGGGCGGCCGCGCCCAGCTCGCGCAGGCTGGGCGGGTGGGCGTCCCAGCCGCGCACGACGCCGTCGGCGACGGCCGAGGCAAAGGGCGGGCCCGCGAGCGCCAGGCCCCCCGCTTCCAGCAGGGCCTCGATGCCCGCTGCGTCGGGCGCGGGCGAGCCCGGCGGACCAAACGGAGCGAGGAGCGCCGCGGTGTAGGCCTGTTCCAGGACGGCGGCCAGGCCGGGCGCGGCCAGGGACGTCCGCACCGCGCGCAGGCGGCCGGGCGGCGTCGGGGTCGAGGCCGGCGGGCGCGGCGCGCCGCCTTCCCCACCACCACCACCCATCCAGTCCGGCGCCAAAGCCGCGCGGAAGTACGGCGACCGGGCGGCCAGGATGGCGGCGTGCGCCCTGAAAAAAGGGCGGGCGGCGCCTGTTTCTTGGCCGCCACGCCGCGGCAGCAGCAGCACGTCCGCCGCGTCGTCGGCCTGCCCGTCGACGCCCTCCTTCGCCAACGCCGCCGACCGCGCGGACAGGGCACCCAGGTCCGCCGCCAGCCGGGCCTCTCGGGGCAGGGCGGCCGGGTGGATGACAAAGCGGCGGGCGAGGGAGAAGCGCGCCGAGGCGCTGCCGGCGGCGGCAGCCCCCCCCCGCTTCAACCGGCGGAAATGGGCTTGGGTGGCGCGTTCCCGCCGGACGGCGGTCGCCAGGGCGTGCAGTCCGGCGGCTGCAGCAGCCGCCTGCAGCGCCCGCGCCGCCGGCGCCGGACAGTCCACGCGGTCCGTCGCCAGAAAGGACACCAACGCCCTCAGGGCCGGCCCGGGCAGGCGGCCGCGCCCGCCGTGCAGGGCCACGGTCGCGCCGGGCCCCCAGGACGGCCGGGCTGTCAGCCGGTCCCGCAGCCCGGGCGCCCGCCACAGCAGCGCCCGGTGCGTGGGGATGGCCGTGCCGTCCGGGAGGGTGAGGGTGATGTCCGGGCGGGCGGCCGGGCCCGCGCCCCTGGGCGCCGACAGGCCAGAGAGCCAGCCGCCGTCCGCGACGGGGGCCAGCTCGCGCAGCTCCGCCGCGAGCGGGCCGAGTGGGGGTGGGCGGGCCGCAGCCGCGGCCAGCGCGGCTTTGATGTCTTGGCGCAGGGCCGCGTACACGACGCGCTCGCCGTCGAAGCAGCCCTCATCCGCGACCGCGCCCGCGGCGAGCAGCGCCTCGGTCGCGGGGAGGTGGCCGCACAGGGCCGCGTAATACAGCGGCGTCGCCGACCAGACGTCCCGCCCATTCACGGCTTCCGGGTCGGCCGCCACGAGTTGCGTGATGCGCGCCACGTCCCCGAGCCGGGCGGCGTGGAAGAGGTCGCTCCCGCCGCCCGCCGCGCGCGGGCGGACGTCCGCGTAATGGTCTTCTCCGTCGTCGTCGTCGGACGAGGGATCTTCGCCCCAGACGCCCTGCTCGGCGCGCAAAAAGGCGCGGAAGGCGTACTCGCCGCCGTCGTCTTCCATGTCGAGGGGGTGGTCGAGTTTTTTTTTTTTTTTTTGCTCTCCTGCGTGCGCCGCGCGCGCCTGGGGCGGGTGTGAAGGTGTGGCCTCAGGGCAGCGCCGCCGCCCAGCCTCTTCCTCTTCTGAAAGAGCAGCAGGACGGCCGTGTTTCTCCTGAGAGACGTGCGTGACCGATTGGCGCGCCAGGCCTGACGGCCAGGGCGCAGGGCGCAAACGAATGCCTCTGCCCTGTGAGAAAACACTCGTCTGAGGCCCGGCACTCCCCCTCACTCTTCCTTTTTCTAGTGTGCGGACACACTCCCCCTCCGCGCGCTCTCCAGCATGGCTCTGTCCTTTGCCGCGTCTGGTGAGTGGTGTCTGGAGCTTGAGCTGTGTCCAGACGGGTTGGAAGGGCGTGCCGTTGCTCCTCCCGCCCGCCCTGCGCGCGGGGGGGAGGCGGAGGCAAGCCCTGGCCAGGGCCGTGTGGCCGCCGGCCCCGACGTCGGGCAGCCTAGCCGTCACAGCGCCGGAGGCCTGCGGCCCTCACCTGCGCGAAAGGCGCACACCCATAGACGCACAGCCGTCTGTTCATGCCTGTGGGACAGCGCAGACGGTCGACAACCCCCACTCCACCCCACCGCGGCGCCGCGACTGGCGTCCGCCCGCCGCCGGCCACAAAAAAAGACTCCCCTGACACGCATGTGTGCACTCACCGCCCGCCCCAACCCCTTCTCCCTCCATCCACTACCAGTGCGCGGCACGGCCGTCGCGGCCCGCCCGTCTACGGCGACGGCGGCTGCCCGGCCCGCGGCCGCGGTGCGCGCCGTCACGGTCGAGTGCGTTTTTGTTTGTTGCGTCGGCGTCGGGGGAGAATCGGACGCGCCTGCTTTTTGGCCCGCCGGGCGGCAGACGCACCATCATTCCCGCACGTTTCCCACGTCTAGATCGTGGTTTGGGGCCGGCTCATGTGACTGAACATGAGAAGACGCGCAACAAGCGCTCGACGCGAGCGTCACGTCGGTGCAAAGGCAGCCCGTGCCTGAGCCGCCGCGCCGCAGCCTAGCCACTCCCTCTCACACGACGCGCCCCCCCATCCCTCCCACACCACCCCCCACCGACGCAGAGCCCGCTTCCGCGGCGTCGGCACGGACCTGTCCAAGGTCCCCCAGTTTGCCCGCCACGCCAACGACTGCGGGTCCACCGAAGTCCAGATCGCCCGCCTGTCTGCGCGCGTGACCCAGCTGACGGCCCACCTCCAGGCCCACCGCAAGGACTTTGCCGCGACGCGCGGGCTGATGCTCGTCCTGGGCCAGCGCCGCCGCCTGCTGCGCTACCTGTTCAAGCAGGACCGGGCCGCGTACGACCGCGTCATCGCCGGGCTGGGCATCCGGGCGGTGAAGGTGCAGGCGTCCCGGGGCGTGATGGTCAAGCTGGGCGGCGGCGGCGGCGGCGCGGCTGCCGAAGCCGCGGCGGAGTGAGAGGGGAGGCAGGGGAGGGAGAGAGAACTCTTTTTCGTGTGGTGTCAAAAAAATGAGAGCTGGTGATTGTTTTTTTAAGTGTCTGGCTTGTCTCGGAAAGCACAGACTTGCACACCACCATCACACCAGGCGCCCGCCCAACCAGACCGCCCCGACGACCGCCACCACGCAGCTGGACACCGCGTTCACGCCGGCGTTGGACAGCACGGGCAGCCCCGCAATCCGGACGACCGTCGGCCCCGGCCTGCTCGTGACCTTGTCCGCCGCCCCGGTCCGGTCCACGCCCGAGAACTGGAGCGTCGCGCCCAGGACGGAGTCTAGCAGGGAGCCGCCCAGGCCCAGGGCCGCGCCGCCGCCAAAGGCGACGGCGGCGAGCGACCGGGCCGCGTGCGTGGCGGCGGCCCGCCCTCCACTCGCGCCCGCGGCGAGGACGCCGCCACCCCAGAAACACAGCGCGGCGGTGAGGCCGCCCAGCACAGCGCCCGCCAGCCCGGCCAGCGTCACGCCGCCATTCGTGCCCCGCCGCACTTTGCGCCCGCTGGTGATGAGGCGCGGCGTGGCATCCGACAGCGCCCCCAGCTCCGACGAAAACGTGTCGCCCGCACAGCAGGCCACGTAGCCGAACGCGGCGGCGACGGCGGCTCCCGCGCCAGCGGGGACGCCGGGCGTGCCAGGCAAGAAATCGGCGGACGGCGGTCCGCCCGCCGCGGCGACCAGGGCCGCCGCGGCCACGCCCAACGCCGCCGGCACGGCCGCGGCCGCGCCCACCTGCCAGCCATCGCGCTGCCCGCCCGGCTTGTGGTCCGCGTCCGCCGCGGCCTTGCGGTCTTCGCCCAGGCGGGTGACGGCGGTGCCCGCGACGTAAAAGCCCAGGACCAGGGCGCCGATCCGGAAGGACGAGCCGAGGGCGGCGCCGCCCAGCAGCGCAGCGGCGGTCGCGCCGCTGGCCGACAGCGACCGGGACCGCAGACCGCGCGCGCCCGCCGCCGCTGCGACGGCCAGGCCCGCCGCCGACCGCGCCGCCAGGCCTGCTGGTTGACAGGCCAGGACGCCGGCGCCGATGGCGAGGGCGCGGAGCAGGCGGGCGAGGGCGAGGGCCGCGGGCGGCCAGGCCCGCCGGACGCGGGCAGAGGGGAGCGACGGGATTTTGTCCAACCCAGCTTCGGCGGCAGCGGCGGCGGCGGAGGCGGCGGCCAAGGCCGCTGCCAGGGCAGGCGGGTCGCCGGCCGGGCGTGGGGTGACCGGGTCGCCGGGCGGCAGGTTGATGCTGGCGGGCGGGTCGTCGCTCCCAGCCGCGGCGACCGGGCGACGGCCGGCGGAGCGGCGAATCGGGCGCGCGAGCCTCCACGCCGGGGCCGGCGCGGTCAGCCGTGCGCTGGGCCAGGTGCACTGCATTGAATGCGGCCCGGACAGATCCAAAGTGAGGTCAGGGGTCGGCCGGATCCCTCTTTGCGGCGGCGTTCTTTGTTTTTGGCCTTTTTCTCGCCCGCGCGCGCTTGATAAGAGCAGAGTGCTTGCCGCAGCCCTCCCCATCCATCAAACCACCATTTCCATTCCCGTTCCCGGGAGGACGGACGACTCTAACACGCCTCTTCCTCTCTCATTCCCCCACACGCCACGCACACGCGCACATTGCGCTCGCAGTCGCAGTGGCTTGCGTGCGTATGGCCCGCCAAACTCTCCCCAACGAAAGACGCGCCCTCTCGCCTGCACTCTCCACCCCCGCCCGATCGACCATACACTCACCTCACCTCACCTCGGTCGCTGGGGGGCGGCCCAGCGCCGCTCCCGCTCGCCGGCCCGCCCGCTCCCGCTCGCCGCCTTCAGGCCGCCTTCGCCGCCTTGGCCGCCGTGTACTTGCCCGCGTTCTTGCGCGCCCACCCTTCCACGGGCGGCGGGACGCCGTGGCTCTGCGCCCACGCCTCGTCCGTCCCGTCCAGCAGGGGGCGCAGGTTCGTGGGCAGCGGCCCCTTCCGCGCCGCCGCCGTGTCGAGGCGCGGGCCAATGCACTTGGCCAGGGACCGTTCAAAGAGGTTGGGCGCGTCACTCGCAATGGCCGACCGCGGGCGCCTGACGGCCTTCTCCCAGTACGCGACCTTGGCCATGTTGGACTCGGACGTCACGGCCCGCCGGAAGAGGGATGGGGACGCGGACAGCAGGGCGCGCACGCCCGCCGGGTCGACGCCCCAGTCGGCCAGCACCTTGACGTTTTTCTTGGCCGTCTCCAGCGGGTTGTGGAAAATGGTCGGGTGGCCGACGAGGAGGTCGACGAGCTCCCTGGACCCGCGGCTGAAGCCCAGGGATTCCAGCCAGGCCACGGTTGGCTTCAGGTCGTTGCCCAGGCCGATGACCAGGACGTCGGGGGAGCGGGAGACCATGCGCCGCAGGCCGGCGGGCGGGATGCCGAGGTCTTGCGTGAAAAACGCGGCTTTGGGCGCGAGCGTCTTGTCGACGTCGTACGTCAGGACCTGGGGCCGGGCCAGGGCAAGCCGCTTGATCGTCGACGACCGCAGGCCCAGACCGCCGGGTTCGGGCGCCTTTAAAAAGGCGACGGTGCGGCCCAGGCCCGTGTCCAGCGCGGCGTTGAGGACGCGGGGCACGGCCTTCAGGACGGCGCCCAGGGCGGCGCCGTCCCCGCCGACGACGTCCTTCAACAGCAGCCCGACTTTGGGCTTGATGACACCTTCCAGGCCGTGGGCCAGGCAGTCGGCGTGTTCGGCTTGGAGGGACGACACAATCGCCGGCGGCACGCCGACGGACGACAGATACGACGCCGTCGCGGCGGCGGAGGGCGGGCTGGAGGCGGGAGGGGGAGGCGACCGCCGGGCCGGGCGGGACGGGGCGGCCGCAGCGAAGCCGCGGGCGGGCGGTGGAGGAGGGAGGAGGGCGGACGACGGCGGAGCGGACCTGTGTGGACGGAGAGGGGGGGGGGGTGAGAGAGAGAGAGAGAGAGAGAGAGAGAGGGCGTGAGGGTCGGTCGAGCTGGCGGGGGCCGCGCGGACGCGCACGCGTTCGCCCGCGACTTCCAGGCCCGACCCTCGGCTTGTGCCGGCGCTCCAACACCCCCAGCAGTCGTCTCCGAGATGTTCGCCGCCCATCGGACACGCCAAGGCTGGGCCTTGACCGACCGTGCGGTGCGGGCGGACAGGGCGGGAGCAAAACCTGGCATTCGTTTCGACTCTCGCACTTTCGTGTCCATCCCCACCAGAACTCACCGTGCCACCGCCGCCGCCGCGGTCCGGCCGGCGCTCAAACCCGTCTGGGGACCGCCCTGCTGGACCAGGCGGGCGGCGAGGAGACGCATCATGTATTGAGGTCTTGGGACTTTGTTTTCCGGCGGGAGGTGCGAAGCAGGAGTGATGGCAAAGCGATGCTCTCTGCGCGCACTCTGCTTTTTTTTCTTCGGGTTTTCCGGTACCTACCGCGGGGCGCGCCTGTCACCGTCACAGCCCCGGGCGTGGCCTCATCGCGCATGCTGCCCGAAGACGATGGCGACCCCGCGCCACACCAGCCAAGCTCGTTGCCTTCTTCTTCTTCTTCTTCGTGGACAGTGACTCCCGCGTCTGCGACACTCGCCGCCGCCGCAACGCTCGCGGCCGGCGCCCTCGCAGGCGGCGCCGCGCACTGGGCGTCCACGGCCAAGGCCCTGAAGGAGGAGGGCGTGGACTTGCGAGCGCGGACACGAGCGATGCCGATGGCGGTGCGTTTTTTCGTTCCGGGGCCAAAAAAACCTGGCCAGCTCGGCACGCGACCGACACTCCCTCCCTCACTCCCCACCCCGTCCAAACACAGGCCAAGGCCCTGGCCCTGGCCACGCTCGCCGTCGGCGGCGGCGGCGCCTTGGCTCTAACCCTGGCCCAGCTCACAGGCCTGGCCGACGTGGCCGGCGACGCGTCCGCTGTCCTCTCGCCAGGCGAAGCGGCTGCAGCAGCGGAGCAGGTGCGGGCGGGGATTCGAGCCGCGGCAAGGAAGCGGATGTTTGGGGATGGGGACGAGGGTTGAGGAGCGGTTGTAGAGACACTGTTAGCACATGAAAACTTGTTTCAGTTTTTTCGTGTGGCGCGGGCGGGCCGAAAGCAGGCGGGGGCGGGTGGAGCTGGAGAGTGTGGAGGGTCTGTTTTTTTGGGCGCCAGACCCTCGTTCTCCCTCTCCGCCAACAAGTCCTCGTCTCGAATGCTGGCCCTCAGCGGCACGACGCTGACCACAGCCGCGCTGCGGCCGCAGCGCGTCGTCAGGGCGGCCGGCGTGGCGCGCGGCGGCCTCGTGCGGTACGTTTTGTTAGTGTTTTTTGCGGGGTGGGACAATCGGTCGCAGCGCGAACCAAAAACGCCGCCGTGCGCACACATGCACGCCCCCTTTCCCCAGTCCGCCGCGTCCGGTGAACGGGACATGAACTGCACATGCCGTCCGGGAAGGAGAGAGGAGTTGACACACCCAAACGTGGGGCAATCGTCCATTTCCGCCCTCACCCTCTCATCCTCCTCTCCCACAGGCCGGCCCCGCTCCACGCCACCACCACCCGCCGCCGCCCGTTCGCACCCACCCGCCCGCACGCGGCCGCCGCGGACGACGCCGACGACGACGCGGGCCTGGCCCCCACGCCGCCGGCCTCCGTCCCCGCGCTCCCGGCCCCCACCCCCTGGCCCGGAGCCAAGCCGGTCCCCCTGGCCCTGTCCATCGGCGCCGGCCTCGCCCTGCGCTTTCTGATCCCCGTCCCGGCCGGCCTCACGCCGTCGGCCTGGTCGCTGCTCTCCATCTTTGTCGCGACCATCGCCGGCCTGGTCCTGGAACCCCTGCCCACGGGGGCGTGGGCGTTCCTGGCCGTGACGGCGGCCATTGGCAGCGGAGCCCTGACGTTCGCCCAGGCCTTTTCCGCCTTTGCCAATGACGTCATCTGGCTGATCGTCGTCTCGTTCTTTTTCGCGGCGGGCTTTCAAAAGACGGGCCTGGGCGCGCGCGTCGCCAACCTGTTTGTGCGTGCGTTTGGGTCGTCGACGCTGGGGCTGGCGTACGGCCTGACTGTGGCGGAGGCGGTCCTGGCGCCGGCGATGCCGTCTACGACGGCGCGGGCAGGTGAGGGGGGAGAGGAAAAATGTGGCGTGGCATGGCACATGGCACATGGAGGGGGGGGGGGGTCCTCTTATTTGCTGCCTTCAACCCTCCCACCTTTCCCTTCTCACGCACACCCGCCCCCCCTCCCCCCTCTCCACCCCCCCACCATCACCAGGCGGCATCTTCATGCCCATCATCGACTCGCTCGCCCGCGACGCCGGCTCCCAACCCAACTCGCCGTCCGCCTCCAAGCTGGGCTCCTTCCTCGTCCAGTGCCAGCTCCAGGCCTCCGTCAACTCGTCCGCCCTGTTCCTGACCGCCGCCGCCCAGAACCTGCTGTGCCTGAAGCTGGCGGCCGAACTGGGCGTCGTCCTCCCGGGCGGGCCCTGGCTCACCTGGGCCTTCGCCGCCGCGGTGCCCGCGGCCATTGGCCTGGCCCTGACCCCGCTCATCGTTTTCAAGCTCAACCCGCCGGCCATCACGTCCACGCCGGACGCGCCGCGCGCCGCGGCCGACCGCCTGCACAAGATGGGCCCGCTGTCGCGCGATGAAGCCATCATGGCCGCGACGATGGGCCTGGCCGTCGTGCTGTGGGTGGCGGGCGACGCGCTCGGCGTGCCGGCCGTGCTCGCGGCCATGATGGGCCTGTGCGTCCTGTTGCTGACCGGCGTGCTGACGTGGAAGGACTGCCTGACCTACACGGCGGCCTGGGACACGCTCTTCTGGTTTGCGGTGCTGGTGGGCATGTCCGGCCAGCTCAACGCGGCGGGCGTCGTCTCCCACTTTGCCTCGGTCGTCGGCGGCGCGCTGGCCTCGCTCTCCCTCACCTGGCCCGCGTCCCTCGCCCTGCTCGCCGGCTCGTACTGGGGCCTGCACTACCTGTTTGCGTCGCAGACCGCCCACGTGGGCGCGCTCTACTCCGCCTTCCTCGCCATGCTGCTCGCCGCCGGCGCGCCCGGCCCGCTCGCCGCGCTCGTCCTCGCCTTTGTCTCCAACCTGTTCGGGTCGATGACGCACTACGGCTCCGGCCAGGCCGCCGTCTACTACGGCGCCGGCTACCTGTCCCTGGCCGACATTTTCAAGGCGGGCGCCGTCATGGCGGGGATCAACGCCCTGATTTGGGGTGTGGTGGGCGGCGCCTGGTGGGTGGTGACGGGCCTGGCGGCATGAGCAGCCTTTTTCGTTGTGTGCTTTTTTTCCTTCCTTCTTCCGTCGTTGAGGTTTTGAGGGATGGAGAGAGAGAGAGAGAGAGAGAGAGAGAGAGAGAGAGATTTGGCGTCATTGTGAGGTTGCACGCCGTGAGAGAGAGGGGGTTTGCTGGGAACGTGAAAGAAAAGTGAGTTTTTTTTTTTGTCTTTTTTTTCCCCATCGACCTTCCCACCCCGTCTCTCAAGGTTGGTGCGTGTGCACACGCACCAACCTTTTCACCACGCCACGCCAGCCCAGGCCGCCGCCGCGGTCGGCGCGTCCCGCGGGCGGGGCGGCGGGCCCAGGCCACTCCCAGAGGGGGCGGTCCGCCGACCCACCTCACACCCGCTCCCGTCCACCTCCACGACCGTCCACCCTCCACCCGGCGCCGCCGGCGGCAGCCACACGTCCTTCCCGCCCTCCCCATTCCCCGGCCAGTGCGCTTCGACCTGTCCGCTCGGGTAGAAGAACGTCGGACCGGACGTGGACGAGGCGGACAGGGGAGGGATGGCTTGCCAGGTCCCGCCACCGCCGCCCCCCTTCCCTGTCGCGGCCGTCGCCGGCGGTGGGTGCCACCACTCCACCCAGCCATCGGCACGGGCCCGGCGCACGGCCCCGTCCGGAAAGACGGTGCAGGAATGGCCGCCTGGGCGGGTCAGCGTGACGGTGGCGGCGGCGGACGCCTTGCCGGCCTCGCCACCGCCGTCCCTGCCGCCCTCCGCCCAGGCCGCCAGCGGTAAGTGGCGGCTGGCGGACCGGCCGTCCGGCCAGGCCCGGGTCTGGCGGCGGCCCATGCCGCCCGGGTCGGCTTCCCAGGGGCCGGTGGCGACGCTGGGGGTGACGGACGGAGGGGGAGGGGTCGGGCTTTCCAGCGCCCCTCCACCAGCCACCTCGCCCACCGCCGCCTCCGGCGGCAGGCCCGCCCACCCCAGCGCCGCGTCTGCGGCAGCACGAGCGGCCACCGGGTCCGGTGGCGGCGCGGTCGGGCGCGGGACAGGGGAGGGCGACCGCGGCGGCGCCGTCTTGCGTGGTTGCGGCAAACCACCACCACCACCACCACCACCACCGCCACCGCCGCCGCCACCGCCACCGCCACCGCCGCTCGCCCGCCCACGCTTCAGCCCGGCCACTTCTGCCGTCAGGCGTCCGACTTCAGCCACCAGCTCGTCCACCCGTTCGCGCAGGCCGGCCGCTTCGGCGGCAGCCCGGCGCTCGGCCGCTCTTGACCGGCGGGCGTGCGTGTCGAGGGCGGCTTTAGCGTCTGCCGCCGCATTCAGTGCGGCATCCCGTTCCGCGCGCAGCGCACGGACGGACGTGTCCTTGGGCTTGGAGGACGGGATGGGTGGCGGGCGGGCGGCGGTGGGGGTGGCCTTGCGGGCGGGGGGAGGAGGCGACGGCAGGGGCTTTTGTTCCCCGCCCTCCGCCTCACGGAGGCACGCCATCGGCTGGGGCGACGGCGGCGCCGCGACGGGCGACAGCGTCAGGACTAGGCAGGGTTCTGATGGAGGCGGCGGTGGAGGCGGAGACGGCGGCGGCGGTGGAGGGGACGGGGGCGGCGGGGGGCGTTTGCGCCGCGGCGGCGGGACCGGCTGGGCGGGCGGCGCGCCGCCGCCGCCCTCACCCCCGCCGCCGCCGCTGGCGACAAACCCGCCCGGCGGGACGTACCGCCGGGCGGTGGCGCCCGAGTCGGACGCGCGCAAGCCGCCTCCCCGGCGCAGGTAGGGGCGCGGTGGCATGGATGGGAAGGAGGACGAGACCGCGAAAAAACAACAACACACGGCGAAACGGACAGGGAGTGGGAGTGGGAGCGGTCGCGCTGGAGGGGAGGCGGAGAGTGCGGTCGAGTGGAGAGCACGCGCGGCGCCACGAGCGCTCCTACACAGCCGAAACGCCCGCGCCCGCTTCCCTCCTCCCTCCCCTCCCCCCTCCTCCGACAGGGGTGCGCGCCCTCACAGAGGCCGCGCACACCCTCGGTTCTGCCCGCCCAGCAGCGAGGCCTTCCTCGGCTGGGCCGTGGGGCGGACGCCGCGGGCCCGCGTTTTTTCCCATTCGCGGCCTATTGCGGCAAGATGTCTGGCGAGGTGCGTCTCCCAAACTCTGGGCGCCTCTCTCTCGCCGCGCCTGCCGCGCCCAGCCTGGGCCTGGGAGTCCGGGCTCACGAGCGGGAAGGGCACCGACGGCCTCCAACCCTCGCCAGCCGTCTCCTTCCTCGCTTTCCTCGTCGCCGCGGCGCAACAAAAATAAAGTGAACTTGACGTCTGTCTTTTGCTCCCTCCCAACCACACGCAGGCGTCTCCACCCCGGCCGGGCGGCCACCAGACCGTGTCAGGAGAGGTAAAGAAGAGAGAGGGAGGTGCAGGCAGGGGTTGCGGCGGAGGGAGGGTGGGGGAGGCGCGGCCGTTTTTTCCGGGGGGGAGCGCGCGATAAAACGCACCGCCCTCAAACCCACTCCGCGTCTCCCCTCCGCTCCACCGCAACGACACGACAGCTCGCCCCGACGCGCTCGCCCTCCCCGACCAAACCCGCGGGCGGCCTCCTCCCTCGCCTTCTCTCAAAATCTGGCCGGCGCCGGGGGGTGGACAGCGATGGCAGTGAAGGCGGTTCGCCGCCTCGGCCCCCGTCCTCGCCCCCGCCCTCGGCCTCCGACCTCGACGCCCTCCTCCTGCACCAGTCCTCGCCCCTGCGCCGCCCGCTCCTGAACCGTGGCGACGGCGCTTCGTCAGACGACGCACCCGCTTCCAAAGCCGCGTGCGCGGCCTTCCGCACCGTCCTCGCCCTGTGCGGCGACGCGGCGCCCGCGGGCACGCCGCCCCTGACCGGCCCCGCCCGCCTGGACGCGGCCCGCTCCCTCGTCACGGCCGCCCTGGCCGACCCCGCCCTCCGGGATGAGCTGTACATGCAGCTGGTCAAGCAGACGCGCGGTAACCCGTCCGCCGCCTCGGCCGCCCGGGCGTGGGAGGTGTTGGCCGCGCTCGCGAGCGCCGCGCCGCCCGGAGAGGACTTTGCGCACCTCGTGGCCGAGTACGTGCACGCGGCGGCGGCAGGGGATGGGGATGGGGATGGGGGTAGCGAAGGCGGCTGCTCGCCGTCGAAAAGCGGCCCGGACGACGAGCGGTGCGCGCCGGCCGCCCTCATCCGCGGCCGTGCCCGCCGCGCGTGGGCGGCCCTCAAACGCTCGTCCGCGGCCGGCCCCCGGGCCCGGCCGCCCTCGCCCTCGGACGTCGCGGCGGCGTTGGACGGCACCCCTCTGACGACGACCATCGCGTTCCTGGACGGGTCCACCGCGGACATCGCGTACGAGCCGTCGGCGTCGGTGTTGGACGCGGTGCGCGCGTCGGCCGCGGCCGTCGGCCTCGCCCACGCGCAGACCTTCACACTGTGCGCCGCCCGCCCGGCCTCGGGCGCCGAACCGATCGGCGAGATCGGCGGCGGCGCTCCCCCAGGCGAGGTCCACACGCCGTTGCCCGACGGCGCGTACCTGGCGGACGCGCTGGCGGCGCTGGAAGAGGAGGGAGGGGGGCCGGCCGGCGCGCCGCCCGCCCCGCTCGTCTTCAAAAAGCGCCTGTTCCGCGAGGGCGACGCGTCGGCCCTGGCTTCCGACCCGGCTTTTGTCGCACTGGCCTACGCCCAGGCCCGGGCCGACTACCTGGCGGGGCTGTACCCCGTCGCCCGCGGCGACGGCGCGGCCCTGGCGGCATGGCAAGTGGTCGCGGGGCTGGCAGCGGCCGAGGGGCGGCGCCCGTCCAGCGCTGCCCGTCGCCCTCCGCTCGCGTCGGGCGACGACGCCGCCGACGTCGTCGCCCTGGCGGCGTGCGTCCCGCCCGCCTTGCTGTCCACCCGCCCCATGGCCGAATGGCTGGCGGATGCTCGCCCGCGGGCGGCCGCGGCGGCCGCGGCGGCGGCGAAAGAAGCGGCTGCAGGCGGTGGGTGTGGTGAAGAAGGCGCCGACGCGCCCCACCCGCCCGCCGCCACGGCCGCCCGCCGGGCGTTCTTGCGCCTCATCCGGGCGCTGCCGTACGGCGACGCACTCTTCTTTCCCGTCACTTTTTCGGCCGCGGACCAGCCGGCGCCGGAAGAGGGCGGCGACGGCGGCAGCGGCGGCGCCCCTCCACCGCCGCCGCCGCCGCCCGCCCCGCCCCTCCCGCCCTTCCCCGGCCGCCTCCTCCTGGGCGTCAACCGCCGCGGCCTGCACTGGTTCCGGGCGGACCCGCCGCGCGAGTACCTGCACTCGGCCCCGCTGCGGGACGTGGCCCAGTTCGGGGCGGGGCCGGGGGCCGTGTTCTTCAGGCTGCGCATCGGGGGCGGCGGGGGTGGGGGCGGGCGCGGCGGCGACCGCGGCGACGCTGGTGGGTCCTCCAGCGACGGCGTGCACGACACCCCTCCCTCCCTGCGCGTCCTCCAGTTTGGCACGCCGGCGGGCGAGGACATTTGCCTGGCCCTGCAAGCCCACATATCGGACGTGGTGCGCCGCCGGGCGGCCGTCGCGGCCGCGGCCGCGGCCGAGGCGGCAGGTGGTGGTGGCCGTGGTGGTGGGAGTGGAGGCGGCGCCGCCCACGATCCTCCGCCGCCGCCGCCGCCGTCGGCCGGGCCGCTCCCTCCCTCCACTTCCACCGCCTCGCCCGGCCTGGCCGCGCGCATGGCGTCCCTGGAAGCCGATCGGGACGCGGCCCTGGCCCGGGCGGTGGCCGCGGAAGCCGCGCTGGCTGGAGCCGCGGGCAGTGGTGGTGGTGGGCTCGCCGTGCCCCCCGCCCCCCCGCCGCCACCGTCCCCTTCCTCCGACGACGTCGCGACTTTGCGCCGGGACTTGGCCACCGCCCAGGCCGCCGCCGCGTCCGCCGCTGCTCGCATTGCGTCCCTGGAGTCCGCCCTGGCCGCCGAAACCCTGGCCCGCAAGCGCGCTGCCAACGCCGCGGCCGCGGCCGGCGGCCGCGTCCGCGTCCTGGCCCGCGTCCGCCCACCGCTCGGCCCCGCCGGCGCCCCACTCCGCCCGGGCGACCCCCCACCCCCACCCTGTGCGCTGTCCTTCCCGGACGCGTTGAGCGTCTCCCACCCGCCCGTCACGTCGGGGGGCAGGGAGCGCGGCGGCCCACCCCGCACCCTGGACTTTGACGCCGTCCTGCCGCCCTCGGCCTCGCAAGCCGACCTGTGGGAAGCGCTCGGCGGCGACGCCATGGTCCGCTCTGCGCTGGACGGCGCCAACGTGTGTCTCTTGGCGTACGGCCAGACGGGCGCGGGGAAGACGCACTCGGTGTGGGGCGACCCCGCGGCCGGCGCGCCGGGCCTGGCCCCACGCGCGGGCGCCGCCCTGTTTGCCGCCCTCGCCGCCTCTGGTGGCCGCCTGTCCGGCACGGTGGCCGCCTCCGTCCTGGAGCTCTACTGCGACGACCTGCGCGATTTGCTGGCGGCGCCTGGGGCTGGTGGGGGCTCGCCCGACCGGTGCGCCGCCGGCACCGCCCGCCGAACGCCCGGCCGGTCGCCTTCGCCCGGCGCTGGCGCGGCCCTCACTCCCTCGCTAGACATCAAGCGCGACCCGCGCACGGGCGCCGTCGCCGTCCCCGGCGCGGCCGCGCTGCCCGTGCCCTCGGCGGCCGCGCTCGAGGCCCTGCTGTCGGGCGCCGTGGCGCGGCGCGCGACCGCACCCACCGCCATGAACGCGTCCTCCTCCCGCTCCCACCTGGTCATCAGCCTCTCTCTGTCGCTGACCGACGGCGCGACGGGCGGCGTGACCGCGGGCAAGCTCACGTTTGTGGACCTGGCCGGGTCGGAGCGCGTCAAGCGGTCGGGGTCGGAGTCTGGCCAGGCCCTGGCCGAAGCGGCGGCCGTCAACAAGTCGCTGTCCGCCCTGGGCGACGTGGCGGCCGCCCTGGCGTCGGGCGCGCCCCACGTCCCCTACCGCAACGCCAAGCTGACCATGCTGCTGTCGGACTGTTTGGGCGGGGCGGCGTCCGCGGCCCTGCTTGTCGCGGTGTCGCCCGATCCGGCTGACCTGTCCGAGACGGCCGCGACGCTCGCCTACGGCGCCCGCGTCCGCACCATCACCAACGCGCCCGCCCGGGCGGCCTGGAATGCGGAAGCGGCTCGGCTGCGGCGGGAGGTGGAAGAATGGAAGCGGCGGGCCGGGCTGGCGACGAGGGCGGAGAGGCTCGCGGCCGACCTGGAAGAGATTTGCGATGTGAAGGGTGGGGGCGGCCTGCCGTCCGTGCTGGGCGGGACGCGGTGAGGAGGGGGTGTCCCTGCCCTGCCCTGCCCTGCCCGCGCTCTCCTCTTTTTGGTGTGAGTGAATATGAAGCGGGGGAGGCGTGAAGTAAACTAAACGGCGGGGGGAGGGGGGGGGGAGTGGAGAGCAGCTTACCCCTCCGTCCCACCCCTCATCACCCACGCAAAGCGCGCGCGTCGTGTGCAAAAAGAAGCCCGTCCTGTTTTTATCTTTTCATTTTTCTTCCCCGCAAGAGCTCGCGGTCACGTCGGCTGTTTTGATTTTACCGAACCCTCACACGCGCACCCGCCGCAGGCAAAAAAGTCTCAGTCCCCCCCGCGCCTCGAATGGACACCCCAAGAATTGAGTCTCTCCCCCCCCTCCCACGCGCTCTCTCACCCCGCCCACCCCACAAGCCGAAAAACAAGGTAAAAATCATTGCGCCCTGCCCTCCCACTCCCGCTCCCACCACGCCCGGGCTCACACCTCACGCGTTGGCGCCAGACACGATCTCAATGATCTGGTTGGTGATGAGCGCCTGGCGGGCGCGGTTGTACGAGAGCGTCAGCTTCTTCTTCAGCTCCGACGCGTTGTCCGACGCGGAGTTCATCGCGTTCATGCGCGCGGCCAGCTCCGAGGCGAGCGCCTCCTGCAGCGACCGCAGCAGCGTCGCGTTCATGTACAGGGGCAGCAGCGCGTCGATGATCTGGACGGGGTCCTGCTCGAACAGCAGGCCGGCGTCGAACTCGCCGCCAGACGTGTCGGTCGTCACCTTCTCGACCTCGACCGCGAGCTTGCCGTCGACCGTCGTCAGGCGGAACAGCTCGTCCTCCGCCGCGTCCACGCACTTGCCGGACACGTCGCACACCTCGCCCGCCGGCGTCAGCGGCAGCACCGTCTGGATGACGGGCTCGGACGAGATGAGCGACACGAACTTGGTGTAGACCATTTCGACCTTGTCGACCGTCTCTGAGACAAAGTCGGAGAAGATCTCGTCGGCGATGGCCTGGGCCTCCTTGGTCGTCGGCTTGGCGCCCAGGTCAAAGGACGCGACCAGGTCGTACTGCGGGCGGCGCTTGAAGTAGGACGCGCCCTTCTTGCCGACGCACGCGACCTTGACGGCGATGCCCATGCCCTGCAGCTCCTGGATGCGCGTCTCGGCCTTCTTGATCGCAAAGTTGTTGTAGCCGCCGCACAGGCCGCGGTCGCCCGTCACGCAGACGACGAGCACCGTCTTGACGGGGCGCACCTTCACGAGCGGGGAGTCGACGTCCTCGACGGCCAGGCGCTGGTTGACGGCGTACAGGACCTTGACCAGGTTTTCGGCAAAGGGGCGGCCGGCGACGACGGCGTCCTGGGCGCGGCGCACCTTGGCGGCGGCGACCAGTTTCATGGCGTCGGTGATCTTCTTGGTGTTCTTCACCGACTCGATGCGGTCGCGGGTCTCTTTCAGGCCGGCGGCGACGACCTGGGGAGGAGGTGGGGGGTGGGGGTGGTGCGTGAGGGGGTTGCCGGCGGCTCGATCCGTCGCACACGGCGCGCCCAGCGCGTGGACCAGGGCCGGCTGGGCCGTCCTCTGCCCGCACTGGGTGCGTGTGGATCTGCGCTGCACAATGGGCTGGGTCTGGCCTTGTCGACCAGGGGGACGCGCCCGTGGGAGGCGGATAAAGGTAGCTCGCGGCAGGCGCGAGGGCGGCCGAGCGAGCGGACAAGCCCGGCCGGTGGGCGCACGCCCCGCTCGGGCGGGGGGCCCACGCTCACGGCTCGCCCACCGACCGCCCTCGGAGCCGGCGCACAGGCCGGTCGCACCCAGGGCACGGGCCAGAACGGCGGGCCCGCGGCGCCGTGGCATGCGTGCCGCCCCGTGCATGCGGCGTTTGGCCGGCAGCGCGCGTCGGCGCCTGCCGCTTCCTGCCGCCTCGGCGCGCATTCTCGGCCCGGCCGCCGCACCCGGCACGGCGCCCATGCCACCTCCCGCGGTGCCGGACTGAGTTGGCGTTGCTTTGAGGGAGGGGCGAGCGCGAATCGCGGGCGCGTCTGTCGGCCGCACCGCCCGGGCAAGGCAGTGCTTTGCCGCGCTCGCCCCCCGCCCGCGAGTGGCCGACGGCGTGCTTGGTGTTTCGTGCATCCCCGCGCCCGCCCGTAGACGGGGCCTGGCAACGAGTCCGCAGCCACAAGGCCCGGCCTTGGCATCTAGGACGCCCAATGCGGTGGGCAGGCGGTCGTGCAGGGGCGGCCGCAGTGGCGCCCGCGGCCTGCAGCGTCTGCTGGCCACACTCTTTTTATCGTCCATCTCCCAGCCACCACCCAAAAAAACAAAACAAACCTGGACGGCGCCGCGGCGGGCGACGGGGGCGGCCGACGGCCGGGCGACGAGCGCGGCGCGGTTGAGGGACTGCATTGTTTCGTGCGACGGTGTGGTGGCGCGCGGGAACAGAAAGTTCAGTTTTTTGCTTTGTGAGGCGGGCAGAGCAGAGCGGGCCCGCCTCCCTCGGCTCGCTCTCCCAGACGCGAAACGCTCGGCTCGCTTGCTTCCACCGAGGAGCGAAAAATTAAAGCGATGCGGACTGCTGCGCCCCGCGTCGCCGCCATCACCGGGCGCGCCTGGACGTCGCGATCAGTCACAACCGTGAGTTGGGCGCGCGGAAAGGGGACCAGGAAGGCATGCACGGCCGCCGCCGCGTTGTTCTCGTCGCGGTCCCATGCCCTCGACCAGCCCACGACCGAACCTTCTCACTGCCTCCATCACACAACACTCGTACCAGTCCACCTACCACCCGCCGTCCGCGTCCGGCACCCTGGCCTACGAACTCTACACAGCGTGCGCGCCAGGCGGGAGCGGGAGTGAGGCTGGGGACCTGCCCACCACAAACGTCCTCCTCGCCCACGGCCTGCTGGGCCAAGGCAAAAACTGGCGGTCGTTCGCCCGGGCTCTCGCCGCGGAAGCGGCGGCCGCCGCGGGGCCGGGCGTGCGCGTGTCCGTCGCGGCCGTCGACCTGCGCTGCCACGGCGCCAGCGCGTTTGCGGGCGGCGCGTCGGCCCCGCTCTTCCCGCCGCCGCACAGCCTGCGCTCGGCCGCGGCCGACCTCGCGGCCACGGGCGCGGCGCTGCCCGGCGGCCCGCCGTCCGTCCTCATCGGCCACTCCCTCGGCGGCAAGGTCTGCTTGGAGGCGCTGCGGTCCCTGGCAGCAGCGGGCGGGCGCGGCGCGCCGGGCGCGCCGCGCGCGGGGTCGCTCGGCCACTCCCTGTCCTCGCCGCCCCTGGGCGGGTGGGAGCGCGGCGGCGGCGGCGGGCGTGGCGGGGGGGAGGCTGCCTGGCTGCCCCAGCAGGTGTGGGTGCTGGACTCGCCGCTGTCGGCGGCGCCGGCGGGGGCGCGGGCGCCTGGTCCGGCGGGCGCGCCGTCCTCTGCACCCGTCCCCGCTCCGCGGTGGCCCGGCGGCTCAACGGCCGCCGTCCTGGCCGCCGTCGCGTCGCTGCCCCTGCCCACGCCCTCGCGTGCGGCCGCGACGGCCGCCCTGTCCGCCTGCCCCGGCGTCGACGCCGACACGGCGGCCTGGCTGGCGGCCCAGCTGGTCCCCGTCGCGGCACGCGGCCGGCCCACGGCGGCAGCCAGGCAGCCCGCGGCGGCCTCCGGGCCGTCCCCCCAGCCCTCCGCCCCGCCAGGCCTCGTCTGGGGGTTTGACGCCGACGGCGCGGCGTCCCTCCTCTCGTCCTACGCTGCCACCGACTGTTGGGCGACGGCGTCGTCCCCCCCGCCCTGCGTGGCCGTGCACGTGGTCCGGGCGGAACATTCCGACCGGTGGAGCGCGTCCGAGGCCGCGCGCCTGGCCGCGGCCGCGGCGCGGAGCGGGGGGGAGAGCGGGAGGCCCGGCGCCCTGACCGCGCACGTGCTGCCGGCCGCGGGCCACTGGCTGCACGTCGACAATTTCAATGGGCTGTTGGCGATGGTGGCGCCGGGCGTGGCGGCCGCGGCGCGGGCGGTGAGGGACAGGGGGGGCGTGGCGGCTGGGGTGGCGTGAAAAAAAAATGGGAACACACGCAAGCGGCCACCACCCGCGCTCTCCTTCTGTCTGCTGTTTCTTTGCATGGGGCTGCCCCCTCATCACTCCGGCAGCGCCGTCCCGCGCTCCAGGTTGGCCCGGATCTCCGCCGCCACTTTCCCGTACGCCCGCTGCAGCTTGTCGTTGAACGCGGCGTTGGGCGCCGAAATGCCGCCCGCCGCGCCCGTCGTCCCCGGGCCCCGACCACGGCGGATGGACGAGTCGGTCCGCCCCGCCGCCGCGGCGTTCAAGCCGGCGACCAGGCGGTCGAGCGCCTCCTCCGACGGCGGGCCGCCGCCAGTGCTCGTCCCCGCGGCCGCGGGGTCCACGGTCAGGGCGACGCGGCGTTCGTACGCGGCGGCCAGGGCCTCCCCGCCCCAGCGCGGTTCCTTCTCGCCGCCCGCCCTCGCCTTCTTCTTGCGGCGCCCGCCCATCCCGTCGTCGTCGCGCGGCTCGACGGCCGGACGGGCGAGGAGGTAGCCCTTGTCCGGCCCCAGTCCCGCCTTGGCCAGCGCCGCAGCTTTCGCCGCCGCCTGTTCCGCCTCCCAGGCCTTCCAGGAGCCGCCGCCGGCCGGGCGAGGGCCCGCCCCTCCACCGCCATCCCCTCCGGCGCCTCCACGCGCCGCAGCTTCCCGTTTCTTCTCCGCGATCGCCGCGCCCGCGTTGGCTTTGCGGGCGGCCGCTAGCCGGGCGCGCAAACCCGCCAGCTTGGCTTCCCGGGCGGACGTGGGTTGTTGTGGTTCGGCAGGGGGCGACGGCCGCGCGCCCGTTGCAGCGGCGGTCGCGGCCGCACCTGCCTCCTCTCCTCCAGCCGCGGGCTCGGCCGCCGCCACGGCCGGCGCTTCCGCCGCCGCTTTAGCCCGCTCTGCCGCTTCCGCCTCCTCCAGGTCGTCCTGCGCAGTGCGGACGGGCAGTTTAGGGCGAGGGACGGGCGCGGCGGTTTCAGCACCTCCGCCCCCGCCTTGCAGCCGCGCCAGGCGTGCGCGAGACGCCGCGTCCGCGTCCACTTCCTCCGCCACCGCCGCGTCCCGCGCCGCCGTCGCGGCCGTGGCCAGCTCGCCACAGTCCGCGATGACGAGCTTGGCCCGGGGAGCGCCCGAAGACGACGACGCGGCCGCGTCAACTTTCCTTAAAACACCCAAACCAGAGACTACGCGGCCAAAGACGACGTGCTTGCCATCCAGCCAGGGCGCGGCGACGGTCGTCAGAAAGAATTGCGAGCCGTTGGTGTCGCGTCCCGCATTCGCCATGGATAAGACGCCCGGGCCCGTGTGCTTTAGAGTAAAAGCCTCGTCCGGGAAAGTGACGCCGTAAATGGATTCGCCGCCCGTGCCGTTGCCCGCCGTGAAATCGCCGCCTTGCAGCATGAAACTGTTGTTTGGCAGGTGATGGGGGAGTGCGTGGGTGTGTGAATTGGGGTGGGGCGGGGTGTTCCGTGCGCCGCCGTGTCTCTCCAGGCCGGCCGGCAGGTTGGCCGCTGCACGCCGGGAAATGCACCTGTCCCTAAAAAAAAGGCGCCCGCCCGCCCCATCTCCACCCTCCATCCAAAAACTCACTCGCTCACGCAGCGGTGGAAGGCGCAGCCCTTGTACCACAGGCGGACACCGGACGCGGACGTGCCCGCTTCACCCGTGCACAGCGCCCGAAAGTTTTCGGCCGTGCGCGGCGCCGCGTCGGCTGCGAGCTCGATGATTAAACGGCCGGCGGGGGAGCCGTTGAGGGCCAGGTCCAGGAAGACGCGCGGGCGGGCGGGCTGCGTGGGTGGTGGCGCCATGGTCGCCGTCGTGAGGCCGCAGACCTCCTCGCCTCCCGCGCGGAGGAGAGCAGTGCTGGCGCCGTCTGCGAAGGAGACAGTGAGAAGCGCGAGCGAGCGCGAGCGCGGGCGCGGCCGACCAAACCACTCTTCCCTTTTTCGCCTTGGCCCCACCAAAACCCAGCATGCGCCGGGCCGGTCCCACCCTCCTGGCCGGCTGGCTGGGCCGGCGCGCCGCCAGCACGACGACGACAGGTGACTGGCACGGCGTGCGTGAATGCGTCGCCGGCTCGTCGGCGGCGCATTCGCGCTGCCGCACTCTCCTCTGCGCGCGCTCTCCTGTTCCGCCCTAACGCTCCACCCCTCTCCCTCCCCCTCATCCAGCGCCCGCGGCCGCCGCCACGCTCGACTTAAAAACGCCAGGCGCCCCTCTACTCGTCCAGCTATCCGCACCAGGACCCTGGGCACCCGCGCCTGTGTTGGATGCGGCCGTCGCGGGCGCGTCGGCGCCCCAAACCATCGCCGTCGTGCGCGACCCCTTCCACCCGGCCGCGTCCCCGCCCCGGCCGCTGGCCTCCCTGCTGGCCAGCCCGGCGCCGGGCGCGGTGGCCCTGCCATCCCACGACGAAGGCTCGGCCACGCCCATCTGGGGCCTGGTCGCGGACCTGTACAAGAAAGACGGCGGCGGGGCGTTTGTGCTCGCCCGCGCCTCGGCGCCGCTCGGCCCCCTCCTCTCGTCGGCGGGTGTGCGCCTGACCCGGCCGCACTCGCTGTCTTCACTGGCCGGCGCCCTGGCAGCCCGCAGCGCTGGCAGCGCGCCCACCGGCGGCCCCCGCCAGTCGACCAACGAGGTCCTCATGGTCTCGCCGTCCGCGTTCGGCTTCAACGCCCAGGCCGCCGCAGACAACTTCTTCATGCACGACGGCGGCGGCGGCGGCCGCTCCTCTGCCGACAGCAGTGGGGAGTCCGTGACGGCTGCCGCAGTCCGCGAACACGCCGGCCTGGTGCGCGCCCTCACCGAAGACGCGGGTGTGCGCGTGACGCTGCTCTCCCACGCCCCCGCCCACGGCACGCCCGACGCGGTCTTCCCCAACAACTGGTTTTCCACGCACGCGCCCGGCGAAGCCGGCGGCGGCGTCACCGCGCCCACCCTGGTCTATTACCCGCTCAAGTGCCCGAACCGGGCGGCGGAGCGGCGCCCGGACGCGCGGGCGGTGCTGGAGGCCCGGCTGGATGGCGCGGCCGCGCCGGGCGGGCGCGGCCGGGTGGTCGACCTGACCGCCGCCGAACGCGCCGACCGCCCCGCCTACTTCGAGGGGACGGGCGTCCTGGTGCTGGACCGCGTCCACGGCACGGCGTACGTGTCCCTGTCGGAGCGCGCGGACGAGGGCCTGGCGCAGCAGTGGGCGGAGGCCGTGGGCTACCCGAACGTCGTCACCTTCCGGTCGTTCGACGGGCGGGGGTCGGCCATCTACCACACGAACGTGATGATGGCGGTCGGGTCGGGGGTCGCCGTCGTCTGCCTGGAAGCCGTGCGGGACGACGCCGAACGGAAGCGGCTGGCGGAGTCGCTGTCCAAGCACCACGCGGTCGTCGACATCAGCGCGGCCCAGGTCGACGCCATGTGCGGCAACGTGCTCGAGCTGGAAGACGGCGCGGGCGCGCCCGTCCTGGCCATGTCCAGCCGCGCGTACCACGCGTTTGGGGCGGAGGGGCGCAAAGCCCTGCTCAAACACGTCGCGTCGTTGGTCCACGCGCCGTTTGACACCATCGAGACGGTCGGCGGCGGCAGCGTGCGGTGCGCGCTGGGGGAACTGTTCTGAAGGGGGGTGGGAGGGGGAATGCTTCGGCGCTCTGCCCGGGTGGGGGTGGGGGTGGGGGGCGTGCGTGCGTGTTTTTCCGTGTTTTTTCAAAGCAGTTCGCGGGGTGTTTCATTTTTTTCCATCCATCCCATGTTTCGAGTTTTTCCTTTGGTCTCTCTCTCACCCGTCGGCGGCGTGACGGCGTCGACGGCGTGACGGCGGCGTGACGAGGCGCGTGAGCGCCTCTTCACGCCGCCGTCACGCGCAGCTCCGTCGCCCCGCTCCCGCCCGGTCCAAACTTGTCGGCACCACCCCGCAGCTCCATGCCCGGCACACCCGGCGCGGACGGCGAGGTGTCCCCGCCGTCCAGCGCTTCGCGCGTCCACTTGCGGCGCCCGCCCTTGCGCACGACCAGGGCCACAATGACGCCGACCAAGATCGCCGTCAGGGCGGTGGCGGCCAGTCCTGCAACGACGGCGGCGCCCAAGGGCACGGGGCGCTTGGCCAGCGGCGTCTTGTGGCCGGCCTCGGACGCGGCGGCCGCCGACAGGGGTGGCGGCGCGTGCACCTGGGCGGCGCCCGCACCGCGCGCGCCCTCTTCCGCCGCCACGGGCGCGACGCCCGCCGCCGCCGCCGGCGCAGGCGCGCTCAGGTCCTGCGGCCCGTCACCGGGCGCTTTGGTCGCGTCCAGGGCGTCCAGGCGGCGGGCGGCGTCCGCGGCCAGGCGTGTGGCTTCGTCCGCCGCGCCGACGCCCGCGGACGACCCGGCCCGCGGCGGCGCCCGCCCCGTCACGGCCCGATACAGCGCTTCCACGCCCTCTGGGCTCAGCGCCTTGTCAAACAGGGAGAGCTGGGCGACCCGGCCGTCGAAGAAGCGGGCGGTCGCGGCGTCGGACCGGCCGCACAGGACGATGTCGGAGCCCAGGTTCAGGGGGGCGCCCCCGCCCACGGCGAAGAAGTCGCCCGCCGTCGGCCCCGGCCCGACGCCCGCCCGGCGCGCGCCGTCCACGTACACTTCATACCCCTTCCCTCCCGCCGGGTGCGTCGTGAGCGTGACCATGTGCCAGGCCCCGTCCCGGAAGTCGGTGCGCGGGGTGGACCGCGGCGCGTTGGACCCGACCGCGCCGTCCGAGTCCAGGAACGAGCGGGAGGACCGGCCACCGTACACGTCGCTCACGTCCTTGACGATGGTGCGCACCGTGCCGGACGCGGGGTGGCCGGGGGACGGCAGGTACACGTGGACCTGGTCCGGGAAGAAGATGGAGGTGTCGTCCAGGGCGGGAGCTTCGGGGTTGCGCGCGGACAGGACGTACTGGAACTCGGCGTCCTTGGGCGCGTCGGGCGACTGCTTCACCCACAGGTTGAGCGCCCAGGCGCCGCCCGCGCCCCAGGGCACGTGCGAGATGACGATGCCCGCGTCGTTGGAGGTGGAGCACTCCAGGGCCGCGCCGAACGTCGGGTCGCCGACCCACGCGGTTTGGGCGCTGCCCGACAGGTTCCACGCGGAATACTCGGGCACGGGCCAGGAGGTGGAGGAATAGTTGGCCAGCGGAAAGTAGGCGATCGGTGGCGGGAGAGGGTCGGCGCCGGCGCCGCCGCCCGACGAGAGAGGCCAGGCGACGCCGCCCGTCGACGCGCACACGCCCGCGTCCGCCGGGGCGAGCTTGGCGTCGACGAGCTGGGTGCGGAGCGGGCCCAGCCGGGCCAGGTGCGCCGGGTGGAGCGGCGCACAAATGAAGCCGGCGCCGCAGTGGTCGTCGGCTTCCAGGGACAGGCGCGCGCCGGACCGGGAGCACAGCCGGGCGTGGCCGTCCGGGCCCGCCTCGAGCCGCGCGCCGCGCGCCCGTGCGTCCGCCCCCGCCGCGTCGCCCGGGATGGCAGCGCCCGCGTACTGGTCCAGCCAGGACCGCAGGGCGCCCAACTGGGCGGACAGCTCGGTCGAACAGCGGGCGTACCGGCCCGTGACGTCGACGCAAAAGGACGGCGGACCGGACGCGGACGGTGCGGGCGCCGCCGCGCCTGCGCCGTCGCCTTTCTTGGCCGCGTCCGCGTCTGCCGCCGCCGTCGGCGCGTCCGTGCCGTCGGCCGTGACGCAGGAGTAGTGCAGCCCCCCGCCAAAGGCAAAGGGGAAGGCGCAAGGCGTGCCGTCGACGGTCAGCGTGCTGGGCGACGGCGCGGCGCCGGGCGCGGACGTCCCCTCCGCGACGGCGAAGGAGGCCGGCTGCGGTCCGGCGGCGTCAAAGGGGGCCAGCGCTTGCTTGGCAGGGGCGGACGACGGCGACGCCGCGGGCGACAGGGCGGCCAAGACGCCGTCCTGGACGCCGCCCTCGCCCGTCGCGCCGGCCTCCCCCAGCGGCACGCCCTTGCCCGTTGTCGCCGCGACGGGGACGGAGGCGACGACGGCTTTCACCTCGTCCGGCGACAGCGCCCGGTCCCACGCCGCCAGGTGGGAGACGGCGCCCGAAAAGTGGCGGTCGGCCGCGCCGTCGGACCGGCCGCACAGGAACACGGCGCCGCGGCCGACGCCCAGGGGCGACCCGCCGCCGACGATGAGCGTGGCGTTGGCGGGGACGGCGCCCCGGTCGGGCGGCATGGACGCGGCGGGGAGGCCGTCCACGTACAGGACGTAGCCGTCCTCCCGGTCCGGGCGGGAGGTGAGCGTGACGGCGTGCCAGCCGCCGTCGAGGAGGTCGGGCGCGCCCTGGGGCACGGGGCGCTTGGCGTTGTCGTTGTAGCGGCCGTCCGAGTCCAGGAAGGCCTGGCCGTCCGGGTCGTCGGTGTCGTGGACGACGGCGCGGACCCGGCCGCGGGCGGGGCTGGAGGCGTGAGGCGGGTGAGGGGGAGGGGGCGGGCGTGAGCGGGGTTGGGGGGTTGGACAAAGTGAGAGTGACAGCGCGAAGAGGCGCAAGCACAGAAAACCCCCCGAAAACGCACTGCGCCGCGTCCGGGACGAGGATGTGGACGCCCGGCGAGTGGAAGGGGTCGGTCGGCGAGGGGGCTTGGGGCGTGGCCTGATGATGGGGTGGTGGTGGGTATGGAATGGTTGTGAGGGTGTGGGTGTGCGGGCGCGTGAGTGAGGCAGCCCCCCTCCCATCCTCCCCTCCCTCCCTCCCTCCCCTCTCAACCAAAACTCTCACCAGGGCCGAGTGCGAGAAGGGATAACCAAACGTGTCGCCGGTCGTGTCGGCCGGGTCCGGTTTGATCCACACGTTGACGGAGAAGGGGCCCTTGGTGCCTGAGAGAGGTGGGTGGATGATGGACGGGATGCGCGCGCGCGTGATGAGAGAGAGTGGCAGGGTGGGGTGTGAATGGACCTGGATGGCTTTTTTTTCCGCCTGTCCGTCCTTCCCGGCACATCTTACCGTACTCAATCGGGTCCAGGACGACCAGGTCCTTCGCCGTCCGGGAGCAGGTCAGGGCCGAGCCGAAGAGCGGGTCGGGGACCCACCTGTTGAGTGTCGGACGTTGTTTCCTCGGTGAGGGGGGGGGGTCGTGTGCGTTTTTTTCTCAGGGTTTGGGCCGACGAGGCGTGTGCGCCCCGCTCCCGCCCGTCGCCCGGCCCGCCGTGGCTTCCTCCACGCCCTCCCATTCCTCCACAATCCGCACGCAGGCCACGCCCACTCCTCTGCCGTCCCACCCGCACGTGGCGGAGCGGGCGAATCACGCTCCTCACGCCCGTGCTGACGCTGCACTTTTTCAAACCGGGCGCGGCCGAACAGCTCTCCGTCAACGCAAACACAAACGCACCGCACGGTCGACGTGTTGAATTTGCCGGTGACTTCCCCGCCCGGGTAGGAGGCGACTTCATCGCCAGCGCCCTCGGTGAGGGGCAAGAAGGCGACCGGGTCGCCCAGGCCGGTGGGCGGACTGAAAATGACGGGCGAGGCGGCCATCGATGCGGCCGGCGCGTCGGCCACCGCGGCTTCTTCTTCCGCCAGGGGTTCCGGCTCAGTCGCGGCCGCGGCCGGGTCGGCGGCGGGGGCCTCTTCTTCAGCCTCGCCCTCGTCCGAGGGAGGCGGCAGGTTGCCGGCGGCGGCGGGGGTGGCGTCGTCCGCGGCAGCGGCCTTGGTCACCGAAACCTCGTCCGACGCCGACTCGGCCGCGTCGGCCGCGGACGGCGGGAGGTCGCTGGTGTCGGCCGCGTCCTTGACGGCGGCCATGTCCGCGACCAGGTCGATGGGCGCATCGTCCCGGGTAGAGAGAGCGGCGGCGGCCGCGGCGGAGGAAGACGCGTCCGGCGCGGCAGCGGCTTTTTTCGGGGGCGCATGCGAGGTGGTCGCCGCCGCTTTCTTCGCCGGCGCGGGCGCGGCCGCGGGGGCAAGAGCGGCCTTGGGCTCGGCGGCCGCCGACGCGGCTGCCAGGGCCAGCACGGCCAGTGCCAGGGCGAGCGGGCGGGCTCGCATGGCGTTGGGGTGAGGGGTGAGGGGGGCGTGAGTGGAAGTTGCGAGTGAGGGAGAGAGCCATGCGGCGCGCAACAGCTGCGCGCGCCGCGGGCTGTTCCTTTCTTTTCTTTTTCGTAACCCCTGTTCTCCATCGTCCGTGCCCTCCTACAGAATGTCCGGCCAGGCCCCACCCGCCATGACGCTTCTCCATCGTCCGTGCCCTCCTACAGAATGTCCGGCCAGGCCCCACCCGCCGTGACGCTCTCCACCTCCTGCCACGTGCGCGGCAAGCCCGCCGACAGCACGTCAATCCCGTCCTCCGTGATGAGGACATCGTCCTCCAGCCTCACCCCGCCGAGCCCGGCTGCCAGCGACGCCCGGATTTTCGGTCCGTCCAACCACCGGGCGCGCGGGTCGGCCGACGCCTCGCCGCCCGCGTCCGCGGCCGCGGCCGCGTCCGCGGCGTCCAGGACGGGCAGGAGGAGGCTGGCGATGAAGTAGGCGCCCGGCTCCACTGTGATGACCAGCCCCGGCTCCAGCGTGCGGGCGGTGCGCAGGCGGTCGGCGCCCGGGCGGGCCGGGCGGGGCGGCAGATTTTCGCCGTACCCGCCCACGTCGTGCGTATTCAGTCCGAGCAGGTGTCCCAGGCCATGAGGCATGAAGAGGGCGCCGACGCCGTCGTCCACGGCGGCCTTGGGGTCGCCGGGCCGGACCCAGCCGCCGGCCTGCAGCCCCGCCACGATTTTTTCTTCCGCCAGCGCGTGCAGGTCGGGCCAGGGCACGCCCGGCGCGGCGGCGGCTTTCACGGCGATGAAAGCCGAGTGCACCGCCTCGTACAGCGCCCGCCCCTCGTCACTGAACGTGCCGCCGGCGGGGAAGGTCACCGTCACGTCGCCGCACCACCCGTCGCCGTACCGGCCGCCGCAGTCGGCCAGGACGAGGTCGGCGTGCCCGATCACCCCGTCGTTCGGCGCGCCGGCGTGGCCGTAGTGCAGGATGGCGGCCCGCGCGCCCGACCCGACGATGCACGGGTAGGCGACGCCCCTGCACCCGCCCCGGGAGTGGGCGACGTACCGGAACAGGGCTTCGACCTCGGCCTCGCGCCTCCCCGCCCACGGCCCGGCCCGCAGGACGGCCAGGTGACCGGCGGCCGACGCCCGGGCCGCGTGCCGCAGGGCGGCCACCTCCTCCGGCGTTTTGATGGCGCGCAAGGCCGACAGGACGGGGTGCAAGAACCGCCGTTCCAGGGCGGGGCGCGGGCAGGGCGCCGCGGCCTCCACCAGGGCCGCCGCGTCGAGGGGGGACCGCCGCCCCGAGTCGGTGTTGACGCCGTCCAGGACGTGGAGCGGCCCGCCCCGCAGCGCCGACAGCGCCGGGCCCAGCGCCTCGTCCAGGTAGGCGGCCTCGTCCACGCCGATCGCCGCGGCTAGAGCCTCCAGGCTGGGCGGCGGGCCCGTCCAGACGGCCGAGGACGGGTGCGGCCGCTCGACAAAGACCGTGGCCCGCCCGCTCGACATGTCTAAAACGCCGGCCGCGTTTTCCATGCCGCTTAGGCCAAACTGGTGGTAAAAGTAGGCGTCGGGCACAAACAGGCGGTCCATGTCCGTGTCGTACAGCGTGGCAGGGCCGCCGGCCATCAAGAGCACGGCGCCCGGGTTGGCGCCGCCGGCGCCGCCGCCGGCGGCCTCGCCGGCCAAGGCTCCCTCGCCGGCGTGCTGCGTTTCCGCAAGCAGCGCGGCGCGCAGGCGGGCGCGGTTGCGCCCGTGCAGCGCGCGGCGAGAGATCGGGTGGCAGCCCGCGCCGGGGCACCAGATGCTGGGGTCATCGTCGTCGCCGGCCATGGGCGATGCGTGTGTGCGGCCGCGCGAGGCGGCCGTCTGCACAGTGTTTCCCATCCCATTCAACCTGCCCGTTCTAACCTTTCTCTCGCTACAGAAAAAAAACTCACGCCAGCGCCGTCTCCCCGCACTCGGCCGCGATCAGGAGGGCGTCCCGGTCTTTCGCTGCGGGCGCCACGAGCTCCACGGCTCCACCCTGCTTGGTCGCTGCGCACTCGCCACAGGTGGGGCACCGCTTGATCACGACCCGGCCGCCCCCAGCCCCGCGCACGCTCTCCCACCGCCGGGCCAGCACGCCCCAGACCAAAGGGACCGTCCACCAGGCGACCAAGACGTCGACGGTGTAGTGCTTGTGCGACGCAATGATCAGGAGGGACAGGGCGAACACAGCGCTCCAAACGCACGCCAGCCTCGCGGCGTGCGCGCGCGGGAGGGAGGAGAGACTGGAGAGCGGGTGGCGCACGCTCCCACCGCCGCCGCCGCCGCCATGGTAGGTGAACGCCAGCGCCCCGCTCAGCGCAAAGGTCGTGTGCGACGAGAAGATCAGGTCTCCACACCCGTGGCCGGCTTGGCGGGCGACGTCGACCACGGCGTGGCCCCACCAGTGCGTCGGCGGGGGGCGGGTCGCGGTCGGCACGCCCGCCCGGCAGTGCGCGGCTGGGGCGGGCAGGCCCGTCGCGAGGAACGCCGCCACCCGCAGGGCTTGGCAGGCTGACACGGCGGTCAGCGTGCGGGTGTAGAGCGTCACGGTGTGGAAGGCCTTGGGACCGCGCGGGTCGGCCAGGAACGGCGACGCCGACCAGGCGACAAAGCCGGCAAACAGGCCGCCAAAGAGCGCCTCCGACACCCAGTCCGCGTGGAGGGCCGGCAGGAGGTCGAAGCCCGCGTCCCGCAGCGGGCTGGGTGCAGGCTCGTGGCGGCGGTGGGCGAGCTGGGAGGCGGCGCCGTGGGCGTACTGGGCCAGGACGCACAGGGCGAGGAGCTTCCATTTGGACTTGAGGATGGGGAGCTGGGCGCGGGGAGGGGTGGTGGTGGTGGTGGTGGCACGGATGTGGGTGGAGGGGGAGGGGTGGGACCGCGCGCGCGGCGGTGGGACAAGCAGCAGCCGATGCGAACGGGAGCGCCCGGCCGTCCTCCCGCCCACGCCGCGCACCTCGATCCAGAACTCTGCGCTGGCCCTTTTCAGGAGCTCACGTGCCACCTGTTCCGCTTGAGCGCGGGCGGCAGGCAGGTCGGCCGCCGCCAGGCGGCCTAGTAAAGAGCGCGGCGGCGACGGCGGACCGAGCGGCGCAGCAGCGGCCGCTGTCGTCCCGTTTCCCGCGTCGCCCATGGTGCGAGTCGGGACGATGCGGGGTTGCAGGCACCCTCACGCTCGTCAGGCCAAGGCGAGAAACCGAAAAAAATTGTGCGATGTCGCGGTCCTAAGGACGCAGCATTTTTTTTATCGCTGGTTTGCAAAAAACAAAATGCTTTTCCAACCTCCTCTCCTTAAAAAAAACACGCACGCTCCCCGCTCTCTCTCTCCCTCTCCCTCTCTCTCTCTCTCTCTCTCTCTCTCTCTCTACGGCGACGCCCCAGGCACGGCCGTGCCCGCCTTGGACGCCAGGATGATGCCGACGATCAGGCCGTACAGCGCCAGCGCCTCCGCGAAAATGAGGATGAGGATCATGCCGACGAACAGCTTGGGCTGCTGCGCGTTGGCGCGCACGCCCGCGTCGCCCACGACGCCGATGGCCATGCCGGCGGCCAGGCCGGCGAGGCCGCAGGCCAAGCCGGAGGCCAAGTGGGCGTAGCCGTCGAAGAAAAAGTAGGGCTTGTCCGGGGTTTGGTTGACTGAGGTGGAGGAGGGGAGGGTGTGGGGTGGGGTGTGGGATGGGTGTGAGGGGACGCGGGGTGGGGGGTGAGGGTGGGATGGAGGCAGAGCGCGGGCGACGGACCGACGCAGACCCACTCCAACAACAACGCACTGCCGGTGGAGATGATGACGGCGATGATGAGGCCGTAGATGCCCAGGACGCCCGCCATGACGACGGGCACGATGGACTTCATGACCAGCTCCGGGCGCATGACGCCCATGGACGCGATGCCGACGCCGGACTTGGCCGTGCCGTAGGCGGCGCCAAAGCCTGTGTGTGTGGGGGGGTGGGGTGTTTTGGGGCGTGAGGGAGGGCGCGCTGGGGTGTCGTGGTGGTGCGCGGGAGGCGTGTGGCCGGTGTGACGGGGAAGGTGGTGGCAGGCATGGGGGGTGCGCGCCTCGGAGGCCGGAGTTTCGATCGACGAACAGGGGGAAAAAAGCTGCGCAAAGACAGGCAGGCCGCCGCGTTTCCCCGCCACCACCCCACCCAACACGTACAGCTGAACACCAGGGCGGCCGCCGCGCCCAAGAAGCCGAAGAACGGGCCGACCTGTCGTGCGGGAAGGGCGTGTTACTGTGAGCGGGGCCGGCGTCAATGCCCATTTGGCGCCGAGCGCGCGTGTGTTTTTTTGTCTCTCCGCGTCGCGCCCGGCACGCGCGCGCGCGCCTCGCTGATCAAGCGGCCGCACCTGGTCGCCCGCCCACGTCGCGCCGAGGGAGGAAGCCATGGCGAGCGTGCGGTGTGTTGTTTTTTCGCGGGCGTTGTGTGCGTCTGCGGAAACAGTGCTGTGTGGGGAGGGCCTGGAGGAGTGGGGCCACTCCTCCTTTCCTCCTCTTTTTCTCGTCCGGCACGCGCCACGCACGGCGGCCGGTGCCGCCTGTGCCTCACTCCCACACGGGCGCTGAGGCCACAGGCTCGCCTGCTTCATGCTGGCTCGCGTTGCGGCCGCCGCGGCGGCGCGCGGCCGCACGCGGCAGTCGTCGGCCCGCACCGCTCTGCGCGCCGCGTCGACCGCCCGCCCGCCGACGCCCGCGTCCCAGCCCCCCCAGCCCCCCCTCCCCCTCGACCTGAAAGACACCCGCCTCGCTTTCCAGCACGCCTCGACCGGCTCCCTGCTCCGCGGCTGGGCCGTCCTGACCGCCTGCCGCATCAAGCCGCTCGTCGTCCACGCGGACGCCCTGCTCGTCCTGTCTCGAAGGCTGGTGGGCGGGCGGGCGACGGACGCCCTGCTCCGCTCGTCGTTCTTCGCACACTTTTGCGGGGGCGAGGACGAGGCGGGCGCGAGGGTTACGATACAGCGGCTTAACGCATCGGGCGTGGGCGCGATCTTGGACTACGCCGCTGAAGCGGACGCGGTCGAGGGCGGCGGCGGGCGAGGGGCGGACGCGGACGCGGGCGCGGGCGTCGGCGGGCGAGGGGTGGACGCGCCCACCGACCCGGTGGCCGCGGCCGCGGCGCCGCCCGCGCGCGCGGTCGGCCGCACCTTTACCTATTTGGACGAGGGCGTGTGCGACGGCCACGCGTCCACTTTCCAGGCGGCCATCAGAGCCGCAGCGGCCGGGAACAGCGCCGCCACGTCCCTGCCCGGCTTCGCCGCCCTGAAAATGACGGCCCTGGGCGACCCGCGGCTCCTGGTCCGCGTGTCCGCCTGCCTGCGCGCGATCGAGGCCCTGTTCTCCGAGTTTGACGCGGACGGGGACGGCCTGATCAGCCGCGCCGAGTTCGCGGAGACCTACACCCGCCTGTTCTCGGATGGCACGCCGTCCAGGTGCGTGTGTCGTCCGTGTTTTTTTTTTTTCTCACTGCTCCGCCCCCCAGCCGCTCCATCCATCCGCCCTCCCCCCTCCCCCACCCAAAAAAAAAAAGGCTCGACGAACTCTTTGCCTACCTTGACCCCTCCCGCACCGGCTCCATCGATTTCTTGTCCTGGTCCGCCCGCGTCCGCCTGCGCGACGTCCCCCTCATCACCCGGTTTTGCCGGGCGCCCGGCCCCCTCGCAGCGGCAGCGCTGAACGAGACGGAACTGAAACTGCTCGACGCGTCGCTCGGGCGGCTGCGGTCCCTGGCCACGTCCGCCGCTGCAGCCGGCGTCCGCCTGTTTGTGGACGCAGAACAGGATGCCGTCCAGCCCGCCATCGCGTACGCCGCCCGCGCGCTGCAGCGCGAGTTCAATGGCGCCGACGGCCCCGGCTTCCCCGTCATTTTCACGACAGTCCAGGCATACCTGAAGTCCTCGCCGGGCGCGCTGGCCCTCGACCTGCGCCGGTCGTCGGCCGAGGGCTGGGCGTGGGCCGGCAAAATCGTGCGGGGAGCGTACCTCGAGCACGAGCGGTCGGCGGCCGCGGCGTCGGGAGCGCCCTGCCCCGTGTGGGGGTCGAGGGAGGAGACGGACGCGGCGTACGCGTCGTGTGCGGCCGCCGCGATCGACGCCGCCCTGGCGGGCCCGCCGGCGGAAGGCGTCCCGGGCCCGGAAGTCATGCTGGCCACGCACAACCGGGCGTCCGTCGAAGCGGCCGTGGGCAGAGTGGCGGCGGCCGGGCGGGCGCCGACTGGCGGGGGGCGAGGCGCGCCGCCCGCGCCCGACCCGCTCCCCGTCTACTTCGGCCAGCTGCTGGGCATGGCCGACAGCCTGACCTTCAACCTGGCCGCCCACGGCTGGGCCGCGTACAAGTACGTGCCGTACGGCCGCGTCCACGAGACGACGGCGTACCTGGTGCGGCGCGCGCGCGAAAACGCGGGCGCGGTGCAGGGCGCCGGGTCGGACGTGGCGGCCATAGAGACGGAACTGGCCCGGCGTGTGGCGTCGGCGCTGTTCATTCCGAGCCGCGTCCAGCGCGCGACGGGCGGGACGTGGTGAAGGGCATGTGGCGGGTGGCGTGCAACTTTTAGTTTCCTATCGAATGAATGAAGAAAAAATCAACAGCCAGCCCCGCGCTCGCTCGGCCCACACCCGTCCTGCCTCTCTCCCTCATCATGCCCCGCCGCCCGCAGCAGCAGCGGCGCCGCCGTCGTCGCCGGCAGCACCGTCGCCGCCGGCCACGCCGGCCGCGCCCTCCGACATGGCGCCGCCGACTTCGCCGTCGGGCGCGACCCGCGCCGCGCCGCCGGCGGGGTCGTTGTGTCCCGCCGCGGCCGCCGCCGCGCCGGCGGCCGCGCCGCCGCCGCCGCCAGCACGCCCGCCGGCGCCGCCGCCGCCGCCGCCCATCGCCGCCGCCGCCGCTTTGGCTGCCGCCTTCTTGGCGGACGCCGCCTCGGGCGTCCCGCACCGCCGCGCCTCCTCGCCCAGCATGCGCATCTTGGTGGGCGAGTCGATCTTGTGCAGGATGAGCCACGGGTCGGCCGTGCACAGCTCGTCCGTCACGGCGTCCATGATCTTGACTTTGGCGCCGGCGCCGCCGCCGCCGCCGGCCGCGGACGGTTCCAGGGTCTCGAAGCAGCAGGACGCCGCCCACGTGTAAAAGCGCTCGTGGTCCACGTGGCGCAAGTCCATGGCCATGAGCCAAAAGCCGAGCGTCGCGTCCTCGATCGGCGTGAATTTCAGCTTCATCGCCCGGTTGACCTGGATGAGCGTGCGGGAGACGTCGCCCGACAGGATGTACCCGCCGCCCATGGCGTACTTGGGGTACGTTTTGAGGCCCGTGTGGTTGAAGAAGACGTAGTTGTTCCACTTGTGGCCGGGCTGGAGCAGGACCTCCGACTCCTGGATCATGCGGCCGATGTACAGCCGCTCCGCCGCGCAGCCGGGCGTCTCGCACAGCGAGCGCAGCAGGGCCAGCATGGGCGGGACGTGCACGAACGCGTCGTCGTCCGTCTTCAGCACGAACCGGACGTCGTAGTGTTCCACCGCGTACTCAAACACAAAGTACGTTTTGTACAGGATTGATTTGTAACTCGTCTTCTGCTTGATGAAGACGATGTCGCCGTACTCCTCCATTTCGCGCTCGACCTGTGGCGGTGTGTGGAGGAGGGGGTGTGTGTGGGGTGGAGGTGGAGGGGAGGGGGGAGTGTGAGGACAGGCACGGCCGTGGTGCTGTGTGTGGGCGCGCGCCTGGGGACGCGCGCGCGCGCGCGCGCCCGGGTGGGACGGGGGCGGTGGGGCGCCAGCAAGTGGGAGGCGCGCCGCGCGCGGGGAGGGGGAAGCGGCCGCGCCGGGCCGCCCGCGCCGCCTCGGCTCCCTCCCGCCCGCCCGTGGGCCTGGAGCTGCGGATGCGTCCACGCCGTCCCGCGCGCTCGGCGTGCGGTGGGAGGGCCGCCCAGCCCGCCCGGGGCGGGCCTGCATGAGCGCCCGCGCGCCGCTGGCCACGCATGCGGCGGCGCGAGGTGGGGGGAGCAGGCGCGATGGCAGGGGAGCGACGAGAGCGCCCCCGCTCACCGACACGCACGCGCCCAAGCCCGGCACATACGCGTGCCAGCGAGGGCGGCGCACCCGGGAGGGCAGCACCCCCCGTCCCCCGTTCCCCGCAAACAACAGCACGCCAGCCAACTCGCGCACCTGCGGCGTCGCCTCGTCTTCCGACAGGATGAATTTGGCCGCGCTCTCCGGCTCGTTCTGCGTGCCGCGCGCCCAGGAGTCGCGCACCGCCAGCCGGCGGTGGCGGTAGCCGCGCCCGGACAGGATGCCGACGAACAGGAAGAGCGGGGGCAGGCCCGCGGGCGCGGCACCGAGCGTCGACAGCGCGGGGAGGGCGGTGGAGGGCGGGACGGTCGTGTGCGCGCCACCCTTGCGGGACAACGCCGTCGCCGCCGCTTCAATGGGGTGGCGGGCGGTGGCGGCCAGGGCCGGGGCGGCCTGCGAGCCGCGGCCCCCACCGCGCACCGCGCCGAGCAGGACCAGCGCCGCGAGCACTGCAGCCGCGGCCAGCAGCGCCGTGCGCCGGCTGCCATGGCTCGACCCGGCGCCAAACGGCCCGCCACCCGGGCTGGCCCAGCCCGCTGGGCCCGTGGGCGAGCCGTTGGGCCGCCGCCCGGGCCGGCCGGGCGGGGAGAAGTTGCGCATAAGGAATTGCGAGCACCGGCAGAGAAAAAAAAGGCGTGCGGGGGTGGGTGGGGACGACGAGCGCGCCCGATGCGATGCAGCGCGGGTTCGCAGGCGGCTGAAGACGCCCTGGGAGGGCGGGTGAGGCGGACAAACGCGCGCACGGGTGTGCGCGGCGGTCTCGCCGGAAGCAGCAGAAAGGGGGTGTGGTGTCGGACGTCCAAACCCACCCCTCTCTCTCCATCCATCATCCATCCATCCATCCATCCATCCATCCATCCATCCATCCATCCATCCATCCATCCATCCATCCATCCATCCATACATCCATCTCCCATCCATCCATACCTCTCCATCCGACGACCGCATGTAGGAGCTCTCTTTACGATCACTTTACACGCACACTTCCCTCTCTCTCACCTCACCTCACCGCATGCGGCGCACAGGCGATGGCGGGCAGGCGGGCGGCCCGCGGCGGCTCACCAGTCGCGGCGGCTGCTCCGTCGCAACAACAGGCGGCGGGCAGGCAGCCGCGTCCACCACCTCCAGCTGGCGCCGCGTGGCCGCATTTCCCAGGTCCTGGAGCGGCACGGGCGAGGGCGGGCGCAGTGGCGGCTCTGCAGGCGCCGCCTCTCCTTCCACCTCCACTCCCACTCCATCCCCCGCCGCCCGCAGCGCGGCCACGACGGCCGCCGCCGCGTCCGGAAAGCCGGCGAGCACTTCTGCGACAAGCGCCAGCCTCGCTGCCGCGACAGCACCCTCGGCTAGTGCGGGAGCAGCCGCCCGCAGTTTGCCCGCCGCGGCCGCTGCGCCCGCGCGCGCGGCCGCCGCATCCTTGCGGGCGGCCGAAACGGCGGACGCACAGGCGGCACGTTCGGCTTCCGCCGCGTCCAGCAAGGCTTCGACGGCGTGCAAGGTGGCGTGGTGTGTGGTGGAGGCGCGGCGGTGGCGAGGGCGCCTGGAGGGGGAGGGCGGGCGGCGCGCACCACCACCACCACCCCCGCCCTCGCCGCCGCTCGTGCTGCACGCGTCGGAGCCGCCGCCGTCGGTCGGCCGGCGGCCTGGCCATGTGCCGCCCAACGCCGCCAGCAGGCCGTCGACCAAGCCGACCGGCGGTGGTGGCGGAGGGGGCGTCGTGGGTGAGGCGGCAAGCAAAAGCGGGGGGAGGGCGCGCGCGCCCGGTCCGCCGGCCGCCGCCGCCGCGGCGCCGCTCCCACTCCCACGCCCTCCGCCACTGGTGTGGCCTGTTGTGGTTGCCAAGTGGACATCCACCGCCGCGAGCAAGCCGTCAAAGTGGGCCAGGCGGGCGGCCAAGGAGGTCGTTGCGTCGGGCATGGGCTGCACTTGTTTCGCGCCGGCGGCGGGTTTGATGGAAGGGCGCGCGCAGTCCCCTCTGGATGGCTGCGACGGACGGTGTGAGCACGTCTGGACCGTGGCCCGATGACTGGCGCGCTCGGAGGGAAAGGAGAGTGGGCGAGGCCGGCGACCCGACGACGCGGGAAAAACGAATGCCCAAATGCCCGTGCGAGGCGCAGGAAAGCACACTGGTCTCACGCCCGTCCCAGACACAGACAAAAGAACTGCGGCGCCGCCACACAACGTCGCCTGGCGCCCCGCCATGGCTGCCACCGTCAGCCCCACCTCTCCTGCGGGCCTGGCGCCGACCTCGCCACCCACGCCGGCCGGCGCCGCGCCCGCGCCAGCAACCTCCTCCGTCGCGCCGGCCCTCACACTGCGGTCCACGCTCCACGGCGACGCGCGCGTCCCCTTTGTCCCCGCCGACCCGGGCTCCCGCCGGGTCACCTGGTACGTCTGCGGCCCGACCGTGTACGATGTGGCGCACATGGTGAGTAGGCGCGGTGTGGGAATCGAGGGTGGGAGCGGTGGGGGGATGGGGCGGCGTTTTTTCGGGGTGGGGGGCCGCCGCGGTCGATCGGTCCCCCCCTCCCCCACCTGGCCCCTCTCCATCCGCCCATCCCTCACACGCGCACACAGGGCCACGCCCGCTCGTACGTCGCTTTTGACACCGTCCGCCGCGTGCTCGAAGACTGGTTTGGCTACGACGTCACGCTCGTCATGAACGTGACGGACGTGGACGACAAGATCATTGCCCGCGCGCGGCGCGGGCACTTGCTGCAAGCGTATCGGTCGGGCAACCCGGCGCCGGCGTCCGCGCGCGCGGCCGCGGCGTCCGCCCTGGACGCGCAAATCGCGGCCCAAGCCGCGGCGGTGACGGATGCCGAGGCCAAAGCCGCTGAGCTTGCGCTGGCGGCGTCGACCGTGTGCGAGTCGGGGGCGGGCGCGTCCCGGGCGGCGGCCGACGCGGCGGCCGCGGCGGCGGAGGAAGCCCACAAGCTGCGCTCCCTGAAGTCCGCGGCGGCGGCCCTGGCCGGCCTGCCGCCGGACGCGGATTTGGCGGCCGTGCTGGGCGCCGGCGGCGACGCGCTGGCCGCCCAGCTGGACGCGGAGGCCGGGGCCGGCGTGACCGACCGGTCCATTTTCCGGTGAGTAGTGGGAGGAGAAAAAAAAAGAGAAAGAGACGAGAAAAAAAAAAACGCACGCGGGCGTGTTTTCCCCCTCTTCTCCCCTGTCCATCCAGGCGCGCCCCCAAAGACACCCGCCCACGTTTCCTCCCTCCCCTCCCTCCCTCCCCCCAAACCACACACACCAGCGCGCACGCCGCCCGGTACGAAGCCGAATTCTTCGAGGACATGCGGGCGCTGCGCGTCCGCGACCCGGACGTCCTGACGCGCGTGTCCGAGTACATGCCGGAAATCGTGGCCTACGTGGGCGCCATCGCGGCCAACGGCTTTGCGTACACGGCCCGCCCGGCGGGGGGTGCGGCGCCGGCGGCGTCGGACGCCCCGGCCGCGCTCGACGTCTACTTCGACACGGCCGCCTACCGGGCCGCGGGCTTTGTGTACGGCCGGCTCAACCCGTGGAGCGTCGCGGCGGCCTCGGCCGGCGCGAACGGGTGCGAGGCCGGCCCGCCGCCGGCCGCGGTCTCCCCCGGCCCCGCGCCGGGCAAGCGCTCGCCCGCCGACTTCGCCCTGTGGAAGGCCGCCAAGCCGGGCGAGCCCGCGTGGCCGTCGCCCTGGGGGCCCGGCCGCCCCGGCTGGCACATCGAGTGTTCTGCCATGGCGACGGCCGTCCTGGGCCGGTCCATGGACATTCACTCCGGCGGGGAGGACCTGCGTTTCCCGCACCACGAGAATGAGCTGGCCCAAGCCGACGCGTACTTTGGGGTGGGGGGCGGCGGCGGCGGCGGCGGGTGCGGCTGTGGAGCGGCCGCGGCCGCGGCCGCGTCCGCTGCGCCGCCCGCCCCGCCCTCCTCCACCGCCGCCGCCGCCCGCCCGGAGTGGGTGCGCTACTTCTTGCACGCGGGGCACCTGTCCATTGAAGGCCTGAAGATGAGCAAGTCGCTCAAAAACTTCATTTCCATCCGGGACGCGCTCGCCGGCGTGAGCGGCGGCGGCGGCGGCGGCGGGGCGGGCGCGGGCGCGGGCGCGGGCGCGGCCGCGCCAACCCACCCGCGCGTCCTGCGGCTGCTGTTCGCCCTGGCCAAGTGGGACCGGCCCATGGCGTACGGGGCGGCGGCGCTGGATGAAGCGCGCGGGCGGGACGCCGCCCTGCGCCGGTTCTTCCACGGCGTGGACGTCGTGTTGCGGCGGCGCGGCGGCGGCGGCGGCGGCGGCGGCGGCGGCGGGCGGGGCGAGCCGGCCGGTCCCGCGCGCACGCCCTCGTGCGACGACGGCGACGCCGCGTCCTCGCCCGCCGCCTTCGCCGCCACGGGAGAGCGGTGGGACGAACCCGAATTCGGCTTGGCGGCTGCCCTCAAGGCCGCGGGCGACCGCATGCACGCGGCGCTGGCGGACAATGTCGACACGCGGACCGCGCTCGACGCCGCGGCCGACCTCGGCCGCGAGGCGCTGGCTTACATCTCCGCGTGCGACGCGTCGCACCGGCGGCCGCGGGCCCTGCTCCTGCGCCGGTGCGCGGCCCTCGTCACCCGCCTGCTGCGCTGCCTGGGCGTGTCCACGGCGCCGCCGGATGGGCTGGGCTTGGGGGACGCGGCCGCGCTGTCGCCCGACGCCGCGCGCGCCGTCGACGCGGCCGCGGCCCTGCGGGACGCGGTGCGGTCCGCCACGCGCGGCGGGGCCAAAGCCGCGCCCGGGGTGCGGGAGCGGCTGGGCGCGGCGGCGGGCGCGGCCGCCGCGGACGCGCGGGCCCAGCTGGGCGTGGACCTTCTCGGCGGTGGCGGCGGCGGCGGCGGCTGTGCGGCGTGGGCGCCCGCGCCGCCCGGGTCGGCCGGCGCCGCCCCCCCGCCCACGCCCGACGCGGCGCCGTTCATCTCTGCGCTGGCCACGCTCCACGCGGCGGTGCTCGCCGCGTCCGCGGCGCCCGACGACGGCGCCGCCGCGTCCGCGGCGCTCGCGGCCTCGGACGCCGCGCGCGACACGCACCTGGCCGCCCTGGGCATCCGCCTGGAGGACGCGGCGGACGGCGGGCCGGTCGCCCGGTCGGCGTGGGCGCCCGACGACCCCGCGGCGCTGAAAGCCGAGGCGGCGGCCCGGGCGTCGGCGGCGGCGGGCGCGGCCCTGAAGAAAGCGCGCGCAGGGCTGGAGCGCGCTGTGCGCGAGCTGGAAAAGCTCGAAAAGTCCGCGGCGGCGCCGCCGCCCGCCGTCGCGCTCGCCGAGAAGTACGGCTCGTTCGATGCCGACGGCAACCCGACGGCCGCCAAGGACGGCACGCCGCTCGACGACAAAGCCGCGGCCAAGGGCAGGAAGGAGGCGGACAAGGTGCGGCGGGCGCGCGGGTTGTACGAATCCGCGGTGGCGGCGGACCCCGACGCGCTGGAGAAGGCGCGGGCGGCGGCCGTAGATGCCAAGGAGGCGTTAGCTGTGGCAGAGGAAGCGGCGGGTGGGGCTGGTGCGTGAAGTGTGTCTTTTTCTGTCCGTGGGCGTGTGTGTGACGTTCTTTTTTGATGAGGGTCTGTCGAGACGAACAAAAGCAAACGCGCGCGCGCGCAAACGCGGAAAAAATGAAGCCGCCGCACTCGCCGGCGACGCGGCGCCCCGCCAAGGCGCGGTGGTGCGCCGTTCTTGTCTTTACGGTCTTCACAATCGCAATTTTTGCAGCGTGGCCGGGCTCGCGCGATGTGGCGGCTGTGAGCGCGGCGGCTGCTGTGGGCGCGCGACGCACCGCATTCTTGAGTTTGCACGCTGGTCGGGCGGCGCCCGCGCCGCCGCCGCCGCCTGCACAGTCGGCTCCATTGCGTGATGAGAGATTCGAGGCCTTCACATCTCATCCCTCTGCATCTGCGGCGATTTTTGCAGCCTTTCGCAAAGCCGCCTTGGCAGAAGCGGGCGAGACCAAACTGCGCCTCTCGACCGACCTGGACGACAGCCACGCCGACGGCACGCCACGCGCACGCCCGGCCCTCTTGCTCCCGCGCTTCGCCGTGCGGGCCTGCCTCCAACCCCGCCTGAGCCACGCCAAAGCGCAGGTCCAAGACGGGTTTGAGCGGGACCGGGAAACGCTCGCGGTGGGCGGCTGGGCGGGTGGCCTGCTGTGCGCGCGCGGGTGTGGCGGCGGCGGTGGACGGAACATGACCCAGCCCGCCGCCGCCGCCACCCGCCTGCCGCCCCTGTTCACGGCCTGCCCGGGCGACGACGATGTGTGCGTGCTGGAAGCCTTGCTCTGCGAGTCGACGCCCGTGGTGGGCGTGGCGCAGGCGGCGCGGATGGAGAGGCTGTTCAGTGAGGGCGGCGGCGGGGGTGCCTCCCCCCCCACCACGTCATCTGCCGCGACCATCGCGTCGGCCTTGCTGGTCGTCGCAGGCGACGGCCGCATCCTCCGGGCCCCAGGCCAGGAGGGGGGCGTGGCGGCGCTGGATCAGGCCCCCGCCGCGTCGTCAGGCACCCCCCGCCCGGCGTCCCTGCCCCCGCACTCGCCGGGGGCGGCGGCCGCGGCGCTGGACGCGCTGCTCGACGCGCACGTCCCGCTGACCGTCCACCCGCGCGAAGCCTCGATTGTGCGCGCCATCTACGGCCCGCCCGCCAACCGGTCGCTGGCCGTGTGGGTGAGCGCGACGGACGATTACACCGAGACGGACGGCGGCTTCCTGTCCAACATGGGCGACCTGGCGTCGCTCCCCGCCGTCGCGGCGGCGCTGATGGCCCGCACCGGAGAGTCCGCGCCGGGCGGGTGGAACGCGTCCGCGCTGCCGCCCGTCTCCCTGAAGAAGGAAAGGCTGGCCCGGGGAGGGCCTGGGGCGGCGCCGCCGCCAGCGCCGTCGGCTTTCCAGCCTTTGGCAGAGGCTGGCGGTGCGGCCGCGGGCGCGCCCGCCCCCACCCCATCCAAGGCGAAGCAGCAGGGCGCGCGCGCCGGGGAAGAGCGCGCCGTCCCGCCACCTTTCCCGTTGTCCGTAGCCGGCGTGCGCCTGACCTCGCGCGGCGGCGGCACGCCCGCGCCCTGCCTCGTCGCCGTCGGCTCCGTCCTCGGCTACGCGACCCAGCGCGGCGGCGAGCCCAAAGCCTTCTGGGGCGCGGGCGCCATCGACGGCCGGGCGGGCGTCGTCGTCCACCCGCCGTGGGCTGGTGGCCGGGGCGCACCCGCCGCGCACGCGCCCGCCCCCGGCCCGCTGGAGGGCGGGGGCCCGACCGCCGTGTCCGCGCCCACCGTCGCGGACGCGGATTATGTGTTTGCCGGCGTGCGCGGGCCGCGCACGCGCGCCCTGCTCCTCGCCCGGCACGGCGTCCACGCCCCGCCCGTGGGCGACCCCGCCCTCCTGCTCCCCGCCCTGATCCCGGCGGGCGTGGGCTCGGCGCACGCGCTCGCCGGCAAGCCTTTCGACCTGCTCATCATCCTGCACACGGCGGACGTGGACGCGTTCCGGGCGCACCCTTTCTACCGGACGGCCATGGCCTCCGACTCGGTGTTCGTGACGTCCAACACGGCGTCGCTGCGGGCCGGCCTGGCGCGCCTGTGGCTGGCCAAGCGGGTCATATCGTCGGCGCTGCACGGCGTCGTTTTGTCACACGCTTACGGCGTCAACGTCTTACCTGTGCGTATATCCGACGCCCTGGTCGGCGGGGAGTGGAAGTTCGCCGACCACTACCATGCGGTCGGCCACCACGGCTTCAGCCGGCGCGTCAGCTTTGACGACTTGGTCGGGGGCGCGTCGGTCGAGTCCATCATGGCGGCCGTGGATTCGTACTGGCAGCCTGCCCAGCCTCCGAGCACACGGCGGCTGGTGGCCAGCTTTCCGTTGCCGGCCGACCTGGAGGGGCGAGGAGGGGTGGTTTGAGGGGGGGGGGGATGTGATGTCGTCTCATCTCAAATTTTTTTCTCTGAACTGCATTGTTCTCTTTCTCGTCGCAAAAGAAGGAGAGCGGGCGCGCGCCGTCCGCCCTGCTCACCGCCTCAGGCGCGTAGAGCGCACACGCCTGCCCTTCTGCGTATAGTGCAAGCCCGCAGCGCGCCCGCGCGCACTGCACCAATGGCGAAAAAGAGTCGTGTTGCCGCGCCTAGCCGCCGCGCAGCGCCGCCGCGGCCGCCCAACAAATTCGAGTCGTTCGGCGGCCGCAAGAAAAAACACGCCGTCTTAGGCCAGCGGGACAAGGGATCGGCCGGCCGGGCCCTCTCTGTGGCGCGGTCGGAAGCCGTGGAGCGGGTGAGTTGAGTGGTGGTGGCGGGCGGGCAACTCGGGCGTTTTTTTTTCTTGCCCGCTCTCAACCTTCACCCCCTCCTCCCTCATCCATCAACACACTCCGCAGCGCAAGCGCACACTCCTCGTCGAGTACCGGGCCGCGGCCCGGTCCAACGCCTTTGTGGACCGCCGCTTCGGTGAGGACGACCCGAGCTTGGCCGACGAAGACCGGGCGCTGCTGCGCCTGCAAAAGCAGCGGCTGCGCGAGAGCGGCGGCGGCGGCGGGCGGAAAGGCTTTGCCCTGCCGGACGACGACGACGACGAGGATGGCGGCGGCGGCGGCCTCACCCACCTGGGCCGGTCCCTGGCCGACGACGGCTGGGGTGGCGGTGGCGTGGGCGCGCCGTTCGAGGAAGGCGAGGACGGCGACGACGACGGCGGCGGCCTGGGCGCCGAGTTCGTCAAGCACGCCCACTTTGGCGGCGGCGAGGACGACGGCGGCGAAGCACAACCGGGCGCCCGCCCAAAGAGCAAGGCCGAGGTCATGGCCGAACTGGTCGCCAAGTCGAAGGCCCACAAAGCGGCCCGCCAAGCCGAGCGTGCCGCGGACGCGGACGCGACGGCGGAGCTGGACGCCAGCTTTGCGGCCCTGGCGTCCGCCGGCGCCCTGGCGGGCCTGGTGCGGGCGCCTGGAGAGAGGGAGGCGGGCGGGGGGCCGCGCGGCGGCGGGCGCGACGCGTACGACGACGCCCGCGCCGCCCTGCTGTCCGCCCCCGGGCGGGCGGCGCCGGTTCCTTTGACTGCTGGCGGAGAGGGCGACGCGTCCACTCGCCGCCGCCCAGCGGCTCCGACGACGGATGCAGACGGCGGCGACGGCGGCGGTGAGGGCGAGGACGACTTTGAAGGGGCGGAGCCGCAGGCGTTGGTGGACGCGGCGTCCGGCGGTGGCTTTGCCGGGCGGCGCGCCCGGCGTGAGCTGGCCCGCCTGCGGGCTGAAGCGGCTGCTGCTGGCGCCCGTAAGCGACCCGCTGACGGCCCTGCTGGAGGTGACGACGACGACTTTGGTGGGCGCGGTTCGTCGGACGCAGGCAGCAGCTCGAGCGACGACGACGACGGCGACCAGCCGGGCGGCCCGGCCGCGCGTGCGGCCGCTCGCGCTGCCGCCGCCACGGCAGCGGCCGACCCGCTGCAACTGGCCGCCAACGCGGCCCTAGCTGAGATCGCGGCCAAGCACGGGCTTGGTGGCGAGGAGGAGAGCGGCAGCGAGGAGGAGAGCGGCCGCGAGGAGGAGAGCGGCCGCGAGGAGGAGAGCGGCAGCGAGCCGTCGTCGTCCGGAGAGGAGGCGAGGGAAGGCGCGCGTGGTGGGCCCGCCCCGCCGCGGACGCCCAACCCTCCCGCCTCCGCCACGCCCTCCGCCCTCTCCTACGACGCCTTCCTGGCCACGCTGAGCGACGCGGATGCGGCAGCTCTACCGAACAAACTGGCGTCCTTGCGCGCGCCCGGCGGCCCCGCCGCCGGGCGGGCGGGCGCCCAGGCGCTGGCTGCGCACACCGCCCGACGGTTTGCCGACCTCGCGGCGTGCGCGACGTCCGCTGGCGCGCCCAACCCCGGCGCCCTCGCCCTCCTGGAAGCGCTGGCCGCCGAGTTTGTGTCCCTGGCCCGGGACGTGCCCTTTTACGCCGCGTCCGTGGCCCGGGCCCGCCTGGGCCGGGCGCGCGGGCGCTTGGCCGCCGGGTTGGCCGGGCGCGGGGAGGGCGGCCCGCTCTCGCCGTGGCCCGACGCGCGCGACGCCCTCCTCCTCCGCCTCTGGGTGGCCGCCTTCCCGCCGCCTCCACCTCCGGCTGGCGCCCTGGCGCCCGGGCCCATTGCATCCGTGTACGCCGGCCCCAACGCGCCGCCGCCGCCCCGCCCGCCCGGCGCGGCGGCCGCCGGGCCCGTCGCCGGCGCGGCCGCTGGCCTGGCCGCCGCCGCGCTCGCGCTCTGCCCGCTCGCGTCACGCCGGGACGTGGGCGTCTCCCTGTTCCTGGCCAACACGCTGCTGGACGCCGGCGACGCCTTTGTGCCAGGGCCCGCCTGGTGCCCGGAAGCCCTGGCCGCGGGCGTGGCGGTGGTGGAGGGCGCGGCGACGCACGGGCTGAAACAAGGACGCGCCGCCGACGGGGGAGGCGGCTGCAGCGCGGCCAAGTGGGCCCTGCCGCACTCCGCGTGGCCGGCACTGACGCGCGCCGCCTGGACGGCCGCGTGTGCGGGCTGGCCAGCCTCGGACCCGCCGCCGCGTCTGTCCCTGTGCGCCGTGCTGGCGCCCGAGGCACTGGAGGGTGGCGCGCGGCGCTCGCCCGCCCTCGACGCCTCGGCCTCCTTCCCGGCGTCGGCCCTGGCCGCGGCGTTCGCCCTGCTGGGCCGGTGTGCGGCTGCCGTGTCGGGGGCGCCCGCCGCGCCCGCTGCCCTGGCCCGCGTGGGCGCCGCGCTCGCCGCCCTGGGCGAAGCGAAAGCGCTGCCGCCTGGGCTGGAGGCCGGCCGCGCGGCGGCGGCCGCCTCCATCGCCGCCGCGGCCGCTGCCACGACGGCCACCCGCCGCCCGCTGGTCCGCCCAGACGCCCCGTCCGCCGCCCTGGGAGCCCAGACCCTGAACCCGCGCTTCGAGGACGGCGACCCGCGGGCGGGGGGCGGCTTCGCGCCCGGCAAAGACCTCGACCCAGACAGGGAGCGCGCGGCCGACCGGGCCCTGCGCCGGGCCGTCGCCCGCGAACGCCGGGGCGCCATGCGCGAGCTGCGCAAGGATGCGGCCTTCCTGTCGGCCGCCCGGTCCGCGGACGCGGCGGCGGCGGCGGCGGAACGGAAGGCGGCCGCCCGGGCGGGGCGCGCGTTCATGGAAGCCGCGGCCGCCGACGCCAAGAGTGGCGGGCAGCGGGGTGGCTGGAAGCGGCGCAAGGACAAGTGAGGTGGGGAGGGGGCGGCGCTGGCGTGTAGGGCCCTGCCAAAGAGCCGGCAACGACAAGGCGGCCGAAAACGAAAAAAGGACGGGCGTGGTGTAGCTGCAATGAAAAAAAAAACGGGCGGGCGTTGGGTTGCGCACACCGGCGCCTCCCCCCTCCCCCCTCCCCCCCCCCCCTCCCCACGCCCCCCAAGGACGCAGGGCAAACAAGGGCCGCGAACGGTGACCGGGCGAGCGGGCGCGCTGCACAGAGCGCGCGCACACGACACCAGCCTCGCGCCACACAAGCTCAAACCACGCTCCGCCACCTGCGCCCCCCTCCCCCCATCCCTCCCCCTCATTCCGCCGGGCCCAGCCCGGCCGCGTCCCGCCCGTCCCGGCGCCACCCGCGCTCGGCGCGCTGCCGCTCCTCCAGCCTCGTCTTCCACTTTTGGGCGCCGCCCGGGTCGCCGGCTTTGAGGGCGACCAGGTCTTCGCGGGCGAGCGCGTCGGACGGCAGGGCGGCGGCGGCGGCGGCTGTAGACGACGGCCCGCCAGAGCGCGGTGGTGGGGGGGCGGGCGCGCCCGGCCGCCCGCCGCGCGAAAACGCGCCTCGGCTGCCCAGCCGGCCCAGGGGCGGCGCGGGCGGCGGCGCCGCCGCCACCGCCGCCACGGCAGCGCCACCCCCACCTCCAGCCACGGCTAGCGGAACGGGCCCGGCCGCCGGGTCGCGGCGGGCGTCCCACAGCCGGCGCGGGCGGCAGGGCGCCGGGTCGCCCTTTTTGGGCGCGGGCGGCCGGCCGAGCCAGTCGGCGTGCGAGAGCCAGGAGCCGAGGAGCGTGTCGACGGGCTCGCCCCGGACCAGGAGGGCGCCCACCAGGTCGTCCGGCCGGACCTCGTCGGCCCGGCGCCCGCCGGCGCCGCCGCCCTCCGCCCGCGCCAGGGCGCGGAGTTCGGAGCCGAGCGCGTCGCCTGGCGCGCCCGGCGGCGCGCCCCCAATCCCGACCGCCGCCACGATGCCGTGCCCCTCGTCCGCCACCGTGATGGAGCCGGTGTACCGCAGGACGCGGGCCCCAAACATGATGCCGCGCATGGCCATGGGCGGCAGCTCCCACGTGACGGTGGAGGGCGGCGACCCGCGCGCGGGGTCGCCTGCGAAAAAGACGGCGTTGCCGCCGGCCTGCCGGCCCGCGATGGAGTTGCCGCGGAAGTGGGCGGCCCAGGTCCCGACGCCCGTGAACGTCCATGAGTTGGGCGGCGGCGCGGAGGAAGGGGCGGCGGGGGCGGCGGGCGGCGGGGGCGGCGGCGACGCGCCGGCGGCCGCCCGGCGAGCGGAAAAGGGCGCGCCAAAGCCCGACGCGGCGCGGGCGAGCGCGGGCGCGTGGGCCGGCGCCGGCGGCTCAGCGGTCCCGCCCTCCCTCCCCGCCCGGCTCTCCACCAGCCAAGCCGTGGCGGGCGGGTGGTGCGAGATTTGTTCGGCCCAGACGGCGGCGCCGGCGTGCGTCCACCCAGCGGGCGGTGGCTGGGTGAGCGCAGCAGTCGAGGCGGCGGGCGACGCGACGGGCGAGGCGGCAGCCGACACGCCGCCAGACTTGGACGCCCGGCGCACGGTCAGGGACCGCACCCAGGCGGGCGGCGGCTTTTTGGCGGCCTTGCCCGAGGGCGACAGCGGCGGCGGCGACGCGGTCGGCGTGTCTCCCGCCTCGTCTGCCACGCTCGCCGCCACCCCGCCGCGCCGTCCGCCGTCCCCACCGCCTCCCGTCGTCGGCACAAACTCCGCCGCCCACGTCTCCCCCAGAATGGGGTTGAACGGCTTGAGCGTGGACGTCTGGCGGGACAGGCCGCCGACGACAAAGGCGGTCACGAGGCGGACGCGTTCGGCCGGGTCGGGGTGGCTAGCCGCCGCGTCTAGTAAACCCAGGTAGGCCCAGTTGTCGGCCACGCGCTGCACGAAGGACCGCGGCTCGAAGACGGCGACGGGCAGGGACGTCCGCGTCAGGTTCAGGCCGTCGCGCAGGAGGCGGGAGCCCAGGCCTTTGACGATGTCCCAGACGGCTTTGCGCTGGGCGGCGACCTGTGGGTTGTGGACGGGGGGGGGGGGGAGGGGTGGGTGACGAGAGGAATGGGGAGTTGGGGAAGGAAAAAAACGACCGCCGCCAGCACCCCTGCCCCCTCCCCCTCTCGCCCAAGCACCCTACCTGTTCCCTGTCCACCGGCCCGACAAAGGCGTGCCCGCCCGCCGCCCGGTGCGCGGCTAAAGCTGCAGCACTCGGCCGGCCGTCGGCCGTCTCCAGCGCGCCGCCGCCGTCGTCGGCCCCACCATCCACGCCACCGTCCTCCGTCATCGCCGGCGGCGTAGCGGGCAGATGGGCCAGGCGGTCGGCGTCTTCAGGCGGTGGGGGTGGGGGGACGGGGCTGGTGGGCGGGCCGCCGACGGCCCGGCCGCGGCGGCGCGGCGCGGGGGCATGCTCGGGCGTCGCCGTCGCCGTGGATGAGGACGACGGGTCGACAGCGGCGCCGTTGCGCCGGGACGGCTCGTCGTCAGAGGACAGGTCCTCGCCCAACTGTTGAACAGGGATTGGTTATTGTGGTCCAGTGGGAGCGGGGCGAGTGAGCGGGGCGGACGGACACAAACAAACGGCGCTGGCCACGCCCCGAGCTGGCAGTGTGGATGCGAAGCACAAAAAACGCACGCTCAGCCGGAACGACTGCAGCCGCCCGTCCGCCGCCCAGTCCGTGTGCATGCGGGCCATGGGCGACGCGGATGAGTGGGTGCGTTGCTGTGTCGAAGGTCGGCGGCAAGTGGGTCGGGCGGGGCGGCGCGGTGTCGTGCTCCCTCCGCGCCCGGAACGAGGCAGTGTGTGTGTGTGTGTGTGTGGGGGGGGGAGCCAACCGCGCAGCACCCTCGGCAGAACACAGGCAACGACGCAAAAAAGTAACACACTGCCCCCTCCACTCCCCCGCCTCCCTCGCCACACCTGGCAAAAAGGCATACAAGGCAAAAGAATTCTTCAAAGCAACAAACAAACAAAAAAGGAGTGGCGGCGCGCGTGCACCCACACCCGCCGTGACCCGATGGGAGAGAGAGAGGGAAACCCTTTTCAGTCGTCCATCAACCGGCGGCGCAGCCGCTCCGCCTCCGCCTCTGAGAAGACCGGCCCGCTCAACTGGTGGAAGATGCCCGCGCCGTCGTTGAGCAGGTGAATCACGCCGCACGGCCCGCCCGGCGGGTGCGGGCGCCCGCCCGCGACAGCCTCGGCAATGGCCGCCCCCCCCGCGCCGCCGCACCGGGCAAAGACGGCGCCGTCGTCCCAGGCGCGCGGGTTGACGGACACGGTGGTGCGCGCCCCGCACACCGCGCAGGTGAAAGCCAGGCGGGCCGTGCGGCGCGGGTGGGGCGTGGCCGCGGCGGCGGCGGCGTGGATGTCGACGCGGATCGGGGCGGACGGGGAGGGCGGCGGGCCGGGTGTGCGGGCGGCGGTCGCGGTCGCGGCCGGCGCCGCCGTCGCGCGCCCGCCCGCGGCCGGGCGCGGCGGCGGCAGCGCAAACACAACGCGCGCCTCTCCTTCCATTCCTTCAGCCTCTTCCTCAGCTTCCTCCCCGCCCACGATGCGGTAGTCCGTCACCTCGATGGCGGAGGGCCCGCCGGGCAAGAGAGGGGTGGACGGCCGGGCGCGGGGGCGCCGGGCGGCGGGCGGGCCGGCGGGCGGCGGGCGGCGCACGACGGGCGCGGCCGCCGCCGCCCGCTGCGCAGACCGGGACGGCGGCGGGACGGGCGGGGAGATGACTAAGCCGGGCCCCCCCCGGCGGGGGCGGGTCAGGACAAAGGACTGTTGTTTGGTTGGGAGGTGGGCGGGGTGTGGGTGGGGTGAGGGCGGACGTGGCGGTTCTTTTGCACGTTTTGACACGACTCTGGTTTGGAGGTCGGGCGAGGCGGCGGCCGAAACAAACGGCGAGAGGGCGGGGGGCGCCCGTTTTTGGTTGTTTTCGAGGGTCAGGCGTCGCGCGCCCAGCAGCGGCTGTTTCCTGCTCCTCTCACTCCCGCACGGGCACGGCCAGGTCCACGTGAACACTCCCCGCGCGTCGCAGGGCAAGCGGGCCGGTCCGGGGCGGCAGCGCGGCAAAGCCCTCGGCACGCCGACGCGGCGCGCTTCCCCCGGGGACAGGCATGCGTCGCGCGTGGGCTGGGGAGACGCCTCCCCCCGTCCGTCCGCCGTCCGCCAAGCAACCGCTCCGACACGCCACGCACGTCTCCATACACGACGTCCTGTTGCAGTGCCGCCCGGTCCAACCACACGCCGCCGCCCGGGAACAGGAGCGGGAAGGCCGGGCTGCCGTGTGGCGACGGCGCGACGCTGCTGCTGCTGCTGCTGCTGCGGTTGCCGCCGCGGCGGGACGACGACGCGGCCGACGCGGCCACGTCCAGGGACCGGGACCGGGGCGCCAGGCGGGCGGCTCCGGACGCCATAGGGGGCGGCATGCGCGGTGGAGGCGAGGTCTCGAAAGGCGGACGAGGAACAAAGGTTTGAGGTCCGACGGCAACCCATGTGCTGTTGCACACTCGCCCGAAAAAAAAAAAAAAAAAAAAGACGGTGCCACCAACTCGCCTGCACACACGCGCGGGTGTGTGCATGCACGCACGCACGGCCGGCGGGCTCGCACGCACGCTGTGCACGCGCGCTGGCGGTGGCGGTGCGACGCTGCGCAGCAGCAGCAGCAGAAGCGGCGCCGCCGTGCCGGCGCCCGGCCGACCGACCCGCCGCCACGCCCCTCCTCCCTGCCTGGGAGCGCGGGCCCGCCGGTGCCTGGCGACGACGGCAGCAGTGTCGTCAGGCATGGAGTCCTCGTCGCCCACCACAGCCCCGCCCGCGGACGTCGCGTCCGCGGCGGCCCGCATCCACGCGGCCGCGCCCAAAGCCTCTGTTTTTTTAACGGGCGGCGGCGCGCCTGCCCTGGCCTGGCTCTTGGCCGTCCCTGGCGCGTCCGCCACGCTGCTGGAAGCGCGGGTGCCGTACGGCGGACCCCGGGCTGTTGCCGCCGTGTTGGGAGGCGGCAGTGGCGGTGCGTCCCCCCCTCCGCCGCCGCCGCCCTCCCTCGCGTCTCCAGCCGCGGCCGCGGCCCTGGCCGTCGCGGCGTACCGCTCCGCCGCGGCGCTGGCAGACTACGGCACGCCCATCATTGGCGTGGGCGGGTGTGGGGCGCTGGCCACGTCCAGGACGAGGCGTGGGAGCGACAGGTTCTTCGTGGCCACGCACGACGGGCGGGTGACGGCGAGCGCCGGGGTGGTGTGGCCGCCAGAGGAAAACGGCGCGGCGGGCGCCGCGGCCTTCCGCCGGGCCGCCCAGGACGCCGCTGCCGCCCGCCTGGTCGTGGACGCCTTGGCCCGGGCGTGCGGCGTGGCCGGGTGTGGCGGAGGGGAGGGCGCGGCGTGGAGCGAGGCGCCCGCATACGAGGGCGACCCGCTCTCGGCGCTGCTGGCCGGCCGCATCTCCAGCCTGGAGTTGGGCGCCTGCCCGGCGCTCCCTGGCGGCGTGCTGGCCGTCGTGGACGCGCCACGCCCCGGACGAGCCTACCTGCCCGGGTCCTTCAACCCCTGGCACGCCGGGCATGGCGGGGCGCTTGTGGCGGGCGCGGCAGCCGCCGAGGCCGCGGGCGGCGCGCCGCCCTCCCCGCCCCCCCCGCTCGCCTTTGAACTGTCCGTGCTGAACGCGGACAAGGGCGCCCTGCCAGAAGCCACACTGCGCGACCGCGTGGCCCAGTTCACAGAGCAGGGCGGGCCTGTCGCGGCCTGGTGGCGGGGGCTCGGCCACGGCGGTCCGCCCCCGCCCGTGCTGCTGACGCGGCAACCCCTCTTCGCGGGCAAGGCCCGCCTCGTGTCGTCGTCGCCTTCGACGCCGACCACATGGGTCGTGGGCTGGGACACGGCGGTCCGCCTGGTCGACCCAAAATACTATGGCGGCACGCCGGCGGGCGTGGCCGCGAGCTTGGCGGAGCTGGCGGCGCGCGGGTGCCGGGTCGCGGTCGTCGGGCGGTCCGTCGCGGCCGCGGATGGCTCTTCTCCGCCAGCCTTCCACGCCTGGGACCCGACCGTCGACGTGCCACCTGAGATTGCGGCCCTCATCCCTCCCGGCCTGTTTGTGCCCGTGGGCGAGGCGGCTTTTCGGATGGACGTGAGCTCGACCGAGTTGCGGGCGGCGGCGGCAGCGGCGGCGGCGAAAGGAGGTGGTGGGAGCGCGTGAAGGAGGGGAGGGCGGCCCTCCCGCGCTGCGTGCAGCCGCCTAGAGACGGGCGTGCGCGGTGTGGTCGTACAAAAACGAAAGCAAACACCAACAGGCCGATCCTCTCCCATTCATTCAACACACAGCCGCCCTTTCCTTGTGGTCTAGTTCCTAGTGTGAGGTCAGTTCGATTTCACGCAGCAGCAGCAGCACACAGCGCCGCCCCGCCGCCGCCGTGCGCGCCGTGGAACCACTCATACTCCGCGGCTGCGCCACGCCCATACGCTATCAAGGCGGCAATGACGGACACATGCATTAAATTGTGCGAGTTGAACGCGAAATCGATCAAGTGAGGCGGCGGGTGGCGGGCGGCGGCGCCGGTGCTGCCTGCCACCTCTGCCGCCTTGTCCCGCCTCCTGCGGTGGCCGTCCACCCATTTCTCCGGCCAGCGCGCGACGTTGACCAGGGCGCCCGCAATGGACAGCGCCTCCATCGCAAGGTAGTGCGGCAGGGCGGCCGGCGCGCCCGCACCCAACCAGGCCCGCGCGACCAGCGTCGCAGCGCGCACGCCCGCCAGCCCCGCCATGGGAGCCGCCCGCGCCGCCGGGCTGGATGCACGCAGAGACGCGTACACAGCGGCGGCCGCGCACGCGTAGTACAGGCTCATGAAGCCCGCACGGAGCGTCGGGAAGCACGCAAACCCCCACCACAGGAGCGGCGCCATCCCAGCGACAAAGAGGAGGAACACGCCACTCAAGTCCAGCGCCAGCCACAGGCGGTACCGGTCGTGGGCCGGCATCAGGGTGTGGTACGCGACGGACCCGGCCAGGCACAGGGCGGCGGGCAGGGTGGTGAGCGCCCACGCGGCAGGCGCGGCCGGCCAGGGGCGAACGAGGCCGACCGCCAAGGCGGCGCCCGCACCAACCAGCGGCAGGAGGTGCGAATGAATGTTGAAGCTTTCGTTGTGCCAGGTCGCCCAGGAGCACACGCACGCCCAGGGCGTCGCGCCGGGCGCCCGGTAGCCGTGGTGGACGAAGGCGTTGAAGGAGAGGGACGGCGGCATGGCCGAGCGCGGGTGGTGGTGCGGGCGCGGGGTGACGTGCCAGAAGGGGGAGGAAGGGTGGAGGGACGCGAGGAGGCGAGAAGGCGGGGATGCTCGGCGGCGGCGGAGGGGGGCTGTGTATTTTGGTAGAGCGGCGGGGCGGGGGCGGAGGCGTGAGGGAATGGATGGGTGGCAAGGGTTGGGGGAGCGCGCGCGCGGGGTGGACCCACGCGCACTCGCAGACACGCTCCCACCCTCTCCTCCGTCCGGGCCCAGTTGCCGGGCGAGCGCGGCTGCGACACGCACTCCGCCAGGCCAGGCTCAGACTTGAGGCTCGTGCGCTCCCGCAGAGACACGCTGCACCCTCCGAGACACTCTCCCCTCACCTGTTGCCGCGGCGGAAGCGGACGGCGACGGCGCCTGCGGCGCGTCGCTCTCTCTGTCGCGGCTCTTGGTCTTGTCCGCGCTGCCCGCCAGCTGGAGCAGGTCCGACAGGAGCGTCAGATAGCTGCCCTTGCCGCCATCGCGAGTGGCGGGCATGGTCGAGTGCAGGGAAGCGTCGCCAAAGCGGCGCTCGAAAAAGAGATGCGAGTGTGTGGCCCTGTCCTCACTCAAAACACCATCCCTTTCGCCACTGCCTCCTCCAACCCCGCCCGCAACCTGCCCGCCGCCTTCACACAGCTCTCAGGGTCCAGGTTCCCAAAAGCCGCACGCACGTGGCCGGGAGACCCACACGCCGACCCTGGGATGATGCACACGCCGAAGCGCTTGACGAGGAAGGAGACGAGGGCCGCGTCGTCCGCGGGGCGCCCGCCCGGCCCGGGCGGCAGCGCCGCCCAATGGTAAATGGCACCTGTCCCCGACCCCACGGACCCGCCGGCCGCAGCCAGCGGGCTCAGCGCGTCACGCACGGCGGCCCGGTTGCCGACCAGGCCGGCGACCTTGTCCGCCACCCAGCCCGGCCCGGCCTCCAGCGCCGACCGGGCGACCACCTGGCTCAGGGACGGCGGGCAGATCGGGATTGTGTCCTGGACCTTGAGGAGCTGTCGCCCCAGGCCGGAGGACGCGTGGTGGGCGATGTACCCGACGCGCCAGCCCATCATGCCGTACGCCTTGGAAAAGGAGAAGAGGTGGATGACGTGCGGCGCGGTGCAGGCGGGCGGCAACAAGACGGACGGCGGGACCGCAGCGCCACTCTGGCTGTCAAACCTGAAGTCCTCGTACGTCTGGTCCAACACCAGCCAGGCGCCCGCGGCAGCGCAGGCTGCCGACGCGCGCTCCAGGTCGGCCGGCGGGACGACGGCGCCGGTCGGGTTGGAGGGCGAGACGATGACGACCAGGCGCGGCGGGTCGGGCCCGCCCAGTTCGCGCTCCAGCCAGCCGATGTCGGGCGTCCAGGTCAGGGGGTGGGACGGCCCGACGGCCAGGCGGCCCGCGCCGGGCAGGCAACCAGCGGAGACGAGCGTGGAGACGGAGTTGAAGTAAAAAGGCGCAAAGACGGCGGCCCGGTCGCCCGCGTCGAGCGTGGCCAAGACGATCTGTCGTGTGTGTGTGGTGTTGGGGTGTGTGGGGTGTGGGACACATGCCGCCCCATCGCTCCCCCTCCAGCCCCCCCCCCCTCCCCCCAAGCTCAAACAGAAAAAAATGCGTACGTTGTAAAAGCCCTGGTTCGCGCCCGCCGTCACCATGATGTCATGCTCGGTCAGCCCGTTGCGGGTCGCGGCCTTGACCCGCAGGGCGTCGACCAGGTCCGGCGCGCCCGCGGCGGGGCCGTACGCGCACGCCGCCCGCTGGTCGGCCTCCAGTGCGCGTGCGGCCGCGTCCAGCGCGGACGGCGGCGGCGTCCAGTGCACGACGCCCTGGGCCAGTGACAGGACGTCGTGTGCGCGGCCTGATGCGGCAATCATGGCCTTGGTCGCGACGATGACGGGGTCGTCCGTGGCGAGCACGCGGTCAGAGAGGCGGGGCGGGGTCGCGGCAGCGCGCGTGCGCGAGGAGGGTGGCGCGCCACTGCCGGTCGCCGGCCGGCGTCCTGCCCCACGGGCCGCGGCCCTCCTGAGGCCGAGGGATCCGGCGCGCATGCCTGGGTGTGAAGCGCGGCCTGATTCCTTGGCCCCGCGGAAGTCGAGTGGGAATGTAGGAGTGAGAGGGCATGCGCGCTCGCGCGCCATCCTCAAAACCTCATCCGTTGTGGGGCGCGCCCCGTCCGCCACCCCGCCCCGTCCGCCACCCCGCCCGGGGCTTTCACGCCGCCTTCCCATTCGCGCCCCACAAAAAAGCATCAGCGCGTGCGTTCATTCCTGGTTGTTCAACAGTGCTCCTGCCCCCCCCCTCTTGTTACTCTCAACCCCAAACAAAAACACTCGACCCCCTTTTTCACCGGAACGCCAGCCCCGGCCGCACGCCCAACACTTCGCGGCACAGCTCGTACGTGCAGAACCCGATTGCAACGCCCGGCGCGACTTTGTAATACTCCGGCATGAGGCCGGAGTAAAACCCCCGCAGGCCGCGGCTGTTCCACACGGACCGGGCGACGGACGCGTACGTCGGCGCGCCTGGCGCGCCCGCGGGCGCGCCTGCGCCTTCCACCTGCATGCGGCGGCGGACCAGGTCGAGCGGGAAGGTGGCGGTGGAGGACGCCAGGCCGGCTGCAGCGCCGCAGACCAGGGACATGGCGATCTGTGTTTTTTGGAAGGGAGCAGGGCGGGGTGGGCGTAAGAAACGGACGGAGGGGGGGATGGAAGAAAACGCCCCCCCCCCTCCCCGAAAAAATGAACGCACCGTCGGCGGCTCGCCAGGCGGCCGGCCCTCCATCCACGCGGCTCGCAGCCGGCCGTACACGCTGTAATTGATGGCCAGCGCGGGCGCGACCTGGGCGAGCGTGGCGCCCAGGCCGCGGTACAGCCCGCGCGGGCCTTCCGCCGCCACGATCGACCGCAGCGTGCCCGCAATGCCCGCGTGCGGCGCCGCGCCGGCGGACGCGCCCGCCATCTGGGCCGCTAGCCGCGTGCGGACGAGGTCGAGCGGGTAGGCGAGCGCGCAGGCGGCGAGGCCGGCGCCGCCGCCGCAGGCCAGCCGGCGGACGGTGTCTGCGGGGCCGCCGCCCAGGCCAGACGGCGTGCCTCCGCCTCCACCCCGCCACCCCGCGCCCCACCCGTTCTCGATCCAGGCGGCCGTCAGCTTCTCGTACGCCCAAAAGTTGACGGCGGAGTAAGGGAGGCGGTGGACTGGTGTTTGGGTGTGTGGTGGGGAGGGAGGGCGCGTGAGTTTTTTTTTTTTTTCCCTCCTTCCGACCATGCATCCATCCATCCAACTACCCTCCATCCCCACCTCTCAACGCACCGATTGTCACGCCATTCCCTCTCCACAGCGCCGCCAGGCCATCCCGCGCCACCACCGCCCGCATGGCCGCGCCCAGTGACAGCCCCGCCAGCGGGCTCGACGCGGCCGCCGCCGTGCCTTGGACTTGGTAGAGGATGGTCAGGCGGGCCAGTGGAGCGGTCGCGGTCTTGGACACCGCGCCGGCGATGCCACCCGCCGCCAGCAGTTTGGCAGACTCCAGGCGGTCCGAGTCGGGGGAGTAGGCCGGGGACGCGTCATCTTCATCGTCTCCTTCGTCGAGCGCGGCGGCCGTTTCGTCTTCGGGCGGCAGCAGGGCGGGGGGTGGACCAGCCGACGCGGCGGCCGCGGGCGGAGGCGCAGTCGAATGCCCGGCTCGCCCACCGCCACTCAAGCTCCCTCTCCCGTCCCAGCCCCGCCACACAGCCGAAGGAAGCAGGCCGCCCCGACCGGGACGTTCCACGACGGGTCGGTCTGGCCAGGGCGCTCGGCGCGAGGGCGGCAGCACGCCGCTGGGTCCCGCGCCCGCGTGCGAAGCCAAACGGGCCCGATGCCCGCCTCGCAACGGCAGCGCCCTCTCCAGGTGGTCCGGCAAGTCGTCTGCGGCAGCCAGGATTTCAGGGTCTTCCAGGTCGGCCGACCAGCGCTGCATGCTTGGCGCGTGCGCAGTGTCACCGAGCAATGGCCGCACTCTCTTTCGCCTAGCCAACCCTCACGACGCCCAGCCCGCGCCCAACACAACGGGGTGGGGCACGCCCGCGACGGCCGGCGATGCAGAGGGTGTCCTGGCTACAGCGTGAGAAAGGGAGCGGGCACGCTGGAGGGACCGCGAGGGAAGGCGCGCCGGGAAGGAGGGGGCGAGCGAGCGAGCACACACAAACAGGTCGGTGGAATGCCTGCGGGCGCCCCCCCACACCCTCCCTTGTGTCGTACCCCCGCCTGTAACGGTTTTCCAACGAAACGCACGCCGCAACGCGCGCAGCCATGCTCCTCTCCCCGCGCGGACACCACGACGTCGACGCCGCGTCCACGGCCGCCGCCCTGCTCGCCAGCGCCGCGGCCTCGGCCCGCGCCCGGGCCGCCGCCTCGGCCCGCGCGGCAACGGACGCGCTGCGCGGCGACGCGGCCGCCGCCCGTGCGGCCGCCCGCGCCGCGGGTGTAGCCGCGGCCGCTGCACGTGAAGACGCGGTCCGTGTGGCGGCCCGGGCGGACGAAGCCGTCGCGGCGGCGGCGGGTGAAGCGGCGGCCGCCCGGGCGGAGGCGGCCGCGGCGAGGGAGGAGGCGGCGGACCGCGTCCGCCGGGCTGAGGAGGCGGCCGCGGACGCCGCTGCCACGGCCGCGGCGACTGTCGACCAGGCCCGCGCCGCTGCCGCCGCGGCTGAGGCCCGGTGGGAGGCGGCGGCCGCGGCGGACGCGGGCGCGTGGAACGCCGCGCTGGACCAAATGAAGGCCGCGGCGCGGGCGGCCGCGCTCGCCGCAGAGACACGGGCGGCCGCGGCGCGTGCGCGCGCGCACCGCCGGGCGGCAGCCTTGAAATCCGATTTGGAACGTGCACGCGCTGCCACGGTCGCCGAACGCGTCCGGCGCCGAGCCGTGGAGGCCGCCCTGCGCGAGGCGGCGGCGTTGTTCGCGGCAGAGGGCGGGGCGCGCGCACGTGCGGTGCGCGGGCTGGCCGCTCAGGTCGCGGCCGCACAGGGTGCGTTGGCGGGCGCCGCGGCGGCCGTGCGGCCGCCGCGCGTGCCCCGGCTGGCTCTGCCTCCGCCCTTCGTGGATGAGGAGGGAGGGGACGGAGCGGAGGCGCGCTGCTGCGCCTGCCAGCCGTCTCCCTCCTCGCCACCCCCACCCCCACCCCCACGCCCGCCCCCACCCCCACGCCCACCCCCGCCCGCCGCGTGGTGGGTCCCCGCCGACACAATCGCGTCCACGCTCGCGGCGGAAGCCGCGGCCGCGGGGTTGGCCGCACGCGCGAGGGCTGCCCGGCGGGCCGCAGCCCGGGCGGCGGCGGTCGCGGCGGCGTGCCTTGTTGACGGAGAGGAGGAGGAGGGCGGTGGTGGAGGAGGCTGGTGACAACGGAAAAAAAAAATGCATGGAAATCACACACGCGCCGGCGGCTCATCCCACGAGAAACGGCGAACTCAGCACAGCGTACCCTGCCGCGACTCCACCCTCATCCGCGCCCGCCGGCTTGGTCCGGACCAAGTGCCCCGCCGCGGCGTTGAGGAGGGGCGGGGGCGCGTCGCCGGCGACCCGTCCCCCGCCGCGGCCCAGCCACGCGCCAAAGACGCCCAGCTCCGCCACGCACGGTACGGGCGCGTCCGTGGGCACTCCGCCCCGCACGAGCGTGGACGCGTGCGGCGCCGGCTGGATGCGCTGCATCAGGATGTAGGCGCCCAGGCCGCCGTCGCCGCCCGCCTCCAGGTCGGCCGCGGCAGCCGACGCCGCGGCTGCAAGCGCGGGGCCGTAGGTGTTGTTGCCGCCGCCCTCCCGCTGCGGCTTCAGCACAAAGCGGTCTGGCCGGTCGGCGGCGGATCGGAGGAGGGCGGCCAGGGCGGCGCGGCCGGACGCCGGCTCGCCCGGCTGCCCGTGGTCGGCCGGGTCGAGCGACCAGAGCCCCGCGTAGTGGGCGCGCACCCGGGCCGCCGCCGCCCCGCCCCCCAAAAACCGCTCCGTCGCGCCGGGCGCCGCCAGGGCCTGCTGCACTTTCTTGGACCCCGCCAGCTGCCAGGCCGCTGTGGGGCAGACGGCCGCGGTGGACCGTTCCAGCAGGGCGCGCCCCGCCCACTCCGCGGGCGTGGGGTAATCGTCCGGCGAGTAGCCGGCCCGCAGGTAGGCGACCGCGACGGGGCGCCCGCCGTAGGTCAGGGGGCGGGCGGGGCGGCCGCCGGCCGGGGCGGCCGGATCTTCGAGCGGGCGGCCGTCGTCCGGGCCGCCCAGCACGCTGTGCGCCGCCACCTCGGCCAGCGTCGCCCGGACGACGGCCAGGCCGTGGCCCGTCCACAGGCGCTCCGCCAGGGCGGCCTGGTCATACGCATTGCGCTCCCCCGGCTGGACGACGAAGAGGACGACGCCGCCGGCCACGCCGGACGCGTCCGCGCCGGCGGCGATGGCGGCCGCGATGGAGGCGGCCGCCGTGTTGGGGGGGAGGCGGGCGGCGGCGTCGGCCGGCCAGGCCGCGCGGCCGGCCGCGGCCGCGTGCAGGGCCGACGCAGCCGCGCCCAGGCAGCCAAAGGACGAGGCGATGGTGTTGAGCTCGACCTGGAGCAGGGCGCCGGTGGACGCGTCCACCATGTAGTCGGACCGGGTGATGGCCAGGGCCAGGTCGTCGGCCGGCGACCGGGCCGTCCCCCGCCGCAGGGCGAGGAGGCGGGCGGTGAACGCGTCGCCCGCGGCCGCGGCGGGCGCGAGCGTCGCCTCCAACCAGACCGCGTCCGCCGCCACGGCTGCTGCCAGGCTGTTGAAGTCCGGCGCGGCCGCGACCGCGTCCTGGAATGCGCGGCGGGGCAGGGGAGACGGTTCGACGGCCAGCGGGGCGTGGACGAGGGCGGCGGCCGGCGCGGCCGGGTCGCCCAGGCCCACGACCTGTGGTGTGCGGGAGGTGAGGGTTTTTTCGTGTGAGTTTTTTTTGGTGAAACAACGAGGGAGCCGGGGCCCGCACGCGCGCACCGCCGGCAACGCACCATGCCGTGGAGGGCGGCCCAGGTGACGGCGTCGGCGGGTGCGGAAGGCAGCAGCGGCGGTGGGGTGGTGGTCGGGGTCGCGTGCGCCGGCCCGTGTGCGGTCGCCACCACGGCGCCGGCGCCCCCTTTGCTCTGAGCGCTGCCCATGGCCCGGTGGCAGACGGGAGCCGGCGTCCTCCTGGTGGCGTTGGCGAGGCCTTGCGCGCGGAGTGGGCGGTGCATTGGGCCGGCCCCCTCCTCACGCGCGGGCGACAAGTGAAAAAAACACTGAGGCCCCACACCTCACTCGCCTCTTATTTTTTCGGCTGCTGCGGCGGTGGTCTCTCCTCACGCTCCTGCGCGCAGGAGCGGACGGAGGCCCTCACCCACCCACCCACCGACCCGAGCGCGGCTTGTAGCGTCAAAGCGTCGCTCCTGGACGAGGTGCGGGACTGGCCGTGCGCGTCCAGTCCTGTGGCGCGAGCCCTCGTGCTTTGCAGCAACGCGTCCGCTGGACGGCCGTACCAAAAAAAAAAAATTATTCCTGTCCCCGCCTGACGCGCGCACCTCCCGCCCCCTCCCTCACCCTCCGTAGGACGCACACGCGGCGCCCGCAGACCCGTGTGGGCGAAGAAGTGGGCCCCCAAGCCGCCCCTCTTCGCTGCGCGCGTCCGCGCCGCGCGCGCGCTTGGCTCTCTCTCTGCGTCGCAGGGCCGACGGCGCCAAAACCAGAAAACGGCGATGACGGCCACGTTGGCCGCGGCGTTGGCCGCCTGCCCGTCCCCGGCCGCGGCCCTGACACTGCTGGCTCGGCATGTGGCGGGACTGTGTGAGGGCGAGGTCGCAGTGAGGTGCGTTTTTTTTCGAGACCTGCGCTTTCGCATTGCCGCGGCGGAGGAAGGCACGCGCGGGCAGACGACACTGAATTCCGTTCGCGCCCCCCTAAACCCCACACACAGCCTGGCCCTGACGTCCAAGTCCGAGTCCCTGATCTACCTGTTTGCCCTGTTAAACGAGCATGGCGGCGACGAGGGGCCGCGGGAGCCGGTGACGCTCCCCGCAGCCTCCACGTCAGCCGCGGCCGCGGCCGCGACGGGCAGGCACTGGCTCCGCGGGCCCGCCCCGTCCGCCTGGCCCGACTGGCTCGCGGCCGCGCCGTCCGGGAGTGCATCAGACTGTGCGACGCTGCCCCTGGTCGTGGCGGGCAAGGCTGTCGGCGCTTTAATCCTGACGGCGAGCGCGCCACACGCACTCGGCGACGCGGGCGACGCGCCGCCCGCGCCGCCGCTCTTGGCCGCGGCCGCGCTCGCCGCCCCACACGCCGCCCTCGTCCGCGTCACGGCCGAAGCGGCGGCAGCGGGCGCGTTGCTGGCCCGCATCGTGCCCGCCCACGCCGTGGACGCGGCCCGGTGCCGCGCGGCGTCGGCGGCGCCGGCCGTCGCGCCGCCAGTGCTCCGCGCTCGGACAGCGGCCGCGCGCGGCGTGGGCCCGGGATCTGAGATCGTGGCCGAGCCGGCGTCGCCGCCCGCGCCCCCGCCCCCGCCCCAGCACCCGTCCTGGGTGGTGGTGCTCGCGGATAAGGTGGTGGCCGCGCTTGCGCCTGGCGGGGTGGGCGCCTCCCCACCGCCGTCCGCGCCGGCCTCTCCATCCTCTTCGTCGTCCTCTGCAGCCGCGGGTGGCGGCGGGCCGACGACGACGCCGACCGCCCCGCCCTGGCGCCCGGCCGCCGACGCGGGCGTCCTCGCCCTCGCTTTGCTGGGCGCGGGCTTGGACTCCATCCGCGCTGGCAGGGCTGTCGTGTCGGTCGGCGCGGGTGCAGCCCCCTACCCGCCGCCCGCGGGCGGCACGACGACGACGACGACGGCCGCGGCGGGCGCGGTGTGCGCGGCGCTGCCCGCGCTGGCGGCCACCGCCACGCTCGCGTCCACGGCCGCCCTGGGCCTGGTGGTGGCGCACCTGGCGTCCGCGTCCGCGACGGGCGCGTACGGCCGCGCCCGCACGGCTGGCCTGGCCGCCGCCCGCCTGGCGCGGGGCGCGGCCGCCGCGGGCGCCGTCGCTGCTCTCGCCGCCGCGCGCGCGGGCGGCGGCCTGCCCGGCTGCGCGGCCGTGGCGTGCCTGCCGCCTACCGCCTCCGGCGGCCTGGCCCCCTCGCCCGGCCTGCACCCGGCCGTGTCGTCGGGCGCGGTCATGGTCGCCCTCGCCGCCCTGGCGGCGCCGATCCCGCTGCCCGCCCACACGCGGGCGCAGGCGGGCGCCGTCGGCCTGTTGGCGGCCGCCGCGGTCCTCGGCCGCGTGGCCGGCGGCCTGCCGTCCGCCCTGCCCTCCCTGGCCTGGCTCGCCGCCGCCGGCTTCGCCTTGCCCACGGGTGTGGTGGCCCTGCGCGAAGCCTGGGCCCGCGCCGACGCGGCCGCGGCCGCGGCTGCCGCCCGGGCGCGGGCAAAGGCCAAGGCGGCGGCGGCGGCAGAGGCCTGGTGACGGAAAAAAAAACGATTTTTTTTCTTGCCCTCGTGTGCTTTTTTTCCCTGTCCTTTCCCCCTTTCTCGACCCTCTTCAGCGACGCTGGACACACAGAGAACGACAACGGGCGAAGTATCTTTTCTATGTGCGTGTGCGTGCGTGCGTGCGTGCGACTGACGGGGAATGGAGGGAGCGATGGCAGGCGCCTGGAGGGGGTTCCCAACCTCTCCGTCGTCGCCGTGTCCCCCGCCGCCCCGTCCCGCCCCGCCCACCACCCACCCGCCACATGCCCCCTTACGTAGCGCGCGTCCCCTCCTTCTTTCTCCCCCACCTCTCTTTCTCTCTTCCTTTGAGGATAGACCGACACCGCTCGCCTTTTATTTATCCACCAACTCCGGCTCTCTCACCCACCACCCCCTGCGCACTCCGCCCCCCCCCTTTTTATACGCGTTTCCCCCCCTTTTTCGTGCGGGCGCCGCGCCGGCTCGCCACCTCCGCTGTGCTCGGAGCTGTTTGGCGAGCCGCGCGTTGCGCCGCCGCCGTGCCGCGTGTGCGGACTCTGTTGGCGGTCTGTGAGAGAGAGCCTGGAGGGCGAGGGAGGGCACCCAACCAACTCTCGCGTCCTGCGACGTGCCCCCCTCCCTCATAAAATTCCCTTTTTATGATCTTTTGGGAGAGATTGAGCGCCCAAAATATGACGAAGAGACAAGCGAGCGCATGCACGCGCGCGCGCGGGTGAGAAGCCCTGGCAGCCGGCTACTCTTTCTTTGTTTGTAGACCGTGAAACGAACAGAAGCTATCAAAGCAATACAAACCGCCGAGAGAGAGGTCGAGAGTGCGCGCGGCGCGCGCGTTCTGTCTTACTCCCCCCAAAAAAACAGACGGAGAAACAGCTTGACAGAACAGCAAGATGCCGCCCTCTGCAGGGAAGCCCTGGGCCGTCTCTGCAGCCGCGGCGGCGTCTGCGGCGGGCTCGGACCCGTCGGCCGGCCTGTCCGAGGCCGAAGCGGCCCGCCGCCGCGCTGTGCACGGCCCCAACGAGCTCGCCCGCGACCCGCCGACGCCCATGTGGGCGCTCGTCCTTGCCCAGTTTGACGACATGCTGGTCAAGGTGTGTCGGCTTTTGGTGGGCGGGTGTGTTCGCGCGTGTCCGCCGGGCAGGCTCTCGACCATTGACACCGGCAGCTTCTTCCAATGTTTTCCTTTTTTCGCGCGCGGGCCAGGGTTGGACGCCGCGCCCGCGCCCTGAAACCGCGCCCTCCCGCCTCGTGGGTCGATCTGCCTGCGACGACAGCGGCCTGTGCCTGCCCTGCGTGTGGGCGCCAGGCCACGAACGATGGTTCCTCCTCGCCCGGCCGCGGCCCCGGCCGCACAGCGATCTCTCACCCCACCATCTCCCACGCCCACACCCACCCCCCGCCGCGCCCATCCGTGCAGGTCCTCCTCGCCGCCGCCGCCATCTCCTTCGTCCTGGCCCTGGTCGACGGCACGGCCGCCGAAGAAGGCATTGCCGCGTTCGTGGAGCCGGGCGTCATCCTGCTCATCCTGGCCCTGAACGCGGTCGTCGGCGTGTGGCAGGTGAGAGAGAGGGGGGAGGGTGGGGTGGGGATGGATGGAAACACACACACACGACGCGCCCCGCTCTTTGCTCACACGCGGTCGACGCCCCCCCCCCTCCATTTGCGTAGGAGTCCAATGCGGAAGCGGCCCTAGAAGCCCTGAAAGCCATGCAACCCGCCGTCGCCACCGTCGTCCGCGGCGGCAAGGCCCGGCGCATCCCCGCGGCCGACCTGGTGCCCGGCGACGTAATCTCCCTGGCCGCGGGCGACGCCGTCCCGGCCGACGCCCGGGTGCTGGCGCTGTCGACGGCTGTGCTGCGCGTGGAGGAAGCGTCGCTGACGGGCGAGTCGCTGGCCGTGCACAAGGACGCGGAGCCGGTCGCCGTGCCGACGTCAAAGCGTGGTGGGGCCGACCTGCCCATCCACGCCAAGACGTGCATGCTCTTCGCGTCGACGGCGCTCGTCTCGGGCGCGTGCACGGCCTTGGTCACGGGCACTGGCATGGACACCGAGATCGGCGCCATCCAAGCCCAGATCGCCGCCGCGGCCGCGGAGGAGGAGGGCACCCCCCTCAAGCAGAAGCTCGACGCATTTGGCGAAGCGCTCGCCCGCATCATCTTCTGGGTGTGCGTCTCCGTCTGGGCCATCAACTACCGCCACTTTTTGAGCTGGCGCCCGCTGGGGAGCGGCGCCGGCCCGGTCCTGGCCCACTTCCCGGACGTGCGGACCCTCAGCTTCAACCTGGGCGCGTGCATTTACTATTTCAAGGTCGCGGTCGCGCTGGCCGTGGCCGCCATCCCCGAAGGCCTGCCCGCCGTCATCACGACCTGCCTGGCGCTGGGCACCCGCCGCATGGCCCGCCGGGCGGCCATCGTGCGCCGCCTGCCGTCCGTGGAGACGCTGGGCTGCACGACCGTCATTTGCTCGGACAAGACCGGCACGCTGACGACCAACCAGATGAGCGCGCTCGAGCTGGTGACCGTGAAAGGCAGCGGCCGCTCCCTGGCGCCGCATGCCCGGCCCGTGTCCGGCACGGCGTTCGATCCGGCCGTAGGCTCCGTCTCTGGTTTGGACGGGTCGTTGGCCAAACTGCCGGCGACGCTGGCGGCCGCCGCCGCCGTCTGTGCGCTGTGCAACGACGCGCGCCTGGAACGCTCGTCGGCGGGGAGTGGCGGCGCGCCCGCCGTGCGCGCGGCCGGCGCGCCCACGGAGGCGGCCTTGCTCACGCTGGCCGAAAAGATCGTGGCGGGGAGCGGCGGGGCGGGCAAGGCCGCCCCGAAAGCCGGCGGCCGCCGCCTGGACGCGGCCCTGGTGGCCGCGACGGCGCCGCCGTCGGCCGGCGGCGGCGGCCTGACCCGCCTCGCGACCCTGGAATTCGACCGCGCCCGCAAGTCGATGAGCGTGCTGGTGGGCCGGTCCGGTGGCGGAGGACGGCCGGCGCCCGGCGTGGGCGCGGCCATGGCGGCGTCCCTGCCCGGGTCGCCCGACGCGCCCGCCCTGCTGGTCAAGGGCGCGGCCGAGTGCGTGCTGCGCCGGTGCACCCACGTCCTGACAGACGCGGGCGGGACCGTCCCGCTCGACCCGGCCCTCCGGTCGTCCCTGGCCTCCACCGTCGACGCCATGGCCGCCCGCGCCCTGCGCGTCTTGGCCCTGGCCGTCCGCCCGGGTCCGCTCCCACCCCCGCTGGCCAAGGCCACGACCGCGCCGGCCGCCCGGGCGGCGTTGGCGCGCCCGGAGGACTACGAAGCGCTCGAGGCCGACCTGGCCTTTGTCGGCCTGGTCGGCCTCCAAGACCCGCCGCGCCCCGAAGTCGCCGCCGCCGTCGCCCAGTGCCGGGACGCGGGCATGCGCCTGGTCGTCATCACGGGCGACAACCAGCTGACGGCGGAGGCGGTGTGCGCGCAGATCGGCGTGTTTCCGGGCGGGCCGGGCGCGCGCCCGCCGCCGGGCGCGTCCCTCTCCGGCGCCGAGTTTGTCGCGCTGTCGCCCGCCGCCCGGGCCAAGCTGCTCTGCGGCCCCGAAACGGACGCGGCCCACCACCACGGCCGCCCCCCGCCCGGCCTGTGCTTCTCCCGGGCCGAGCCGGGCCAGAAGCAGGCGATTGTGCGCGCGCTGCGCGCCGCGGGCGAGGTGTGCGCCATGACGGGCGACGGCGTCAACGACGCGCCCGCCCTGAAGCTCGCGGACATCGGCGTCGCCATGGGCATCGCGGGCACGGAGGTCGCCAAGTCCGCGGCGGACATGGTCCTGGCCGACGACAACTTCGCGACCATCGTCGCCGCCGTGGGCGAGGGGCGGGCCATCTACGCCAACATGTGCGCGTTCATCCGCTACATGATCTCCAGCAACGTCGGCGAAGTCGCCGCCATCTTCCTGGCGGCGGCGCTGGGGCTGCCGGAGGGCCTGGCGCCCGTCCAGCTGCTGTGGGTGAACCTGGTGACGGACGGGCCGCCGGCCACGGCCCTGGGCTTCAACCGGTAAGGAATGGGGAGGGAGGGGAGGGGAGGGGGGGGGGGGGGATGGACAGAAGAAAAGCCCCTCCACCCCCCTTCTGCTGCGGTTGTTTCATGCACCACCCCTCACACATTCCCTTCCACACCAAACACACACACACACACACACACACAGTGCCGACCCGGACATCATGACCAAGCCCCCCCGCCCGGCGGACGACGACCTCATCACGCCCTGGCTCCTGGCCCGCTGGCTGGCCGTCGGCGCGTACGTCGGCGCCGCGACCGTCGGCATTTTCGCGGCCTGGTACACCTCCCCGCCCTGGCTGGCGGCCCTGGGCCTCGACCCGGGCGCGGACGGGCACACCCCCGTCTCCTGGGCCCAGCTGCGTGGGTGGGCCCGCTGCGAGACCTGGGCCAAGGCGGACGGATTCGCGCCGTCTCCCTACCGCCTGGCTGGCGGCGGCACCGTCGGCCCGTTTGCCAACCCGTGCGACTTTTTCGGCCCGGCCGGCAAGGCCAAGGCCTCCACGCTGTCCCTGTCCGTCCTGGTCGCCATCGAGATGTTCAACGCGCTGAACGCGCTGTCCGAAGACTGCTCCCTGCTGGAGGTGCCGCCCTGGGCCAACCCCTGGCTGCTGGGCGCCATGGGCCTGTCGTTCGGGCTGCACGCGCTCATCCTGTACACGCCGCCGCTGGCCAAGGTCTTTGCCATCGTGCCCCTGACACCCCGCGAAATTGGGCTGGTCCTGGCGTTTGCCGCGCCTGTCGTGCTGATTGACGAGTGCTTGAAGGGTGTGGGCCGGTGGCGGTGGCGGCGCAAGCGCGCGGCCGCCGCGGCGGAAGCGGGGGCGGCGGCGGCGGGCGAAGAGGCGGCGGTGCGTGCCCGGGCGAGCGGCCGGCGGACGGCCGGCGGTGGCGCGACCACCAAGCGCCGGGCTGCCCGTGTGGCGGTGGCGTAAGAGAGCTGTGTGTGCGCGCGTTTATGATGAGGGGAAGAGAGGAGAGAGGAGAAGAGGGATGGATGGAAAAAAACAAGAAAACACGTTCGAGGCACCCCCCGCTGCAACGGGGGGCGCGCCCTTTCTGACAGAAAAAACAAGTGTTCACACTCCTCCCTTTGTTTGTTCTTCTACTGCGTCGGACGAGCCGGTGAGGGCGCGGCGCTGGCGGATAGCGGCCCCGGCGGCGACGGGTGCGGCCGCCCCGCGCTGCCGCCGCCGCCCCGCCGCCGGCGGAGCGTTTCTGCGCCCGCCCCGCCCAGCCGCGCGTCCCCACCGGCTGCTGCGTGCCTCGCACTGCTGCCCGCCAGGGCCGTCAGTTCTACCTCGGACCCGACCCGCCGGCCGGCGGCGGCGGTAGGGCACGGCCGGGCCGGGCTGCCGCCCAGGGACCCGCCGGAGGAGCAGCAGGCAGAGGAGGCGGGGGCGGAGGCCGCGCCGCCGCCCGGGCCGCCGGGTGGTGCCTGCCCCCTCCGCTCGCCTCCTCCGACCGCCCCTCCACCTCCACCGGTCCCGTACCCGGCCACGATCATGCCGGCCAGCGTGGCCAGGGCCGGGCCCGGCGGAGCCAGGCCGCCCGGCGGAGGGATGGACAGGGTCCGCCGGGAGAAAATGCCGTTGTCGGCCAGCAGCCCGTTGGCCCGCCGCACGTCGGCGACGGCGACGCCGTAGCGGAGGGCGATGCCGGCGAGCGTGTCGGTGGGGAGGACCTGCGCGGCGGTGGTGGGAAGGCGGTGGGAGGAGGGTTGGGGGGCACGCAGCGGGCAGTGTCGGCGGGCAGGCAGAGGGGGGGGAGGGCGTGGCCGACACGGCAACCCTGGGTTGCCGTGCGCTGGGTCCGCCTCTTGTTTTTTCTTGCGGGGGGAACGCACACGGCCACGCATCCCGCTTCCGCGCGTGTCCAACGCTGCCTGTGACAGGCCCGCGAGCTCGCCAGCCTGCGCGGCTGGAATGCGTGGCGGAGGGAGGCGGCGAGCCGGCACGCACACGCCGGGAAGCGCGGCCCGCGACCGATGGCGAGCGCGCCGCCGCGCCTGTCTCTCCCTCTCGACGCCGCCGCCCCGCCCAACGTCCACGCACCGTGTGCTCGCGCGGGCCGGCTGCTTCTGCCCTGATGGTCGCGCCATCTGCCTCAACGGCAGGAGGCGGGCCTGGCCCGGCGCGGACGTCCATGGCGGGCGTTTTTTTCGCGCGCTCGCTCCGCGCGGACGGGAGAGTGGGGGCCGTCCCCATATCCATCCACCCTGTTTTTTTCACAAGCACCCGCCTCTCTCTCTCTCTCTCTCACCGTCCCCACAAAACACACACCCCTCACTGCTTGAACGCCACTTTTTTCTTCACCACTTTCTTGCCTCCTGCACCAGCACCAGCGGAAACAGCGCCGCCCCTCTTTTTCACAAAGGGCGTGCACCCGTCGTCGGACGTGAAGGGGCCGTACCGGTCGCCGGCCCGCTCGTCCGCCTCATCCAGGCGGGGCCACAGCAAGAAGTACGCGGCGGCCTGGATGGCCAGGGCGACGGGGACCCACAGCCGGGACCGGCGCCCCGACGCGTCTCCCTCGGCGCCCAGCGCAGCGCGCGCGGCGGCGGCCTTGTCGCCCCCCGCCAAGACCAGGGCCGGGCCGCCAAAGGACGCCACCGCGTCGGCCAGCCCCTCGAACACGCCGGGGATCCAGGCCGAGCCATCGTCCAGCACCGGTTCGCCGGCGGCGTTGGCCGGGCAGCGGGAGCCGGCTTCGGCCAGGAGGAGGGGGAGCGCCGCGCCCCGGGCGCCGGGCGCGCGGCGCAGGGCCGCGCGCACCGCCTCGGCGCGGCGGTCGAGCGCGGCGCCGGCCGTCAGGCCCGGCGGCGGCGCCACCACGCGCGCGTGCGTCAGCAAGACGCACGTCTTGGCCCAAATCTCGGGGCCCAGGGCGCGCGCGTACGCGGCGGCCAGCTGGACGTCCGCCGCGTCCACGCGCGCCAGGTCGGCGCGGTCCACCCAGACGACGGCGTCGACGCCGCCGGGGGCGGCCGCAAACGCCGCCGCCGTCGACGCCAGCGCGGGCGCCCACTCCGCGTCGCCCACCATGGCGGCGGGCGTGTCGATGAGGGTCAGGGTGTACGACCCGCGCCCGCCGGGCACGGGCACGGCCCGGGCGGCCATGACGGGGCGCTCCGAGTTGGACTGCAGGGCCGTGACGGTCGCGACCTTTTCGCCCAGCAGGGCGTTGACGACGGACGACTTGCCGCCGCCCGGCGGGCCGATGAAGGCGATCGACAGCGTGGACTTGCCCGCGCCGGCGGCAGCCCGGCCGACGGCGGAGGCGATGCGGGCGGCGGTGGAGGGCGGGGCGGCGGCCAGGCCCGCCCACTCGCGGCCGGCCAGGGCGGGCTGCTGCTGCTGCGCCGCCAGCGGAGGTGGGGGCGGCGGTGGAGGGGGCGGCGGCGCCGCCGCTTGCGCTTCCTCGTCTTCGTCGTCCTCGTAGTCTTCTTCATCCTCTTCGTCGTCGTAGTCCTCTTCGTCGTCTACGTCTGTTGTTTGGCCGGGCGTCGGAAGGAAAGGAATGAGGCGAGGGAGGGATGGTGGCGGACGGGTGGGGGGTGTCACCCCCCCCCCTCCATCAAAACGCACCGCCGCCGTCGGCGTCGCCCGCGCCGCCGTACGCTTCCTCGTCCGGCTCGTCCGAGTACGCGGTCGACCCATCATCCTCGGTGTAATCGCCGTCCTCGTCCGTGTACGCGTCCTGGGCGGGTGGGGCAGCGAGCGTCGCCGACATTTGGAGAGACCGGCGGCCGATGTGGGGGACGAGCTGTGTGTTTTGTCGGAGGGTGGGGTGGGGCGCGTGAGAACGGGCTGGATTTTGAGGTGGCTCGATAGGGCGAGCATTTGGTCTTCCCCATGGTGGTGGCGAACGGGGCAGACGTGCCCCAGGCGCGACGGGAGCGACGGGCGGCCGAGGCGTGTGACCGGACAGCGGCGGCAGTCTAGCCAGCACTCGCCCAGTTTTTGTGGCTCTCGCGCCACACGGGCCATTCTCCCTGCGCTTGACGCTGCGGCGGCTGAGAGCCAGCACACACCTAGTACGCGCGCGTTGGGTGTGTGGTTGGCGCGGAGTGCCCGTGTCTTGGAAAACCGGCGACTACTCTCTCCTTTTCGCGTTGCTCGACGCGGAAAAATTCGTCGGTCTGGCTCTCCGCACACACACACACAAAAAACGCAGAGAGGAGCAAAGAACGAAAACGACAACTCTCATGCCAGCGCCCTCCACCTCCTTGCGCGGCTGCGCAGCGGCCGGTCCTGCCCGCCGCTCGCGCTCCGCCTCGGTCGTCGTCCGCGCCGCCGACAAAATGTGCCGGGACGTGGTGTCCACGCCGAAGGAGCGGCCCGTCGTCGAAGGCTCCGCCACAATCCGTTTCCTGGGCGCGGGCGGGACGGCGATTGAGATCCAGTGCGGCAAGGTGTGTTGTGGATGGAGTGAGGATGAGTGTGGTTGGGGTTGTGTGGGGGCGGGAAGAGGGCTGGGCTGGCGGCGCGGGCGGCCGAGCTGGCTGGCCGTCGGGCGCGCGTCGGCCCTTCCCCCGACGCTATCCAACCCAGCCCCCTCACCCCCCTCACCCCCTCTCACCGCCCCTCCATCCCTTCCCCCACACCAACGCAGTCCGACTACATCCTGGACGCCGGCCTGGAAGCGGGCTTGGAACTGCCCTTCACCTGCCGGGCGGGCATCTGCGGCGCGTGCGTGGGCCGGGTGACGGCGGGCGCGGTCGACATGAGTGACGTGCGTTTTTTTACCGGGCCTGTCAGGCTTAGGTCGCGGTTTTTGGAGGGGCGTGCGTGCTGGGAGCATTTGTGCGCCCTTTTTCGGCCCCAGAACCACCAAGCACAGGCCGTGATGGTGACTGAGACTTTCCCTCACGACGGGGACACAAAACCCCGCCCCACAACACACAACAACAACACACAGATCGACGACCTGTCTTTCACGCTGGACGACGCCGAGATTGCGTCCGGCATGGCCCTGATCTGCATGGCCCGGCCCGCGCCCGACACGCCCGAAGGGTCCACCATCGACATTGAGACCCAGTCGGACTATGGTTATTCTCTGGGGTCCAACGAGTGGAATGGGGCGACGGGCAAAATTGAGGGCGGGGACCCAAACAGGCTGATGGGCGAGAAAAAGGATGTGGGCGGGCGCGTGTTTTGAAAAAAAAAAAGGAGGAGAAGGTTTGTGTGTGCACGGTGGCCACGAGAGCTAGCGCCAGGCGGCGGACGGAGAGAGAGGAGCGGTCCGCTCGCCTTCACTCCGTCTCCGCACGACGTGAAGAAAAAAAAAGAAAAAAAAACAGATTTTTACAAGAACACAGGGGGCGGGGGGTGAACACTCGCTGCCTCGTCTCACAACACACACGCCAAAAATGGGGAGTTGGGGGGGGGGGGCTGTCTCTCTCTCCTCCTTTCTTGACATCACGCCGCCGCGGCCGCGTCGCCCGGGCTGGCGTGGTGGTGGGAGTGAGCGGCCAGCGACGCCTGGCTGGTCGCCAGGTAGGCGCTCCACTCGGGCGGCGGCAGGGCGGCCGTGCTGCCGACGCGGCCGCGGCCCGACGCGGCGCCGCCGCCGCCGCCGCCGCCGCCAGGGCCGCCACCAGCGCCGCGGGCGGCCGCCATGGCCGCCGCCCACTCCGCGGCCGCCGGCCGGCGCGGCTGGCAGCGCAGCTTCCAGCCCAGCTGGTCGAGCGTGCGCGCGGCTTTCAGTTGGTTGCACCGCTCGCACGCGGCGACCAGGTTTGTCCACGACCGGCCGCCGCCGAGGGAGGCGGGGACGACGTGGTCGACGGTGGACGCGCCGGCCTTGCCGCAGTAGGCGCACCGCCCGCCGTCGCGGGCCAGAATGTTGCGCCGGGTCAGGGCGGGCGCCGGGCCGCGGGAGGAGCCCCAGGCGACGACGGCGCGCGAGCGCAGCACCGCCGGCACCGGGTGGCTGCGGGTCGCGGACCGCACGGCCGCGCCCTCGTAATACTCCAGGACGTCCACCTTTTCCAGGAGGTCCAGGCAGATGGCGCGCGTCCAGGGGACGACGTCGATGGGGCGGTACGTCGCGTCCAGGACGAGCGCGCGCAGGTGGGCCGGGTGGTGGCCGTGGTGCGGGTGGCCGTGGCCGGCGTGGTGGGCGTGGCCGTGGCCGTGGCCGAGCGGCGACGGCGGCGGGGGCGCGGTGTGGCCGGGCGGGCTGGTGTTGGCGCCGCCGTTGCGCCGGGCCGGGTCTGGGCGGGCGCGCCTGGGGGCAGGGGGGAGGTGGATGGGATGGATGGGATGGAGTGAGTGGAGTGGGCGGGAGAGGGTGTTGGCGCGCGCGCGCGAGCGCGCGGGGGCATTTACCCTCGCACGGCTCGTGCGTCCCCCGCATTCCCTCCTCGACCGCTTTCATCGCCGCGCCAGGCTCGCGCTTAAGGACTTGCGGCCCTTCAGAAGCGTGTCGCGAGGAGGTTTGGTGGCCCGGCCGACCTTCCGCACGCTTGAGAAGAAAAAAAAAAACTGACCCGGCGCGGGAACGGGAATGAAGGGACGCCGCGTCCACGCGGCGTTCCGGAGGCGTGCCCGTTGAGGGCAGAGGGGAGCCCGATGAGCGCCTGCGCGCGCCGGTGGCTTGGGCCCGGACGAGGGCGCGCATGGCTGGGAGCGACACACGACGACGGGGAAAGAAAGATATGCGCTGCCCCGTCGTGCGTTTGTTATTGTCGGCGCGCATGCCTCCCACACAACTAAAAATTCCTGCCCCCGCATCCATCCCCCCTCCCTATAGCGCTCCCACCCCGCCTCCCGGGAGCGTGGAGCGGGCTGAGCGGTCTCCTCGACCCGCAGACCTGGACCCGGCCCGGGCAGCAGCCATGGCGCCCCTCCCACCCGGCCCGCTCTCCATCCCGTCCACGTCCGCGTCCACCCCGGCCCTCCCGGCCGTCTGGGCGCCGGCCCTCCCGGCCGCCTCTGCCTCGCCGGCAAGGGCCGCCGTCCTCCTGACGCACGGCGCATCAGGTGACGCGTCCTCAGGCAACCTGCCGGTGCACTCCGCCGCGCTCGCCCGCGCCGGCCTCCCCGTCCTCGCCTTCACCGCCCGCGGCGCCCTCTCCACGCGCGCCGCCGCCTTCCGTTCCGCGGCCGCCTGGGCGCGCACGGCCGCGGGCGCGGCGTCCGTCTTCTTGGCGGGACACTCCATGGGCGCGAGGGCGGCGTGCGCGGCGGCGAGCGCCTGGGGCAGCGCCGGCGGGCCGGCCCTGCCCCCCCTGGCCGGCGTGTTGCTTTTTTCTTTCCCACTCCATCCTCCGGGCAGGCCGGGCGACGCGGCCAAGGCCGACCGCGGCGGCCTGCTGGCGTCCCTGCCGCCCACCCTGCCCGTCCTGGTGGTGAGGGGGGACCGGGATCCGTTCTCGGCCAGCGAGGCGTGGGCGGCGGCGCGGGCGTGCGCCGCGGCGCGCGTGGAGGTGGTGTGCGTCGCGGGCGGCGACCACAGCCTGAAAGTGAGGGGGGACGGGGGCGCGGTGGAGAGGGCGGCAGGCGCGGCCGCGGCCTGGGCGGCTGGGGTGGTGGCCGGTGGTGAACGGCCACGTGCGGCAAAGCGGCGGCGAGGGACGTAAACGAAGACGACGAGGAGACTGGAGAAGGAAAGGACTCTCATTACACTCACACACACACACACATTCACGCATTCACGCACCACCAAGCAGCAGCCCCCGCCCCACTTCAAGCAGCGAGGCGAGAAAGGGGGGACGCGGGCGGTTCAAACGTGAAAAAAAAAGAAAAATTGAACACACAGGGCGGCGCGTGCGTCACTCCCCGAAAAACGCGGGCGGCGGCGGCGGCGGTTGGGACGCCATCGTCGCCGGCGGCGGCGGCGGCCCGCCGTCCAGGATGAAATCCAGCAGGTCGCCGTCGCCCGCCACCGCCGCCGCGCTGCCTGCCCCCTCCAGGCGCAGGTCGGCGAGCGGGGCGAAGTCGTCCGGCGGCGGGCGCAGCAGGCCGCCGTTGGCGGGCACAACAACCTTCCCGGCCGCGAGGTGCGCGGCCGCCGCCTGCTCCGTGCCCGTGAGCGAGGCCTGCGGCGTCAGGTGGGCGTACGTGAGGTGGGGAGGCGGCGCGCCATAGTGGGGGTGGTGGTGCCCAGCCTGTGCCGCGACGGCGGCGGCCGCGGCGGCGGCGGCGGCGGCGGCCGCCGCAGCGGCCGCGGGCGGGAGGGGCGCGCCGCCGCCGTCGGCGCTGCCGCCGCTGGGCGCGCCGCTCAGCCCGCCGGAGCTGGCCCGCCCGATCTCGGACAGGGCGGCGGCCGGGCCGCCGCCCGACGCGGCGGCGGCGGCCGCAGCTGCAGCCGCCGCGTGCGCCACGAACGCGGCGGCGGCGGGGCCGGGGGGGACGCCGTAAGGCGGCGGCCGCGGCGGCGGGGGCGGCGGCGGCGGCGCGCGGCCGTCGTGGCCGCCGCCGCCGCAGCCGCCACTCCCGCCGCCGCCGCCGCCGCCGCACGCCGCGGCGGACGACACGACCGCGCCCGCGGCAGCCGCGCGCGCGACCTGCCGCAAGTACAGCCGGTACTTCTGCAGGTGGGACGCCACGTTTTCGCGGGACAGGCGGGCGAGGCCGGGGGAGGCGGGCGTCGGCACGCCGCCGCCGGCCGCGACCGCCGCGCCGTCCGCCCGCCGCATCCAGTCCAGAATGGCTTTGGGCGCGGCCGCTTCGACGCCCAGGGCGTTGACCGCCCCCACAAACAGGCGGTGCATGTCCACCGACCAGACGACGCGCGGGCGCTTGGCCGGCGGGGGCGGCGGGAGGGAGGAGGCCGGCCCACCGGGCGGCGCACCGACCGCTGCCGCGCCCGGCGCGGGGCGCTCCGGCTCCCCGCCTGCGGCCCGCTTCCCGCTGGAGCACGGCCGGCCAGTCGCCGGCGCCGGCCCCGCCCCGCCGCTGGCGACCGCGGCCTTCCCGCGCGCCCGGCGGACGACGTGCTGCCACAGGTTGCGCAGCTCCTCCAGGCGGACGGGCTTGATGAGAAAGTCGACGGCGCCGTGCGTGACGCCCCGCCACACGGCGGCCGTGCCGCCGTCCGCGCTCATCATGATGACGGGCGTGTCCAGCTCCAGCCCCACCGCTTCCAGCAGGCGGAAGCCGTCGCAGTCGGGCATGTGGACGTCCGAGAGGACGAGGTCAAAGGGTGCGGCGTCGGCGTCGTCGGCGCTGGAGGCGGGCGGCGGCGGCGGCGTCGCGCCGTCCCCTCCGCCGCCGGCCTGCGTCAGGCGCAGGCGGGCGAGGGCGGCCGTGCCGGAGGAACAGGTCGTCACGTCGTACGAACACCTGAGGCATGCATGTGGGGGGTTCCCGAGTGAGAGAGAGAGGGAGGAGAGGGGGGCGAGCGGTCGGGTGGTGGGTGCGTGACGAGGATTGTGCGTCTGCAAGTCAGCCGACCGGGCGCTCTCGGTACGCCGCGCCGGCGATTCGTTCCACGGTTCGCACTGGGTGCATCCGGCGCGCAATCCACGCGTGCCTGCATCCCTGGGTGACCGAGACTCTCCTGGCCTCGTGCCGGGCGCGGGCGGAGGGACGAGCGCAGAAAGAGGGCGGAGGATCGCGGGGAAACGGCACCCCGCCGGCGGCCCGACCCCGACGTTTTTTGTTGGGCGCGCGGGCGCAAAAGGCAACGCATGCGGGCGTGACGGCACCACGCCACGGCACCGCACTCCGCCCCACACCCACACCACACCCTCACCTCTTCAGCATGGCTTCCACCACTTTCAGGCAGCACGGGTCGTCGTCGACGACCAGCACCCGCAGGCCTGCGGGGAACGGCGTCGGCCCGGTCGGCGGCGACGAGGCGTGTTCGCCGCCACCGGACGAGCCGCCGCTGCCGGACCGGCCGGCCTCCCACAGCGGAGTCCACGTGCCGTCACCGGCCGCCGCATCCCGGGCGGCTGCCGCCGCGGACGCCATGGGCGGCTACGAGAAAACGGAAAGTTTTTTTTTTCTGGTGCGCGAGGCTGAGAGCGCGAGCACAATGATGGGGGACGAAGGATCGCCGGCGCGCGGGGGGGCTTGCCCTGATTGCGGGGTCGCCCTGCCCCCTGAGGCAGAGGCGGACGCCTAGCAGACCAGGCCGTGCGTGGCGTGGAGTGAAATCGAAAGGGGCGGGCCGGAGGCAGCTGGCCCGCCGAGTGCGTTGTTTTGCTTTGTGCGTCCAGTCTCACTCTCACACACACTTCATCCAACCCCCTCCCTCCTCTCTCTCCGCTCTCCATCCATCCGCGCGCACGCGCCAACTCCCCTCCTCACACACACACAAACCCACACGCACACACCCACACACCCACACTCCCACCCACCCACCCACACTCACCCACACACCGCACGGGAAAATGCCGTGCTTGCAGCGTGCTTTCGTTCTATTTGGCTTGTTGTTGTTGGATCGTTTTTTTTTTTTTGGAAAATGAAGGATGCGTTGGTCCACTTCAGTTTGATTGTTCTTTGTCGGTTCGGAGAGGAAAAAGGAAAAAAACAAAGCGCCGCCGCCGTCGTCGGGGTGCCCCCCGACGCACGCGCGCACGGTCGTCTATGCAGGATAGAAAAAAAAACACAGGCAGATGAAATGAAACATGGAGATGCCCCCGGGCGCGACGGCGCGGCGGAGGCTTTTGAGGGCAGGCCGGCCCGTCACGCCTCCCTGTCGCCGCCGCCGCCTTGGTCCTCCTCCTCCGCCGGCGGCTCCCACTGCGACCGGCCCGTCGCGGTGTGCGCGTAGAAGTGGGCGCCGGACGCCGGGTCGAAGATGCGCGACCAGCCGGGTGGGAGAGCGGAAGGCGGCGCCGCGGTGGTCGTCGGCGCGGTCGGCGGGTCGGCGACCGTGCGGTCGTCGGCCGCGTCCGCCGGCGTGCCGGACGCCGGTGCGCCGGACGCCGGTGACCCCGCAGGTTCGGCTGCGGCCGACGACCCGGCCGACGCGCCCCGCCCGCGCCGGGACCGGCGCCGCCCCGGCGGCGACGCCGTCGTGCTGGACGGTCCGCAGCCGGCGCTGTCCAGGGAGACGGCCGCAAGGCCGGCCGCGACGTCTGCTGCTTCTTCGCCGGCGCCAGCCGCGGGCGACGGTTGGGCCTGGGCGCCGCCGCCGCCGCCGCCGCCGCCGCCGCCGCCGCCGCCGCCGCGGCCGCGCCCGCCACCCCCACCGCCACCATACTGCTGGAAGTGCCAGCGCTGGGCGGCGGCGGCGGCCGCCGCCGCGGCGGCCGCGGCGGCGGCGGCGTGGTGGTGGTGGTGGTGCTGTTGGGCCGCCCACGCCGCGGCGGCGGCCGCCGCCTGCGCCTGGGCCTGGACCTGGGCCGCCGCCGCCGCGGCCGCGTAGTCCGCGGGGACGGGCAGGACGGCGCCCGTCGTTGGGTCGTAGTAGAACGCGGTTTGGTGGTGGTGCGGCCCGGGCGGCGTGCCGGCGACCATGGCCGGGGACGGCGGCGACCCGACGACCGCGCGGCCGGGCGGCACGGGCGACCCGACCGCCTCGCCGCCCGGGTAGTACGGCACGCCGCCGCCTCCGCCCGGCCCGCCGCCCGCTCCCGGGTAGAAAAAGTAGGGCGGCGGCACAGCAGGGGGCGGCGGCGGCGGCGGACGCCCGCCGCCCGACCCCCACGCCCGCCCGCGCGGCGTTTCGCCGCCCGAGCTCGACCCGCCGCCGCCGCCGCCGCCGCCAAAGGCGTGCGGCGCGGCCGCCAACGCGTCCGCCACGCAGCCGCCCTCCAAAATGTCGCGCACCGCCACGCAGGCCGCCTCCACGGCGGGCGCGGACCCGGACACCGTCGCGGTCATCGGGTCGGCGTCCCCCGCCACGCCCTGGTCGATCTGGATGTTGACGCCGAACCCGCGCTGCAGGGCTTTGACCGTCTCGCCCTGGCGGCCGATGAGGCGGCCGACCATGGACCGCGGGCAGGGCAGCGGCACGGCCACGCCCGCAGAGTGGCGGGCGAGGACGGACGCCGTCGACGCGGCCGCGCCGTCGGCGCACACGCCGGTGATGAGGTCGGCGACCATGGCCGCGCCGCGCGCGACCGCGTCCGGGTGGCCGCGCAGCAGGACCAGGCGCGGCACGCCGGGCGGGAAGGACTGGTCGAGCGTGATGTGGGCCAGGGACGCTTGTTGCAGGGCGCGGATGGTCTCGCCGCCGCGGCCGATGACGCGGCCGACGAGGGCGGGCGGGCACGGGACGGACGTCGACAGCTGAAGGGGCGGGACGCCCGTGGCGGCGGCCGCGGCCGCGGCGGCCGCGGCTGTTTCGGCCGCCGTGGCCGCCGCCGCGGCGGCGGCGGCCGCCTCGGCTTGCGTGGCGCCGGTGGGCAGCATGGTGGACGGGGGGAGGGTTGGATTCGGCGGCGGCGCGCCCGCGCCGACCGGGGCGGGCGTCAGCTGCTCCGCGCCCGCGCCCGGTCCGCCGGCCGCGGCGGGCGTGTCGGCGCGGGGCGGGGCCGGGTAGGGCGGCGTGTCCGGGCCGCCGGAGGAGGGCTTGGGCGGGGCGGGGTCGGCGGCGGGAGGCGGCGGGGCGTCGCCGGACGGGGCCTGTTCGTGTGTGTGTGTGTTTGTGGGACGGGGCGGATGGGGAGGGGGGGGCCGGCGCGCGCGTGAGAGGGGTTGGTTTCGAGGCGCGCGTGCGGGCGCCTGGGCCGCGCGGGGCCCGCAATCGGTGGCTCGGCCGCGAGAAAAACGCCGGCCGCCTCGCCACCGGGCCGTAATTTTCCACGCGTGCGAGGCCAGGTCGCTCTGAGCTCCAGGGCGGAGGGAGCGCCATGGCGGCGGGCGCGGACCGGCCGTGGGCCCGGTCCTTCCCTCCCCCCCTCGGTCCCTCGCACACCGACGCGCTTCGGCGCGGGTGTGTCGGGCAGGGGACGCGCGAATGCAGGGAAGACGGGCCGCGGCTTTCAAGGCAGGCCCAACCGGGCCCGCGCCTACGCGAGCGAGCAGAGGAGGACCTCCTCCCGCCACGACGTCAGGAACGCGCACCAGGCGGGGGCGCCAGCCGCCCGCGCCGCCCCCTTCCCGAAAGCGGGAGAAGCAGGTGGCGGAACAGCGCGTTCCTGCCGCCTTCTTGCGCCGCCCGGCCGGGCCGGGAACCCGCCCTCGCCACGCCCGCCACCCCCGCACCTTGACGAGCTGATCGCCCTCTTGTGGCTGGGTCGCAGCCTCGGCTGGCGTCTCTTCGGCAGCCGTCGTCGCCATGGCTTGATTTTTCAATGCCTCTCGCTTCTTTTTTTGTGCGTGTGCGCTCGCGCAGAAGCGCGGCCTCTCCCAATACACCCTGCGCGCCCGGAAGGGGGCGGGGTCCGGGCCGAGGCCGGGGTCGGAGGCGCTCGGCGTGAGAGGTCCGAAGACGGGTCGCGGGCGGGCGGCGTGGGGGGCGGGCCCTGCTCGCTCTCTCTGCGTGTGCGCCGGTTGGTGCTGTGAGCGAGCCGGCCGCGCGCGGCCGGGCGCCGCGCGGCGCACCCCGCTAGCCACACCGCCTCTCCTCCTTTCCCGCCCGTCTCTCTCACACTCTCTCTCTCTCCTCGCTACGGCCCACTACAAATGATGCGGTCCAGGATCAGGGCGTGCAGCCCGTCCAGCGCGTCGCCCGGCGCCTCCCCCCCCTCCTCCTCCTCGCCCCCTCCCCCCTCCTCCCCGCCGCCGCCGCCGCCGCCGCCCACCCCCCTCCCCCTCCCCCCGCTCACCAGGCGGGGCGTGACGGACGGCGCGCCCGCCCGCGCGGCCCGGCCCTCCAGGAAAGCTTGCAGCCCGCCCACCCGGTCCGCCAGCGGGCCGGGGCCGCCAGTCGCGGACGCGAGGGCCTCATCCCGCTCGCACGCCTCGCCCGCCAGCAGGGCCCGGTCCGCGGCCGTCGTCCGCACCAGGACGGGCAGGACGATGGCGGGCGGCCCGCACCCGCCACTACCACTCCCGCCGCCGCCGCCGCCGCCGGCCGCGCCCGCAAACAGCAGTGGGTCGAGGGCGGCGCCCTCCAGGACGAGGGCCTTGCCCTCCGCCACGCCGGCCGCCAGGTCCGGGCCCAGGGCGGCCGCCAGCGCCGCCGCCGCCGACAGAAAGTGCTGCTCCACCGGCCCCGGGCGCGCCCACCAGGGCAGGGAGGGCGCGCCTCCGCCGCCGTCACAGTCGCCGCCGTCGCCGGGCGGCGGCCCGACCGCCGCGAGCAGCAAGTCCGCCTGGACGGCCGGCGGCAGGTTGAGCCGGGCGGCGAGCGCCCGGCCCAGCCCCGCGCCCGGCCCGCCCGGCAGCGGCGGCGTGCACAGCAGGACAAGGAGCGGCGTCCGCGCGCCGAAAAAGCGGGAGACGGCGGCGAACCGGTCGCGGGGGGGGAGGGCGGCCAGCGCACTGTGCGCTCCTGAGCTGCCTGTGCAGTGCCCTCCTGTGCTGGAGGGGAGCGCGCCGTCCGGGAGGGCGGCCAGCGCAGGGGAGGAGGAGGAGGAGGGGGCGGGCGGATGGTGCGGGTGCGGGTGCGGGCGCGGCAGTCCGTCCCCCTCCTCCTCCAACACCGCAAACAGCTCGGCCGTCAGTTCGGCCTGGGTCACGTCCAGGCGCCCCGCGTCGACCAGGCGCTTTTTCAGGGCCAGAGCTGCGCGGACGGCAGCCGAACCGGCCGCGCCCGCGACGGGCGACGGGGCGCCTGAACGTTTTTTTTTAGTGACGGCCGCCGCGGCGGTGAGCATGCGGGCGACTAAAAACCGAGACAGAATGTAGGACTGGCCGCCCGGCAAGTGGACGCGGACCTTGACGAAATCATATTTAGAGGAGGCGACGGGCGCGGCGGGCGGCGGCGGCGGCGGCGGTTGCGTGTCGGGCAGAGGCGGGCGGTGGGGTGCAGGGGCATTGCCGTCGGCCATGGCCTGCCGCCGTCGCGCCCGCGCCGCCAGGCCGTCTGACACCGCTCGCTCTCAGCTAGTGCTGAGGCGCAGAACCTCAGCTCTTCAACGATTAGCCCTCAAGTGGGAGGCGTGGGGGCGCACCCCGCACACCCGGGACGCATGTTTGCCCCGCGGCCAAGGAAGACTGTGGAATAGTGAGACCTACACACACCTGTCCCCCCCCCCCTCCCCCCGTCACTTGAACTGCCCAAACGTCCGTGTCCGCGCCGGCGGCGGCGGGCGCACGGCCGCCGAACTGGCCACCGCGGCGCTGCCAGACTCTTCATCCCCGGCCGTCGCGGCCCGGGCGGGGGCGGCGGACGCGCCGCTGCCACTGCCGCCACCGCCGCTCGGTTCGGCGCCCGCGCTAAACCACGCCCGCCACGCGCCGTCGCCGCCGCCGGCTCCGGCGCCGCCGCTCCGCGCGCCGCGGGACGAGGACCCGCCGAGCAAGCCGCGGGAGGAGCCGCCGCCGCCCGCGCCGCGGGAGGACCCGCCGGGCAGGAGCGAGGCGGACAGCCGCCGCCCCGCCGCGCGAAACGCGGCCCCCCACCCGGTCGGGCCGTCGTCCGCGTCCTGACCGGGCGACGCGTCGACGCCCCACTGGCCAAAGGACAGGGTCCGCTGCATGGAGGCAGATATGCTGTGCGTCCGGCGGCGGGAGGCGCCCGCGGGCGGGGCGCCGCCGGCGTCGGCCCGGCCCGCGGGCGTGACGGCGAGAGACACGGTGACGAGCCGGGGGGCGGCGCCGCCCTTGCCGCCGCCGCCGCCCGCCGCGCCGCCCGCGGCCTTGCCCGCACCGCCTCCATGGGCCGGGAAGATGAGGCACAGACCCAGTTGGACGGCGCCCAGGACCAGGCCGGCCACGTTGGGCGCCCACACAAAGGGCCGGCCGATGGCAAAGCCATACCTGGTGGGGGCGTGGCAGAGTGGGGAGGGAGGGGAGGGGAGGGGAGGGGAGGGGAGGGGAGGGTGAGGGGTGGGCACGGCACGGAGCCTGGTGCGTGTGTGTTCCTTCCGTGCTCTCGCAAACACGCACGCCCCTGAAAACAAAAAACGCGGAATGAAAACTCACGCTGCCCACAGCGCCGCGTTGGCCGCGGACACCGCCGTCATCGGCCAGTTGGCGGCGATGGACGCTGCATTGCGCGCCTTCAGGACGCCGCCGATGGTTGACAGCGGCGCGGCGTAAAAGGCGAGCAGCTGGACGTTGGTGACCGCGCCCCACAGGATTTCGATGCCGGCGGGGGTCAGGGCGGTGGCGAACGCCGCCACGCCGCCCGCCACGCTCATCAGGGCGGCGTAGAAGAAGGCCAGGCCGGTGATGCGGTTGCGCGCGGCCTCCGACGCGAACCCAAAGACGGAGAAGACGAAGGGCGTGGCCAGCAAGATGCCGACGATGTTACTCAGGTAGATGAACAGGTCGGAGGTGGCGACGCCGTAGATGGTCCAGCCGATGCTGGTGGTGTGTGTGGAGGGGGGAGGGAGGGAGGAAGGGGGGAGGAGGGGGGGGGGGGGGGCGTGTGTGCGTGGCGTGCGTGTGAGGGGGCCGGAGACGGAGGGCCAGGTTTGAGGACGGAGAAAAAGAGGGGGGGGGTTCCGAGACCTCTCGGAAACCCACTCCTCCCGTCCCTCCCCCGCCAAACACAAAAAAACTCACGCATTGGCGAGCATGGAGACCATGGGGATGGGGTTGAGGTCCTGTGTGTGCGGAGAGTTGTGTGCGGGCGTGCGTGAGGCCGGCCATGACAAAAGCAAGGGCGCGCCCAGGTCGAAAAACCGATGCGCGCGTTTTTTTTTCCTTCGCAGCACACGCACCCCCAAACACCCGCGCCGCCGGGCCGCCAGCACCGCCCGTGCCGGCGCCAGATACAAAAAGAAGCAGACGACCGTGCCAACGGCCGGGACGACGGTCTTGAGGACGAGGGCGCGCGCGCCGTCGGACGCATGCGGAACGGCGCCGCCGGGGTCGACGGCGTCGCTCATCTCGCCGGCGTTTAAACGCGTGGAGGGGGCGCTGCGCAATGCAAAATCGATGTCAAGTGAGAAGCTTGTGACGTCGAGAAGCTTCCGTGAAAAGTCGGGAGCGTGGAGAAGGGCGAGAGCCGGGTAAAATCGAGGGGCGGCGGTCGGCCTTTGTCCACCCTGAAGTGCGAAGTGTAGGGCCGTCGGCGCGACGGCCACCCTCTGTGTCTCACATGCAACGCCCCGCCGCCTCGGCCTCTGAGCGCCCGCCTCCTCATTCTCACGCGCACGCCCACGGACCACAGGCTCGATGACAACTGAAAAAAAAGGTGAATGACACAAGCAGCCCCCCCGTCCCTCACTTCAACCCTTTCGCGGCCGCGCCCGCCAAGCACAGGTCGGTCGCGGCCGCCGCGTCGCCACCCGCCGCGCTCAACGCGCCGACCGCGGCGGACCGCGCAAAGCCCATGGCCGTCAGGGACCGCACTTTTTTCAGGGCCTCGTCAAACTGTGGGTCAAGGGGAGGAGGCGTGAGCGCGCGCTTGTGTCTCTCCACAGCCCCGCCCCCCCCCCCCCCACCCCCCTCCATCCCCGTCCACCCTGCTCTCTCTCACCTGCGGCCCGCCGACCTCCCCGCCACCACCCAGCACTGCCGCCGCCAGGAAGGCGTCTGCCCGGTCTTCGGGCCCCAGCCCACCCGCCCGGTCGGCCAAGGCGCGCCAGGGATCGGGCAGCGGGGGTGGGGGCGGCGACGGGTGCGCAGCCGTGGACGTGGACGGCGCCGCTGACGTTTCGCCCGCGGCCGCCGCCGCGCCCTCGGCCGTGGAGTTGGGGACGGGCACGCCCGCGGCTTCAAGGATCTGGCGAAGGAGGGGGAAGGGAGGGCGCGTGCGTGGAGGCGATGGAGCGCAGATGGAGAGGGGAGAGCACGGTGGAGTGGGGTTGGTTTTTTTGTCGGCCCATGCCCCGTGCTCCCTCTCGTTTTTTTTCCACGCACCTTGCGCTCCACGGAATCGTCGAAGGCGAAGTCCGAGGGCGCAACATCGTCGCCGCCCGCCTCGTGAGGCAGCAGGACGCCGGGCGTCAGGGCGAGTTTAGGGGAGATGCGGACGCACAGGACGGGGAAGGCCGCGGGGGCGTGTGGTGCGGCCGACGCGGACGCGCCCGCTGCGGCGGCGGCGGTGGGTTGTGGGGGGACGGGGGCGCCGGGAGCGTTCTGAGCGATGGTGGGGTACATCGTGGGCGTGTGGGACGTGGCCCGGATCGTGTCAAGCGGCCCGGAGTGACTGGACACCGGGCGGAAAAGAAAGAGTGGGCGGGCGAACGAATGCGAATTCGTTCGCCCCCCCCCCCCCATCAAAACCGCGTGCGTCGCAACCAATTGAGTTCGTGCCCGCCAAGGCGGCAAAACCAATGACTCCCCGCTCCGGCGGCCAGTCGTCCGCCACGCCACGGGGGCGAACGCCCTCGCGCACGCCCGTGACCAGCCCGTCGCGGCGTGAAAAGGCGCCCGCCGCCGGCCGCACGCCCAGTTCTGGCGGCGAGCAGCGCGAGTCGCTGTCGCGCTCGCCGCCTGCCAGGAGGCATCCCGCCCAGGTCGCGGCAGCCACGCCGCCACGGTCCAGGGCGCCGGCCCAGGCGGCGACGCCCCACCGGTCCACGCCACGGAAAGCTGGCGGGAGGAAAGCTCCGGCGCGCGCGGCGTCCCCGCCGAAAAAGCGTGGGACGGCGACGCGCCCGCCCACGCGCCCGCCGCCAGCTCCTCGGCCTCCATCGCCGCCCGCCGTCGTCATCGGCTACCGCCCGGACGGCTTCCCCATTCTGGCGCCGGAGGAAGGGGATGAAAGCGGTGGCCGGTGGTCGCTGCTGGCGGACAAACCCGCCCGCCAGCCCGGCGGCAACCCGCTCCAGGTGAGAGAGGGAGGAAAGAGAGAGGTGGAGGTGGAGATGGATGGAAGACACAAAAACCAACCCCCTGCCTCCTCGCGCGCTCGGTCTCACCCCCCCCCCTCCCCCCCAAACAAAAAACACCCGCCGCACCCTCAGGACCCCAACCTCGCCCGCCTGTGCGCCGGCCTGCGGGCCAACTCCACCGACATCGGCGAGTGCGGCGGCAAGCTGCTGCGGCTGAAGCGCTACCTGCCCGACGCGGGCGCGCCCGCGTCCGCGATCGACGCGCTGCTCGACGCGCTCGCGGCCAACTCCACCGTCGAAGTCCTGTACCTCCAAAACCTCACACATTTCAGTGACGACCACCTGGAAAAGCTGACGGAGACCGTGCTGCTGAGCAGCGCGACGGTGGGCGGTCGCGCGCCGTCCGCAAGCCCGCCCCGGCCGGCGCCCCGCTCCACGCCTCGACAACACCCCGGCGGGGGCGGCGCCGACCGCGGCCACCACCCCCGCCCGCGCGTCTGGGCCGTCAACCTGGGCGAACTGCCCGGCGTGACGGAAGCCGGGTGGGCCCGCTTCACGGCCGCCCTGCCGCGCACGGCCGTCGGGTTCCTGTACATGTCCGAACACGTCCTCGCCGACCCGGGGCTGAAGGACGGGATGCGCGCGGCCGCGCGCGCCAACCGGAGCGCGTTGCTCGCCTCGCGCGGCGGCGTCCCGCCGCCCGCGGACCTGTGCGAGCGCGTGAAAAACATGTGGTTCAACCCGGGGCCGTGGCGGGAGCGCGTCGTGGCGGCGGCCGCGTGCCAGGCCGCGGGTGCGGGTGCGGGTGGTGGGGAGGCGCGACCACCGCCACCGCCCCCGCCCGCGAAAAAGAAGAAACGCGCCCGCGCGGGCAACGTCACGCACTGGTCCAAAGCCGTAGTGGCGGTGCCGCCGCCGCCACCGAAGGGTGCGCCGCCCCCGCCGCCCGCGCCGGGCGCGTTCCTGACGTCCCGCCAGTGGGCCCTGCGCGAGAAAGTGGAGGCGGAGGCCGTGGACGCGGCGGGCAAAAAACGCCGGCGCTGATGAGGGGCGGCGTTTTTCCTTCTCATTCTTGTTTTTGTCTCCGTCAATTAGGATGTCAGTTGTCGAGTGAGAGCGTGTGTGAGGGAGGGAGGGAAAGCACACGCACCACCGTCAACTGTGTGTAGGACGCGCGACCTCTCTTTCCTTTTTTGTTTTTACCCATCCATCCGTCCCAACCCACGCCCGCACTCGTCCATGTCTCTCTCTTTTCACCGCCCGCTCAGCTCGTTTTGGAGGTCGTCCAGCAGGCTGCCATTCGCGAAGAAGCGGGCTTGCACCGCGTCCCACCCGCCCATGTGCGCGTCCACGTCGACCAGGCGCCGCACCCGCGGGAATTTGCGGCCCGGGACGCCTTTCGGCAGGGGGCCGACGGGCCGGAAGCCCGCGCGCACAAACTCGGCCTGGGCTTCCGGCGTGAACAAGAACCCCAGGAACGCTTCCGCCGCTTCCCGCGCAGCAGCCCGGGAGTGGGCGGGGAAGCGGTCCAGGTTGGACGTGACCAGGGCGACGGGCATGGTGACGCGGACGTTGTCGGGGGGCACGACGTACGGCAGCGGCGCGTCGACCTCGCCCGCCTCATTCGTCGCGATGATCTCGTTCTCGTAATTCAGCAGCGCGTCGCCCTTGTCTTGGGCGTAGAATGCATCGGAGGCTTCGCGCGCGTCGCGGGGCATGATGGGCACGTTGCGCAAGACGGCGGTGACAAAGGCCCTGGCGGCCGGGTCGTCTCCTCCGGTCTGTGGGACTTGAGCCAACGCGCCTTTCTTGAGCTTGGAGCCTTTGCCGCCGTCCACGCCGTGCTGCCACAGGGCCAAGAAGTTCCAGCGAGCCACGCCAGCTGTTTTGGGGTTGGCCGTCACGACGGACAGGCCAGGGCGCGCCAAGTCGGCGAAACCTTTGATTTTGGACGGGTTGCCGGGGCGCGTCACAATGCCGACGACGGATTCCGACACAATCCCGCCATTCGGCGCTTTGTCACGCCAGTCTTTGGGCAGCAGCCCTGCGTCGGCAATGCGGTCGATGTCGAGGGGCAGGGCCAGGGCGGCGATGTCGCCGGGCAAGCCATCGCAGACTGCGCGGGCCTGCGTGCCCGACCCGCCAAAGGACAGGCGCCAGCGCACGGTGCGCCCCGTTTCGGCTTTGTACCGCCTGGGGGGTTGAGGGTTGCGTGCGTGTTGGGGAGCCATGAGCGTGAGTGGTGATGGAGGGGGGCGAATCTCGGGCGCGGAAACCCCGGGCGTCAAAAACTGAAGTTTTTGACGCCCCTGGACGACTGGAAAAAAAATGGAGATGGAAAAAAAAAACACTCGACGCACTCTGAAAACATTTCGGTCAGGCGGGCGTACGCTTTGCGGGTGACGGCAAAGGACACGAGCGTTAGCGTGACGGCTTTGGGGCCCGGCTCTTTCTCACGGCGGTCGTCGTCGCCTTTGGCGGCCGTGGTGGAGGCCGGCCCGCCCCGGCTGTTGCCGCCGCTACCGTCGCCGCCACCGCCGCCGCCGCCGCCGTCGCCACCGCCGCCGCCGCCTTGTCCAGTCCCACCTCCTCCGCCGCAGCAGGTCTTATCCCTCGCTGCCGCTTTCGGAATCGCCAGGGCGACGACGACGATGCCGCCCGCGATGGCGGCCCGGCGGACGGCCGGGCGGCGGTAGAAGGGCGTGGCCGTGGACGGTCGTGGTTGGGCCGGCTCACCCGCTGAGGAAGCGTCCGCTGCGGTGGCGGTGGGGACCAGGCGCTGGAGGCGGGAGACGGCTGCACGGCGCGGAGGCGGCGCTGACCGGGTGGCGGGCGGCGCCGGCCGCCTGGGGGGTGGATGGCGAGGGCAGGTGGTGAGAGAGAGAGAGAGAGAGAGCACAAAAGCTGGCCACGGGGCCATCGTGCGCGCTGTTGTGATCGTTTTCACTCATTCCACGCAGTCCACGAAAATCAAGACGCATGAGCACATGCATCCGCGCAAAGCGTAAGGCGTGGGGAGGCTCTTCACAGGGCAGGCGGCCGGGCACACAAAACTCACCGCACGGAGCACGCCCGTTGCATCGGCAGCCGCCTTGCCTAGTGGCGGAGAAAAGCGACGGCGAACGGCCTTTGCTGGGGACGCCGACCCCGCCAAGCTGTGGCGAAGAGGCGTGCGGAGAGTCACGACGGGAGGTGAGGCCTGGGCAAGGGCCACCGGTGTTGAGCGAGGGCCGTGCGACTGGGAAACAAAAACAAACTCCCGTCTGGCCTGCACACCCGCCCCGCCCCTCTCTCGCAACCTGCCGGCGCGCTCAGCTCGCACCACACTCTCCCGTCTGCCTACACGCCGCCCCGCCACTCTTCCTTGACCCACGCCCGCCCCTCGTCCAGGCCGTGCCGGTACATCGCCTCCGCGACCGTCCTGTTGGGCGGCACCTTGATGAAGGACCGCCACTCGCAGGGCGCCAGGGGCAGGCGCGTGCGCTTGCCCGGGTTGATGTCCGGGGACGTGCCGGGCGGCCAGGGCGCCGTCATGTTGGCGTCGGCGGTGTCCAGCGCGACGGACAGCAGCACGCCGCCCAGCGTGTCGCCGCACGACTTGGGCGCGAGCGCCCACTGGCGCTCGGGCAGCGCCGGGTAGGGCGGCCCCCACCCGCTCTCGTTGGGCGGGGACACGCCCGGGTTGGGCGGGATGCCGGGCTGGGCGTCCCAGCCGGGCCCGGCCAGCGGCGCGCCCACCCCGCCCGCCGCCGCCGCGTCGCACCGGTCGCCCGACGCGACGCCGGGCGGGACGAGGCCGGCCGGCCCCAGCCACGTCGCCGCAATCTTCACGCACCAGGCCGCCGGCCGCCCAGAGCCCGGCAGCGTGCACAGCTGCGGCCACGACGCCGCGTACCCGCCGTCCACCATGGGCCGGCCGCGGAAGGCCGTGTAGTAGGCGCCGTCCACCAGGCACGGCAGGCTCGACGACGTGAGCGACGCGGCCACCGCGTCGTCGACCGAGGCGTACGGAGCCAGCGGCGCGGACCGGGCGGTCGCCAGGACGGCCGGCAGGTCTTCGTCCGTGGCGGTGCGGTTGGCCGGGTCCAGCTCCGCCGCCCAGATCTGGAGGGTGGCCGACAGCAGGGACGCCAGGTCGGCCTCCGACCGCGCCAGGCTCGCGTTGGCCGACGCCAGCGCCGCCCGCAGCATGCCGTCGAGCGTGTCGCGCGGCCAGCGCCACCGCCCCTCCGGGTGGCGGCACTTTTCCAGTTCCGCCGCCGCCCGCGTGGCGCCCTCCGGGCTGTTCAGGTCCAGGGCCGGCCGGTCCATCAGCCGGGCGTCCGCACAAAACCAGGTGGAGTTGGTGTAAGCGGCCAGCGTCGCGGACCCGGGCGCGCCCGCGGCCGTGGCCAGGGACGCGAGCGCGCCGCCGCTCATGGCGCCCATGGTCGTGCGGCCGGGCACCAGCGCCCCGCCCTCGATCAGGGCGTCCGCCACGCCCGAGTAAAAGGGAAACAGCAGGCCGGAGCCCATGAAGGCCAGGTGGGGGAGGGGGGCGGGCGACGGAGACGGGGGGGAGGAGGGCGGCGGGGGCGGGGGCGGCGCGGGCGCGGGGGACGGGGCGGGCGCGCCGTCGCCTTGCTGGGCGACCGCGCCGCAGACCAGCAGGGCCGCCAGGGTCAGGGCCAGGGCGGCGGCCGGCCGGCGGGCCGTCATGAGGAGAGAGGCGAGCGGCGGGGTGGTGGGGTGGGCCCAGAGCGAGTGCGCAGGCACGCGCGTGCGCGCGAGACCGAGAGCTTTTTCGGAGGCCGCGCGGCGAGCGTCTGCGGTGGGCTGGTGACCCACAGGAGAACGACCAGGGGTATGTGCACCCCGCCCAGATGGAGGGTGGGAGAGATGGAGGGCGCGCGCGCGCGTGGAGGCGGTTTTGTTGCCGCAGCAATGCGTGCGCCTGTGCTGCTTTTTGGATTCTGAATCCAAAAAGGGGACAGACTTCCGTCTGTCCGACCGACAGCACAACCCCTTTCCCCGTCGAAAACTACAAGTCCTTTCCTCCCCGCCACCGCTCTACACCGCGTCCGCCCCCGTCTGCTGCTGCTGCTGCTGCTGCTGCTGTCCGTCCTGCCGCGGCCGCCGCCGCCCACCGCCGATGACCGCGACGCCGGACCCGCCCGCCCACCCGGACAGCGCCGACGCGAGCGCGGCCTCGCGCGCCGCGGCCGCCGCGCGCGCCGCGCCCACCACGACGAACGCGACGACGCACCCCAGCGCCGCCGCGTCGCCCAGCCCCGCGTCGAAGAAGAGGACGGCCAGCAGGGACACCACCCAGGCCGTGCGCACAAACTCCAGCACCGTCTCCGGCCCGGACGGCAGGACGTGGCCGACGACCGCGGCGTGGTGCGGCGGCAGCGGCGGCAGCGGCGGCAGCGTGCCGTCCGCCAGCGCCGCCAGGAGCGGGTGGCCGGGCGGCAGGCGGGACGCGAGCACGGCCGCGCCCGGCGGCCAGGCCAGCGCCGGGCCGCCCTCCCACCCAAACCCGCCGGGCCCGCCCGGCAGCACGCCCATGCCCGGCGCCAGCCGCGCCTCGTCCGCTTCGGCGGCCGGCCGCGGCGGTGGGGCCGGAATGTTTTGAATCTCCGACCGGCACAGCTCGCACGTGCGGTCGCCCTTGGCGGCCGCCCACCGCTCCGCGCACGACCGGTGGCGGAGGGCCAGCTCGCCCCGGCACGCGCAGGCGAGCGTGATGGCGGAGCCGTCGGCGAAGTCGGACGGCGACAGCGGTTCCAGGCAGATGAGGCAGGACCGGGCCGGCGTGGAGGCCGTCCGGTCGAGGCTCGCCCGCGCGTCCTCGCCGCCGTCGGCGGTGGTGGTGGCCTTGGGCGGAGACGGCTCTCCGCCAGCCTCGCCGCCGCTGCCGCCGCGCACCCACGACAGCGCGCTCGCCAGGACGGACGACGGCTGGCGGGCGGGTTGTTGTTGCGGGTCGGCGATCGTGGACGGCGGCGGCGCGGGCGCCGGCTCGGCCGCCGTGGAGGAGCCTGACGGGGGTCGGGGAGAGGGCAAGGGGTGGCGGTGGTGTGAGGGACGCAGAGCACGGTGTGAAGGGCGCAGGGCACGGAGCTGGTGGTTGGTCGCCGAAGCCACATTGACCGCGTGCCGCGGCCGCTCCACGTTTCGGCCGCCATCCACGCGGCGATGGCGTGACCAGGACCCCTCCCCGCTCGATGGGGGCGGCAGTCGGGTGGCGTGCGCCAGGGTTTCCGGCCGCAACGAGGCGAGTTTCCGCACCAGCCCCGACACACGCTGTCGGCCACCTTCCGCCCCGCTCCGTCCGCGCCCACACGCACCGTCTCCGGCACGGCCGACATCCGCGGCCAGGAGCGGGGCTTCCGCCTGGCCCGGCATGAGGGGAGGAAGAGTGTGAAAAACGGCGGGTGTGTGTGTGCTCGGCGCCCGGCAAGACGCAAGGGCGCGAGGCAATTGCCGGAGTGGCGAGTGCTGCCACGGCGTGTCCACCCCCCCCCCCCCCCCCTCCGCCCATGAAGAGTGTGAAAAACATTTTTTCGGGCCTCCCACATAGAGAAAAAAGTCTTGCACACACCCGCCGGCACCGCCCATCCCCCGCCAGAGGCTCACACGGGCGTTGTCCCTCCCCCACGCACACAGCCCGTTTTTTTGTGTTCTACCATTTTCCCACCAGCACTCGTGAAAGAAAAAAAAGAAAGTGTTTCACACCACCACCATCACCCCACACGCAAGAAAAAAAACAAAAGGACGCACGCACACAAAATGATGGGTTGGGGTGTAATTTAAGGAGCAGCCGCGCCCGCGCGCGCCACTTCACTTGGTGTCCGTGAAGTCGGCGTCGATGACCGTGTCGTCGCCGCCGGACGAGGCGGGGCCGGAGGAGCCAGCGCCGCCGGCCTCGCCGCCGGGCGCGCCGCCGGCCGGCCCGCCCGCGCCCGCCGCGCCGCCCGCCGAGTAGACGGCCTGGCCGATGGCCATGACCTCCGCCTGCAGGGCCTCCATGCCGGCCTTCATGGCGGCCACGTCCTCCTTGGCGATCGCGTCCTTCAGGGACGCCTGCGCGGCCTCGACCTTGCTCTTCAAGTCGGCCGGCACCTTGTCCCCAAACTCCTTCAGCTGCTTGTCGGCCTGGTAGACCATGGAGTCGGCCGCGTTGCGCGTGTCGACGGCCTCCCGCTTGGCCCGGTCCTCGTCCGCGAACGCCTCCGCGTCCTTGACCATGCGGTCGACGTCGTCCGACGACAGCGTCGACGCGCCCGTGATCTTGATGTCCTGGGCCTTGCCCGTGCCCTTGTCCGTGGCGGTGACGGACAGGATGCCGTTGGCGTCGATGTCAAACTTGACTTCGATCTGGGGCACGCCGCGCGGCGCGGGCGGGATGCCGTCCAGGCGGAAGTTGCCCAGCGACTTGTTGTCGCGCACAAACTCGCGCTCGCCCTGCAGCACGTTGATCTCCACCGACGTCTGGCCGTCGGCGGCCGTGGAGAAGACTTCCGACTTGGACGTCGGCAGCGTCGTGTTGCGCGGGATGAGTTTCGTCATGACGCCGCCCAGCGTCTCCAGGCCCAGCGACAGGGGCGTGACGTCCAGGAGGACGATGTCGCGCACCTCGCCCGCCAGGACGCCGGCCTGGACGGCGGCGCCCAGGGCGACGACCTCGTCCGGGTTGACGGACACGTTGGGCTTCTTGCCCGCCAGCTTCTCCACCAGCGACACGACGGCCGGGATGCGCGTCGACCCGCCGACCATGATCACCTCGTTCAAGTCGGACATGGACAGGTTGGCGTCCTTCAGGGCCTGCTCCACGGGCCGGCGGCACCGGTCCAGCAGGTCGGAGCAGATCTCCTCGAACTGGGCGCGGGACAGGTTGGCCTCGATGTGCTTGGGGCCGTCGGCCGTCGCGGTGATGAAGGGCAGGGAAATGGACGTCTGCGACAGCGACGACAGCTCGATCTTGGCCTTCTCCGCCGCTTCCGTCAGGCGTTGCAGGGCCTGGCGGTCGTTGCGCAGGTCGATGCCCTCGTCCGCCTTGAACTTGTCGGCCAGCCAGTCGACGATGCGGCGGTCAAAGTCGTCGCCGCCCAGGTGCGTGTCGCCCGACGTGGACAGGACCTCGAAGACGCCGTCGCCGACTTCCAGGACGGACACGTCGAACGTGCCGCCGCCCAGGTCGAAGACCAGGATCGTCTCGTTCGCCTTCTTCTCAAAGCCGTACGCCAGGGACGCGGCGGTCGGCTCGTTGATGATGCGCAGGACCTCCAGGCCCGCGATGCGGCCCGCGTCCTTGGTCGCCTGGCGCTGCGAGTCGTTGAAGTAGGCGGGCACCGTGATGACGGCGCGCTCCACCTTGTCGTTCAGGAACTTGGACGCGTCGTCCACCAGCTTGCGCAGGACGGCGGCCGAGATCTCCTCCGCCGCAAACTCCTTGCCCGCGTTGGGGCACGCAATCTTGACGTTGCCCGACCCGTCCGTCACGACCTTGTACGGCACCTGCTTGGACTCCTCGCCCACCTCGGTGGCTTTGCGGCCGATGAAGCGCTTGACGGACGCAAACGTGTTTTCCGGGTTGACGACGGCCTGGCGCTTGGCGATCTGTGTTTGTTGTTGTGTGGGGGGGGTGGGATGGAGGGTCGGTGAGCGGTCCGGTCCGCTGTCCCCCTCCGGCATGCCTCGCCGGATTGTCGTCGTCCCGCACGGCTGCAGACCCGCAGCGGGACGCCCGCATCACCACAATAAAGAGCGCACCGCGCCACCCCTCCTCCCCCTCCAAAAAAAAACCCTCTCACACACACACCTGGCCGACCAGGCGGTCGCCCGCCTTCGTGTACGCGACGACAGAGGGCGTCGTGCGCGCGCCCTCGGCGTTCGTCACGATGGTGGGCTTGCCGCCCTCCATGACGCCGCACGCGGAGTTGGTGGTGCCCAAGTCGATGCCGACGACCTGGGGTGGTGGGGTGGTGGGGATTGGGGGTGGTGACGGGCGTGTGAGTTTTGTTTGCTGCGTTGCGCAGCTCCGTCGGAGCCGGCTGGTCGCAGAGCGTGTGGCGTCGCAGGCCGGCTCGAACGCCGCGCAGGGGGCGTGGGCGCGTCCGATGGCCGGTTGTTTGCGCACGATGGCAGGTTTAGTGTTCCAGCCAGCCTGTGGCGTGGGGCATGCCACCCGGCGGGGACCAGCAGCCCCCCCGCGGCGCCGCAAATGTCGCGAGGCCAGACCGTTCCGGAAGGCCTAGCCGGCCGGCAACTGCTCTTGTGGGCGGGCGTTTGCGAGGCTGGGGCACTCTCGCGGCCTCTCACCACCCCCAACTGGGCGCGCTGCTCCCTTGCCGTCGACAGAGGGAGGGCGTGGCGGGCAGGGAGGGGCGTGGAGAGGGCGAGCGAGGGAAGACGGCGGGGTGGTGGTGTCCGCATCGCCGGGCAGACAGCAACCGTCTCACGGCCTCTCTCTCCTCTCACCTTTTCGGCCTTGACGACGACGGAGCGCGGCGCGGCGCGCACCGCGCGTTTTCCGGCCGGGCGGCCCATGGGCGCGGAGAGCTTGCCCGGGCGGGCAGCGGTGTGGGTACGCATGGTTTTTGGTTGGTGTGTGCGGGGTGGAGGAAAGTTTTGTGTGGGGGTGGAGGAACAAAAATGAGTCTGAGAAGTGGCGAGCCGGACCCTTGCAGTCCCTCTTTTTTTTTTCGTTGTCGCGCTCAGGGCAAGCAAACAATGCTCTCCCGCCCGCTGCCCCGCCCCTTTGCCCCGCCGGGCCGCGCGCCGCCCAGCCGCCGATCGTTCGTTCGCGCGTTCGCCCGCAATGTGAGGGCTGGAGGAGGGTGTCGGCAGGAGAGGGGACGCACAGGCGGGGGGGGGCGCTGCGCTCGAAACTCCTTGCGACGAGGCGCGCGCGCGTCGTGCCTTTTGCCTCTCGCCCGGCCACGGCGGGGGGGGCGCCAGCGCCTCCAACCCACACGGTCGTGCACACTGGGCCTCTGGCCACGCACGGACAGGGTTTGGTGCTCGTCCGAGAGTCTCCCTCCTCGCTTTCCGTGGCGAGGGCAAAACACATGCGTCTCCCGCCCCGCCCCGCCCGCGGGCCCAACCCCGTCGGCCTCTCCCATCCACCTCCTCACCGTCAACTCACACACACGCACACACGCGCGCGCGCGCGCGCGCACCCACAGCCCCGCTCCCCTCTGACGCCGGACGACGATGACGGGGCGTCCCCCGCCTTTGTCGAAGAGCGCATCACGCTGTTCACTGCGGACGGCATTGTGACGCTCCCCGGGCGGCGGGTGCCCGCCGCGGGCGCGCCGCACCACGGCCACCACCAGCGGAGGCACGGCCGCCGCCGCCGCCCGCTGCCGCCGCCGCTGCCACACGCCACGCTGCCGCCCACCTGGGACGCGCCGGACGAAGGCCTCCTGGCCTGGGCGTGGGAGCTGCAGCAGGGGGGCGGGGGCGGCGGCCCCCCGCCCTCCACCGCCCTGCCCTCCTTTGACGAGGGCGGCCTGTGCGTCGCGGCGCCCTTCATCTGCCGGGCCGCGAGCGGGGGCGGGTCCGGCTCGCGCCGGGTGGCGCTGCACGGCTTCACGCGCTGCCCCTCCGCCCTGAGCGACACCGTCGGCGCCGTCGCCGCCGCGCTGCGGGGCGCGGTCCTGGCGGAGAAGCCGCTGCCCCGCCCGGCCGGCGGCATGGCGGCCGGCACCGCCATCACCGTCGCCCTGCCCCTGCTGCACGGCGTGCCGCCGGCGTTGGACGCCCTGGTGGCGGCCATCGCGACCGCGCCGGGCGGGAGCCACGTCATCGAGCGGGTCGTCAAGGAGTGGGTCGTCCTCCCCGGCGAGCGGTGGTGAACAAAACCCACCCCCCCCCCCCACCAATTCTTTTTCTGTGTGTGTGCGCCTATTTTGTTTGATGTTGTGTGTGGATGTGTGAGCGCGCGCGTGTGTGTGTGTGTGACCTTGTATGAAGAACAGGAGTGGGCGGGCGGGAGGGAGAGAGAGTGAGCAGACAGAGGGGCGGCGGAGCGGGCCGTGTGTAGAAAGCGGGCGACAGAGCCAGAGAGAGGTTGAAACGAAAAAATTCGAGTCGCGCAACAGAGCGCGCGAGCGGACGCGCCCACTTACCTTTTGTCTGTCCCCCGTCCCCAAGCCAGCGACCATGGCCGAAGCCGCCGCCGCCGACGCCCTGACGGGCGCGCCCGCCCCTGCCACGCGCACGGCCGCCCTCACCGCCGCCGTCAGCCGGGCGAAAGCCGCGGCGCTCGGCCTCGCCGCGTCCGCCCGCCCCTGGGCCGAGCTGGCCGACCGGACGGCCTTTGCCAAGCCGGCCGACCTGGCCGAGGTGAGCAGGGGAGGGTGGAGGAGGGCTGGACCGTGTGACTGCCGGGCGTGTCGCCACGCGCCCCCTCCCCCGTGCCCGCGGCGGGCGACAACGCGCGAGACGCGCGCGGGCAAAAAACGCGCGGGATGCGTCGAGCAGCAGCGCCTGCCTGTCCCCCCGCCTCCCGCCGCCCGCAGGCCTTGGCAAAACGTCCGCATTGTGCCTCGCCCAGGCCAAGCCAGGCAGCTTGCCAGCCTCACCGGGCGCAGTCGCAGCAGGAGCGCCCAGGCCGGCCTCTCCGCGCGACGACGCCCCCGCCCGAGTGTCTCTCCCTCCTGAAGTCCGGCCCACGGGCGCTGAACCCACACCGCCTCCCCCATCCCCCCTTCACTCCCCACAGGCCACGACCCGCATCCGCAAGAACGCGGCCTACTTCCGCGTCAACTACGCGGCCGCGGCCGCCGGCGCCGCCGCCCTGGCCCTCGTCCTCCACCCGGGCGCGCTCGCGGTGCTGGCGGCCCTCGCCGCCGGGTGGGCCTACCTGTTCGGCGTGCGGACGACGCCGCTCACCATCAACGGCCGCACGCTCTCCCACCGGGAACAGCTGCTCGCCGCCGGCGGCCTGTCCGTCTTCGTCGTCTTTTTCTTGACGGGCGTGGGCGCGCTCCTGTTCTCCGCGCTGGGCTTCGCGGGCGCCGCCGTCGCCGCGCACGCGTCGTTCCGCGTGCCGGACGAGCTGTTCACGGATGAGGTGGACCCGTCCGCGGGCGCGGCCGGCGGCGTGGGCGGGCTGATGGGCCTGTTGGGCGGGGCGGGCGGCCTGCTGGGCGGTGGGGGGTCTGGGGCCCGGCCTGTCGCCGCGGCCGTGTGAGGCGCCTGCCGCGCACTACTCGTTGGGCGGGGGTGTAAACCGAAACACTGGGAGAGGAGGATGTCGGGGCCAGATCGCTAGAGCGAGTTTCCTCCGTCTCTCCCATCAAGATCGGTTTTTCGCGACCCGCACACGCCACCATGGCGCCGCCAGCCCGCCGCGCCCGCCTGGCAATGATTGCGGGCATCAGTAGCATGCTACTCTTCGGAGGTGAGAGGCGAGGGTTCTGGAGGGGCGGTGCTGGGGCGAGGCGCGCGGCACGGAGCATTGCGCGACGAGAGGAGAGCGGAGCTTCCGCCCGCCTTCTTTCACCAACCTCTCACTCACCCACGCCCGCGTCGCACACCCAAAACAGCCAACCTGCCGCCCGCCGCCGCCGCCCGGGCCCTGCGCCAGGACGACAACGCAGGCGAGGTCATCGTCGTCCGTGACCCGGGCGCTGCCGACACCACGACCGTCGTCGTCGCCCGCCCCGTCCACCTGTGCCGCACCGCCGCCTCCATGCTCTCGGCCTCGCCAAACTTTTCCATCCTCTCCGCCGCCCTGGACGCCGACCCGGTGTTGCGGTCCCAGCTGGACGACCCCAACACCCCATTCACGTTCTTCGCCCCCACCGACGCCTCCTTCATGGCGTTCTTCGACGCGTTGGACCTGTCGCGCAAGGAGGGGACCACCCACCCAGTCACGGCCGCGGCGCTGCGCTTCCACCTTCTCCCCGGCACCGCACGCCGCATGGACTCCTTTGGCGCCAACGCCACTGTGCCGACCGCGCTCGGGGCAGACCTCCAGGTCTTGTCGCCGGAAGCGGTCGCCAACCTGGCCCGGGCGGCAGCCATGCGGGCTGCCGCCGCCAACGGCACCGCGCCCGCGCCTGAAAACTCCGACGCGACCGCCGCCTTTTTCGCGGCCTTGGCCCCACTCTTCAAACCCGTCGCCGACTTGATCACAGACGACGGCCAGGACGCGGATGGCAAAGCGTTCCTGGCTGCGATGGCTGGTCTGGCCGGCTCGCTCGTCGAAGCCGTCACGCCTGGCGCGTCCCGCCGCCGCGTCCCCCGGATGTGCGAGGACGGCTGCCGGTGGACCGTGGCCGGGCCCCCGACGGGTGGGGCGGGCGACGGCGCCAAAGCCTTCAACGGCGTGGTGGACAAGGCGACCAACAACGCGACGGTCTGGATGTCCGGCGCCGCCTGCTCCGGCGTCCTCTCAGTCGTCGACGAAGTCCTGCTGCCGGAGCTCCTGGGCACGTCGGTCGCGGGCAAGGGCGAGGCAGCCGTGTCGACCGTCAGCGTGGGCGACGGCGCCGGCAAGCTGGTGAGCCGGGTGGTCGTGCCGGCGGGCCCGGGCCCGCGCAACGTGACGGTCGAGCTGGAGGGCGGCGGCGGCGCTGCTGGAAAGGCGAAGCAGCCCGCGCCCGCGCCCGTGCCCGCGCCCGCGCTCGCTGAGCCCGCGGCGGCGGCGGCGGCGGCGGCGGCGGCGGCTCCTGCGCCCGCTCCTGCCCTGAGGCGCCGCGTCAACCCGGAGCCGGTCGACATCATCAACCCTGTCGTCGCGGACGCGGTGGGGAAGGGCCCCACCCCGCCGGAGCGGGCGGCGGATGGCGGCCCGGCCGTGGTTGCTGCGCCCGCTGCGGCTGCGCCCGCGCCCGCGCCGCTGGCCAAGAAGGAGGAGGACAAGAAGAAGAAGGCCTCCCCGCCGCCGGAGGTGCCGGAGGACACAGTCCTGAATGCTGGGCCGGCCATCCCACCCGCGGGTGCTTGAGTCCATCCCGCCCGCGGTGCGTGAGCGGAGGAGAGAGATTTCGTTTCGTTTCGTTTCGTTTTTTTCACGCGAGGATGGATGGATGGATGGAGAGAGCGGCGGCGTGCCTGCGCGCCCCTCCCCCCCCCAACACACACACACACGGCCGCCCTCCTTTTTTGCGTTGCCCCCTATTGCCTTGCTTCTTTGTACCGTTTTCGTTTGGTTCGTGGTCCTTTGATTTTGCAAGCCAAAGACCCACCGCCCGCCTCCCCCCCCCCCCCCCTGTAGCTAATGAACGGAGCAAAAATGCTCTCCATCCATTTCCCGAGCTGTCCTTCCCCTCCCCCGCCCACACACAAAAAAACACTCACGACGGAAGGAAGAAAGAGAGGGCGTGGCAGCTGCAGGCAACAGATGCCTCACTCGAAGGCATGAAGAGCGGGGACACAGGTGGAGGGGGAGGGGCGTCCGCCGCCCCCGTCCCCCGTCCACCACAGCGTGCACGCGCGCGTGTGCGGTGTGTCTCGGCCTGTCTGGATGCTAAACGAACCTCTTCTTCCCTGTGCCTCCGTCCCGTCCCCCTGCCCTCCCGCTTCCCGGTCTCCCACGCTGCCTACTTGGGCTCCACCTTGACGCGCTTGGATGCCCGCGTGGCGGGCGCCGCTGCGGCGGCAGCAGCGTCGCCGTTGTCGCCCGCCACCGCAGCAGCCAGGTCCGCCGCGAGCGCCGCGTCGGCCGCCGCGCCCGCCAGCACACCCCCGCCGCCACCATTCCCGCCGGGCGGCCCCAGCGCCGACGCTTTGACCAGCCTCCCCGCCGGCAAGCCCAGGCCCGACGCGGCGTCGGCTGACAGTGCGATGCAGTCCCGATACCGCCACTCGCCGCGCGCCTCGTCCCAGAAGCTGGCGAAGGGTTCGCCGGTGAGGGCGCAGGACCGTTGGCCGTCGTCGGCCGGGGCGGTGGGCAGGTCCGCGAGGGAGGGCGGCGCGGGCGGCGCCGCTGCCGACGCGGCCGCCGGGCCGCCGTCGTCCCCACCGCGGCCACCGCCCCCGCCGCCGCTCGTGCCCCTGATCCACGCGTCCGCGTCCACAAACCAGGCCCGCGACTGCGTGGGTGGGGGTCCGTCCGCAGCCAGAGCCATGGCTTCGCGCTCATCTTTGCGGCGGCGGCGCAGGAAGGCCGCGTCCAGGCGGGCCGGGCGTGAGGCCGCGGACGCCGCGGCGAGTGCAGCGACCGCCGTCGCTGTCGCCGCCCGCCCCGTGTCCAGGCGCGTGCCCGCCAAGCACACCCGGTCCGCGTCGCCGGGCGGCCAGGGCGGGCCGACGGTGGATGGAGGAGGGCTGGCCTCCCGCGGCGGCGTGCGCGAGGGCGGGCGCGGCGGTTGACCGGCGGCGGCGGCGGGCGCGGTCGCGGCCGGCCCTGCAGGTTTGATCACGCCCGCCGCGGCCAAGGACGCCAGAAAGTCCGGGACGGCGGCGGGTGGGGGTGCGGGCGCGGGTGGAGGGCCGCCTCCCCCGGACCGGAAAAAGGGCGCGGCCGCCGCGGCCGCCGCGGCGTGGTGCGGGGGCGGCGGCAGCGGCGGCGGCGGCGGCAGGTGGCCGCCGCCGCCACCACGCCCGCCGACCGCCGCCCGCACCGCCGCCGCCGTGCCGGGCGGCCACGCCGCCCCGCCCGCGCCCTCCCACACCGCCAGCAGGCGGTCTAGGGCGGGGCGGGACGGCGGGTGGCCGTCGTACGCGGCCAGGAAGAGCTGTGTGGGGACGTGGAGGGAGGGAGGGAGGGGGGCGCGTTGTGTGTGTGAGAGCGTGCTCCCAGCCCTAAACCCCCGGGCGCGCGCTCGCCCGTGTTTTTTCTCCCCCATCCAACCATCCGCTCCCTCACCTCTGGCAGGCGGGCCGCAAACAGGACCGTGTACGGATGTCCGACATTCTTGACGATGGAGTCGACCAGGTACAGGGTGTACAGGCGGGCGGGCGGCGGGCACTGCGAGAGTGTGGGGGGCGGGAGGCGGAGAGAGAGAGTGAGGCAGGGGGGAGGAGGGAGTGGTTGAACGTGCGGGCATGCGGCGCGTGTGGCAGAAGAAAGGAAAAAACGGTGCGACACACTCCCTGCCACCGTTCCCTCGCCGCTCCCTGCCTCTGCAACGTGCACGCTCGCGTCCCGGCGCCCACGACGGAAGGGGAAAGAGGCCACCATCCCAACGCCTTACACGCCCTGAAACGGATCGACTCCCCCGCCAGCAATGTTGGCCGCCCTCACCGTCCGGCAGTGCCGCGCCACCGCGTCCACGACCGCGCCGCTGGCTGGCCCAGCCCCGTCCGCGGCCAGCATGGTCAGCGAGCCGATGATGGGCCCGGAGTTGAGGGTGAGGGACCGGAGCTCGCGGGCGAAGCGGGCGGTGAAGGCCGACGCCATGGCTCCTTCGTTTTTTTTTGCTGCCTCCTAAAAGCTACGATCTAACAGGGCTGCGAGGTGCGGATGGAAGGGCGCACGCCCGAGGGGGCGCGCGGGCCGCTGTGGCCGCGGAGTTCAGCGCCGCAAGGGCGTCGACAGCGGACGAGACAGACGAAAGAAGAAGTGAGGCAGCCTGTCTGCCCGACTCCGCCTGCCCACACGCCTTCACTCTTTTGTTTCCGTAGAACACCAGCGACAGTTTTAGCGGTCCACCATGCCGATTCAGGTGCGTTGACGAGCCGAAGCGTCTCCGCCTTCCAACGCAGGCGGCCGGATGGGAGCTCGACGGCGATCCGCGGAGGGAGCGCGGAGGAGGCGCAGGCTGAGACGGAAAAAAAACGCCGCCGCCGCCGTCTTTGTTCCTCCTCCGCTCTTCATTCGCCGGCATCCACGCCCGCCTTGCACCGTCTGTCGATGGCCCAGGCCTCTCTGGTGATCGCCGGTGGCGCGGACGGGACCGTTGGTGGCGGATCCGTCCCCAGCGCGCTCGCGGCTCCACAGCCGATCGAGCCGTCGCGCCGCGCCGAAGAAACAGGGCCGCCGCCCCGCCATCCCACGCCCAGCTTTCATCCGCCTGTGTGCCGCTGAGAGACCCGGATCGCGGGCATTTCAGCGGGAAAGACCGCGTGCCCTGCCGCCCTTCCGCACCCTCCCATCGCCCGACAAGCCGCCGATTGCCTCACCGCCCCCCCCCACACTCCCCACACGCGACACAGGGCGGCTACAAGTTCCACCAGTACCAGGTCGTCGGCCGCCACCTGCCGACGGAGGCGGACCCGGAGCCGACGCTGTACCGCATGAAGCTGTGGGCGACGGACGAGGTGTGTTTGAAGGGGAAGGGAGGCGGGGGCGTTCTGTCGCGTGCTCGCGCGCGCGTGCCGCCGCCTGCTCCCCTCCCCCCCTCCCCCTCCCCCTCCCCTCCACCCTCCCACCTCTCATGAAAACACGCGCACGCACACACACACGCACGCAACACGCCAGGTCCGCGCCAAGTCCAAGTTCTGGTACTTCCTGCGCAAGCTGCGCAAGGTCAAGAAGGCCAACGGCCAGGTCGTCGCCTGCCACGAAATCTTCGAGAAGCGGCCCACGACCGTCAAAAACTTTGGCATCTGGGTGCGCTACGCCTCCCGCACGGGCGAGCACAACGCGTACAAGGAGTACCGCGACACGACGCTCAACGGCGCGGTGGCCCAGCTGTACGAGGAGATGGGGTCCCGCCACCGCGTCCGGTCGGCGTGCCTGCAGATCATCAAGACGGCGACCGTGCCCGCGTCCGCGGCCAAGCGCGAGTCGACGAAACAGTTCCACTCCAAGGACATCCGCTTCCCGCTGACGACGCGCCGGGCCCGCCCCGAATCCCGCGTCTACCGCACCGTCTTCAAGGCGGTGCGCCCCAACGTCGCGATGTCGTGAGCGTGCGGGCAGGGAGGGGGTTTCTTTCGGCGGGGCGTGGGCTTCTGTTTTTTTTTCTTGAGGTGTGAGCGTGTGTGGGGGTTGTGGCGGGGGTGTGTGTCTGCAAAAAACGAAAAAAAACGGAGGAGCGTTTTCGCGCTCCTTTTTTTACACGGCCGACGGGCGACGCCCCACGGACCGCCCAAACGGCGGGAGGAGCCTAGTCCACAGACCGGCCAAACACAGAGCCGAGTGTCGCCAGGCGGGTGGCGGCCGGGTGGGCAAAGGGCGACGCGTGGGAGGCTAGAGTGGCCACGCGCGCCGCGCGGATGGACGGCGGGCCCGTCACGTTTTCAACGATGAATGAATCTAAAGAATCGTGCTGGGCGCCAACGAGCGCCGCGACCGCTGCTTGGGCTTGGGCCTGCGTCAAAGCGGGAAAGGACCGGCCCACGGCCGCGACCTCGGCCAGGGCGACGGGCGTCGGGCTGGTGTGGTGGGTTGGCGCGCCCGCCACCGCCAGCGCGGCCGGCGGCAGCAACAGGCTACCGTGCTGGTGGACGTAGCACAGGACGTGTCCCCTATGCCAGGCGGCAGGCGGCCGGCCCGCGGACGACGCAGCAGCAGACGTGCCCAGGGCGAGGCCGCCGCTGCCTTGTGCGCCGCCGGTCACGTCCAGCGACACCAAGTCGTACGCGGCCTCCGTCTCGTGCATGCGCTCCAGGGCGGCCGGGTCCAGCCAGGACACGTAGACTTCCACGGCCGTCTGCGGGCTCGGCGCCGGCGTCAGCGTGGCGGTCACGGAACCGTAGGACGACACGAGCGGCGCGTAGCAGACGTCGAAGCCGGTCAGCAGGGCGCGGGTGGACGGGACGGCCGTGGCCGCGTAGTCGGGGCCGGCGTACTTGCGGGCCAGCTGGGCGGGGCCGGCGTTGGAGCCGATGGCCAGGACGGGCGTCAGCCCGGCGTCCAGGGCGGCGAGCGTCGCGGCGGCCGCGCGGTCGCACGCCAGGCCGAGGGCGCGGACGCACGCGCGCGTTGCAAGCGCGCCGGCCGGCGGCCAGCGCTCATCCGCAAACTCGTGCGCGGCGCCGGCGTGGAAGACGAACGAGCTGTCAGGCCGGGCGTACGGGTAGCCCAACGCCCTGTCCAGGATGGCGGGGGCGGGCGTGTGCTCGCTGGCTGGGTCCGGGTCCTCTGGCGGGCGCGCCGCGGCCGCGGCGCCGCATTGGGGCCGCGCCGGCGGCTGGGGCATCGGGCCCGCCCTCCTCCCAGTCACGCGTGTGGGAAGGGCGCGTGGCGTGACAAGCATGCCCGGGACCACCCTGGCCGCGGGCCCTGGCGCGGGCGTGGAGAGGGGGGCACAAAAAGAAGTCTGCGCGCTCTCGCTGTTTTTTTTTGCTACACCCCTCACACCCCGCCTCCACCACGCTCACGGCGGGCACAGCACGCCCACCGCGCCCAGCTCTTCCCGCTGCGGACCCGGGTACACCGGCCCCGTGAACGCCAGCACCGCCGGCGGGCTCACCGCAGGGCACCACGCCAGCTGGGCGACAGGGGCGCGCAACGCCACCAGAAACGGGGGGACGGCCCCACCGCTCTCCCAGGCATCCACGCTCAGTGCCGCCTGGTCGCCGCCGCAGGCCAGCAGGCTCCCGCCCGGCCCGCCGAACGACACGGATTTGATGGGGTAGTCCAGCGCGCCGTGGCTGGACAGGGCGGAGAGCGTGCGCAGGTCCCAGGTGGACGCGGAGCCGTCGGCGCCGCCCGACGCGAGGACCGGGCGGTGTGGGTGGGCCGCGACCGCAAACGCGGTCGACGTGTGGCCGGCCAGGGACGCGACGACGGCCGGCCCCTCCCGCCAGGCGATGAGTTCGATCGTGCCGTTGCCCGCCGCCCGCGCCAGCAGCCGCCCGTCCGGCGTGAAGGCCAGCTCATTCACTTCGTGGCCCGGGCGGGGCAGGGCCAGGGCGGGCGGCGTGCCGGGCGCCGCGCCCAGGTCCAGGATGGCCACGCCGTCGCCGTCGTGGCCGACCGCGACCGCGGTCGCCCGGCCCGCGCCTCCCCCGCACCAGGCCAGGCTGATGTTGAAGTGGCCGTCCGGCACGCCCGTCGGCAGCGTCGCCCGGACGACGCCGCCGCGCGCGTCCCATATCCGCAGCGGCTTGTCGTCGCCGACGGCCGCCAGGCGGTCCGGGTGGGCCGGGTCCCAGGCGACGCGGGACAGGCGCACGCCGCGCGGGCGCCCGCCCGGCGCCGGCTTGGCGGGCGGCGGCGCCCGCAAGTCCAGCAACGGCCGTTCGGGCCCCTTGGCCGGCGCGGCCCGGTGCTCGATGGCCCACACCTTGACGGACCCGTCGTCCGCGGCGCTGGCCAGCCTGTGGCCGGTGCACGACCAGGCGACGGAGTGGACTTTGCCGCGGTGGGCGACCAAGTCGCGGGCGCCGAACAAGTCGAGGGGGGTGGCGTCGTCGCCGAGGGGGATGGACGACAGGGGCGGGGTGGGGGTCGTTGTGGGCGCCATCGCACACACACACACTGCCCGCCCGGCAGCGGGAGGGGGCGCCCTCCTCTCACGCGTCAAGCTGTCACAGCGGCCGCGCTGAGATGCCGTCGCTCTCAGTGGACGGCGGCGAGGGCGGTGGCGGGCCGGGCCTGAGCCTGCCGGGCCGCGCGCAACAGCAACGAGCACGGCAGAGTGTGTGTGTGTGCGTCGTCGCGTTTTTTCTTTTCTTTCAACCCTCCATCCCTCCGCCCTCTTCTTCCTCCCCTGCATCGTCCGCCGCCACCGCGGCTTCAGCTTCCGCGACATCAGCCGCGTCCTCTCCTCCTCCACCCCCTGTCTCCGCCGCCCACTGCCGGATGGCCGCCAGGCACGCCTCCCCCGCGCCATCCCCCCGCGCCTGGGCCTCGTCGACCGGCGTCCGCTCCGCGGAGTTGAGTGCGGCCGGCGACGCGCCACCTGCCAGGAGTGCGGCCACCGCGGCGGGCACGCCGTTGAGGCACGCCCAGTGCAAGGGCGTGTTGCCCTGCGCGTTGGGCGCGGACGCGTCCTGTGTGGGTGGCGTGGATGGGACGAGGGGTGAGGTGGGGTGGGTGAGCAGGCACGGGGGCCGGGCGGCGGCGGCGGCGACGGCGCCCGCCTTCTCACACGGCACACTCACCGCTCCCGCGTCCAACAGGGCTTGCACGATGGCGACGTGGCCGTTGGCGGCGGCCATGTGCAGGGCTGGAGTGGTGGGGTGGGGACGGGACGGACGGACGGGCGGGTGTGAGGGAGAGGGAGAGAGGGGTTGAGAGGTGTGGGGTGATGGGACAGGAGAGCGCGCAAAAGGTCGCCGCCGCGCCCACCGATCTGGCGGGCTGGCGGACGTAAAATCCAGCTCTTCAAGAGCGCCTGTCCTCGCGCGCTTCTCTGTCGCATCCAAAAATCACGCACCCGTCCGTCCGCCCGCGTCCGCAAAATTCACAGCGCTCGGCCCCGCCGCCGCGAGCACGGCCCGCAGGTCGTCGCCATCGCCGGCGCGGGCGGCGGCCAGCAGGTCTTCCCCTGCTTCTTCGTCTGTGATGGTGGGCGGTGCGCCGGGCTTCATGGCGGTGGTGGCGTGTGGTGGCGTGCAGTGGAGCGGCTGGGGCGGACCCAAATGCGCGCGCTTGACGGCTCCCCCGGCTAGCCCCGCGCACGTGCTCAGAATAGAGTTGTGCGGCGCGCGGGGGATTTTTTTGGGTGTTCCGACACGCACACACGCACACACAGCGGGCAGCAGCGCTTGCCGTTGGGCAGGGCCTGAACCACAGGTCCTGGCACGGCATGGCGACAGCGCCGCCGCCCGCGCCCGGCGTGCCGGCGGCGGCGGGCGGCCCCGCACCCGACAATGACCCGTGCGCCCGCGAACTCACCGCCCTGGAGACCTGCCAGCGCCGCCACGCACGGGATGCGGGCCTGGTCTGCCGTGCGCCCGGCTCAGCCCTGGCCTGGTGCTTGGTTCGAAAGGCGTCGCCCTGCGCTGAGGCGGCAGCTGAACTGGAGGACTGCGCCCGGCCGGTGGACAGGCGGCGCAGTGGTGGTCAGGCGTCGCCACCCTCCTCCCACCCGCCGACGGCGGTGCCGAGGCGATGCGAAGCCGCCGCCACCGCGCTGGAAGTCTGTTTAGCAAGCCTTGAAGGCGGGGTGGTGGCCGGGCCTGGCGGCGCGTCCGTGGTGGTGGGTCGGGCCGCGAGTGAATGAAAATGCATGGAAAAAAACAAAAGGGGGTTTTTTCGTTTTCACGCGCTCTCTCACACACACACACACACACCACACACACACACACACACACACACACACACACTCTGGGGATCATGGGTACACTCTCCACCCGGACGTGAGCTTTTAAATCCATGGCTGAAAAAGAAGAAGGAATTGAAGGGCGGGCAGGGGGGGGAGTGTGGCTGGGGGTTGGCCCGCACACACTCGACCCATCCACCGCCGACAAAAAAGTTTTTGCTCAGGAAACAGGGGTGGGAGGGAAAATTTATACGCGGCTCATGCTCAGGACGTGTGCGTGCATTCCCCGCACACGACCGGCGACGCCGCTGTGGATGGGGTTCGTTCTCTCTCTCATGCATTCGTGGGGGGAAAAGGGGGGTTGGGGAAATCAAAGCAACTCGTTTTGGGGGGTCGTCGCGGAGCCCGCCACAAAAAGGTGGTGGGGGGGGGTGGGGGGGTGGGGGGGGGGGGGGGGAAAAGGTCGGCGGCTCGCACGCATTTTCTCTTCGTTCTCTCTCTCTCTCTCTCTCTCACTCTCAATCGTTCCAGTCGTTTTTTCTCTTTGGAGGGTGGGGAGCGCACGCACCGCAACCCGCGGGCGGCGAAAAAAAGAAGTTGTTGAAAAAAAATTGAGACCTGGGCTTGTTTTGTTGGTTTCCCAGGCGAAAAAAAGAGGAGACAAAAACCTCAACTCGCGCACACAGGTACAAAAAAAAAGAACGAATCATGGGGAAGGAGGGGGGGGGGACGACACGCCGGGACAATGAAATGAGGGAAAAGAATCGATCTCATCTCACTTTTTGTCAGTTCAGGGCGCGCCCGTCGCGGCCGTCGAGCCTTCGGGCGCGGCGACCGGCACGTCCTCCGCCGCCTGCATCCCACTGATGGGCATGCCCGCGGGGCAGACGGTCGCCCGGTTGAGCGCGGCCGCGTCGATGGGCGCGCCAGACGCGATCTGGACCTGCGGCTTGACGGCCGGGATCTCGCCGACGGCCGGCCGGCCCTTGACTTTTTTCGGGGCGGGCGCGGCCGTCGGTTCGTGCTCGTGGTCCTTGTGCTGCGGCGCGGCCAGAGCGCGGCCGACGGGGGCGGTCGTCGGCGCCGGCGTCGTCACAGGCGCGGCCGGCGGCGCCGCCGGTCCCCCCGTGCGGGAGGCGGCTTTGGCGTCGACGGGCCGGCGCGGGTCGCGCTGAATGGCGAGCGGCACGGTCACGGCGTCGACCGGTGCGCCGCCGCCGTCCGCGCCCGTCGCCCACGCCGCCATCAGGCGCCGGTTGCCGATGGTCGCGACTTCAATCTCCACGTCGGACGGGAAGCCGTTTTCGCCGTCAAAGGGCGTGGTGTCAATCGACAGGGCCGACACTTCGGGGCGGGCGTTGCCCGGCGCCGCGCCCGTCGCGAGCTTGGCGCCGCCCTTTTTGGCCTTGGCCTCCGTCATCGGCACCGACACGTCGCCGATGTGGACGTGCGGCGTGGTGCGGGCGTCCACCGCACACCCCGCCACCTTCATCTTGCGGTACAGGTTGGTCTCCGCCGTCCGCGCGGAGAAGGGGCGGATGACCGACTGGAACGTCGACGACTCGGTCGTGATCATGGACGCCGCGTCAAACTCGCCCAGGTCGGCGCCCGTGTCGACGGCGGCCCACCGCCAGAACATGATGCCCTTGAGGCCGCCGGACTTGGAGATGGACTGCTCGGCCAGGGCGTACACCAGGCGGTAGTAGTCGTCGCGCATGGCGGGCGTCTGGTCGGGCCACTGCCCGCCCGCGGCCTTGCCAAACTCTTCCAGGACGAGGGGCTTGCCCAGCAGCTTGGTGTTGTCCAGGTGGGACGCGATCCAGGCCTTGCCAAAGTCCATGTCGGTGCGGTCCCAGTTGTCTGGTTGGGTGTGGGGTGGGGTGGGTGGGGTGGGGGTGGGGGTGGGAACAGGCGTGTGAGTGAAAGGAGGCGGGGGGAGAGCGCGCGCACCGCAGGGGCCGAACCACCCCCCGTTTGCCGCCCGCCCCACGCCACCCGCGCCACTGCGCCTCACCCCCACACCCCCACTCACCAGGCCACATGTGGATGGACAGGAAGTCAATGGACGACGGCGCGTGGTTGGGCACAAAGTCCTGGCCCGTGCCGAGCGGCCACCCGGACATCGGCGCGCCCTGGTTCTTGTACCCGTTGCGCGGCACCGGGTTGGCCAGGTCGCTCCAGCAGTTGTCGGCCTGGTAAAAGCCGTCCTCGCCCACGGTGATGAGGTGGTTGGGGTCGACGCTCTTCAGGTGCGCGGACACGTCCTCAATCCACGACTGCATTTTCGGCGCGCACCCCGGCGTCTCGCACCGCGGCTCGTTGATCAGGTTCCACGCCAGGATGGTCGGGTCGTCCCTGTACTTGATGCCCGTGATCGTGTTGACGCGGCCGGTGATGCGCTCGCTGTTCTTCTTGTACAGCTTGATCGCGTTCTTGTCCGTCCAAAAGTCGTCGCACCCCTTGGCGGACTTCGTCCAGTTGGTGTACGCGCACTTGGCGTCGGTGTTTTTGGCGTTGTACTTCCAGTTGTTGGCCAGGGCGATGACCAGCTTCAGGCCGCGGCGGCCGGCGGCGGCGATGACGTAGTCCAGGCCCTTGGCCGCCTTCTCATTGTACTTGCCCGGCCCCGTCTGCAGGTTGAAGCCCTCCAGCACGGGGAACGCAAACATGCGGACGACCGTCAGGTTTTGGGCGGCCGCCATGTCGAACTGGCGGTCGACGGTGGCCTTGCCGCCGCAGCAGACGCCGGCGCCGGCTTCGACGATCTGAGGGTGGTGTCGGGGTGGGGAGGGGGGGGGGGGGGTGGGGTGGAAGGTGAGGACGGGCGGCGTGAGAGAGAGAGAGGATAGAGAGTGGGGGCGAGGGGTTGGAACGGCGGGTGCGCGGCTCTCCCCCTCCCCTTCCCTTCCACCCCGCCGCACGCCGCGCCACGCACCTCAAACGTGTTGTACCCGGAGAACAGGAACTCGTTGCACGCCTCGTCCACAAAGGCGCCGTTGACGACGCGGACAAAGCCCGGGTCGTCGCCGGCGTGGGCGCGGGCGACTGGGAAGAAGGGGGGGTTTTGGTTTCAGGGGGGAGGGGGGGAGCGCGTGAGTGCGAGCGGGGCGCGGGGGGAGAGGGGACGCAAGGGTTGGTGGGAAGAAAGCCCCCAGGCACGGCCGGTCGCCGGCAGTTTGGCGACCAGCCCGCTCCACAGTCGCCAAGCCAAGGAGCCGGGCCTCCCAGACGGCGCGGCGGCGGGTAAAAAGAGCGGGCGGGCTGTGCGCGCCGGCGCCGCTAGTGCGGCCCATGCGATACTGCGCTCGCGGCCCTCGCTTTGTCGCGGGGCGGGGGCGGTGACGCGGCGCGGCCTCGCAGCCCCCCGTCTGCGGGCCGCCTGCCGGCCAGGGCCGGGCTTCCGCCACGCTTCCGCGTTCACTATGGCAGACTAAAGACTCATGCGCGGGCCCTGTGCATTGGCGCAGGGCCGGGCGAGGACCGGAAGCGGCCGGCGGCGGGGCGGTTGCGCGGGCCGCAACCACCCATCGACGAGCGACGCACAACCTCCCGCGCCGATGCCCCGTCACTAACCGCCCACGCGCGGGGCAGGCGCGGCCTTCCGACACGCTGAGCCCAACACTCAGGCGTCAAGAGGGATCTCGTCGACCTTCACGCGCGGTGGGCGGCATGGTCGGCTGCCGGACGGCGGCGCGCGACGCTCTTTCCATCCTCGCTCCACGCTACAGCGAGGGGGAGGCTGAGTCGCAAACATCGGTTCCCCACACGTTTTTTTTTCGCTCACCTGAAGCGCCGCCGGCCAGGGCCAGCGCCGCCAACGCCAGAGCAGAAGCCCGGCGAGTCATGAAGAGGCCTTGCGTGGGGGAGAGGGGGTATTAACGATCAAACAGATAGGCGCGCGGAGGCGGGGAAACGGCTTGGTCCCAAGTTTCCCCTTTTTTGTCTTCGCTGTGAGGGGAAAGCGGTTGGACGAGAGCCGCCTTGCCAAAGGCGGCTCTCCCTCAGTAGAAAGCCCAGGCTCATGATCCCAGGCGTCTGCAGTACCTGATCCCGCACGCCCCCCTCTCCCTGCCTCTTCCGTGGAGAGCCTCGTGATGCCTGGACCCCCCCCAACCCCGCCCAGGCACAGCCGCCGCCCCGTCCGGCCGCCGCCCCCTGCGTGAATCTCCCCCCGCCCGCTCCCACGCCCGGCCGCCGCCCTGCCCCACACAGCCTTTGAGGGTCCGCGGAGCGCGAAAAACCTAAGGCATGGTGCCCCTCCATGTTTTTTTTTACACCCCTCACTCGAGTGCGCCATCCACGTCCATGGCGGCGCCGCCCTCCTCCTCCACACCCGGAGCTCCAGCGCCGCCCTCCTCCTCCCCACCCGGAGCTCCATCCGTGTGCGCCCTCTTCGCGGCCGGCGCCCGCGGCGACGTCGCGGCCGTCGCCGTCGGCTCGCCCGCGTCCTCACCGCCGCCGCCGCCCGCCGTCGCCGTCGTCGTCGCCGTCGCGTCCGTGGCGGCAGGCTGGTCCGCCGCCGCCGCTGCGCTGGCCGCCGCCGCGCGCTGCGCCAGAATGGCGTCCAGGCCCAGGCGCTTGCGGTTTTTGGCGAAGAACGATTTGATGGCGCCCACCGTGCGGCTGTGGCCCATGGCGGCGGCCAGGGCGGCGGGCGCCCGGCCGTGCGCGCGCACGCCGTCCAGGAAAGCCGCTTCCTCCGCCGGGCTCCAGGGCGAGGGCTCTCCTCCGCCCAGGTCGCCGCCCGACCGGTTGCGCGGCAGCGCGCCGCCCGGGCCCGGCGGCCGGCCGCGGCCGGACGGGGCGGGCGGCGGCGCGGGGGCGGGCGCGGGCGCCGGCGCCGGGTGCGGGTGCGGCGCGTACCCGCCGCCGCCCAGGTACGCGTGCGCGCCCGCCCGGTTGAACTCGGCCGCGGCGCGCCGCTTGTGCAGCAGCTGCTTGCGGCGGACGGCCGCGAACTCGGGCTTCTTCTGGGTGCGGTAAAAGTGGACGACGCAGTCGGCGGTCGACCGGTGGGGCAGGCGGGCCGCGATGGCCCGGAAGTCCTTGGGGTGGCGCAGGAACGCTTCCAGGAAGGCCCGGCGCTCGGGCGCCGACCAGGGGCGGGACCGGGCCGCGTCGGCGTCGGCGGCCGCCGGGTCCCGCACCAGGCCGTTGGTCGTCCTGAACACGGCCGCGGCGCGGGCGCGCGGGTCCAGGATCATGTCCGGGCACCCGCACATTTCCCGCATGCGTTCGACGGCCTGCAGCCGGCGCAGGACGCGGGCCTCCTCGTAATCGGAGCGGACGGCGCCGCCCAGGCCGGAGAAGCCGGGGCCGGCGCCCTTGACGTGGCGGGACGACGCGCGGGACGACAGGCCGGCCCCCGCCAGGGCGGACGCGTGGCCGTGGCCGCCGCCGCCGCCGCCGTGCGCCGAGTGGTGGAGGAGGGCCGGGCCGCCGTCGGCGCCCCAGGCGCCCGGCTCGGCCGCGGCCGCGGCCCGGCGGCGCACGGCCTCGAGTTCCCGGTACCGGACGGCCAGCTCGGCTTGCAGGGCGCGGACGGCGGCGGCCCGGCCGGCGATGGCCGACCGCAGGGCGGGACCAACCTTCACATGCGTGGCTTCGTTGCGGGCCCAGGCCGGGGCGTCGCAGGGGCGGGCGTAGAGCGGCAGCGCGCGCGGCGGGTGGTGGGCGGCCGGGGCGGGCGACCGGCCGTCGTCATCGTCGTCGTCGTCAGCGGCGGCCGCGGCGGCCTCACCACCCGCCGCCGCCGGGACGGGTGTGAACAGCGGTGGCGGCAAGCCGGCTTCGGCGGCGGCGGCGGCGGCCCGGTTGGCGGCCAGGACGGCGGCGACGTGCGCGCGGCGGCAGGCCGGGCGGGCGAGCAAGCCGCGCTGGGCGGCCGCGTCGGCCGCGGCCGTGGCGGCGGCGACCGCCGCGGCGTGCGCCTCAGCTGCAGCCGCTTCATCCTCGTCAGAGTCGGCCGCCGTCGTTGTCGCGTCCTCGTCGTCAGGCCGGCCGCTGGACGCACCGCCGCCGGCGCCGCCGCCGCCGCGGGGTGGTTGGACGCGCGTGCCCGGGGAGCGGACGGCCCACCGGCCGCCGCTCGGTGGCTTGGCGCCCTTGCCACGCCGGCCACCCGGCGTGGCCGTCACGCCCCGTCCACCACCACCACCACCTTCAGAGTCGGACTCGGACGACGACGCGTCCGCCGCGTCCGCCGCTTCCTCGGCTTCGCGGCCGGCCGCGTCGGCCGCGGCCGCGACTTCCGCCGCCTGGCGCCGCGCACGCGCCAGCTCCTGCTCCAAGCCTGCCGCGCCCACGTCCAGGGCTTCCATCTGGGCCAGGAGGTCGGCTTTGGCGGCGGCGTGCGGGTCGGGCTTGGGCTTTGGAGGTGGTGGTGGTGGTGGTGGCGGCGCAGCCGCCGCCGGCGGCTCGGCTTTCACCGCCGCCGGTGTGGCCTTGGCTTTCGGCTTGGGCGGCGAGGGCGGCGGCGGCCCGGCTTTGGCCGCAGGGCGCGGCGGCGGTGGTGGCGCGAGCGGGGCCACCGCGGCCGCACTCCCGTCCACCCCCCCCGCCCTCCCCGCCCGCTCGTCTTCGTCCGCCTTGGCCTCGACCACGACGGCCGGCGGCTCCGGCTCTGGCTCCGGCTCCGGCTCCGGTTCGGGCATCGGCTCGGGCGACGACGACTTGTCTTTGACCTGGCCCGCCCGGGCGGCGGTCGGCGCGGGCGGCGCGCCCGACTCCAGGCGGACGAGGGACGCGCCAAAGGCGAGGCGCGGGGGCGGGGGCGGGCCCGCCTGGGCGGACGCGGCGGCCGACGGTGCAGCGGCAGCAGCGGCAGCCGCCGGCACCGCCGACGCGAACGCCGTCGTCGACGCAGGCGGCGGGGGTGGTGGGCCATCGTCCAGCAGGCCGGCCATGGCGTCGTCGCCGTCCACGACGGCGGCGGCCGCCGCCGGCAGCGGGCGGCGCGGTTCCAGCCGGACGTCGCCGCCGCCGCCGCCGCGCCCGCCGCCGCGGGAGCCGGGCGAGCGCGACCGGTGGCTGGTGTTGCTGCCACCGCCGCCGCCACCCCACCGCCCGTCGTCCGAGTGGCGCCGTGGCGGTGGTGGTGGAGGCAAGGGCGGGCCGCCGCCACCACCGGCCGCGGGCGCCCAGGCCAGCGCCGGCCCGCCGCCCGCAGCCGGCTCGGCCCACCGCCCGCGGTCCGACCGGCCGCGCTCCAGGCTAGAGCTGCGGCTGCGCCCGCCGCCACGGTGGTCGCGGTCCCGGTGGTCGCGGTGGCGGCCGCCTTCCGGGCTGCGCGAGCGGCGCGAGGGCGGCGGCGGCGGCCCTGGCGGGCCGTCCCGCCACCCACCGCCCGGCCCACCTCCGCCATCCCGCCACCGGTGCGGCGGTGGAGGCGGCGGCGGCGGCGGCGGCATGGGCCCGTCCCGGTGGTAGCCACTCCCCCCGGGCGGGCCGGGCGGGCCGCTGGACCACGGCCGCGGCTCGTCGCGCCGGTCGCGGCCGCCGTGGTGGTGGCGGTCGTCGTCCCGGTGGCGCCGGTCGTCGCGGTGACGCGAGTGCTCGTCCCGCCAGTGGTCCCGTCCATCCCGCCCGTCCCGGTCGCGCCACGAGGAGGAGGAGGAGGGCGGGTTGCCGCCGCGGTCCTGTGGAATGGAGGGCAGGTGTGTGTGGGGGTGGAGGTGGAGGTGGAGTGAGATGTTCCCGCCCCGCGCCCCGGCCCCGGGCGCAGAGAGGTGCGTGTGTCCCGGCGCACAAAGGAAAACGCGCGCCACCCCTCAACTCACCCTCCGGTCGTCGCCGCGGGAGCCGCGCGGTCCGTCGTCCCGGCGCTGTGGGAGTGGAAGGGAGGGGACGCCGTGTGGCGGTGAGGAATCCGGTGAGAGCAGGGAGGGCTGGCATCGGGGGAGCGCATGCGGAGAGAGTTCGGCGTCGGCCGCCTGTGCAGCCTGCGCGCGCCTGTTACCCACGCGCCCGCGGGTCCGGGTGGGCACGTGTGTCGTCTTGCCGGCCGCGCACGTACCTGGCCGTCCATGGTTGGTCAGGCGCCCGCGCCGGGCGTGAAAGAGAAGAGAGCAAGCGCCGGCGGTGCGGCGGGGTGCTCGTCCCCAACGCTGGCGCGGCTCGGGGCGCAGGCCCTTGGCTTGGAGAGGCCTCCTCCGTGCGGTGAGGACGGGGCCTCTGTGCGGGAGTGGAGAGAGAGGCGCCGCACCCACGCCCTGCGTGCAAAAAAAAGAGAGAGAACAGCCTTCTGCCCGTCGCGGCCGGTCTGGGCCTGCCCACTTTGCTGTTTTTTTTTCCGCCCTCACGCAACCACGCAAGATGGACCTCCTCACCGGCCTCGTCTCGGCGCGGCCGGACACGGGCGGTATCCAGTTCTGGGACAGCCCCGAACGGACGGGCTGGCTGATGAAGCAGGGTGCGTGCGTGGAGGGTGCTTTGCTGTGCGCGGCCAATGCCCTCCTGCTCTGGGGCGCGCGCCTCCCTCACACACGCCCACCGCCCACCCGACACCCTCCTCCACGCGCAGGCGAGTTCATCAAGACTTGGCGCCGCCGGTGCGTTGGTGTTTCTTGTGGGAGAGAAGGCGTGGAGGCGTGCTTTTCGCTCTTCTTTCCTTCCAGGCGCGACCACCCACGCGCCCGCTTCCTTCCCTTCACCATCCCGCAGGTGGTTTGTCCTCAAGGACGGCAAGATCTTCTGGTTCAAGACGGACGCCATCGGACCGGTGAGTGTGTGTGAGAGAATGAGACGAGAGAGCGCGTCCCGTCCGCGTTGCCCGGCGCCTGCTCCGTCCATTCCCCAACCCGCCCCCCCCCCTCCATCCATCTCCATCCATCCAAACCAGGACTCCATCCCGCGGGGCGTCATCGACGTCCACCGCTGCCTGTCCATCAAAGGCGCGGAAGACGCCATCAACCGGCCACACGCCTTTGAGATCGCGACGGCAGAGTCCGCCGCCTTTTTCATCGCGCCCGACGACAAAGCCAAGGAGGACTGGATCAATGCGGTCGGGCGGGCGATCGTGCGGCACTCGCGCGCGCTGCTGGCGGCCGAGGCGCCGGCGGACTACACTGCGGCCGAGTAGGGGGAGAGAGAGTCTTGTTTTGTGTAAACACAGAAAAAAAGAGCGGCGCGCGGGAGAGCGGTGAACATGCATGGAAGTGTGGGGTGGTGGCCCGGGTTTCCCCCGTCGCACACCCAAAACCTCGCGGCTCGTCGACACTCCCGCGCACCCGCCCCGTGCCTGCACAGCCCTCGACAAGGTGTGAGCGCGCGTGTCCCTGGCCCGCCCGCATCACGGCGTGGGTGTGGGCGGCGTGAGCGAGGGTATGCCGGCCTCCACCGCCGTCGCGGAAAAACTCTCCGCGTGCGCGCGCGCGCGCGTGGGTTTGGAAGGCCGCCACCTCCCTCGCCTCACTCCTCTCTCCTCCTCCCCCGCCGCCCTCGCCCACCGCAGGACACACCCACACCCATGGCCCGCGACGAATACAACCGCGGAGACAGCCGCACGCTGTCCCCACTAGGCCACGGCCTGCTGTGGCCGGCCATCGCGCTGGCATTCGGTGAGGAGGAGGGAGAGAGAGGGTGGTTGGAAGGCGTGGGCCGCCCACGCACCACACCCCAGCACCCCACCACTCGTCCGCCGTCCGCCTCCTCCCACCCACGCACCCGCCGCCGCCCTCTCCCGGCCTCCACACCCACCGCCTTCGTCCTCACCCTCACACACACGCACGCCTCCAAAAACACACAGCCGGCTGGATCATCGAGCTGGCCGGCCTGGCCGGTATCCAAAAGTCGTGCTCGGCCGCGTGGTTTGGCCAGAACGCGGACGCCAAGCTGACGGCGTCGCTGCCGCTGCAGCTGGGGTGCGGGAACGCGCTGCGGTTCCTCTGGTTCATCCTGTGGCTGGTGCGGGCGGGAGGGCGGGGGGGACGGGAGGGCGGCGGGAGGCGCACCGGCCTCTACCCTCACTCACACACAACCAGCCACCACGAAAAACCCACCCACCACCCCCCACAGGCCTTTTTCACCCTCCTCGTCCTGGCCGCCCTGGCCGCCACCGGCCACGCCCGCCCGGGCGGCTGGCTGTCCATGGTCGGCCTGACCGCCGTCGCGGTCACGCTGCAGATCTACCTGACGGACCGGGCCTTCAACCTGTTGTCGTCCGCGTATAACGCGCCGCCGGGCGTCGGCCCCGTGCTCAGCCGTGCGCGCGCGTTCTTCGCCGGCGCAATCATCAAGACCGCCGCCCTGCTGCTGGCCCTGCTGGCCATCGGCCCGGCCGTGGAAACGGCGCGCGACGCGGAAGACGAGGAAGGCGGCGCGTACGGCAAGCGCCGCCGCGCGGGCGGCGCGGGTTACGGCGGCGGCGGACCGGCGACGGGCGCGACGGGCCGCGTCGCGGGCGGCCCCGGCGGCGCGGCCGGCGCCGGCACGACCCCGCTGTCCTCCGCCACCGTCCCGGCCGCGACGCGGGCCCACCCACAGCCCACCCAGCCCGTCGCCGTCGTGTGAGCGCCAGGCCGCCGGCCAAGGGAGTGGCGGGCTGGTGGCGGCGGTCGCCGTCGCGTGGGCGGCCGCGGCCGTCGCGCTCGGCGCCGCCGCCGTGGCGGCGGCGGCCCACCGCCACCACCGCCCGCACCCACGCACAAGAAGCCAAGTGAGGGAGTGAGCAAAGTGAGCATGCGGCGAGAGTACGTGGAGTTGAGGGAGTGCGCGGGCGTCCTTCCCCCCTGTGTTGTCTGTGTGTTGTTTGTCTTTTTGCCTGTGTTCGAGTGCAGACAGGACCCCCGGCTAGGCCCGCCACAACAGCAAAACACACCTCGCTCAAAAAATGCCGGCCACCCCACGCCTGCCCACCCCACCCGGCCTGGCCAGCGTCAGCGCCCGGCTGTCCCCGACCCAGCCACTCCACATTCCACGCGCGTACGCGGGCCAGGGAAACGCGCCGACCGCCGTCGGCGTGCCGCCGCCCGACGCTCGCAGCGTGCCCGCTCGCCCGCCGCCGGCGCGGCCACCGCCTCCTCCACCGCCGCTCGCGTTCAAAGTGTCCCTGTTTGGTGCGTGGCCGGCGTGGGGTTTGTGGAGGGGTTGGTGGAGTGGGATGGCGTTTGTTGTCTGTTGCCCCGCACCGCATGCGCCCCCTTGCTCTCTCGCGTGTTCCGTCCGTCGTGGCTGCTTCTCACTGCTCCCTGCGCCCTTCCCCCCGACACACACTCGCCAACCACCCAGACATCTTCAAATTCGGCGGCCCCGCACCTGAGACCATCAACGGCCGCCTGGCCATGGCGTTTTTACCTGTGGTGGCGGCGTTGGAAGCGTCGACGGGCGTGGCGGCCGCGTCTTTGGGCGACCGCCTGCTCCACCCGCCGCTGGGAGGCGACGAAACGGCCGGCCTGGCGCTGGCCGGGCTCATCGTCCTGGCCTCCCTCATCCCCATGCGCGTGGGCGCGGTCGCGGAAGCGTTTGGGCCTTTTTCGCCCGGCCTGGAGCGGGCGGCCGGGCGGGCGGCGATGCTGGGGTGGGCCGCGCTGCTGTGGCTGGAGCGCCAGGCGGGCGGGGTGCCGTTTTTTTGAGGGGGGACGCACGGACGGGAACGGAGGGGGGACGCTCACACACACGCGAGAGAGACAGAGCACGTACGTGTATAGGAGATGAAAACCAAGCCAAGCCCCGTTTTTGTTGTTGCACACGCACACGCACGCGGGCACGGCGTGGCGCGCCCCCCCCCGCGCCTCCCCCCCCCCCCCCCCCCCCCCAGCAGTCGCTCTCCATTTTTTTTTTTGATGGTGTGTTCCGCGCGCCACGCCCAAACGCACACGCCCGCCACCCTCCCCCCTCCTCACTCACCCCTCAGTACCCGCCCATGGCGTCCATGCCCGCGGGCGCGCCCGCGCCCTCCGGCTCCGGGATCTCCGTCACCACGACGTCGGACGTCAGGAACGTGCGCGCGACCGACGCCGCGTTTTCGAGCGCGCACCGAATCACTTTGGCCGGGTCGATGATGCCGGCCACCATCAGGTCCTCGAACGTGTCGGTGGCGGCGTTGTAGCCGACGTTGCCGCCCGAGTCCAGGACGCGCTGCATGACGACGGAGCCGTTGACGCCCGCGTTGGCGGCGATGAGCTTCAGCGGGTAGCCGAGCGCGCGGCGCACGATGTCCGCGCCGACCGCCTGCTCCTCGTTGGCCAAGCCGGCCTTGATGCCGTCGACGGCCGCCGCCAGCTTGAGCAGGGTGCACCCGCCGCCGATGACGATGCCCTCCTCCACGGCGGCCTTGGTCGCGTTCAGCGCGTCCTCCACGCGCAGCTTCTTCTCCTTCAGCTCCGTCTCCGTCTGCGCGCCGACCTGGATGATGGCGACGCCGCCCGACAGGCGCGCGACGCGCTCGTTCAGCTTCTCGCGCTCGTAGTCCTGCTCCGTCTCGGCGATCAGGTTGCGGATCTGCTTGACGCGCGCCTTGACGGCGTCTTCCGTGGAGCCGTCGCCCACGATCGTGCACGCCTCCTTGGACACCTCCACTTTAGCGGCCGTGCCCAGGACCTCCTCGCCGACCTTGTCCAGGGACAGGCCCAGCTCGTCCTTGACGACCTGGGCGCCCGTCAGGATGGCGATGTCCTCCAGGTACGACGTCTTGCGCTCGCCGAAGCCGGGCGCCTTGATGGCGATGACCTTCAGGTTGCCGCGCAGCTTGTTGACGACGAGCGTGGCGAGCGCCTCCTGCTCGATGTCCTCGGCCATGATGACGAGCGGGTACCCGCCCCGGATGGCGGCCTCCAGCACGCCGATGATGTCGCGGGCCGTGGAGATCTTCTTGTCCACCAGCAGCAGGCGGGCGCCCTCGTACTCGGCGACCATGCGCTCCGGGTCCGTGACGAAGTAGGGCGAGATGTAGCCCCGCTCAAACTGCATGCCCTCGACGACGTACAGGCGGTCTTCCGCGGTGCGCGACTCCTCCATGGTCACGACGCCCGCCCGGCCGACGCGGGCCATGGCGTCGGAGATGAGCTGGCCGACGACCTCGTTGCCGCCCGCGGACACGGTGGCCACGTTGGCCAGGTCGGCGTCCGACACCTCGGACGACAGCTCGGCCAGGTGCTTGACCAGGCCCGCGACCGTCTTTTCGATGCCGCGCGTCAGCTGGACCGGGTTGGTGCCCGCCGCCACGATCTTCATGCCCTCCGCGATGATGGCCGCCGACAGGATGGTGGCGGTCGTCGTCCCGTCGCCGGCCGTGTCGTTGGTCTTGGACGCGGCCTGGCGCACGAGCTTGGCGCCGATGTTTTCGACGGGGTCCTCCAGCTCCACCTCGCGCGCGACCGTCACGCCGTCGTTGACGATCTTGGGCGAGCCGTACTTGGATTCCAGGACGACGTTGCGGCCTTTGGGGCCCAGGGTGACGCCGACGACGGACGCCAGCTTGTCGACGCCGGCCTGGGGTGGTGGGAGGGGCGTGGGAGGGGTGTGTGTGTGTGTGTGTGGTGGGTGTGGGGGCGGGTGGGCGGGTGTGGTGGCGTGGAGGGCCGGTGGAGGCTTTGTGGCTCGAGGCGGGGGGACCCCCCGCCGCCAGGCGCGTGGCAGGGGCTGGCAGCCGCCGCATCCTCCTGCCTCCTCCACGGCTAGGGGCTCCGCGCTCTGGGAGAGCGCCCTGAGGGGCAGGCAAGCCATTCCGACATGGCTGGTGCACGCCGCACGGCGGCCCGAGTGCGCACAAGCCGCCGGGGCGGCGGTCTCCGGAACTCGCCCCGACGCACACACCGTCCCCCACTCTCTCACCTGCATGCGCTTCAGGGCCTCGCCGTTTTTGTTAAAGTGCAGCTGCTTGGCGGCACGGACGACGACGGCGCCGCCGCGGCTGTTGAGGGGTGGTGGAAGGGGAGGGCGTGTGAGCGGCACAGGGCGGAGTCGGAGGGAATTGCTCGTTTCCGCTGGCTAGGTGCGCAGCGAGCAGTTTGTTTTTTGTGCCGCGGCGGCGTCCACACAGCGGCGGCCGACTCTCCCCAACTCTTATCATCCAAGTCTTAAACTCACCCAGAGCGGCCGGCGGAGCGGCGGGACGCCGGCAGGGTGGCAGCGCCTGTGCGTGGTGGGAGGAGAGAGAGGGCAGGCGAAACGAGTGCGTGAGAGAGACTCGCGGCGCGTCGAGGAAAAAGGGCGTGGCGGGGAGGTGGGCGGGGATTCTCCCCCACGTCCACGCATCGGCGACGGCCGGTGAACGCTTGTCACGTGTCTATAGTGGGTGTGAAGCAGGCAGGAATGGCGCGGCAGCGGCGCACGGCTCCGCCGGCCGAGGTGTGGTAGTAGAGAGCAAGGCGAGCGACGGCGCTAGCGACGGCCGCAAGACGCATGCGCAGGCCGGTGCCCCGGACGGGCGGGCCGGGCCCTTTCGGAATCGCTTCCTTTCCACATTGCAAAGGCCTCTGACTGTTACGCACCACGGGAGAGGGACGTCTGCATGGTTTGTGGGCGAGTCGCGTGTCTGGTTCTTTCGTGGAGAAGGAAAAACCGAACTGTGATGGAAGGGGGGGCCCGCGGCCGGAGTGTTCCACGCTGCTGCAGAAGGCTGTGTGCACACGGCGTGCCTCAGAATCGGCTTCCCCTCTCGTCAGGCGCGACCGGAGGAGCGGAGGCGCACCAGACGATGACCTCGCTCTCAGCGGCCTGCCCTGTCCGCGGCGGCCCCGCTGGCACGTCCCGCGACGCTGGGCGTGTGGCCCCGTCGCGGCCGTGGCCGCCTGTGCGTCCGCGGCCGCGGCCGCACCTGGCCACCCGCCGCCCCCTCAACCCTCCACCCGCCACGCCCGTCGGCGAGCCGGTGCCGGCGCTCACTTACCCGGCCGCTGACCTGCCCGGGTTGGGACGAGTCGTTATTCGGCCCCTCACCGCCGCGGACGCGGGCGTGGCGGCTGTGCTGGTGACGCGGGCGTTCGCCGCGGCCGGCTCCGCCCCGCTCGGCGACGTGGCAGAGTTTGTCGCCACCTGCCTCGCCGGCGGGGACGCCGCATCCGTCGGGCTGGTGGCTGACCTGGTCGGCCCCCTCCCCGGCGTGCCCCTCCCGCCGGGCAGGACATCCGTCGCCGTCGGCTTCGCCGCCGTTGCCGGGCCCGCCCGCAAGGCGGTGGAAGCGGCCGCGGTCGACGCGGGCGTCTCACCCTCCGCCCTGCCGGCCGGCGCGGCTGTGCTGACAAATGTGGCCGTGGATCCTAGGAGGCGCCGATCCGGCGTCGGCCGCCTCCTGGTGGCCGGCGCGGAAGCGGTCGCCCAAGCAGCGGGCGCGGCCGGGCTGTGGCTGGAACCGCGCCCGGGGCCTGACGGCGCGGCCGCGCGCGCGCTGTACGAGAGCTGCGGGTACGTGGCGGTGCAGGCAGGGCAGCAGCAGAGCAGCGGTGGTCTGGGCGGCCTGTTCGGGCGGCTGGGCGGTGGCGGGCGGAAACCCGAACTGATGGCGAAGGCGTTTTAACATTTTGTTTTCTTTCCGTGGTCGTGCTTTTTTCATTTTCACACACTCTCACACCTCGCGGCCACGGCGCGCGCCCTCCCAGCTAGGGGAAAAATGGCGACGCCCGGCGCTCACTCTCACTCTCTCAAATGCTCTGGTTTGGGGGGGGGGTGAGTTTTTTTCATCACGTTTTGGTTCTTGGGTCCCCCCTCTCTCTCTCACGCCTTTTTCTTGGCGGCGGCAGCCGCGGCCTTGCCGCCCGCCGCCGCGACGACGGGGACGGTGGCCTTGCCGTTTTCTTTGCCCACGGCCGCCCGGGCAGGGGGAGGCTTGCCCGCCAGCAACGCCTGGTACTCCCACTTGTCCTCCAGCGTGGCGTCCAGGGGCGAGAAGTCGCCGGCCCGCATCATCGCCGCCCGCACTGCCGCCGCGTACCGCACCGGGTCCGCCGCCTCCTCGGGCGTCGGCACGTACACCGGCAGCTCCAACACCGTCAGGCCGTGGAAGGGCTGGGCCAGCAGGTAAAAGATGTGGCGCCGCGCGGAAATCGTCTCCCACGACGGGTTGAGGCTGCGCGGCCCCGTGTGGAATTTCAGGACGCACGGCTGGACGGGCGCGCCCGCCAGGAACGCGCCCGTGCGGAAGGGCAGCAGGAAGCGGCCGTTGGTCGTCGTCCCCTCCGGGAAGAGGAGGAGCGGCCGGTCTTCCGGGCCCGTGGTGCCGGCCGCCTGGGCGGCCACGCGCTCCTTCACCCGGGACGCGACGCCCGCCGCGCCCGCGGCCTTGGCCCGGTCGACGTACAGGCAGCCCATGGCCCGCGAAATGACGCCGATCAGGGGCAGGTCGGCCGTGGCGCCGCGCGCCACGAACGCGGGGAAGCGCGCGGCCATGAGGACGAGGATGTCCAGGTACGACAGGTGGTTGGCGACGTACGCGCCGATGGCCGGCGGCGGGCCCTTGGACGGCGGCGCGCCCGGGCGGGGTGGTTGCGGCGCGCCCGGCGCGCGCGGCCGGCCGTCCCAGTCCACGGGCACCCACCGCTGCGTGGCGAAGCCGACGCCGGCCAGGCAGCCTTTGCAGGTCAGCTTGCCCAGGGCGGGGACGACGGTCGACCGGTAGCGGGCCGGGATGAGGGCCTTGAGCCTGTGTTGTGTGTGTGGGGTGAGGGCGGTTGGAAGGGTGCAGGTTTGGAGCGTGAGGGCGGCGGGCGCGCCATGTGGCGGGCGTGTTCTGTTTTTTCGCACGTCAATGCGCCCTCCCTCTCGCCTCCTCCTCCCACCACCCGACGCACTTGCACACGCAGTAGAAGAAGACGATCCAGGAGATGGTGGCGACGGCTTTAATCGGGACGATGGTGAAGGCGGCGACGGCCATCCAGGCCATGGTCAAGGGGGCGAGCGGCGCTTTGCCTGCCGGTCCATACCGGTCCGTGCGCCGGAAGGCGTCGTATTTAGGGTCGGGCGGGTCGGTTGGGGCGCCCATGCTCGTGGTGGGCAGCGTGCCAGGCGGTGCGGGCGTCAAAGGAAGAAGGAAGCAACACACAACGGGCGCGGTGGCTGAGTCGGCCGCGTTGGAGAGAGGGGAGGGCGAATTGGCGGCCTGACACGCTCGGGTGTGGGGCAGCGCCTCGCTGACGAGGTGGACCGAGGCTGCAGCTCCTCGCCACGGAGGTGTGCGGCGTGGACGGGCGCGGGGGTGTGCACGCGAGGCACGCGGCGTGCGCCGGGTGGGGCTGCGGCGCCGCGGTGAACCAACGGAAGCGCGGGTGTGCAGGTGCTGCTCATAACGCATTGGAGCCCATGGGCTGCTCCAACTCCGTGCCAGGTGTGCGAGGGCGGCCGGCGAGACGCGGGCGTCCACACGCACGCCCCCAGCCGATGAACCACAGCCGCGGACGCGCCGCGGCGTGTGTGCGTGTGCCGTGGCGGGCGGGCCGTGCCTCCTGCCAGCCTGCGCGCGCGCCCAACCTATGCGCCCTCACTCCCCCAGCCCCGTCCCTTCTCAGCCCGCCCGCCTGGGCCGTCCCTGCCGGGCCTGGACGCGGCGGCGGACGCGTCCGCGGCCGCCGCGGCCACTCGACACGGCCAGGCCGCCGCGGCCCCCCCGCGCGTCAAGCTCGTCCTGCTGGGCGACAGCGGCGTCGGCAAGTCCTGCCTGGCCCTGCGCCTGGCGCGCGGCGAGTTTGACGAGGCCAGCGCCGTGACGGTCGGCGCCGCCTTCCTCAGCGTCAGCCTGGCCGTGCCGACGGCGGCGGCGTCCGCCCCCACCCCCGTCCGCCTGGACGTCTGGGACACGGCGGGCCAGGAACGGTACGCGGCCCTGGCGCCCCTGTACTACCGGGGCGCGGCCGCGGCCGCGGTCGTCTACTCCGTCACGGACGCGGCGTCCTTCGCCCGGGCGGGCCACTGGCTGCGCGAGCTGGCGGCGCACGGGGGCGGGAGGCGGGGCGAGGGCGAGGGCGGGGGCGGGCGCCCCATGGTGATCGCGCTGCTGGGCAACAAGACGGACTTGGCGGGCGAGCGCGTGGTGAGCCGGGCGCAGGGCGAGGCTGCCGCGGCGGCGGCGGGCGGGCTGCTGTTCGCCGAGACGTCGGCGGCGCTGGATGAGGGCGTGAGAGGGGCGTTTGAGGCCATTGCGGCAGCGGTGTTGAGTGCGGACGGCAGGAGCGTGTAGGGTGTGTGAGGCGCGTGTCTAGAGTTTGCGTGAGGACGGGCGGGGCGGCCGGGGCGGGGGGGGGGGGGGGGGGGCGGCGACGGGCACTCTCCCGTTTCCGCCGCCGTCTGCGCGCATCTCTCTCTCGTCGACGCCCTGCCGCACCCTCTTCCGGTCCTCGTCCGCGTCCACTTTTGCTGTAGGTGAGGGCCTGAAACATCCTAGACGACATCTAGAACCAGTGATGGGCTGCGCGAGAAGCGGATGGAGCGCGGCGTGGGCGCGTTCGACGCCGCATGCCTCGCGTGCCGCGGCGCGCTCGCACATTGCGCTCATTTTTTTTCCCACGCAACACCACCCTGCAGTCGCTCTTTCCTCTCACAATGCGTCTGACGCTCGTGCTCCTAGTGGCCGCGCTGCTGGCGGTGGTGGGCGTCGCCCGGGCAGAGGTGAGAAAGCCGGGCCGCGGCTAGATTGGTGCGCCGCCGCTCCGCCGTCCGCCGTCGCGCTCTCACAGTCCGAGAACCCCACACGGCACGACACAACAACAGTTTTCCCTGGGCCGCCGCGGCCTGCGCGGCTACATCGGCTCCCTGGTGAGTGTTGGAAGAGGAGGATGGGAGACGGTGGGCGATTTGGGCGGTGGGGCCCGGCCGCAGCTGTCGCTGCCTGTCTCGACCACCCCCCTCCATCCTATCCTTCGTCCGCCGCCGCACCCAAGGCGGCTTTCCTGCCCGCCGAAACCGCCCAGTTTTTTTCTCAGGCACTCACTCATTCACTCGCCTACCTCCTCTGCCCCTTCACACTCTTCAAAACAAACACAAAAAACGCACAACAGTCCCAAAACTGGGACGGCGACTACGGCTACAAGCTGTTGAACAACAATGGCACGATCACGTCGGTCAATGCGCCCATCATCGGGTCGCGCGCCATCGCGATGCCTGGATACCCTCAGTTCACAACTGCCGGTGCGTTTTTTAGTGGGCGTTTTTGTTTTCGTGGCGGCGTTGGACGGGAAAAGAAGAAAAAAACAGCGCGGGTGTGTCGGTGCTGTGTTCCCCTTCCCCTCCTGTCTCTCCCGCACACCTCACGCATCCCGCCTCCCTCCCCGTCCATCTCCCACGCAGGCGGCAACTACCCCGTCGCGCCCGCCCGCCCCATCCCGCCCACTTTCTTCCCGGGCCTGCTTGGCACGTACACGCCGACGTTGACGGGCCGGCGGCTGCTGGCTGTGCTGTCCCGCGCCCGCAAGGAGCAGGAAGACGCGTAGTATGGCCCGCCTTGGCTTGTATTCCCCAGTAGAGAGAAGAGAGGGAGAGAAAGAGAGAGAGAGAGAGAGAGGGAGTTGGGAGTGTGTGAGTGTGGCCGTGTTGCTTGGCGGGCGCGTGCACGCGAGAGAGAGGAAAGGGAAGAAACCTACCCCCCATGAGGTTTTTCCAAACGCGCGCCCGGTTGCTGTGTGGTTGTGAAAGGACAAGGCCCCGTCCTATCCTTTTTTCCGTTCACGCCTCTTTTCTCTCTCTCTTCTCGTGCGGTGGTGGACCAGACAATGACAGCCGCGGGACGCACGAAGGCGGCCGCGCGCGTGTTTTATGGCTAACAAAGCAAATGCAACCACCAGACTTCCAGACACTCCACTCCCGTCCCCCACCCACCCCACCCCTCTCACATGTTCAGCTGCAACGCAAAAAAGTCGGGACGCAGCAAGGCATCAACGCCCGCCGCCGCTCTCGGCCAGGCTGCGGCGGATGGCCTCCGCCACGCGTGCTTCCTCTAAAGACGCCTGGATGGCGGCGGCGAGGGCAGGGTCGTCGCTGGGTGGCACAGGAGACGTGACTGCACCAGGCTGTTGAGGCCTGGCCGCAGATGCGGCCGCTTCGGCCGCCGACCGGCGCAGCGCTTCCGCCAGGGCCGGGTCGTCGTCTTCGGTGCGGCGAGGAGGCGGGACAAACGCGCCGGCTGGTGGGTGGCCGTGGCCGTGGGGGTGGTGGCCGCCACCCCCCCACCCCCCCCCGCCGTGCGACCACCGCCCGCCCCACCCTCCATCGCCCGACGCACCCCGCCGGCGGCACGCCCTGGACGCCAGGCTGACAAGCGTGAAGGCGAGCAGCCCCGCACCGCCCACGACCGCCCACAGCCGCCAACTGGTCCAGGACCAGGGTCCGCCGGCCGAGCCGATGCCGCCAAAGCCGCCGTCGTCGCCGCCGACGAGGCCAGAGGACGGGGTGGGCAGCGAGGCGTCCACGGTGAAGGTGCGCGGCGGCGTCGGCTCCCCAATGTTGCCGGCCGCGTCGACGGGGCGGGCAGCAAAGGAGTAGGCCCCGGATTTCAAGCCTTTGAACACGGCCGGGCTGGTGCACGCCTTCCAGGCGGGCGCCGCCCCGTCGTCGCCCGGCTTGGACAGCGCGCACTGCCACCCGGACACGGGCGCGCCCGCCGCGTCCGGTGGAGCCGAGAACGCGAAGGAGATGCGGGACGGAGCGGGGGCGTCGCCTGAGGGCCCAGAGACGATGGCCGCGCCGGCCGGCGGGGACCGGTCGAGGTAGATGACCGTTTCGGGCGTTTCGCGCACGTTGCCGGCCGCGTCGGCCGCGCGCAGTGTCAGGCCCCACCGCCCGTCGGCCAGGCCGGGGCCAAAGGTGACGGGGGATGCACAGGCCGCCCAGGTCCCGTTTTCGGAGGGTGCGGACGGCGCGCCCGCCGCCGCCAACAGGCGGGCCCGGCACTCGACGGTGAGGACGCCGGTCGAGCCGGGCGGCGGGTCGGCCACCGAGAACGTCGCGTTGAAGGCGTCGCCGCTCACGGCGGCCGGGATGTTGGGTCCGTCAATGTCGGGGGCGACCGTGTCGACCGTGAACAGCCGCGTGGACGGCCTCCCCACATTCCCGACCCCGTCCACCGCCGACACCGCAAACGTGTAGCGTCCGTCGGGCAGGCCGGTGTACGCGCCCGGCGACGCGCAGGCTTGCGGGCCGAACGCCGGTTGGCGGGGCGCGCCTTTCGGGCGTTTTTCGGGCTTGGTCTCGCCGTGGCCTGGTGTGAGCGTGCAGGTGTACGTGGCGGGCGCCTCGTCGGCGGCGAAAGAAAACGACGCGGCCGACGACGCGGACGCGGGCGGGGGCGCGGCCGTAATGTTTGTGGCCGGCGCCCTGGTGTCGACGGCAAAGATGGCAAAGGCCGGGGGCGGGGCAGGAGTGGGCGGGCGCGGCAGTGCGGGCGCGGGTGCGGCGGCGGCCGCCGGCGGCGCCGGCGCCGCCGCCGCGGCTTCGGGCGCTTGGGCCAGGCGGCGCCCGCCCGGCCCGCCGCCGCCCGCCTTGACGCGCGCCGCAAACTGGTACGCGCCGTCCTTCAGGCCCTTCCACGCCGCCCGGCCCGGCTGGGAGCCGTCGCCGCAGGCCGTCCAGTCTCCCGCATCCAGGGACCCAGGCGCTGGGGACGGTTGGGTGGGAGAGGACGACCCGCCCCGCCCCGCAGCGACCGGCTCGCCCGTCTCGTCCCCGCCGCCGGCGAGCGGCACCAGCTGGCATTCCAGGGCCGGGCGCTCGCCGTCCGGCACGGGGACCAGGGCCCCGCGCCCGTCCGGGCGCAGCACGGCCAGGTCGAAGGACACGTCGGGCGAGGGGACGGGCCCCAAGACGCCCCGACTGATGAAGGCGGCCGGCCCGCCTCCTCCGGGCCCACCGCCCACCACCCACTCGTGGACGAGCGCCTCCCCACCCTCATTGCCCGCCGCGTCCACGCCCGCCACGGACGCGCGCCAGGTGCCCGGCAGCAGCCAGGCGTACGCGGCGGGCGGCGCACACGGCACCCAGGCGCCCAGGGAGATGGGCGTGGAGCCGGCGGACGGCGCACCGCGGTTGCCGCCCGCGGCCGCGCGCGCGGCGTCGGCCGCGGCCGCGCCCGTCCAGAGAACGACGGAAGAGCCTTTGGCGGCGGCTTTCGCGGGCCCGTCCACGGCTTCCAGGCGGCAGGTGTAGGCGACGGGCGAGGCGTCGGCCGCGCCCCAGGCGAGGGCGGCGATGGAGGCCGACGGCGAAGCCGGGTCGGGCAGGGCGCCCGGCCCGTCCCCCCACGCAAGCGACGGCCCCGCCGTGTCAACGACAAAGCCGCGCTCCGCCGCGCTCGCCTCGCCCACCGCCCGCACGGAGAAGACGTACGGTCCGTCGGCCAGCCCGGAGAACTTGGCGGGGGAGTCACAGGCTTTGTAGGAGCGCGGCGGGATGGTGGCGTTGGACGGCGGCGACGGCGGCGACGGCACCAGCGCGCACTCAAACTCGCCAGCGGGCGGTCCGCCGCCGCCGCCGCCGCCGCCGCCCGACGCGGGCCCAAACTCAAAGGCGACGTCCCGGCTCGCCACCAGGCCCGCCGGCCCCGACCGGATGGACGCGCGCACGACTTCGCACGCGCCCGCGGCCGCGCCCGCGCCCGCGCCGCCCGGGTTGCGGGGGGACGCCAGGGCGCCGGTGAAGGCGCCGCGCACGGCGAGCGAGTAGCGCTGCGGCCCGCGCGGCACGGCCGCGCCCCGCACCTCGATCGACACATCGCCCGGCGGCAGCCAGGCCACGTACACGGCTTCCACGTTGTTGACGCGGTCCGGCTCGCCGGTGGACCCGCCGCCATTGCCGAGCAGCGGGACGCCCCCCAGCCCCGCGGCGCGGACGGCCAGGTCGAGGTCGTTGACGAGCGCGCGGCCCGCGGCGGGCGAGCCGGGCGCGTCCTGCCACGCCAGCGCGACCGCGAGCGGGCCGCCGCTGCCGCGCAGGCAATAGGTGTGGGCGGACCCGCCGCGCAATTCTGCGCCGTCCACGACCTGCAGCCGGAAGGGCGGCGGGGAGCCCCCCTTGGCCTGGTGCCCCTTGGGCGGCGACGGCGCGGCCAGCGGGAGGGACCGGCCCAAGTGGACGCGGCCAAAGCCCATGCGGTACGACGGCGGCGGGGCCAGGGGCAGGCCGGTGTCGACTTCGAAGCCGTCCAGCTCGGCGGCGCCCGCGACGAGGACGGCTTTGACGAGGGCCGCGCCGGCGGCGTGGGAGCGGGCCGGGTCGGGTGAACCGGACGGGTAAAAACCCTGCAGAGGGGATGGGATGGGGGGGGGGGGGAGTGAGTGGGTGAGAGGAAACATGGACACGGCCAAGGAAAAAAAGAACGGACGGCGCGCCCCGACCACGCCAACACCGTACCTGCGCAAAGTAGTCCCGCACCAGCAGGGCCGCCCCCGCCGCGACGGGCGTGGCCATGGACGTGCCCTGCATGGTGCGGACCTCGCAGGTTTGCCCGCTGCCATCCCCGGCCGCGGCCGACTGCACGATGCCTGGGGCCACCAAATCCGGCTTCACCCGCCCGTCCGGCGTGGGGCCCTTGGACGAGAAGTCGGCGAGCGAGTTCCAGGCGTCCGCGGGCGGTGGGGCGGGTCCGAACGCGACGGTCAGGCCGGAGCCGGATGACGCGGCGTCGGGGCCGCCACCGCCGCCGCTGGCCGCGGCCGCGCTGGCGAGCAGCAGCCCCACCCTGCGCGGCACGGCCGCCGCCGGAATGGTCACGCCACCCGACCCGCCTCCCTCCGCCGCCGGGATGAAGAAATCGGAGATGCGATCGTCGTACACCAGGACGGCCGCCGCGCCGGCGGCTTGGGCGTTGGCGGCCTTGGTCGCAAACGTGCACGTGCCGCGCGCGACGACTGTGACCGTGCCAGCCACGGCCGCGCCGTTTTGCAGCGGCGCGCACGCGTCCCGCGGCTCCGCAGCGGACAGGGGCAGGCGCCGGCCGTACAGCCCGGCGACGCGGCCACCAAACGCGGCTTGGACGACGCGGAAAGACTCGACTTCCCTGGCGTCGTCCTTCCTGCCGCCGCCGTCGGGCCCGCCGACCCCGTCAGCGCCCGCGGGCGCAAACACGGCGAGGCGGTGGAGCACGAATTGCCTGGCGGGCGAGCCGGCCGCGCCCGTGGCCGACAGGGTCGCACCCACGGCCAGACAGTTTTTGGCCGTGGCGGGCGACGTGACGGTCGTCACGCCCCCCGTCGGCGACGCGGACGCCAGGCCCTCATTCCCCGCCGCGAGGACGGGCAGGAAGTCCGGGTGGTCCCACGCGAATGCGTCGACTTCGGCGGCCATGTAATCGTACTCCACGGTTTCGGAGCCCCAGGAGTCGGAGTGGACGCGGGCGCCGACGGCGTAGGCGTGGCGGTAATAGTCGCCGCCCATGTCGCCGGGGACGGTGATGGTCCCGCCGCGCAGGCCCGAGCGCTGGCGGCCCTCTTCTTCTTCCTCGCTGTCGCCGCGCCCGCCGCCGCTGCCGCCGCCCGCCAAATCCGTGAACGCCAGTTTGGCGTCGGGAGCCATGCCCTGGTACGCAGCCGCGCTGGCGTCAGCGCCGGGCGGCGGGGACCCGAGCAGCGTCCCCATCGTGTGCGTGCCGTGGCCGTTGTGGTCGCCCGCGTCGGCGACCGCGCGGTACAACCGGATCTTGCGGTGGGTCGTCGACTCAAAGGACGCGGGCCCGCCCCAGCCCGAGGCGGGGCGGAGGGTGAAGGGCACGGCCGGGTCGTCAAAGTAGCAGGACTTGACGTCGACGCCGGAGTCGCCGCCGCCGCCGACTTGGCCGGCGCCGCGCACGCCCGCGGCCCAGAGCGGGTGGGAGGAGGCGTCGCCGTCCGGGTCGACGGACCCCGCGGAGCCGGACGCGGCGTGGCCGGACTGAATGATGGCTGACGCTTGCCAGTTGTAGGGCCGGACGGCGCCCGGGGAGGAGGAAGAGCGGGCGACCCAGTGGCTGGCGGGCTGGGCCGCCAGCCAAGCCGCGGCGGCCGCCGCGGACCGGGCCGGCCTGCCACGGCCGAGGTCGACTTCCAGGACCAGGGGGTTGCGGGCGGACAGGGTGACCGGGGTGGACACCGCCGCGGCCAGGGGTGCGGCCCACTCGTCCGCGGCGGCGGCGGCCGGGTGGTACGGCGAGGAGCGCCCGCCACCCCCACGGCCCGCCAGGCGGGGGAAGACGACGGCGAGGTGGCGGACGTCCGTGCCGTTGTTGCGGTCCAGGGCCGCCGCGAGGGCGGGGCAGAGCTTGAGGGCCGGGGCATCGTGCGCGCCGACCCAGGCCACGCCCGGCAGCGCGGCCACCGCCCGCACGGCGGCCCGGCCGCCCGCGAACACAAAGGCGGCCGGCGGGAGGTGCGGGCCGAGCGCGCCGCCGGCGGACGAGAGGGCGGCCGCCAGCGCGTCTTCCCCGTCGTGGGGTGGGGGGGCGGCGTCAAAGGCAACGATGTGCTGGCGGGGTGCGGATGTCGAGGACGAACGCAGTGGGCCCCACCGGGCGTCGGGCGACGGGCGGGCGGACGGGTGGGGCGAGGCGGACGCGAGGAGGGAGCGCCTGTGGGCCGCGGGTGTGTGTGTGTGTTGTGGCGGGGGTGTGAGCGTGTGCGCGCGCGCGTGAGGAAATTGGTGGGCGGGAGGTGGAGCATGGCCGGCATTGCGCTGTCCAACCGTGCCACGCTGTGGCCGGCGGCCGTGACACGGCTCTGGCGTGGGCAGGACAGCCGGGCAGCTGGCCTACTGGGCGGCGGCACGGCCACATTGGTTGCGCGTCTGGCGCGCGGCGTGTTGCCCAGCTTCCGCCCGGTGCCGGCGGGCTGGGCGACGAGGTTGGTGGCGCTGGCGCGGGTCAGTCAGGAGCGCGAGCTCACGGAGGTCCCGACGAGACAGATGGCGGGCGCTGGCGGGGACGTGTGGGCGCTGCGCGGGCCGTCGGACGAAAGAACAAGAACGCACCGAGGCCCTCGCCCGTCTCCTCCAGCACCACCCGCGGCAGCCAAGGCCGCGACGTCGACCGCACCGGACCGGAGGAGGATGGGCGGAGGAGGGGGAGGGGAGGCGGCTGTTGCGAAGGCCGCCAGGAGCAAGGCCGTGGCGGCGGCCGCGAGGGCGGTCCGCCGGCCGCCGGCGGGCGCCGTCATGGCGGGTGAGGAGGGTGGAAGGAGTGCCAAAGAGGGCGGCGCCCGCTCTGAAGGCAGGCCGAGAAGGCCTAATATAAGTCGGGCCCGAGCACAGAGCTCGTGCACTCGTGCATTCTTCCGACACACGCACAACCCCTTCAAAAAGACCGTCGTGCACACCTTTCCCATTGCCATGCAGCTGCTGGCCTGGGCGGCCGCCCATCCACTGCAAGCGGCCCTGGTGGCCGGCCTTGTCGCAGTGCGTTGGGAAGGGAGAGGCGGAGGGAGTGGGGGAGCGCCAGGCGCGCTCGGGCCTAGCTTCCATACCATCACGTCATCGCCCGCGGCCGGCCTCCCCAGAGTCTGGACGGCCGTGCTCGATGGCGGACAGGGTACAACGTGCACGGTGCTGTCGTATTGTGTGCTTGAAAAGGCCGTTGGTGCACATTTGGACGGCCGGCGCGGGCCGCGACCGAAATTCAATGGGCGTGAGTAACGCGGCTGCGACTGACCCGCGGTCGCGCCCACCCATCCGCCCGCCCCGTGCACGCACCCCACCCCCACGCCTCACGTGTGTCCACCCCATCCCACCCGACACACAGCTCCTCGCCTACTCCATCCACCCCCTCCAACGCTGGCGCCTGCGCCACATCCCCGGCCCTTTTGCCCTGCCCTTCCTCGGCAACCTGCCCTCCTACCGCGCCCCGGGCCAGGTCGGCGCCTGGGACGCCTGGCGCGCCGAGTACGGCAACATTTACAAGATTTTCTTGGGCGCCAAAGCGGTCGTGGTTGTGTCCGACCCGGCCGCCGCGCGCGCCGTCAACCTGCGCAACCACATGCGCCACCCGATCTTGGTGTCCTTGACGGCGTCGCCGTCCGTCAACTTGACGGCCAACGGCTTGTTCGCCGTCGGCGCGACGGACCGGGACTTCCACCGCGAGCTCAAGAATGCCTGGCTGCCCTTTTTCACTTCTGCTGCTCTGGACGCGGCCGCGGACGACTTTGCCGTCGGCGTGGACCGCCTCATCGCCAACCTCACCAAGTCCGCGCGCCAGCAATCGACCGTGGACTTTTGGCGCGAGGTCGGCAAAATGAGCTTGGAAGTCGTGGCGCAGACAGCTTTCGGGATTGAGCTCGCCGCCCAGGAAGAGGACGCGCCGTCGTCGGCCGAGGCGGCGGAGCTCTTGGCCGCCGCCCGCACCGTCTTTGCGACGGGGCGCACGTCCTCCGCGTGGGCGCTGCTGTACCAGTCCGCGCCGTGGACCGCGCCGCTCATTCGGGCGGCCACCCGGTTCGCCCCCGGCCGGGCGCTGGCGGACCTGGACGCGGCGCGGGAGCGCATCATGGCCAAGGGCATGGCCCTGATCGAAGCCGACCGCTTGGCCGAGCGGGGCGCCGATGAGGGCGCGCTCGTGTCCGCGCTGGCCCCGCCCAGCCGTGGCTCGTTCCTTTCTTTGTTTGCGCGAAGGGCGCGGCACGCGGCAGCGAAAGGCGATGCGGGCGCGGCGGCGGCACTGGCTGATCCTGCGGTCATTGTGTCCAACGTGTGGACGGTCTTGCTGGCGGGCTATGAGGTGCGGGCGTGTGCGCGTGTGCGTGCGGGAAAAAGACCTGCCCCTCTCCCCCCCCCTCCTTGGAGCGCGAGAAAAAAAAAAACTCACCATCGCCGCCATCCCCATCGCCATCCACCAAACCAACAGACGTCTGCCACCGCCGCTGCGGCCTGTGTCCACTTCCTGTCGACGCACCCGGAGGCAGCGGACGCGCTGCATGCAGAGGTCGTGCGCGTGCTGGGCCCCGAGGCCGGCGGCCGCACGCCGCGCACCGCCGAGCTGGCGCGCCTGGAGTACCTGGACGCCGTCTTCAAGGAGTCCTTGCGCCTCATGCCGCCCGCGCCCATGACGCTGCGCATCGCGGGTGAGGACCAGGTGGTGTGCGGCAAGTTCATTCCCAAGGTGCGTTGTGTTTTTTTGTGTGGGTGTGTGTCTGTGGAGGGGGTCGGACCCTCTCTCTCTCGCGCGCGCCCTCTCTCCCCAGCCGCCCCTCACGGACGACGCCCCCCCCCCCTCCCTCCCCCCGTCCCCCTCCCTCCCACGCGCCGCACACACAGGGCACGTGGCTGCAAGTCGACACGCGGGCCATTCAAACCGACCCGGCCATCTGGGGCCCGGACGCGGCCGAGTTCCGGCCGGAGCGCTGGCTGGCCGCCGACGCCCGGGTCGCCGCGCTCGGCTTCAACGCCTTTGGGGCGGGGACCCTGTCGTGCGTCGGCGCCCGGTTCGCTGAGGTGGAGGTGAAGCTGATGCTGGTCGCCCTGGTCCGGCAGTTCGTGTTCGAGCCCGCGGGGCCGGAATGGCTCGCGGGCCGGAAGACGCTCGAACTCGTCACGCGCCTGACGATGGGCCCGCGCCACGGCGTCATCGTGCGGCCGGTCCTGCGGAAGGAGGCGGGCGGCGCCATGCCGCTCACGCCGACGGGCGTCCTGGAAGCGGCCCAGCCGCGGCCGGCGTCCCTGGACGGCAGTTCGGAGGACGACTGCGACCCGCGCCGCCCCGCCCAGGCGGGCAAGGTGGTGGTGGTGCAGGAGGAGAAGGACGGCCTGCGCGCGCGGGCGCGGGCGGTGCTGTGAAGAGTGTGTGTGGGCGTGTGTGTGTTTTAAGTAGGCAGGTGATTGATGAGGAGTCGTGTGGCCCCTGCGGGCGAACTGTATAGTGTTGCGGCGGGCGCAGGGTGTGGGGTGAACAATAGAGAGAGAAGGGAGGGTGTGTGGGTGCTCCAACGGCATAACAAAAATCAACACGCAACTGTGTACTCCCGTCTCCGAAAACGCCGCGCAGCCCCCACTTTCACGCAGACCCCCCGCCACATCGACACATCTCTTGAAAGCCAGCATGCTTGCGGCCATCCCCGTGTGGGTGGCCTGGATGGCCGTGGCCGTGGTCGCGGTGAGTTGGGCTCTTAGTCAAACCCGTCTATCTGCCGAGCGGCCGACGCTTGCATGCAAACTCGCTCCGACGCGCTGCCGTCTCGGCCCCGCCCCGGCCGCGCACCCGCGCCCGCCCGCCCGCGCCACCGCCAGCTTGCACGCTCGGCGTGTTGGCAACGAGTTGGAAGCGAATGGTGGTGTGGCACGTGCCCCACCACCGGTTGGATTGGCGGCGGAACGTTCCGTGTCGGCTCCATGGGAAGCCAGCGTGGGGGCTACGGTCCCGACCGTTCATCGACCGTGCACCCACCCCTGCACGCCTCCAACCCTCTCACTCCCCCCCCCCCCCCCCCCCCCCCCTCACAACCAGGTCTACATCTACGGCGCCCACCCGCTCACCCGCGCGCGGTACGCCCACATCCCGGGCCCGCCCAAGCGCTGGCTGACCGGCAACATCCGCGAAATCTTTGCGGCCGGCATGCCGGAAGCGTACAAGCGGTGGGCGGCGCTGTACGGCCCCGTCTTCACCGTCAATTTCGGCGCCGCGCCCGCCGTGGTTTTCTCCGACCCGGCGACGATCAAAGCGGTGCAGCTGTCCCAGCACACGCGCCCGCAGATCATGAGCCCCGTCGACCTGACGCTCTCCCCACGCGCGGCCGCGTTCTTCAAGGCCAACATGCTGGTCACGAAAGACCGCGGCTTCCACCGGGTGCGTGAGGCGGCGGCACGTCCGTCCTTTTTTTGAGCTCGCGCCGACGACCCTCACACACACACGCAAGGGGGCCGTCCCGGCCGGAGCGGGCGCGCGGCTGGGCGGGCGGCGCGGCGCCATTGTTGCCGCTCGAGGCCCCGGGCCAGGCGCGCCACCCCACACGTCACCCATCCACCTCAACCCTCCCCCCCCGCCCCCCTTCCCACCCAAAACAGGACGCCAAGGCCGCCTTCCTGCACGTCATGCGCCGGGACTACGAGCTCGCGTACGCGCCCATCTTCCTGGACGCCGCCGACCGCCTGGCCGACCGCCTCGCCGCCTGCGCGGACGCACGCGCGGAGGTGGACGTCTTCCGCGCGCTGGGCGCGCTGACGCTGGAGGGCGTCCTCCGCGCGACGCAGGGCCTGTTCCTGGACGTCCAGGGCACGGCGGCCCTGACGGACGGCCGGGGCGAGCCGGTCGCGTGCTTGGCCGGGCCCATCCCGCCGTCCGGCCCCACGCGCGTCCGCGACCCGGACACGGGCGGCGACAGCCACCCCGACACGTCGGACGAAGCGGCCGAGCTGCTGGAAGCTGCGCGGGTCATGTTCAATTCGCCGGGGCGGGCGTCCCGGTACTTCATGCTGGCCCAGGCGTTGCCCGCGCTCGCCCGGCCCGCCGTCAAGGCGCTGGCGACCGCGCTGCCGTTCCTCGACCCGTCGCTCGTCAAGCTCAACTGGGCGCGCGCGCTGACCCAGGCGACGGCGCTGGGCGTCATCCGCGACGCCCGGGCGGCGGCTGAAATGCGGGCGTGCGCCGACTGCACGGGGCGGCGGGCGTCCTCGCCCGGCGGCGGCGCGTCCGCGTCGCCGTCCCCGCCGGGCACGCCGAGCGCGACGGGTGAAGGCGCGGGCGGCGTGACGTCCGAGTCGGACGGCGACGCGCCCTCGGCCCACGCCTGGCAGCAGCACCCGCTCGTCCGCATGCGCCGCCGCTCCGAGGAGGCGGAAGCCTTTGAAGCGGAGGTCGCGGCGGAGCGGGCGGCCAAGAAGGCGGCGGGCCTGGCGCCGACGACGTCGGCATCCCGCCGCAAGCTGGCCGCCCAGCCGGGCGGGTTTGTCACGCACATGATCACCGCTACCAAGGCCGACGGGTCCCTATTCACCGACGTGGAGTGCGCCCAGCAGCTCAACACGGCCGTCCTGGCGGGGTACGAGACGACGGCGACGGCCCTGTCGCAGACGATCTACTATACGGCCGCGACGCCCGGGACGTGGGACAGGCTGGTCGCCGAAGTCGAGGCCGTGCTGGGCGGCCGCGACCCGGCGCCGGGCGACCTGGGCGAGGACGCCCTTCCCTACCTCTGCGCCTGCCTGCGCGAAGCCCTGCGCCTGGCCCCGCCCGGCGCGGCCACCATCCGCCAGGCCGCTGTGGACCTGGAGGTGCACGGCTACAAGATCCCAAAGGGCACGGCCCTGCACTGCGCGGTGTACACCGCGCACCGCGACCCGGGCGTGTGGGGGCCCGACGCGGAGGCCTTCAACCCCGACCGGTGGTGCGACCCGAAACGCCCGGTCCCGGACGCTTTCTTCGCGTTCGGCGGCGGGTCCCTGATGTGTGCTGGCCAGCGCTTTGCTCTGGAGGTCCGTTGTGCTCGTGTCGCCTTCCCACCCGGTCGCCCTCACCGCCGTCGCTTGCCGCTTGTCCTGACCGCCGCCGCCCTGCCTTTCCTCACGCCCCCTCCACCCCCCCCTCTCTCCCTTCCAGGAAGCCAAAATGACGCTCGTCCGCTTGGCCCAGCGTGGCCTGTCCTTTGACCTGTGTCCCGGCCAAATCCCGCTGGAAATGCACGCGCCGCTGACGTTTGGGCCGAAGAAGGGCGTGTTCGTCGTGCCGCGCGTGGACGCTCGGAAAGCGGCCGCGGACTTGGCGCACCGCGTTGCGGCCGTGGGCGGTGGGAATGCGGCCGCCGGTCCGCCTGTGGACGCGGCGTGCACGGTGGGGACGGCCTGAAAGAAACAAAGAGAGAGAGAGGGGAAGCAGTTTTTTTTTCATGCGGGTGAGGGCGGATTCGGACGGACGGTCGGGAATGCAACCCCCACCCCACCCGGGCGGGTGGGAACGGGTCGGAGCGTGTGTGTGTTCGCGAGAGAGAGGACGGAAGCTGCGCCTGTCCCTGCCCTCTCTCTCGCCCGCGCGCACACGCTCACACACACAACACTGCGGGTGAGGTCGCGCCGGGGCTGGGCGCACGCTTTTTTTTCTCTCACGTTCGCTACGACGTGTGCGCCTTTTTTTTGTTTTTTTCTTCCATCCACTGCAATTTTTTTCTTTTTCATCATCAAACATCACGCTCGTCCTGCTACACACACACCTCTCACCCCCGTCCACCCCCACCCCCATGTCTCACTGCGCGCCCGGCACGGCCTCGCCTGCTGCTCTGGGACTCCCGTCGACGGCAGGCAGGCTGCCCGCGTCAAACGCCGTGTGCCCCAGCAGGCTTGACCCGCCCGACCGGGTGACCGCCTGGCCCAGCAGCCAGTCCCTCGCCTTGAGGAGCGGCACCGGGCCGGGGACCTGGCCGATGACGCCCACTACACGGGATTTGAGTGTCACCGCAAAGGCCCGGGACGCGCGCGTGGCTTCAAACTCACGCAGCGCCGCGGCATCAGCGGCGGCCGACGGTTTCTTGCCAGCGCCGCCGTTTTGGGCCAGGCACCGCGCCAGGACGACCGCGTCTTCCAGCCCCAGGCCGCCGCCCTGGGCCAGGTTGGGCGTCGTCGGGTGGGCGGCGTCGCCGACCAGGGTGATGGGTCCGGGCGACCGCCCGCCGCCGCCACCGCCGCCCGCGGCCGGCGCCCACCCGCCCGACGGCGCCCACGGCCAGCCCAGGCGGTCGACGATCCGGGACTTGGTCAGCGTGTCGGGTGGGGAGGCGGCGATGGCGGCCCGGATGGCCGCGCCCACGGTGTCCGGGTCCCACGGCGAGACGGCGTCCAGGGCGGCCGCCCGGCAGGCTTCCGGGTCGGACACGCGCGGCGCGTCGGCCCGCTCGTTCTGGGTCGTGAACCAGTAAAACCGGGCGTGGCCCAGGGGGACGAGGCCGGCCCGGACGCCGGCGCCGAAGACGATGCGGGGGCGGGACCCCAGCGCTTGCAGGGCCGCGGGGACGGCGTCGTCGTCCGGGAAGGCGGCCACGCCGCGGTAGGCGGTGTACCCCGCGTACGCCGGCGGCGCCAGGCCCAGCCGGGCCGCGATCGCGCTGCGCACGCCGTCCGCACCGACGACGGCGCGCGCGCGCAGTTCGGTGCGGGACGCGTCGTCCAGGATGACGACGGCGCCGTCGCCCGTGGGGGCGGCCGCCGCCACGGGCGACGAGTAGCGGACCGCGCCCGGCGGGAGCGGGGCCGCCAGCGCCGCCATCAGCTCCCCCCTCAGCACGCCGCGCGCTTCGTGCGGGCCGCCCGGGACGGCGTCGTAGTCGACGTCCGCGATGGTGGCACCGGTCGTCGCGCTGACGAGCGTGACGCCGTCCACGCGCGCCGCGCCCTTGCCCACCCCACCAGGCGCGGCCGCGCCGCGGCGGACGGCGTCCCCCACGCCCAGGGCGTCGAGGGCTTTGAAGCCATTGGTCCACAGGCTGATGGACGCGCCCTCCCGCCGGGGCCCGGGCCCGGCCTCCAGGACGAGGGCCGGGATGCCGACGCGGTGCAGGGCGAGCGCGGTGGCCAGGCCCGCGATGCCCGCGCCGACGACGATGACGGCTCCGGGAGGGACGTCGGCTGGTGTTTTTTTGTTTTAGGCGCACACGCAGTGTGAGGGTTGAGCAAGGAGAGAGAGGGCACCATGGTCGAGCGCGCAGCGATACCCTGCACACACCACCCTGCCTCGCGTCCAAAGCAACGCCCGCCGTCCGCCCCCCCACACGCAGCTCACCCTGGTGCGGCGGGCCCGCAATGCCATCGCTGGGCACGGCGGCCGGCTGAATGGAGGCCCGGCGCGGGCGCCCGACACCGGACTTCGGGAGCGCGCGACACGTCGCCGGCGCATGGCATGCGCCCGAGGAAACGCTGGCGTGGGAGCTGGGCAGCCGCGCACACGCCCTCCGAGGCGCAGCCTGGCCGGCCGTCGCGGCGGACGTGCACCCTTGCAGCGTGGCGGCCATGGCTGGACGCGTGCGCGTGTGGAATGCGGGAGGAGGTTTTTTTGCTCTCTCCCCCGCGGTGTGTGGCAAGTGAGAGCGCGCCCGCGCCCGCGTGCCGGAACAACCTCCTCTCTCCCTCTGTCCGTCTTATAACATGGTCAGACGCCACCCGCCACGGCCACACCCCACCCCCACACTGAGAAATCTGTCGGCTTCGTTTGTTCATCCGTGACAGCGGAAAGAGAAAGGGAAAAAGAGAGAGAGAGAGGGGGCCGCGGGCGCGCCCCCCCCCTCCTTTTTTGCCCGCAGCCCATGCTCATCCCATCCCTCTCCTACCCAGCCGCGACACGCGCCGCGAGCGGGACGTCGTCGTCCGAGGACGACGAGTCGTCCAGCACGGGCCGGGCTTTGGCGGCAGGCGCAGGCGCAGCCGACTTGGGCTCGGCCTTGGCCGCCGCAGCCGCCACCACGACTGCCGCCCGGGCCGCCAGCGGCGCGCCGTCGTCCGACGACGACGAGGGCGACGCGGGGCGCGGCCGCTTCGCCGCCGGCGGCGACACGGCCTCCGCCTTGACCGCGGGCGCGGGTGCAGGCGCCGGTTTGGGCTTGGGCTTGGGCTTGGGCACGACGGCCACGCCCGGCTTCTTCTTGACGGGCGTGGCTTTCGCGCCGCCGCTCTTGACCCACGCCTCTGCTTCCGCCTTGGGCAGCAGCCCGCACTGGACGCACCATTTACGCGCCATGGCGGAATCGGGGCGCTGTTCCAGGAGCGAAACGTAGAATTTGCGGAGCGGGTCACCTTCTTCGGGCGTGTCGCGCGTCTGGCCGGGCAGGTCAAAGGTTTTGCGCGCCGTGGTCGTGGCCGCAGACGCAGCCCCTTTTTTCTTGGCCGGCGGTGGCTTTTTCTTCGCTGCGGCGGCGGCTGGCTTTTTTTTCTTGGCCGGCGGTGGTGGGGCGGCCTTCTTCTTCGCCGCGCCGGCGGACGCAGGCTTTTTGGCTGCTTGTGGGTTGTTTGATGCGGGCGGGTCGGCGAGTGAGGTGGGGGGCCCGGGTTGGGATGGGACGTGAGCGTGTTATTTTTTTTCCATCGGCGCGGGACGCTGTGTTTCCCCCACCCACCGGGTGCCGCCGCCGCCGCTGGCCCCCTCCACTCGGGCAGACAAGTTGGGCAGGCGCCTGGCTTCACGCAGGCATGGAGTGGGCTCGCAGCAGCGACGCTCAGCCTGCCCCTCCTCCTGCGCGACGGTCCCACTCACCTTTCGCCGCGAGCGGCACGTCGTCGTCGCTGGAAGACGACGACGTTTCCTCCTTGTACGTCGGCCGGGGGCGGGACGGTGTGGCGGCCGCCGCCTTGACTTTCGCCGCCAGCGGGACGTCGTCGTCGTCGGAAGACGACATGACGACGAAAAGAAAAAAAAACAAAGACTGCGTAGCAGGCGCCGGCCCGCGCTTCTCCCACTCTTCCCATTCCTCTCTCGCAAGACGCGAGGACGCACGCGCTCTGTCCGCACCGGCCCGCCCGCTCGCTCCCTCTACGTGCCACGCTTGGACACTCGCCAACCCTGCCGAAGCGACTTGTTCATTCAACCCCGTCCGGTCGACCTCAAAGCCATGCGCTCCGTCCGTCGCCTCGCGCCGCTCGCCGCCGCGCTGCTGCTCGCCCTCGTCTCGGCGCCTGCCGCCCAGGCCGGCCAGGCGATCGCCGTGTACGGTGAGTGTACGAGGCCTTGCTCAGCCGGTGGTGTGGGCAGCAGGTGGAGAAGTGCGCGTTCGGCCGGCAGGGAAGCCGGCGGGAAGAGGGGCCCGCGTGCGGCGCGTCGCATGCGCGGGCCGCGCACCACCACCTCCACCTGTCGGCCTCGTTCCAGGCAGCTGCCCGGGCCCGGGGGGAGGGCGTGCGCGGCCGGCAGGTCCGCGCCCACCCCACACCGCTCACGCCTGGCCTCCACGCGTCCACGCGTGCCTGCGCGCTGCCCTCCCCCCTCACCCCCCCCCGCCCGCCCTCCCCGTGTGCCCCCCCCGCCCCCACACACAGGCAACTGGTGCGGCCCGTCGTACGGGTCGGGCACGCCGATCGACGGCCTCGACGAGCTCTGCCGGGCGCACGACTACTGTTACGACGCGGCCGTCGCCAACTCTGGCGGCAACAAGTGGGCCGAGAACTCGGCCAAGTGCCAGTGCGACAACACGCTCATGGCGGGCGCGAACGCGATCAAAGCGGACGCCGCGTTCCCGACCTACTCCGACTGGACGCGGACGACGGTGGAAGGCATCCTGAAAGTGTTCCAGGTCAAGTGCCCGGCCATCGCGGTGTACGAGGCGGTCAAGGACGCGTGGGCGTCGGCCAAGGCGGCCAAGGCGGCGGACGCCGCGGCGCAGCAGGGGTGAAAACGGGCGGGGAGGGGGGGGGGGGGGGAGCGCGCGCGCGGCGTGGGTGGTGGGAGCGCGCGCGACCCCGCTCGGGACTGACTTTCATTTTTTTCGTGGTGTGTGTTTTCTAGGCATGTTTGCAAAACATTTTCCTCTCAAAAATTCTTCCCTACCGACCCGCGCCCCTCTCTCTCTCTCTCACCATCCATGTCACACCGCCGGCTGGAGCGGCAGCGGCGCCAGAGCGGGTGGCGGCGGCGCCGCGCTCGCGGGCGGCTCGCCCTCCCCACCCCCCTCCTCCTCACCCCCGCCATCCTCTGACGCTTCCACCACGCGCGCGCGCGCTTTCCGCGATTCGGCGGGCCAGTCCATGCGCGCGACGAGCGTGGCCATGGCCAGGGCTTGCAGCGAGCTCGAACACGCCAGGCCCATCCACAGGCCGCGCACCCCCAGCTTGGGCGGGCCAAAGGCCAGGCCGGCGGCCGCGGGCAGGCCCAGCACCCAGTACGACACGGCGGCCATGGCCGCGGCCGTGCCCTGGCGCCCGGCCCCGCGGATGACGCCGCCGCACGAGCCATTGACCGCGTCGCCCATGACGGCGACGGACACCCAGGGCGCCACAGCCGCGGCCAGGCGCAGGACGTCCGGGTCCTGCGAAAACAGGCGGGCCCAGGCGCCGGAGCCGGCGCCGACGGCCAGGGCGACGGACGCGCCCGCGGCGGCCGTGCCGGCGATGGCGACCGCCGCCGCGCGCGCGGCCGCTTTCGGCCGCCCCGCGCCCAGCTCGTGCCCCACCCGCGTCGACGCCGCGGCCGACACGCCCAGGGGAATGCAGTACACGAGCGTCATGGTCTGGAAGAAAATGCCGGAGCAGGCGACGGCGGGCTCGGGGTGCGGGCGCACCCACCCGGACGCGAGGACCAGGAACTCGAGGGCGATCCACTCCATCATCACCAGGGCGGCGGAGGGCAGGGCCACCCGCAGGTACGCCCACAGGCCGCGCAGGGACGCCGCCGACCAGGGCACCCAGGTGGGCTTGGCGCCGGACCGCACGCGCGCCCGGTGGTGGGCCGCGCACCCCAGGGCGAGGAGCCCCGCCGCGGCGGCGGCGGACACGCAGACCGCCGCGGCCGCGCCCTTCAACCCCAGGCGCGCTTTGGACACCAGCGCCCAGGCCGCCGCGCCGCACACGGCCACCTGCAACCCCGACGCGAGCGGCGGCAGGATGACCGCGTGCTGGGCGACGAGCCAGCGGCGCATGCACTCGGCCGCCGCCAGGGCGGCCAGGCCGGGCGCGGCCAGGCGGACGAACACAGCCGCCGCAGCGGCGAGGGCGGGCGGTTCGCCCAGGAGGCGGAGGAGGAGGTCGGCGCGCGCCCACAGCACGGCGACGGCCGCGACCAGGGCGGCCTCGACGACCAGGGCGCGCTGCAGCAGGCGGCCCAGGTCGGCGTGGGAGCCAAACCCGTACGCCGCGGACAGCAGGGTTTCCAGGGCGGACGCGACGCCAACGACGGCCGCCAGCCCGCCGACATTGAACAGGGAGGCCCCCAGGACGAGGGGGGCCAGGTCGGCGGGGGACGCCCGGCCGACGATCGCGACGAGCACGGTCGAGGACGAAAAGACGAGCGCGTCCTGGAGGACGAGGGGGCCGGCCAGGCGGGACGTGAACCGGGCTTCCGCCGGCCAGGACCGGAGGGGGTGGTCGGCCTCGCCGCCGGCGGGTGGAGCGGCCTGGACGACGCCACCGCCGCTGCGGGCGAGCGCGGCCGCCAGGCCTGCGCCGCGCGTGGGCGGCGCGGCCGGCGCGGCGGCCGCGCCCCCGTCGTGTGTGGGCCGGCCGGCGGAGCCGTCGATGGAAAAGGTGGATGTGCGGGGCGAGGAGAGGAGCGGCCCGGCCAGGCGGGCGCCGTCGTCGGACAGGAGCGGCCCGGCCAGGCGGGCGCCGCCGTCCGGCGGGGTGGGCGGCGGCCGCATGGGGGTGTGGGGTTGGTTTGAGGAAGCCGCCGCGACCGACGCGAGGGAGGGGATGCGGCAGGAAGCAGGCGGTGGGGAGCTGGTCCCGCTCGTGAATTCAGGCCCTGTGCCCGCTGAGGGCCTTGGCAGTGTGTGTGAGGGCCCTGGGCGCAGGCGGAAACTGGGCAACCGTGCGCGGACCGGCGCGGGCGGGGAGTGTCGAGATGTGTTGAATGTGCTCAGGCAGGCGACAGGGAGTCCCCGCGCGTCGAAATTCTGTATGTGTCGGGGGGGAGGGCCGAGTGTGCGGCTCGTGCAGCACACTCACGACTCCAACCTCCAACTCCCCCCGCCAAAACGCGCACGCCCGCCAGGCATCGCAAGGTGAGCCCTTTTTCTCGCCTCAATTCTGCGCTCCCATGCTTCTCCGTGCAAACGGCGTAAAAATCAGCTAGGCGGGAGGCCACCGACCGCGGGGAGCGCGGTACGGTTTGATGAGTGCACCGCATGCGTTTTTTGCGCCCTCTGAGAACGTTGCGTCCGCGCTGGCCTCGCCCGGCCGCGCACCCTCCCAATTGCTAGCCAAAACTAACTAACGAGGACTCACGTTCCTTTTTGGAGAGTTTGAAGCGAAAGGAAGGGCGGCGACCGGCCCAAACGCGTCGCGCAAAGCCCCCGGCGCGCGCGCGCACGTCTCTTCCGGCTATTTCCGCCGCCCGACCCCCCGCAGCACACACTGACGGTCCATCCCCATCCCCCCCATCCCTCCCCCATCCCTTCCACAGCCCGCCCCCACCAACACCACCACCCTCCTGTAAACAACCAGCACGCGACCACACACATGCCGCCCTTGCCTCACTCCACGACCGACCCGGCGCCCCTCGGCCAAAAGCCGGCCACCCTCTGTATCCCGCCGCCCGCGCCGGCGGCGAGCGGGCCGCCCACGCCGACCCGCAGCGCGCCCGACGACCTCCACCCCGCCCTGGCGGCCGACCTCGTCTTCGCCACCTTTTGGGTGGCGCCCGGCATCGCGCCCGAAGACTACCAGTCCCGCCGCCCGGACCTGCGCTTCGGGGCTGCCATCCGCCAAGCGCACCCGGGCAAGCGCGTCCACGTCGCCGTGCTGACGGACGGCGAAACCATCGTCCTGGACGACGGCGAGTCGGCCGCGGCGGGCGGGGAGGTCGAAGTGTTCCGGTGCGCCGCCATCGACCGCACGCGCGTGGGGCGGAACAGCTACGCCAACTACGCCCAGATGGTGGCGCAGCGCGCGTACTTGGAGCACTTGGACGCGCTGGTCGCGGCGTCCGGCGGGTCCGTGCCCGCCCACCCGCCCGTCGTGTTTTGCGACACGGACATGCTCTTCGTCGGCGACGTCTCCGAAGTGTTTGAGCGCCTGCCGCCTGGCGTGCGCCAAACCGTCGCGGACGCGTCCCTGGTCCCGCCGCCGCCCGCCCTGGGCGGGACGGGCGGTGGGGGCGCCCCCGCCGCCGCGGCCACCACGCCCTACGACTATGGCCTCACCATCTCCGACAGCGTCGACATGCCCGTCAACTTTGGCATCCAGTTCGTGCCGGCGGGCGGCGGCGCGCGCGCGCGGGCTTTCCTGGACGCCGTCTGCGCCGTGTACGACTTCTCCAAAACGTTCGTGGCGGGCCAGGAAGCGATCGCCGAGTACTGCGGCGTGATGGACCGGGCGGCCGTCAACGCGGCGGTGCGGGGTGTCGCCTACGGCCCGGCCGGGCGGTGCCTGAAGGGCGTGGGCGGGACCGACGGCCACGGCAGCGGCGCCGCGCCCGGCGCGTCCTTCACCGTCGCCTTCTTCCCCTGCCTGCGGTGGAACGCGTGCAACTGCGGGCAGTCGTGCTGCACCGACCCGGCGCGCGGGTCGGCCCACATCCCGAAGACGGCGGCCGAGCTGGCGGCCGCCAAGGTGTGCGTCTACCACTTTGTGGGGCACCGCAAGCCGGGTTTTTGCGTCGCCCTGGCCGCCTTCGCGCGCGGCGGGGCGGCCGCCGCGTACGAAGCGATCGCGGCCCTGCCGGACGAGGAGGAGGACTACGTCAGGGAATTCGGGGCGGACTCGGTGGCGGGCGGCCGGGCGGCCGCGACCGAAGCGGCGGTCGAGCGCGCCCTGGCTGCCGTCGCCGCGTCCCGCGCCGGCGTCTTGGCGGCGGGCGTGGACTCGGCCGCGGCCGCGGCCTTGCTGGAAGGCAACAAGGCGGCCTGCCTTGGGGGGGTGAAGGCCTGCCCGGCCCCGCCGCCCTCCGATGACGCAGCCTTGGCGCCCGGCACGGCGCCCGCGTCGCGGGACCCGTCGCCGCCGCGCAAGAGGGCGGTGGTGTGACAGGGGGGTGGGAGTGAGGTGGGGACCGTGTATGACAGGAAAAAAAAAGATGGGTGTGTATGGGTGGGTCCGCGTCTCCACACTCTGAACTCCCGGGGGGGCCGGCCGGACGCACACACCCCGCGACACAGCACGCCCCGGGCCTGCACTCGCCCCAGCGCCAGGCCCACCCGCACGCACCGCGCGCGCGTTTCACCACGGCGCCCAAACGCAAGGCCACCGCCAAGCAGGCGTCGAAAGCGGCGCCAGCGAAGCGGGGCAAGGCGGGAGGAGCGAGCGCCGGCGCGACCGGTCTCCGCCGCGGCCGCTCCGCCGCCGCCGCCGCCGCCCAGCAGGCCGCCGGCGGAGCCGACCCGGACGCCATGGCGGTCGACCGCCGCCCCATCGACCTGGAGCAGGGGTGGGGGTACATGGAGGTAGGCGTGGAGGGTTGGGCGTGGGGCGGAACGGGGCGCGGCGCGGGGGGATTGGAGTCGCGTTGCGCGCGCCGATGGGCGCGGCGTGTGAAGAGAGAGAGACAGCGCGCGATGGCAGGTGTGACGCTGGCACGCGCGGTGCGCACCCCACGCCCGCACGCGCGACACCGTCCGCACCTTGCCCGGCCAGGCCGAGGGCGGGGTGTGGTGCGTGCTGGTGGGAGGCCGGCCGCGCGCGCGTGCTCCAAACCCGCTCGCGCCGCGCCTGCTCTGTCCGGGTCCACCGGCGCCCGCCGCCGCCGGTCGGAAAGCCGTGCAAAAGGCTGGCGCGCCCTCGCCGCCACCCCACCCCACCCACCGGGGCGGGTGCGGCACACGCTCGCGGATCCGGGTGGGTGGGTGTGGCGCGGTGGAGGCGGGGGCGTGGGCGCCCGGCGGCCCACACCCAGTCCGAGGCCATGCGTTTGTTTGCGCCCGAGGGCTTGCCTGTTCGCACCCGCGGGCCGGCCCGCGACCTGCGCACCCACCACCCACACCACCCCACACACCACACAAACATTACAGCGCGGCATCACCAAGCTGCAGCGCCTGATGGAAAACGAGGACGAAGAGCAGTTCAACGCGGAACACTACATGAACCTGTACACGTGAGTGTTGGTGGGCGGGCGGGGCGTGGGGTGTGTGTGTTGGGCTCGCCCACGAGGGAGGGATGGGCGGGTGCCAGCCCCGCCTGGCCAGGCGCGCGCCCCTCCCCTTTCACGCCCCTCCCATCCATCCCCCCGCCACCCCCCACCACACCCACACAGCACCATCTACAACATGTGCACCCAGAAACCCCCGCACGACTACTCGGCCGAGCTGTACACCCGGTACGGCGACGCCTTCTCCCGCTACATCGCCGACCGCGTCCTGCCCGCCCTGCGCGGCAACGCGGCCGCGCACGCGGGCGACGTCCTCCTGGCCCAGCTGTGGCGCCGGTGGGGCAACCACAAGCTCATGATCCGGTGGCTGTCCCGCTTCTTCAACTACCTGGACCGGTGCGAGAGAGTGGGCGGGTGCGGGGCGGGGCGGGGACGGGGCGGGGCGGGCGCGGCGGGCGCGCGCGTGTGTTCCCACCGCCATCCCCATCCCCCATCCCGTCCTCACCCTCTCCACCCTACCCCCCCCCCCCCCCCCCCCCCCCCTATCCACAGCTACTACATCTCCCGCCACTCCTTGCACACGCTCCCGGACGTGGGCCTGATGCGGTTCCGGGACGAAGTCTACCTGGAGGTGCGCGCGCCGGCGCGGGACGCCGTGCTGGCCGCCATCGCGGCCGAGCGCGGCGGCGACCCCGTCGACCGCCCCCTCCTGAAAAACGTCCTGTCCATCGCCATCGAAGTGGGCATGGGCGCGCTGGACTACTACGAGGCCGACTTCGAGCTGCCCATCCTGGCCGCCACGTCCGAGCACTACTCGCGCGTCGCGGCCGCGTGGGTCGAAGCCGACTCGTGCCCGGACTACATGGCGAAAGCGGAGGCGTGCCTGACGGAGGAGGAAGAGCGCGTGGACGCGTACCTCCACGTCTCCACCCGGCCCCGCCTGCTGGCCGCGGCGGAGGCGGAGCTGCTGACCCGCCACCAGGCCGCGCTGCTGGACAAGGAGGGGTCGGGCGTCGCCGCCCTGCTGCGCGACGACCGCCGGGCCGACCTGGCGCGCATGTACCGCCTGTTTGCGCGCGTGGGGCCGGACGGCCTGCGCCCCGTGGCGGCCGCCTTCCAGGCGCACGTGGAGGGCGAGGGCCAGGCCCTCGTCCGCCGCGCCGACGAAGCCGCGGCCGCGCGCAAGGACAAGGCGGGCGGCGCGGGCGCGGGCGGTGCGGGCGCCCGCCCGGCCGGCGCGGCGCCCCCGCAAGCCCCGGGCGCCGGCGCCGCCGCCGAGCAAGCCTTTGTCCGGGACGTGGTCGCCCTGCACGACAAGTACCTGGGCTACGTCGGCGACTGCTTTGCGGGCGCGTCCGCCTTCCACAAAGCGTTGAAGGAAGCGTTTGAAGCCTTTTGCAACAAGTCCGTCGGCGGCGCGCACGTGGCGGAGCTCATGGCCAACACGTGCGACACGCTGCTGCGGAAGGGCGTGGCCGCCGCCGGGCCCGCCGGTGCCGGCGCGGGCGGCGGCGGTGGCGCCGACGCCGGCTCGGCCGCCGCGGCCTCGACCGCGGGCCCGGCCGACGCGACGGCCGCCGTGGAAGGCGAGCTGGACAAGGTCGTCAAGCTGCTGGCCTACGTGTCTGAGAAGGACTTATTCGCCGAGTACTACCGCAAGCGGCTGGCCCGCCGCCTGCTCGCCGGCGGCGGCGGGTCGTCGGCCGGCGGCGGCGGCGGCGGCGGCGGCGGGTCTGGCATCAACGACGACGCGGAGCGCGGCGTCCTGTCCCGCCTCAAGCAGCAGTGCGGCGCCCAGTTCACGTCCAAGATGGAGGGCATGGTCACCGACCTGGCCATGGCCCGGGAGAAGCAGGACGCGTTCGAGCGGTGGCGGGCCCGGCTGCAGGCGAGCGGCGCCGCGCCGCGCCTGGGCGGCCTGGACGTCTCGGTCACCGTCCTGACGACGGGCTACTGGCCGTCGTACGGCGCGACCGTCGACGCGCTGCCGTCGCCCATGGCCGACGCCGTCGCGCTCTTCTCCCGCTTCTACGACCAGGAGACCAAGCACCGCCGCCTGGCGTGGATGCACGGGCTGGGCACCGCGACCGTGCGCGGCGCGTTTGCGCCCCGGCCGCTCGAGCTGCAGGTGTCGACGCTGCAGGCCGCCGTCCTGCTCATGTTCAACGACGCGCCGGGCGAGACGCTGAGCTTTGGCGAAGTCAAGGAACGCCTGGGCGGCCTGCCCGACCCGGAGGTCGCGCGCCACCTGTTCTCCTTCTCGTGCGGCCGGCACAAGGTGTTGGCCAAGGCGCCCGACACCCGGCGCGTCCTGCCCGGCGACTCGTTCACCGTCAACCCGGCCTTCACGGACCGCATGCGCCGCGTCAAGGTTCCGCTGCCCACGCTCGAGGACCGCGGCCGCGTCGTCGCCGAAGTCGACAAGGACCGCGGCCACGCCGTCGACGCGGCGATCGTGCGGGTGATGAAGGCGCGCAAGACGCTGACGCACGCCCAGCTGACGGGCGAGGTCGTCCCCCAGCTGGCCCGCATGTTCAAGCCGGACGTCCGCATGATCAAGAAGCGGATCGAGAGCCTGATCGAGCGGGATTACCTGGCGCGGGGGGAGGCGCCCGGCACGTACATTTACCTGGCCTGAAGGGGGGGACCCGGGCGAGAAAGGGGCACAACACAAAGAAGGAGAGAGAGAGAGAGGCGCTGTGTGCAAAAAACAAAAAAAAGCCCAACCATCCCACAGAAAAAACAGGCCACGTCCCCCGCACAGACGCCAAAACTCTCTACCTCTCTCTCTTGCCTCCCTCCTTCACCGCCGGTCCCGGCGGCCGCCGCCCCGGCGGTCGGGCCGGGGCGGCGGCACGCCCGCCGTCATGCCACCGCCGCCGCCGCCGCCGCCATCGCGGCGCGGCGGCCCACCTCCACCGCCGCGGTCGTCGCGGCGGCTGGACCCGCCGCCACGGTCACGGTCGCCACCACGGTCGGACCGGTCCTTGGCGGACGAGGGCTCGTCGCTGCCCCGGCCGCCGCCGCCGCCGCCGCCGCGCTGTGAGGTGTGAGAGAGGGGAGAGGGGGGCGTGAGAGAAATGAGACGCGCTCCAGTGCCGCACCATCCCAACCACTCGCGCGCGCGCCCGCTCCCGCACGGAAAAAAAACAACGCACCCGGCGCTTGCGGGCTGGCTTGCCGTCGTCGTCGTCGCCACCACCACCACCACGAGGAGAGGCGGGCGGCGGCTGGGACTTGTCATCGCCGCGGCCGCGGTCGTCGCCGCCGCCACGGGAGCGCTTGCCCCGGTCCGACCCGCCGCCGCCGCCTTCACCGCCTCCACCCCCGCCTTCCTCCTCGCGCCCGCGCTTGCCGCCGCCCGCCCGCCCACGCGCGTCCAGGGCGGCCCGGCGCAGCACGGCGACATCGTCGACGCCGCGGTCGCGCCTGTCCCTGTCGGAGCGCGAGTCGCGGTCGCGGTCGCGGTCGCGGCCGTCGCGGCCGTCGCGGCCGTCGCGGCCGTCGCGGCCGTCGCGGCCGTCGCGGCCGTCGCCACGCCGGCCACCGCCATCCCCGGACGTCGGCCGCCCGCGGTCGATCCGCCCGCCGCCACGGTCGTCGCCCGCCGGTTTGCGCCAGTCGTCCGTGCGGTCGGCGCGGCCGGGGCGGCGGTCGCCCTCACCACCGCGCCCGCCGCCGCGGCCAGCGTCGGACGGCGGCGGCGGCGCGCGCGAGTCGGGGCGGGGGGGTGGGGGAGGCACCGACGGCGGCGGCTGTTTCCGGTCGTCGGACGGGCGAGACGACGGTGGGGGTGGTGGGGCAGGCGGTGGAGCAGCAGCAGCGGGCGCACTGCCACTGCTCTTTCCGGGCACGAACTCGGCCGCGGACGGGCGGAGCTTGGACGCGGCGGCCGCGGCTTTTTCCGCGGCTTCGGCCGCGGCGCGCTCCGCCCGCTCCGCCCGCTCCCGCCGCGCGGCGTCCACCTCCGCCGCCGTCGGCACGGGCGCCAGGCCCTGGTACTGGTCCGACGTCAGCAGGCGGCCCCGGTCGACTTCCCGGCCCAACGCCAGGACGTACGCGCCGGCCAGTGTGCGCAAGTCTTCGCGCGCGTCTTCGTCGCGCACGCGCGCGGCCGCTTTCTTCAGCAGCACCGCCACGCCCGTCAGGCCTGGGTACACGCGCACGGCCGCGTGCAGGACCAGCAACGCGTTGCGCGTCTGCACGTACTCGCCACTGGCCAGGGCGTCCCGGCACCCGCGAGCGACGCGGTGCTGCCACTTGTGGCACAGCTTGCGGAAGGCGTCGAGCGGCGTGGTGGGCGGCGGCGGGCCGCCCGGGGCGGGCGGCGAGGCGGCGTGGTGCAGCGACGGCGAGAAGCCGGGCGTGCCGGCGCACTCGCGCGCGTACACGCCGCCGGCGTCGGACCGCCAGGCCTCCACGGTCGTCAGCGTGTCCCGCAAGAAGATGCCCAGGTTGCCGGCCTCCCGGTCCGTCGCGCACACGAGCGCGGAGACCGCGTCTTTCATCACCCGGTCAAGGTAGAGGAGCGTGGAAAAGCGCGGCGTTTTCAGGGCGTGGACGGCCCGGGCGAAGGCCGCGACGTAGGCCGCGTCTTCGGGCGAGTTCATGAGGCGGGGCAGGGCGCACCGTTCCACAAAGGCGGGCACGATGCCGGCCGGGTCCGGGACGGAGGCGAGCCAGGTGGACGCTTCGAGCGAGAGGCCGGCGCGGACGGCGGCCGCGGCGGTCCTCTGCGCCGCGGCTTCGCCGTCCAGGGCGTCGACCAGGGCTTGCAGGCGGGCGGCTTCCTTGCGGCCGGCTTTGGCCTCCTCCTCCAACGCCCGCGGGTCTTGTTCGCCCGGGACCCAGCCGCCCGCGCCGCGCCAGGCGGCGGCCGCGCGCGCGCGCGCCGCGTCGAGGGCCGCCAGCGCCTTGGTTTTGGCGGCGAGGGCGGACGCCAGGCGCCGGCGTTCCGCCGCGTACGCGGCTTCCGGGACGGCCAGGTCGTACAGGCGTAAGCGCCAGAACGCGGCGTAAAACGCGGGGGACAGGCGCGTCCACAGGCCGGGCACGGGCGCGGCGCCGTTGTCGTCGGTCGGCGGCCGCGGCACGCTCGCCTCCACCTGCGCCAGGAAGCCGTCCCAGGTCAGGCCGGCTGGGCCGACGGGCGGCAGGTGGGCGCGGACGAGGGCGCGGGCGGATGGCTTCTTGGACGAGGTGGGCGGCGGCGGCGGTGGCGCCGCACCGGCGGCCGCGCCGCCGCCCGCCTCGCCCTCCTCCAGTTCGCCGTCCTCGTCCGCCGCCGGCGCGGGCGGCGGTGGGTCGGCGGCGTCCGCCGGCGCCGCGGGCGCGGGCCCGCCGCCCTCTTCCTCGCCCTCGCCCTCGTCGTCGCCCTCTTCCACCGGCGGCGCCCGCGGCAGCAGCGGCCGCCACGCCGCAAAGGCCAGCTCGGGGTCGACGCCGTACTCGACGACCAGGGCGGACAGGGGCGGGAGCAGGGCCGCGTACGCGCCGGCCGGCAGGGCGCCCGCCAGGAAGGCCACGTACTGCCCGGCCGTCTCGTGCGTGCGGTCGTACAGGTCGGCCAGCAGCTTCAGGTGGGGCGGGCCGGCCGACCCGGCCGCGATGGCGGCCCGCTGCTGGGCGGTGAGGACGAGGAGGGGGAGGGCGAGGGCCTGGCCGCCGCCGGCCGGGTCGGGGCTGGTCAGGGCGGCCGCCAGGCGCGCCGCGCCGCGGGCCCGGGCCTTGGCGGCGGCAGCCCACTCCGCCGACCCGGGCCCGCCCGCCGCCGCGCCGGCGGAGGTCAGGGATAGGACCGCCAGGTCGACGAGCGTGGGCCCGCCGCCCAGCGCCGCGACCTGGGCCTCGCTCACGTCCGACACGGTCGTGACCCCGCCCATCGTCCCGACCAGCTCCCGCAGCACCAGCAGGTCGTACGGATCCGACTCCTGCAGCGTGTTGGCCACGTACCGGCACACGGCCTGGACGTCCACGCCATCGTACCGCAGGCAGGCGGCGCCCGCGAAGGCGGCCAGGGACGCCAGCCAGTCGGCGATGTGCAGGCCGTCGGCCTTGAGCTTGGCCCGCCCGGACGAGGCCAGGCGGTCCAGGAGCGTCCAGGTCAGGCCGTCCAGGGTCAGGGGCGACGCGTACCGCAGCGCGTCCACCACCAGGTCGCCCAGGTTGGGGTACGCCTCGACCTGGGACAGCAGCGCGGCCGCCACGGCCAGTGGCGCGCCGTGGCTGGCCTTGCCCAGCATGCGCGAGAAGGGGGCGAGGTACGTCGTCCGCTCCCGGCGGTCGGCGGGGACGTGCAGGCGGCGCATGACCTTGCGGACTTCCGTGACCGCCATGCGGGCCGCCGCGTTGAGGAGCGGGTCGGCCGCCGCCGCCGCCCGGTGGGCCGCGTACGCGCGGAAGCGGTGCGGGTAGGGCAGCGGGGCCAGGCAGGCCCACAGCTCGGCCGCGGCGGGGGCGGAGGCGGGCAGGAGCGCTGCGGCGGGGAACAGCACCCGGTGCAGCACGACCTCGGCGTCCGCCAGGGCTGCGCGCGACGCGGCCAAGGCGGCCGGTTCGTCGGCGGCCTTGGCGCCGCGGCGGGCGGCGCGCCCCGTTTCGGCGGCCGCGGCCGCCGCCGCACGGTTCGCCGCCTCCACGGCCGGCAAGTGCGCCGCCACGGTCGCCCGGAACACGCGGGCCGCCGCCGTGAACAGGGGCGGGCACCGGAAGGCGTGCGGGCCCAGGGCCAGCAGGTCTGCCAGGGCGGGCGCGGGGAAGGAGGTGGGCGGCGGGGCGGCGGCCGAGCCGTCGCCGCCGCCGCCGCCCTCGTGCAGCGACGCGGGCGCGCCGGGCGCCAGGGCCGCCAGCGCGGCCGGGCTCGGCGCCAGCGCACCCAGCGCCGCGTCCGCCAGGGCCGCCGCCACGACGGGCGCCGCGGCCGGGTCGACGCCCAGGCCGCGCAAGCCGCCGCCCAGCGCGTCCGCGGCGGCGCGCGCGCGCGGGCCGCCCAGCCGCACCAGGGCCGCCAGCAGCGCCAGCTTCTGGTTCGACGCCAGGGCGCCCAGGTCCGGCGACCCGGCGCCGTAGTGGGCCAGGCCGCGGGCGTCCAGGCGCATGCTGGCGGCGGTCAGCCCGACGGACGTCGGCGGGGGTGGGGCGCCGCCGCCGCCGCGGGCGGGGGGAGCACCGTGCTCGCCGCCGCCCTCCCCACCGCCGCCGCCGTCCTTGCCGTCCTTGCCGTCCGACGCGACGGCCGCCAGGGAGATGCGGCCGACAGCCGCGGCGGCTTCCACAGCCGCCGCACGCGCCGACACGGCGCCCGCCCTGATGTCGGCGTCGGACGGGGACAGGTGGGGGTACAGGGCGTCCAGCGGGACGGTCCCGTCCGCGACCAGGGCCGCGGCCACGGCCCAGAGCCCGGGCCCGTCCGCCGCGCTGGGCACCGCGCCGCCCTCGCCCGCTGCCGCCGCCGCGGCGCGCTGGCACCGGAAGCCCAGGACCTGGGCGATGGACGGCCGGGCAAAGGGCGCGAGCAGGGCGGGCAGGGCGGGCGCCAGCGCCGCCGGGCGCATCGCTGCCGCTTCCAGCACCGCGTCCGCGACGCGGTTGGGGTCAAGGTCGAAGACGCCGACCAGGGCCGCCACTTCCGACGCGGCGGACGCGATGGCGGGCGGGGGCGGCGGGCGCGCGTCGTCGAGCCCATCCCCGCCCCCGCCCCCGGCCCCCCCGCCCCCGGCCCCGGCCCCACCCAGGCCGTGCAAGCACGCCAGCAGCTTGCCGTAGCCTTCCGCCTCCTCGCGCAGCAGGTTGAACTTGCGCTGCGTGTACGCCAGCCGGGTGTGGGCGCGCACCTCGCGCCGGCGCCAGGCCTCCGGGCCCGCCGGCGGCGGGGGGAGCAGGCCGGCCGCGGCCAACAGGTCGCCGTCCGCGACGGCCAGGAGGCACGCGCGGCTGGGGATGGCGGCGCAGGCCAGGGCCGCCGCGGCGGCGGCGCCGACGCGGGACCGGGCGGTCGCCAGCGCGTCGGCGGTCGGCGGCTCGACCGCCTCGCCCTCGCCGCCCGGACTCCCCGCCTCTTCCAGCTCCTGCCACACAAACCAGAGCGTGTGGCACAGGGCCGGGGACAGCCAGGTCGACGATGGCGGCGCGTCGTCGCCGCCTAGCAAGCCGGCCGCGCGCAGGGCGGACGGCAGGCTGGTCGGAGCGAGGTCGCCACGGGCAACAGCCCACACCAGCTCGTACAGGAAGCGGGTCGCGGCCGGGGTGGCGGGCGGTGGAGCGTCCGGGATGGTGGCCTGGGCGGGTTGGGGGGGTGGGAGCGGGAGGTTGAGCGACCGATGCGAAGCGGGGAGACGCACAAAAAATAGAGCCCGGCGGTGCGAGGCGACGCTCACGCAGCTCACCGCTTCGCCCGCCAGCGACGCGACGACCTCGGGCGTGACCAGGCCGGGCGTGGCCGGGCCCAGCCAAGCGGGCAGAGAGGCTGCGGCCGGGGCATCGGCCGTGGCCGTGCGCGGCGGCGACGCCGCGGCCGCGGCCGCGTCCTCGCCCGCCATGGACAATTCGTTCAGCGAGCTGAGGGGGTTGGGCGGGCGGTCCGCCGTGCCAGTCCGCCCCGGCTGGAGTGCGCGCAGGGAGCGCGACCGCGCGCGCTCGCCCCCGCTCTTGATGCGAGAGAGGAGCGGGCCGCGAATAAAGTTTTTGCGAGGCATCAGCGTGTCACTCGTGCTTTTCTGCCCCTGTCGTCGTTTCTCTCAACGGCGTTTGCAATGCTTCTGGAACACCTGCCAGTGCTCGCTCGCACGAGAGTGATCCTGGCCTCCGCATCGCCCAGGCGACAGGAGTTGCTGAAGCAGGTGTGTGCGAGCAAGGGCGGTTGTCAGGACGGGGACGACGGGCCATCAAGCCAAAACAACCCGCCCTCCCACTCTCACCCCCCACCGCCCGCCACCCCTCATCAAACAGATCGGCCTCACCCACTTTGAGGTCCGGCCGTCGACGTTTGACGAAAACCTGCCTAAAACCGGTGGCGGCGCCGCGTACGCCGTCGCGACCGCGCGGGCCAAGGCCGCGGAAGTCTCGGCCGCCATCGCGGCGGAGGGAGGGCCGTCCACGTCTGCATCCCTCATCATCGCGGCCGACACGGTCGTGGAGCGCGGCACGGCCATCCTGGAAAAACCGGACGACGACGCGCACGCGCTGGCCATGCTGTCGTCTTTAGGCGGCACGACCCACGCCGTCCACACGGGCGTCGCTCTCGTGGTCGTCTCACCGTCGACTGACCAGCCAACCACACGAGAATTCGCAGAGACGACGGCCGTGACGTTCGCTGAGCTGACGCCGTCTGAAATTGCGGCGTACGTGCGGACGGGCGAAGCAGCCGGCAAAGCCGGCAGCTATGGGATTCAGGGCGCGGCGGGCGCGTGGGTGACGCGGATTGAGGGCTGCTACTTCAATGTGGTGGGGCTGCCGCTGCACGCGTTGAGCCGGGAGGTCGGCGCGCTGGTGGAGGCCGGGGTGTTGGGGTGAGAGGGCGGGTGCGGGAAAGAGTCTCAACTCGACTGCCTGTTGTTCTACAGATTGTGCGGGAGCGCTAGGTAACTCTTCAGGCCGTCGTACACCGTGAAGCCGATGGCCGTCGACGGCACGACTTTCAGGTAGTTGATGGACACGCCGGCAAACAGGGCTTTCAGCCCGCCCGCGCGCGCGATGGCGGCCAGGCCGCCCAGGGTGCCGGTGACGGGCGCGCCCAGCCGAGCCGCCGGCGGGCCACCCACGGCCGCGGACGCAGCCGCAGCGGCTGCGCCTGGCGCGCCGGCCAGCCGGGCCAAGCCCTGGACCTGCATCTGGCGGCGGACGACGTCGAGCGGGTAGGTCGCGGTCTGCGCGACGAGGCCGGCCGCCGCGCCAAACGCCAGGAGCGTGGGCGCGGACGCCCGGCCGGGCCCGGGTCCGGACGCCGACGCCGCATCGCGCCGGGCGGCCGCGTGCGCGGCTTTCGCCTTTTGGTACACGTAAAACTTCAGGCCGGCGTACGGCAGGATGCCGACCAGCGTCGGCCCCACGCCCCGGTACAGGCCCCGCACCCCTTCCGCCCGCAGCGTGGACGCCAGCACCGACCGCACGGTCGCGCGGGCGTGGTGGTGGTGTGGACTTCCTTTTTCGCCCTCCATTTGGTACGCCAGGCGCGTGCGGACCAGGTCGAGCGGGTAGGTGGCCAGGACAGCTGTCGCGCCTGCTGCGGAGCCCGCGAGTAGGTCGACGGTGGGAGGGACCGCGCCCGGCTGCGCGCCCGTGTGCGCGACAAGCTGGGCCCGGTAGTGTTCGTACGCGCCAAAGTGCAGGGCGGAGTAGGGGATGATGCGCATGACGGACGCGCCGTTGCCTCTGTTTTGAGCGGGGTGGTGGGCGTGGGCCGTGTGGATGGCATGGAGGCCAAAAAAAAAAAACGGATGGATGGATGGCAGGGGAAGGAGGGGCGGGAGGCGCGGCGAACGGGCGCCCACACACAACTTACTTGAACAGGCCGCGCAGGCCCTCCGTCTCCCAGATGCGGGCCAGGGTGGACCCGATGCCCAGGCCCTGCATGCGGCCGGTCTGTGTTGTTTGGGCGGGAGGGTGCGGCGGGTCCAGGTGGGAGGGGGGGGGGGAGCGGAGCGCGCGCGCTCCCCTTCCGCCTCGAAAACGCACTTGAAACAGGATTTTCACGCGCTCCAATGGCGCCACGCACGTCTTGGCGATGGCACCCGCCGCTCCACCGGCCAGGAGTTCCTTGGCGACGACGGGCGCGGCCTGGAGGCTAGACTGCACGCGTGACGACGGGGCGGTCGTGGATGGAGGGCCGTCGGCGGTGCGTGAGGAGGGTGAGGGCGACATGTTGGTCGGCGTAATCAGGGGCACGGGAGTGTCGCACACAGGGCGCGATGTGTGCGGTGCGGCGCGGGCGCGGGCGTGCCTCCCCTCCCCGGCCTTTTTTTCTTTGGGCAGAGTGACGAGCGTCGCGCTGGCCAGCGGCCAATGCGCTGCTTCACACCGCTCATCTCGCGTGCCGGCCGCTGCACGGGGCCCTCGCCGCCTCCGGAAGGCCTGCACCTTCTCAGGCGCCTAGCTCACACGCTTGAGCTGTCAGCGGACGCAAAGAGAGCGCGTTAACGGAGCGTTTCTTAAGCCGGCACGCGCCCCCGCGCACGAGCGTCGAGCGCACGACGCCGCACAGCTGCCAGGCACAGCCAACCACCCCCCTCCTTTTTTGCCTCGACGCCGCGACTGCCAGGCACGGCCAACCACCCCCTCCCTTCCTGCCTCGCCTTCCTGTCGAGTCGACGCCCGGCCACTGTCAGGAGCCCAATCCCTCGAACATGGACTGGGACGCCACGCCCTGGGCCGACGTGTGGGCGGCGCTGCGAGAAGCCGACTGGTCGGCCGCGCGGCCCCGCCCACTGGCCGAGGTCTTCGCCGGCCTCACCCCGCCGCCCGTCGACGGCGGCGCGCTCGGCGGCCGCCTCAAGTGCAATGCGTGGACGTACCGGGCGACGTACGCGCTGCTGGTGCTGGGCCCGCCCATTGTCCTGCCCCTCCTCCCCTTTGTCCGGTTCGGCGTCCCCGCCTGGGGCTGGCGGTCGGCCGCGGCCGCGGGCGGCCTGTGCGCCGCGCTGGCCCTCCTCCACCTGAACGACCTGTTTGCCGCGTCCGCGTCGGCTCGCGTGTTGAGGATCACACGACGCGTCGCCCCGTCCCTGGCGGCCCGCATGAGGGCGGCCATGGGCGCGGCGAGCGTCGCGGGCGGGCTGGGCGCGCCGCCGAGGGGTGGGGGCGGCCCGGCCGGCGGTGGCGTCCGCGTCGCGGGCGTGCGCCGCCCCGTCGCCGTCGGCGCCCTGGCCGGCGTCGCCTGCCTCTTCCTGCTCGCCGGCGGCGGCACGGCCGCCATTCGGCGGGCCGGCCTGTCGTCGGTGGCGGGGCTGGCGCTGTGCGCGGCGCACGCCGCCACGCGCTCGCCCGACTTGAAGGCCCGGCTGTCCTCGGGCCTGGGCTCCGCCCGCGACTACTCTGCCTTTTCGCAGGCGTGGGGTGCTGGCGGCGGCGCCGGCGCCGGCGCCGGCGGCGCCGACCTGCGCAGCCGCATGAGCGGGGCGGGCGTGAGCTTCACGGGCGCGCCGCTGCCCGGCGGCGGGGGGGGCGGCTCGCCCGGGTGGGCGGCGGCCGCGCCGCCGCCGCCGCCCGAGCGGAGGGATTTCGCGCAGTGAATGTGTGTGTAAAAAAGCGAAACACAAACGCATGAACACTGCTTGGCCGTGGGTGCGTGCGCGTGGGGGCTCTGGCGGGGGGAGAGGAGTGCGTATGTGTTTCCCTGTCGTTCTCTGTGTGTCCAGCGTCGCTGAAGAGGGTGCCTGGAGCGTCCTGTGCCTGGAGCGCAGAGAGTGTGGTGCGACGCGCTCTCACTCCCAAGCCATGGCAGTGCGCCTTGCCCGGCGCGCGACGCCCCCCTCGTTAGGCTTGCATCCTTCGCGCTCCCTCTCCCCACGCCTACTACGAAGCCCGCCTCGCCCCCTGAGCGCGCCCAGGCGACCGCATTCTCCTCCACGCCGCCGGCGCACACGGCCAATGCCTCCGTCGGCGGGCGCGGCCCACACTCCGCCCTCAATCCCGCCCTACCCGCCCGGTCCCGCCATCGTGCTAGCATCCGTGCAGGAGGATGCGTGGTTGCCCGATCTGGTGGCGGCGGCGGCGTCGGGGAGGAGGGTGTTGTTGGTCTTTGGCGGTGCGTTGTTTTTTTTGCTCTCGCACCCCACCAACCTCGGCCTCCACCCCCCTGCGTCCTCACGCCTCCTCCCACTCCTTCCCATCCCCACACACACACACGGCCAGGCCTCGCCCCCGCGTCCCCACCCCTCCCGCCTGCATTGTTGGCCTCCCTGGAACGCGCGTACACGGCCATTGCGGCCGCGTCGCCCTGCGCGGACGTCGTGCCGGTGGTCGTCGCAGACGAGGGGCGGGTCGCGGTCTTGGCAGAGCGTTTGAAGGGCGCCGGGCCCGGCTGCGTCGTCGTGCCGGCGGGCGAGCCCGCCCCGGCGAGGGCGCTGGCGGCGGAACTGGGCGTGGCGGCTGTGCCGGGCGTGGGGGAGCGCGGCGACACGCCGCCGACGGCGCCGCCGCCCCCGCCCTCCACCCCGCCCATCCCGCCCGGCGCGCGCCCGCCGTACGCCCGCGTCGCCGTCGGCGGCACGTTCGACCGGCTGCACGCCGGCCACCGCCTCCTCTTAGCCGTCTCAGCCCTGGCGTCCAAAGACGCGCTCTTCATCGGCGTGACGGACGGCGCGCTCGTCGCGAACAAAAGGGGGCGCGCGCCGCTGCAGCCGTATGACACGCGGGCGGCGGCGGCGGCGGCCTTTGCCCGGTCCGTGGGTCGGCCGCATGAGAGCAGTCCACTGGCCGTTGACACGGCTCCTCTGCTGGACCCGGCCGAGCCAACCGCCGCGGAGACGGATGGGAGGGTGGGCGCGCTGGTGGTGTCAGCAGAGACGGTGCCGGGTGGGGTCGCGATTGTGGAGGGGAGGAAGGCGAGGGGGCTGCCGCCGCTGGACCTGATTGTGGTGGGCCTTGTCGGTGGGCGCGGCCACGACAAGATCAGTTCGACGGCGTTGCGGGACGCGGAGGGAGGAGGCGTGTAGCTGAGAGGGAGAGAGACTGGAGAGAGAGAGGGGCGGGCGTGGTCGTGCCCGTCCACTCGACAAAACGGCCGAGGGCATGACCGACGCCCGCCAGTCCTTTTGCGCCGCGGTGGAGGGCGCCCTGGCACAGGTGCGTGGGTGCGTCCATGCTCTCTGACCTCTGTGTCCCGGCGTCAGCTCGCCTGAGGGACCGGCGGCGGCGCTGGGCGGGCCGGGGCGAGCAACGCGCGGTCGATCGTTCGCCCGCCCCATTGCTTTTTGCGTCTGCGCCGGATCATTGATGGCCGCCGAGCCGGCTATTCTCGCGCCCAGAACACCCGTTCCCACGAACCGGCGTGTGACCGCGCATGTCAGCGTGCCTGCTGCCGGAGCGGAGAGCGGTCCTGCGCCCTGCTTCCATTCCTCCGCGCCGTCCGTTTCGTTCCGCTTTGCATTCACACGCTCCCCCTCTCCCATCCCCCCCACCCCTCAGCTCGACGACATCGACACCTCCCTGGCTGCCTACGACGGTGACGCAGACGCCCTGGCCGACCGCATGTGAGGAAGGCGGAGGGGTGGAAGGCGGGCGCGTGCTGCCCGCCTCGCTCGTTTTTTCCTGTCCCCCTCACGCCCTCCCCCGCCCCCTCCTGCTCCATCCTCCCACCCACCCTCCAGCGCCGCGCTCCACGCCACCCTCGCCTCCCTGAAAGCCGACCACCGGGACGCCCTGGCCGTCGACATCCCGCTCGACCTGGTGGCCGCCGTCGACGCGGGCACCCACCCGGACGCCTTCACCGCGTCCGTCTTTGCCCGGGCGCACCGGGGCAACCAGCTGGCGGCGGGCAAGGCCGCGGCGCTGGGCGCGTTTCACGGCGCGCTGCTGAAGGAGGCGCGGGCGGCCCTGCCCGCGACCGCGGCCGAGTACGAAGCCTTGGCCTCGGCCCCGCCGCCGGCCGCTGCCGAAGGCAAGCAGCAGTAAAACACAAAGGACATGCCGCCGTCCCGCGCGTCCGGCAGCCTGCGCGGCGGGCGGTCGACGGTCGGCGGCGGGGGCGGGGATGGCGCGACCACCGTCGGCGGCGGGTCCGCGAACGCGTCCGCCGTCACCACGCTGCTCCAGGCCCTGAACGCGGCGGCGTGCGGGCGGGACGCCGCGCCCGTCCTGGGTTCGGCCTGGGAGGACGTCCTCCGCGGGTGCGGCGGCGGGCCCGGCGGGCCGCCCCTGCTCCGCGTGCTAGCGTACGACGGCGCGCGCGCGGCGCGCCCGTCGACGCTCTCGCCCGCCGACTGGGAGTGCCTGTGCGACGCGGCCGAAGCGGACTTAGGAGCGGACTCGTCCGCGCCGCCGGAGGTGCAGGCGGCAGCGCTGGCGGCGTTGGCGGCCCTGCCGGCCGACGCGGCCGCGGCCGCGTGTGGTAGTGCTGCGGGCGGGGGTGGCGCGGCCGCGCGCGTCGTCCCGGCCCTGACCTCTGGCCACCCGGCCGTCCGCCCGGCTGCCGCCCGCGCCGCGGCCGCCTTCCTGACCCGGGACGCCTGGTTGGGCGCGCCGGGAGGGGAGGATGCGGCGGCAGGCGCGGCGGCCGCCTTGGGCGACGCGCTGTTGGACGAGGACGACGCGACCGTGGCTGCGGCCGCCTCCGCCCTCGTCGACTGCCTGGGCGTCGCGGCCGCCGACCCGACCCCGCCCACGCACGCGGCGGGGGCGGCGCGGGCCGCGGCATTGCAGCCCGTCGCCGGCGCGGTCTTGGCCGCCCTCCCGGCCGTCTTGGACCGGTGCGCGGCCCTCCCGCCGGCGGGCGTGGCCGACGCCGCGCGCGCGGTGGCCGCCGTCCTGTCTTTCGCGGCGGCCACGGCGCCGTCACCGCCGCCCGCGTGGGCGTACTCGTCCGCCGCGGATTTCGCGGCCCGCGTGGCTGACAGCCCCGACCCGGCCGCGGCACTGGACGGCGCCATCGCCCTCGCGAACATCGCGGCCCTGGCGGCGCGGCCGGGCCCGGCCACCAAGCCGTCTCCGTCCTCCGCCGTCGCGGCTGCTGCCGCGTCGGGCGCGGCCGCGCCCGCTGCCGCGGCGGCGGCTGCTCCACGCGCGGCCGCCGCCCTCATCGCGTCCTGGGCCCGCCCAGCCCTGGAGCCCGTCCGCCCGCAGGCGGCGGCCGCCCTGGCGGCCCTGCTGCCCGCGCTGCCGCCCCTGGAACGCGCGGCGGCCGCGCGCACCCTGCTGTCCCTGGCCGGCGACGTGTCCGGCTCGTCCGACCGGGCGGGGTGCCTGGCCTCCGCGTGGGCCGCCCTCGTCGGGCTGGACCTGTGGGCCCGCGGCGCCCGGCGCACGGCTGCCGCAGCCGGCACGGCCGCGCCGCTGGTCGCGGGTGGCGGCGAGCTGCGCGCCGCGCTCGCGTCGGCGGAAGTCGTGGCCGCCATTGCCGGGGACGATGGATCCGCCTGGCCGCCGTCATCTCCTGCGGACGGCGGGCCCTGGCCGCCCGCGTACCGTGAAGAACTGGTGGCGACGCTGCTGGCCGTGGTGCGGGCGGTGCCCGCGGCGGGCGCGGCGGCGCGCGCGGCGCGCGCGGCGCTCGCTCGCGCGGCTGCCGCCGAAGCGGCTGGTGAGACAGGCGCCTTTGTGCCCGGATCCGGCGAACATGGCGCCACGGGAGAAGCCGACGACTGGCTGGGCACGGCGCGCATCGCGTTGCAGGGCACGCGTGCGTGCCTGGGCTGGGACGTTGGCGGGTGGGGTGAGGAGGCGGGGGGTGCGGGCGGCGGCACGACCACCGCGCCGGTCGACGCCTGGCTCGGCCTCCTGGGCGACGCCCTGCGGGCGGCGCGGGCTCTCTGCCCGCCCGCTGTGGCGGACGGCGCCGCGCCTGCGGCGACGGCCGCGCCTCAACCAGCCCGGACGAGCGTGGACGGCGCGGCCGCCTCCACCCCGCGCGCGGGCGCCGGCCCACCGCCGGCCCACCCACCCCTCGCCCACACGACGTCCCTGCTCCCCGCCACGCCGCCGCTCCCGCCGCCCCGCCTGCCGCCGGCCCCGCACCGGTCCGCGCTCCAGGCCCTGCTGCGCACGCTGTTGATCCACTGGAAGGCCGTGCCCGTGCCCGCCCGGCCGCGCGCGCTGTGGACGGCCGTCGCGGGCCTAGACCTGCCGGGACACCCGGACGCGCGGTGGGCGCTGCTGCTGCGCGCGGCGGAGGAACAGCTGGACAGGGGGGCTGGGGATGGGCGGGCCCGGCGCCGGGCGGCCGGGCGTGCGGCCGCGGCGGCCGGGTTTTTGAGCTCGCAGGCTGCCGCGGCGGCGGCGGCGGCGGCGGCCGCCGCTGCAGCCGCTGCCACGCCCGACGGAGCTGCCGCCGCGTCCACCTCCGCCAATCCCTTTGCCGACGCCACCACCGCCACGCCGTCGTCATCCACCGCCCCATCTCTCCCCTCGCCAACCGACCCGCCTGAAGCCGTGGCGGCCCGGGCGGAAGCGGGCGCGGCGGGCTTGGCCGCCATTGAAGCGGCCGCCCGCCGGGTGGCGGCCGACCTGGCCGCGTTCGGCGCCCGCCCCGGCCTGTTGGAGCTGGCGCGCGGAATCGCGGCTGTGGCGAGCCCGCATGCCGCCGCCGACGCGGTCGCCGGACCGGAAGCCCGGGAGCGGGCGGCCCGGGTGGTGGCGGCCTTGAGTGCTGCCGCCGCGGCGGCGCGTCCCCCTCCACCGCCACCGGGCGAGTCGGACGACTCGGACCTGGACGACGCCGCCGCGGCCGCGGCTGCGGCGGCCGCAGCCGCGGCCGCGGCGGCTTCCCTACCCGAACGCGCCTGCCTGGACGGCGCCGCGCCGGGCGGCGTGGCCGCGACGGCGGGCGGGCCGATGGGCCCGCCGACCGCGCCCGCGCTCGCTGCCGGCGCGCCGGGCGCTCGTTACGCGGCGCTCGCCTCGGCCGTCGCGGCCGCCGTCCAGGCGGCGTTGGGCGGTGGGCGTGGCGGAGAGGCTGGCGCCGCCGCGCCTGCGTCGGCCGAAGCCGCCGCCGGCGACGACGACGCCGCCGGCCCGCCGGGCGTGCTGGAGGTCGCGCGCCTGGCGGCGGGCGGGCTGCCGCCCGCGGCCGCGGCCGCCGCCGCCGGCGCCGCGTCCGGCGGTGGCCCCCGCCCGGGCGTGGTGGCCCTGCTGCCTTACCGCCCCCTCGACGGCTGCGCTGCGTTCGAGCTCACGGGACCGGCCGACCCCGTCCGCGTCGCCATCGTGGCGGCCGACCTGGACGGCCCGGGCCGGGCGCTTGCCCTCCGCCTGGAAGCGACCAACCGGTGTCCGGCCGACCTGCCCGCCGGCGCCGTCGCCGTCGCGCTGCGCTGGTCGGGCGCCGCGGTCGGGACGGGAAGGGGGTCGGGCGCGGTGCCGTTGCCGGCCCTGGCTCCCGGCGAGGCCCACGCCTGGCGGGCGGACGCGGGCTTGACGAGCCCTGGCCCCGCCGCCGTCGGCGTCGCAGTCGACCTCACCGCCGCGGCGGGGCGGGCGTTTGCCGGGGCGGGCGATGCGCCGGGCCTCATTCGCGGCTGTTGCTCCTTCACCCTGGGTCCCGCCGACTGGCTGGCCGTGCCCGTGGTCGGAGCTGCCCCCATCCGGGCGGCCGCGCCGTTTTTCGGTGCGTGGGCGGGCGCGCCGGGCGCGGGCGTCGTGTCGGCCGTCCCTTGCACCCGGCCCGGTGTGACGGGCCCGCCCGCGCTGTTGGGCGCGCTGGTCCGTGGCGGGCGCCTGGCGCTGGCTTGGTCCGCCCCTCTGCCGGCCCAGGCGGGCTTCGTCGCCGCCCTGGCGGGCGTCAGCCCCCTGTCCGGCGCGCCCGTGCTGGTCGTCGCCTCGGCGCGGCTGGTGGTGGAGGGAGACGCGGCAGGCGGCCCGCCTGCGACCGCCCGCCTCCCACCGCACGCGGCCGCGAGCTTCGAGGTGCGGACCCGGTGCCCGGCGTTGGGGGCGGCGATTGGCGCGGATGCGGGCGGGTTCATTGCCGCTCTGGCGGGCGGAGAACTCGCGGCGGGCGCTGGCCTCGCCGTCGGCGGCGGGCGGGCAGTGCCGCCGCCCGCGGGCCGGCCGGCCGCGCCGGGCGCCGCCCTGGCCGCCCTCTGCTCGACCACCCTCCCCGCCCGGTCCGACGCAGAAGCGGCGGCCGCGGCTGTGGGTGGGTTGGACGCGGCGGACGCGGCGGCGGAAGCGGCTGCGGCGGCAGAGTGGCGGAGGCTGGTTGGTGCGGCTGCGGCCGCCGAGCGGGTGGGTGGGTGAGGGGTGGGTGAGGGGAGACGAGTGTGTGTGGGCGTGTGAACAAAAGGAAAGAGTGTGTGCGTCGTCGTGCCTCAATCATGTTTTTAAGTAGTACGGGTAATCACTAAACCGATGTTTACACGACGCTCTCACGCGCGCGAGTTTGTTTGTTTTTGGTGTCGTTTTTGTTGTTTGAAACTCTAAAGACAACGGTGAAAGGGGGGGGGGGGACAAGGGGGAAACTCTTCGCTTTTTTGGTTGTTTTTGGAAGGCAGGAGGGGCGAATGTTGCCTGGGCGGGCGCTGCGTACGCGGCCAGCCCGCCCAGGGGAAAAATGGTTGTTTGGTTGGGGGAATGATAAAAAAAGGGAGGGAGAGGGCGTGGGTCGGAGTCAAGAGGGTCGGGCGGTGGGGTTGTGCCCGCCTCGCTCTCAGGGCCGCACGCCCCTCCCTTTGTTTTCCGCGATCGTTGGAGGGGGTTGTCTCTCAAAACTCTAAAAAAATCAGTGGGACCCTTGGCGGGACCGTGGGGTGATGGGGGTGGGGACACAAAATGCAGGATGCAAGGGGGGGGCGCCCAGGCGCCGTCGGCGGTCGTTCGGCCCGAGCGGGGTCGCGTGTGGTTTTGCTGTTTTTCGGGGAAAAAACGCAAAAAGATTCGGCGTGCCGGAGCCCCGGACCCCACCGCCGTGGGTGAGGGGGGCCCGTGTTGGTGCGCCGGGAAGGACGCACACAACATGGGGCGGCGCCGTGCCACCGCGCATCGCGCGCGCTCGTTGGGGGAGGGGGGTGGGGTGGGGGAAGGAAAAAACCGCGCCGCGACTGGGGAGTCACGCCTGGGGAAAAAAAGCACGCAGGGGAAAAAGGGAACGCAAAGCATACAGCAGCAGCACATTGTTGGCGACGACGGAGGAGCGCGCACTCACGGTGAACACGTCGCGCGTGAGCGGGAGGGACCGCTTCCAGACTCCGCGCCGGGGTGGTGGTGGGGCGTCAGCCCCCACACACACACCCATCAAGCCCACAGCAGCTTGCGGCCGCCCGTCGCGACGTCGGGGCTGCCGGCCTTGCCGGACGCCTCCTCCGTCGGCTTGGACACGGCCGCGCCCTTGCCGGGGCCGGCGTTGGTCGACCGCCCAAAGTTCTTGGGCCCGCACCGGAAGATGAGCGAGTCCTTGGGGTTGCCGTAGTTGCCCTCGCCCTCGGACGGGCGGCAGATCGAGTCCTTGGACGCGCACACGGCCAGCGGCCAGGGCGTCGCGATGCACGGCTTGCGGGGCTGGCCCACGTCCCGGGGCTCGCACTCGCCGCCCAGGCCGCCGCACTGCTCGCCGTCCTCGATGTACATGGTGTCGGTCGTGTAGACGACGCCCGAGTTGGCTTCCGTGCCGATCGCGGCCTTGGGCGTTTCGGGCTGCCACAGGGAGAAGCCTTCGGGGACGGCCGGGTGCACAAACTCGCCGTAGTTGTTGGCGCGCTTGCCGTAGCCGGGCATGACCTGGGACTCGAACACCAGGTCGCCGACGGGCGCAAACTGCATGGCGCCGTCGCCGCCGCCGACGGGGATGGTGTCCTCAATGACCTCGCCCGTGACCGACGTCACGCGGATGGGCATGGGGAAGTCGGTCGCCTCCCACCGCCGGTTGGTGGACTCGCCCGGCCACACCCACTGGTTGTTGGTCGTGTAGTGCGGCGTGTGCCAGCGGCCGTCCACCTTGATCTGGACGTCCTTGACGGGCACGCGCGTGTTGGAGACGACGATCGCCCAGTAGTCCGGGCCCAGGTTGGTCACGGGCGTGTACTTGATCTTGGAGTCGCCCACGTTGCAGGGGACGGCGAACCACTCCACCCGCCACCGGCCGTCGCCGTTGATGTTCTGGTCGATGTCGCCCTTCTTGCACTCCGGGCACTGGTTGTTGACGATGCCCATCGTCCACTGCGTCGTGGACGGCGGCGTCACGCCGACGCCGCCGCCGATGCCGCGGTACATGATGCACGTGCCGCACCCCTTGCCGCCGTTGAACTGGTCGTGGTTCAGGGCGATGGTCACCATCGTCCCCGTCGTCCAGGCGGACGTGGACATGGTGTTGGCGAAGTTCTCGTTGAAGGAGCAGGCGCCCTTGGCGTCCTGGTCCGGGTCCTGGCCGTAGAACGTCGCGTCGCCCGTCTGCTTGGAGCCCATGTTGGACATTTCCGCCCAGTTGAATTCGGCGACGGCGGACGAGACGGCCAGGGCGGCCAGGGCGGCCGTGAAGGTGAGGAGGCGCATGGTTGTAGTGTTGGGTAGGTCTGGGGAGGGGAGTCATGGTGGGGAAAGAAGGGGGGGAGAGGCGTGAGAGAGAGCGAGGGACGAGAGCCCTGGCTGAAGGCGTTGCCTGCGGGCGGTCCGCAGGCGGTGGGTGCTCTGGCTCCCGCTCGCTTGCCGCCGCCGCCCCGGCCGATCCGGCCTTTCCGGACTGCGTCCGCCGCCTCAAACCGCATGAGCGTGCGATTGGGCACCTTCTCTGGGAGAGAGGACCACGCTCGACCCTCGACGCGGGCGCACGGCCTCCGTCAGACGGAGTGGCCAGACGCGGCACCGGCGCGTCGCTCGTCTCCCGCCGAGCGGCCGTCGCCGCTCGCCGCTCGGCGGACGCCCTTCCTGCGTCGCCGCGTTCCCTCCGCCGCCTCGGCTGCATTACGGACGCAGTCGCCAAGCGAGAAGCGGGCTCGGAGGGGCGGGCAATGGGTCGGAAGGCGGCGGCCCGGCCGCCGCCGTGCGGCCGCATCGACTCGACTTTTCGAGCACGCGGCAAAGCGAAACACGCCCGTCTGCTTCCCCCGCGACCGGGCCGCGCGCCGACCCTCCGCCCTCCCCACCGCCCCAGGCGCCTTCCTCACCTTGGGAGAAGAGCAGCGGGCGGGCGGGCGGGCGAAAAGAGAGGGGAAGCGCGCACGAAAGGCCGGCCAGTAGCAGTAAGGAGTGGTGTGTCAAACCAGGGAGCTGCAAAAAGCAATAGGAGGAGTGGGGGGCAGGGGGCGAGCCCCACTCCAGGCCGGGCTCCGTGGGTCTGACTTTCCCGTGTGATCTCGCCCCAGACTGACTAGTCTCACCAGGGCCGCCTGCACTTTATCCGAGTCGGCGCCGACGCGGACGCACGGAGTGCGTGAGCCCCCCTCCCCCCCTCCCGCCCCCAGCCCCACCCCTCCGTGCGGCGTCTCCCTGGACCCACCCCCCACTGCTCCGTGCCTCCGTCCCCGGTGACGCTGGCGGGCGGCCTGCGGGCGCCTGGCCGGCCTCCCTGCGGCCCCCGGCCAGGCAGCCTGCGGGCACCCGCCCCCCCCCACCGCTTGAGTCCGCCTGGAGACGGACGTGGGTGTGAGAGCCCGCCCGCGCCCCGGCGACGGGGGGGGTCTCCAGACTTTTGTCTCTTGCTAGGGCCTTGGGCGTGAGGGGTGGCTGGCGGGCCGAGAAGGAAAGGTGGCACGGCGCCCGGCTAAGAGTGAGGAGAGGGGGCAGTCGCCCTCTTGGCCAGGAGAGCTGCGCGCCCGCGCCCCCCCTCTCCCCCACTCCATTCATCTTCCGGCAGGCGTCGGCGCGCACCCGCCTCGCCTGGCCACACGGTGCCTAGACCCTCAGGCACACCCTTGACCCCCTCACAGATGCCCGCCCTGTCCCTGGCGGGCAGTGCCACCCGCCCCGGCCCGCGGTCGGCGTCAACTCCCACCAGCGGCCGGCTGCATGCGAGCCGCCCGACGCCGCCTCGCCACGGCCCGCCCGTCCGTGGCCCTCCTCCGCCACCCGCCATCGCCGCGCCGGCATCACCAGTGGCGTCCTCCACACCGGCCAAGGACGGCCACACCCAGATGCTGCACGGCCTGGGCGCGGTGGGTGACGTCCCAGCCAAGCTGATGCCGTTTTTGTTGCGGCTGGCCCATGTGCGGTGCGTGTGTGGCCGCCTTGTTCGGGGTGCGGGCGCGGGTGTGGGCGGGTGTGAACTCAAACTTGTTTGCGAGCGTGGCGGCGAGCTGGCGGAGGGCTTGGCGACGGCGTGGCGGGCCCCGGCAAAAGCAGCAAGACGCCGCACCCGTCGCCGCTCGCACCTTATCCTTTCTCCCACCCACCCACCCCTCTGCTTCCAGCGCCCAAGTCACGGGCCACGAGTCGGCCGCGGCCCTGGCTGAAGGCGCCGCCGGCGTCCTGGCGTGGCGGGCCGCCCTGGTCCGCGGCCTGCTGCCGGACGACGCCACGCTGCGCGGCCTGGCGGCCGACCCGGACGAACCGTTGGGCGAGGCGTTGGCCGCGCGCGCGCGGACCGCGGACGACCCCGCGGCCGCGCTGGCCTGGCCCGCGGGGCCGCTGCGAGCCACGCTGATTCGCGACCTGGCGCGGTTGGGTGCTCCACGAGCCGCTGCCAAATTCCCGGCCGTCTTGGACGCCCTCCTCCGCACGCTCGTCGAAGCGACGACCAAGTACGAAAAGCTGGTCGGCGGCGTGGAGGAGGTGGTGGCCAAAGACACGCCGGGGGATGAGCCGACGTACTCCTCTGCGCGCGACCTGGCCCGCCAGGAAGCTGAGCGGCGGGCGGCCCGGGCGGCGGCCGCGGCGGACGATCCCGCTGCGGCGGCGGCGGCCGCTGCGGCCGCGGCTGCGGCCGCGGCCCGCGCCCAGGCCGCCGCCGCGGCTGGACCCGCTGAAGACGACGACGACGGCGACGGCCCGCCCGACACGTCCGACTGGCCTTTAGATAAGCGGGCGGCCGAGGGCGTGGCCGGCGCGGTCGTCAAGCTGTGGGAAGCGCCGCTGCGGACGCTGGCGGCCGCAGGGCGGGCGTTCGACGGGCTGGAGGCCTTGCTCGGCGGCGGCATGTTTGACCTGGGAGGCGGCATCTGGCGGCGCAAAGGCTGGGCCGAAATGGACGCCATGCGGTCGCGGTTGGAGGACCTCAAAGAACTGCGCGACCTGGTCCGGTCCCTGGGCCGTGGCGGTGGGTGGGGCCCGCTCCGCCGCGCGCCCATCCAAAAACTGGACCTGCGCGGCCGGCCCGGGCTGTTGCGCACCACCCTGGAAGCCCAGGAAACGCGGGGCCTGACCCGGTCCGACGACATTTCCCGCCTGCTGCCGTCGGAGGCCGCCCTCATCGCCCGCGGCCGCACCATCCGCCAAGCCAAGCTCCTGTTTTACGCCAAGCTGGCGGAGAAGGCGCTGTCGACGTACGAGCGGGACGGGTGGGGCGAGTACGACACAGCCATCAACCCCGACCGCCTGGAGATCCGGCCGACGGCGGACCGGGGGCCCATCCTGCTGTGCGTCGACACGTCCGGGTCCATGCGCGGCGCCCGCGAAGTCGTGGCCAAAGCCCTGGTCCTGGAATGCATGCGGGCCGCCAAAGCCCAGGAGCGCGGCTGCTTCGTCTTTGCGTTTGCGGGCCCGGCCGACGTCGCGGAGCTGGAGCTGGGCGTCGACGCCACGTCGGTCGACCGCCTGCTGACCTTCCTCGAAAAGGTGTTCAACGGCGGGTCCGACTTCAACGAGCCCATTTCGCGGTGCTTGAACCGCCTGACCGACAAGGCCTGGGCCAACTCGGACATCCTCATCGTGTCGGACGGCGAGCTGCGCCAGCCGGGCCAGGACGTGATGCGGAAGCTCGCGGGCGCGAAAGACAAGCTGGGCCTGCGCGTCCACGGCCTGGTCGTGGGCACGCCGGGCAAGCAGCGCGCCGACCCGGCTGTCCTGCGCTCCCTGTGCACGTGCATCGCGCCCAACGGCCGGTCCGAAACGCTGGTCCACACGTTTGAGTCGTGGGCGTCCGTGTCGGCGGACGAAGGCTTGGCAGGCATTGACTGGGATGACGCGGCTGGGGATGCGGCCCGGCGCAAGGCCAGCCTGGCGCTGGAAAAGCTGCGTGAGGATGAGATCCGGCGCCGGCGCGTGGACAACAAGCACCTGAAAGTGAAAGCCCCGCCGAGTGGCGGGCGCAAGAAAGGAGAGTGAGGGGGGTGGTGGGAGGGAGGGGTGGTGTCACACCAGTGCTTGCGCTTGACTGTTTTTTTTTCACACGCAACGCGCCGTTCTAGACGCGCGCTCTCCCGCCCACCTCGCCCTCCCATCCATTCCCCCATTCCACCCCCATCTACGCCCTGGGAGCCTTGGCGGGGTAGACTTGCGGAATGACCTTCAGCGTCGACGGGTCGGGGCGCACGTATGACGGGTCGTCGGCCTGGCGCGGCGGCAGCTCCACCCTCTCGCGCGGCAGGTCCCGGTACGGAATCGCTTTCAGCAGGAAGGAGATGGCGTTCAGGTGTGCCGCTTTCTTGTCGTCCGACGGCACGACGTTCCAGGGCGACGACGGCGTGTCCGTCGCCGCAAACATGGCGTCCCGCGCCTTGCTGTAGTCGACCCAGTGGCTGCGGGCCGTGAGGTCAAACGGCGACAGCTTGAAGTTCTTCTCCGGCTTGGCAATCCGGTCCTGAAACCGCTTTTCCTGCTCCTCGTCGCTCACGGAAAAGTACAGCTTGATCAGAATGACACCGTCCGCCTGGATCATGTCTTCCACCAGCGGGGCTTGCTGGAAGAAACGGTCGCGCTGGGCGGGCGTGCAAAAGCCCATGACCGTTTCCACGCCCGCGCGGTTGTACCACGACCGGTCAAAGACGACGATCTCGCCGCCGGAGGGGAGGTGGGCGATGTAGCGCTGGAAGTACCACTGCGCAGTGGGTGGTGTTGGGAAAGAGGAACGGTGAGGCGGGACGGGTGTTGGGTACCAGGCGCGCGCACCCGTGCCCGGGCGCCGCGCGGCACAGGCCGGGCAGGCAGGCCGGGCCCCGGCCGCCCGCCGCTGGACAGGCCCGCCCGGCACCGTCACCGCAGTGAGAACCAGGCACAACCCCTTTCCCACCCTCCCCACACCCCACCTGTGTTTTCTCGGCGTCCGACGGCGCGGGCAGGGCCACCACCCTCAACCCGCGCTGGTTGAGCGGGGCCGTGACGCGCTGGATGCACCCGCCCTTGCCCGCCGCGTCCCGGCCTTCAAAGATAATCAGGACTTTGAGCTTCTCGTGCTTGATCCACTCCTGCCACTTGACGAGCTCGACTTGTAAGCGCTTCAGTTCGGCGTCTGTGGATGATGGAGGGTGGAGGGATGGAAGGATGGGAGGGATGGGAGGGATGGAGGGATGAGAGGGATGGGAGGGATGGAGAGGGATGGAGCGATGGTGGGTGGTGGGCCGCGCCCGCGAGGAAGGGCATGCCCCCCTTCAATCGAAAGGCGGCCGCCTCCTCGAATGGCCCGCCATCCCCTCACCATAGTCGTACGGCCGGTCGCCTTCTTTCTTGTGGCCGCCGCCCATCGCTCTGGAAGAGGGTGAGTGAGCGGTGGATGCGCGTGTTTTCCGACAGAGGAACAGAAAAAAAGGGCTCTGCAGACTCCACTCCTCCGTTCTCTCTCCGTGCTCTCTCCCTCTCCCCCTCTCCCTCTCTCACTGCGCCGGAGGCGGCGGTGGTGGTGGTGCCGGCCCCGGCGGCGGCCCGGGAGGCACAAGCCCCGCCATCCACGCCTGTTGCTGTTGTTGCTGTTGCGGCGGCGGTGGCGGTGGCGGTGGCGGCGGCACCACCGCCGCACCAAACGCGCCCGCCGCCGCACCACCCGGCCCACCCGCGCCGGCGTGGTGCGACGCCGTCAGCGGGGACAGGGCGCCCAGAGCGCTGAAGCCGACGGGTGGGGGTGGGGCTGGGGACAGGGCGACGGCCGGCGGCGGGTCTAGGGCAAAACCGGGGACCGGCGGCGGAGGCGGGGGTGGCGGCGGCAGCGGCGCGGCGAAAGCCGGCGGCGCGTACGCAGCAGCAGCAGCAGCAGTCGCCGGCGGAACCAAAGGCGGCGGCAGGGCGTGCGGCGGCGGATAGGCCGTCTCCTGCTGGTGCTGCGGTGGCAGGGCGTAGGCACCCGCGGGCGGGGCCGGGAAGTGCGGCGGCAGGGCGGGGGGAGCACCAGCGCCAAAACCACCGACGGGTGTGGGGGCATGGTGCAGAGGAGCCGCGGCGGCAGCGGCACCTGCCGCCGCCGCCGCCGCCGCAGCAGCAGCAGCAGCAGCAGCCGCTTTCTCCGCTACCGTCGGCCGGCGACCCGACCGCGATTTCTTCCGCGCCGGCCCACCATCCGGCCCGGGCGTGCCGTCCGCCGACGAGGGCGGCCCGGCCGACCCACCGCGCGAGGGCGGGTACGCCGTCGTCGGCGTCGCCGCCGCCGCCGCCGCCGCCGCCGGCGATGGCTGAGCAGCAGGCCCACCAGGTAGGCGGGCCGCCCGCCACCGGCGCTCAAAGCCGGCCTCCGCATCGCCGGCCGCGCGCCAGACGGCCGACTTTTCCAGGTTGTACGCCCGGCAGTTGGCCCAGACCAGGGCGACGTCGGCCCGGACGGCCCGCCAGGAGGTGTACAAGCCTGCGTTCAGGCGGCCTTCAATCGTGCCCAGGTCCATGGGCGTGGACACGTAGTCCCCATAGCCGGGCGCGTACTCCGGGTTGACGGGTTCCGCAAACCAGGCGCCGGCCTTGGTGGCCGCGACCGCACGCAGCACGGTGATGGCAGCCGCCGCCGTCGCGGGCGTCGGCGCGTCGTCCAGGGAGACGGCGGCCAATGCGGCGGGGACGGACGGCGGGCGTGGCGCGCGCGGGACGGGCGGGGGTGGCGGAGGCGCCGCGAGCTCGGGCGGCGGGCCGTCGGCGCCCGCCGGCGGCAGGCCCGCTTCCGCAAACCGTTTCTCCACCATGGCGGCCGCGCGAATCGCGGCCTTGGCGATGTGCGAGTCGGGCCGGTTGTACGTCTCGCAGTTGGACCAGACGAGCGACACGTCGGCCCGCAGGTCCGCCAGGGACGCGTAGTGGCCGCCCCGCCGGGCGCGCGCCGCAATCGTGCCCAGGTCCATGGGGCGGGCGATGATGGCGTGGTAGTCGGGGACTTCGACCGGGTCCACCGGCTCGGCAAAGGCGGCGCCGGTCGCGGAGGAGGACACGAGGTCCAGGGCGCGGGCGGCGGCCGCCATTTGTTCGGCGAGCGTGCGGGGCGGGCCGGACCACCGGCCGCCGCCCGGCCCGCCGCCCCACCCGCCACCGCCGCCACCCCGCCCCGCGACTTCCGCGCGCGCGGCCGCCGCCGCGGCCTCGACCTTGGCCCGCGACTCTTCCGCGCGCTTGTGCTCGCGCAGGGCGGCCTGGCGGGCCGTGACCTGTTCCTCGCGCCCGCGCCGCACGCAGGTCGGGCACTCCCACTGCTCGTCCGCCAGGCGCTGCATGTCTTCGGCGGATAGGCCGACGCACGTGGAGTGGAACCACGCGTCGCACGCGTCGCACGCAATCCACTCGCCGGTCGGGTCGTCGCCCGCCCGCCCGCACTTGCCGCACTTGTCTTCGTCCGCGGTCCCGCCCGCCTTCTTGCGGGACCAGGAGCCGATGCCACCGTGCGCGTCGCGGTAGGCTTTCTCTACGTCGCCGACGGCCGCCAGCTCAAACTCGCGGACCTTCCACAGCGGCAGCGCGTCTTCGTACACCCACTTTTCGCGGACGCCGTCGGCCTTGCGCGGCAGCGGCGGGCACCGGGCGTGGTCTTCCGTGCCGATCTTGGTGGGCTCCCCCCCGCCGTCGGCTTCGCGCGCCCGCTTGGCCAGGCGGGGCAAGCCGTCGGGGCCGACGTCGTCGCCGTCATCGTCCGTCAGGCCGGGCGTGCCCAGGCGCGCGGTTTCCAGGATGACAGCCGCGACGGCGGCGCGGGACGGGCGGCCCGGCCGGCCGTGAGACGACCGTTTGATCGCGCCGGCGGTCGCCGGTTCAGGCGACGACCGTTTCGTCCCCGCCTTGGCCAGCGCGCCGGGCGCGGCGAAGCCGGCGGCCGGGCGGGCGGCGCGGGCGGCGCGCACGCTGGGCTCGCGCGGCGGGACGATGCGGCCGCGGAAGGTGATGGGCCCGCCGGGCAGGGGCCGGCCCCGGCCCCGGCCGCGACCACGGCCGCGCCCGCGCCCGCGGCCACGACCGCGCCCACGGCCGCGGCCGCGACCACCGCCGACGCTGTCACCCTCGTCCGCGGGCGCGACGTAGTCCGGGTTGGGGACGAGCTGCACGCGGACGGGCGGCCCGCCGCGCGGGTCGTCCGGGATGGCCAGCGCGACCAGGGTCGGGCCCCACCCGTCGGGGCCGTGGTACGCGACGCCCGGGCCGAGAGCGGCGAGGCCGATCGGGCCCGGGCCGCCGCCCTGGTCGGACGGCGCGGGCGTGGGGCCGGGCTCGGAGGAGGCGGGACTGGTGCCGGCGGCCGGGCGCGGCGGCGGCGCCGCGGCCGCGGCTTCCGCGGCCGCCGCCGCTTCCGCGGCCGCGGCCGCCGTGGCCGCCGCCTCGGCCTCCTCGCGCGCTTTCCTGGCCGCCAGGCGCGCCAGCTCGTCCGCGTCCGGCGGGCCAAAGTCGACCAGGTATTCAAACCCGCCGCCGCGGTCGACGGACACGCTGCGCCGTTCCTTGAGGATCAGCCCCTTCCAGGCTTTGACGGCCTCCTCGTCCTTGGGCTCCATCAGCGCCTCGCCCAGGATGCCGCGCCCAAACTCGCGCGCCTGGATGGCCAGCGCCGCGGCCGTGCCCGCCCGCTCCGTCGCGTACCGCCACGCCATGCGGATCGGGGTCTGGATGGCGGACGTCGTGTAGTCGATGCCCCGGATGCGGCGGTGGGTGCCGCGCCGGACCGCGCGGCGCAGGTCGGCCGTGGCCAGGCGGCCGGGCGCGGTGTCGCGCTTGGCCCCGCGGGCCAGGATCAGCCAGCCCGCGATCTTGGCGCCGTGGTTTTTGGGGTCGGCGGGGGCGGGGATGCCGCCCGGCCGGCCGGCCTGGATGGCCATCACCCGGGACGCGGCGACCAGGTCGGCGCCGCGGCGCCACTCCTTGGCGAGGGCGACGCGGCGCACCGCGCGCTCGACCTGGGCCAGCGCGGCCGCCGCGCCCGCGACGGTCGGCGAGCCGGACAGGTACGCGATAAAGCGTTGGCGGTGCAGCGCGCGGTCCGCGCCCGCCCAGGGCCCGCCCAGCAGCGGGTGCAGGTCGCGCTCGGCTTGGAGGATGTAGTTGACGACGGCGCCCAGGCGGTCGGGCTTGGGCCGCCCGGCCGAGTCGAGGTGGAGGCAGGCCTTGCGCATGGACGGCTTGGTGCACGTCAGGCACTGGCCGCACCGCTCCCCGCCGCGGGACGTGCCCTTGCCCTGGGAGGCGGGCCACACGAACTTGCGCTCGATGTCCAGGGGCGGGACGGCGTCCGACTGGCGGGAGGGGATGGGCACGCCGCCCGCGCTCAGCCCCGCGACGCCGCGGCCGCGCGACTCGACCAGCTGGTCGTACACCTTTTTGTACTCATCCGCGAAGGCGGCCCAGCCGGCGTGGTACCGGTTGCGGTAGCCTTCCGCGGAGGACGTCGTGTCGGCGTCGGGCATGACGCCCAGCGGGCGCGGGTGCGGTGGGACGGACGGCGGCGGGGCGGCCAGGGCCGACGCGAGGGCGGCCACCTGGGCGGGCGATGGGCGGGGACCGCCCGCGCCGCGCCGGCCGACGCCCGCTTCGGCGGCGCGGGCTTGCAAGCTGCCGGGCGGGCGCTCGCGCCGACCGGCCGGCGGGCGAATGCCGGCCGCCGCCGCGGCGGCCGCGGCGCCGGTGTCCCACCACTCTGCCGGCGGGCCGCCGGCGCGGTCGCCCGTCGCCGGGTCGACGCCGCGTTCCTCGGCGCCGCGGCCCGTGCCACGGCGCCACGCGCGCGCAGACCGGACCGCCCCGCCGTGCATGTGCCAGTGGACCGCGCCCTCGCCGTCCACGCCCGCCATGGGCACGCGCAGCCCCGCCGACTCGGCGCGGCCGCCCGCCTCGCACTCGGGGCACAGCCACGGGTCGTCGCTCGCGCCCGCCCGCGTCGACTCGCCCACGCACCGGTAGTGGTAGACGGCGGGGCAGCCGTCGCACATGAGCACGGTGCCGCCCACGGAGCAGATGGCGCACGTGTCCATTTCGCCCGCGGTGGACACGCCCGGAGGGGAGGCCGGGTGGTCGGCGCCCCCTGCGCCGGCGTCCGCGCCCCCAGCAACGACCGGGTCTTTGTACGGGCCGACCGCGAACTTGCCGGCGGCCTCCCGCTCCGCGATTTCCTTGCGGATGGCGGGCGAGTCCATGAGCAGGTTGCACAGGCCCATGAAGATGGCGGCCCGGGCGCGGGGTGGGAGCGAGTAGACGTCGGGCGGGAGGGGGCCCGAAAAGCGGCCTTCGACGCGGGGGCCGGGCGAGGTGAGCAGGCGGCGGAGCGGCGGTGCGTCCGGGCCGGCGCCCGCGCCGTACTTGGCGATGACGCCGCCAGAGTTGACGGCCCGGCTGGCGGCGGCTTTGGCGGCCGCGGCGGCGGCGGCGGCCGCCGCGCGTTGCGCGCGTGCCGCACGCTCGGCCGCGTCCGACGCGCCGGGGACGTACACGTCCACGCGGGCTTTGCGGTCCCGGTGCGAGCGCCGGATGACGGAGCCGTCTTCATCTTCCGCGTCTTCACCGGCGGGCGGGGGCGCAGGCGCGGCGGGCGCGGCGGCCGCGCCGCCGTCGCCCTCCCCTGCGCCCCCTGCTGCCTCCACCCCGACGACGACGTCCGGCAGGACGCCCTCTTCCACGCCGCCGTCGTCTCCGCGGTCGCCTTCATCGCCGTACAGGAGCAGGGGCAGCAGGCCGTCCGGGTCGCCGGCCAACCGAAACGCTTCTTCCGCGTACTCCGGCCAAGTGACGGCGTCCAGCAAGACGAGCGGGCGGGACTTGGATCGCGCGCGCCGGTCGGCCGGGCTTTCGTGCGCGGCCAGGGCGCGCAGCATGCAGACGGCGGCTTCGTCCAGCAGCTCCGTCGGGCCTGGGGAGGCCATGGCCGCACACCAGTCGGCCATGGAAAAGGGCGACAGGCGGATCTGCCAGGAAAAGGCGCGCAGGAAAAAGTAGACGCCCGCCGCGTCCGCGACCGCGTCGGCGGGCAGGGGCGTGGACGCCAGGGCCGCCGGCCGGTCGGGCTGGGTGTACGGCGCGATGGCCTTGGCCGCCGGGTCGGAGAACCAGGCGCCCGGCCGGGCGCCGGCCGGCACAAAGTCCTGTTCCAGGGACCGGCCGGCCGCGAGGTCGTCGTCCAGGTCGGACGGCGGCTCGTCCTCCTCCGCCGGGGCGGCGCCCGCGTCCTCGCTCTCGTCGTCTTCGTCATCGTCGAAAACGAAGTCGGACGAGGCGCCCCGGTCCGTCGTCCCAGCCGAGTCGGAGCGGGTGAAGCCTGACGCGGGCGTGGCGAGGCCGGAGGCACCACGACCAGCGGCGCCGCGTGCGGCGCGGCCGCCCTCGTCTTCTTCCTCTTCTTCGGATGATTCCGCAAACGGGTCGTCGGACGAGGTCGGCGACCCGCCCACGCGGCCAAACCGGGCGCGGCGGCCGCGACCCCGGCCGCGGGTGGGCGCGCCACGGCCGCGGCCCCGGCCGCGGGCGGGCGGGGCGGGGCGACCACGGCCGCCCGATGAGTCGGACTCGTCGTCGTCATCGTCGTCGCCGTCGCCGTCGGACGCGTACGCGCCGCCCAACGCCGCCGCCGCCGCGGCAGCAGCCGCACGCGTCGGCCGGCCACGCCCGCGAGCCGCCGGCGGCGGCGGCGACGCACTGGCGGGCCGGGCGCGGACGCGGCCGGTCGTGCGCCGGCCGACCGCACCAGCGGGTGGCGGCGAGCGCGTGGACCGGCGGGCGCCGCGACGGCCGCCGTCGTCTTCCGACGGCGGCGTCAGCGCGATGTCGTCCACAAACTTGGTCGCCCGCCCGGCCCGGGGTGGGAGGGCGCGGCGGCCTGTGGGGTGGGGAGGGCGATGGGGATGGCGATGGGGATGGGGATGGGGATGGGGTTGCGTCGAGGCATTGGACGCCGCGCGGGTCATGAAGAGGGCGAGGCGACCAATACACACCGCCGCACAACCCACTCACCTCCGTCCGTCATGTTTGGCACGCCGGTGCGCTGCCACCCAGGGTGGGCGTCAGGCGGTGGAGAGCTGGCCGGGCGTGTTGTGACCTGTGTGGGACAAAAAAAGAGTGAGACAGAGATCGGCTGCGTTTGTTTCGGCGACCGACACAGGGCGACTGCGGCCTCCAAGTCCAAGGCGCGTGCCCAGGATTGGACGGCATGGAAGCGGGCTCAAGGGCGGGAGGGGAGCGGAGGGAGGAGGGGCAGGAGGAGATCGCACGGAGACGGGCCGAGCGCGCGTCGTGCGCGGCCGCGCGCACTGGGCGCCTCCGCCGGCGGCCGTGCCTGCGCCCGCGCCTCAAACCACGCCCCGCCTGCTTTGCGCGACTGTACGGGGTCCGCCCCCCTCCACGCCCGCGCCTGCTCAGAGCCCCGCTCCACGCCCCGCGCGCGTGGCGACTCACCAGACGTGTGCGCGCGTGTGTGAGTGGGCGCGGGCGAGTCGAATGGGGGGACCGACCGCGCCGCGGCGCCGGGGGGAGAGCAACTGGAGTGTGTGTGGGAGAGGGCCGGGGGAGGGCCGGCACCTGTGACCTGCATGCCCGCCCGCCCCTCTCTCTCTCTTTCCTTGCCGGCCGCCGCCGACGTGTGTCTACAACAACTCTCCCCTCTCCCATCAACACGGGGCCCACACCGCTCTCTCACCCCCTTTTCCCCGCCGCCCGGTCCGCCACCACTTTGCGCGCGACGCCACCAAACACGTCGGCCGCACCCCACGTCCCCCACCCCGCCATGAACCGGAAAAAGTCGGCGGCCGCCAGCTCGTAGTGGGACCGCAGGCTCGCCCTGCAGTACGGCGGCCCGACCCCGCCGGCCAGTCCTTCGACCGCGCGCCCTTGCGCCGCCAGGCGGGGCGTCAGCGCGTCGAAGTACAGGTCCAGCCAGGCGGCCTCCGACCCGGGTGGTCCGATCGCGCGGTGCCCGCCCGCGGAGCACAGCAGGTACGCGACGTCGCGCGCGCCGACGCCGGACCCGACGTACTGCAGGTCGAAGGCGGCTGCGGCGCCGCCGTCGGCGCTGAAACAAAAGTTGGCGGCTTTGGCGTCGCCGTGGACGAGCGTGCCAAAGGGGCCTTGTGTTGGTGGGGTGGTGGGGGGTGGGTGGGGTGAGTGGTGAGGGCGTTAAGGGCCGGGCTGGTGCACCCGGGCGGTGGGCGGCGGCTAAACCAGGACGGCCGCCGGCGTGGGTCGGTCGCTCTTCCAGGCGGCGGGCAAACCGGCGCCCCGCACCCCTGCTACCACCCTCATCCATCTCGCACCTGCCGCGGCCGCCTGCAAGTCCGCCGCAATGCCCGGCGCGGCGTCAGCCAGCTCCCCCCACTCGTCATCGCCCACGATGGCGGCCAGCTCGTCCGGCCGCGTCGCCAGGTGCCAGTACGTGCCCTCGCGGCCCGCCAGCGAGGGTGGTGGGACGATCGTAGGGGGTGGCGCGCCGGCCGCCTGGGCGGCGTGCCCGCACCCCCAGAACGCGGCGTGGAAGGCGGCCAGCCACCTCAGGGCCGCGCCCAGCTGGGTCGTCGACAGCCCCCCGCGCGGGAAGACGGGGAAGGCCGGCCGCAAGTCTTCCAGGACGATGAGCGTCGTCGGGGTGGGGCCACCCCCCTCCACCACGAGAAACGGCGCGCCGACGCGCGGCACGTCGGCGGGGGGCAGGGCCAGGAGCTGGGGCGCGACCTCCCGGTAAAACGCGCTTTCGTGCGTGTATGACTCGACCTTGCGGGCGTGGCCGACGTCGCCGGGCGCGCCCGGCGGCGGTGTCACGCGCTTGACGACCAGAGGGACGCGCGCGGGCGGCCGCCCGCCGTGGTCGTCCGCCGCCACTACCGTCAGCTCCGTCACCTTGCCATACCCCGCCCACAGGCTTGCAATCTGGCGCTCGCCGCCGGGCGCGGAGAGGGAGCGGCAGGCCAGCGGGCTGGAGGGTGGCGCCGCCTCGGCCAGCGCGGCGAGCAGGTCGGCCGTCGTGGTCGGCGGCGAGCGGGCGGTCGTTGCCCGCGCGCGGGGCGGCGGCATGGCGGCGCGTGCGCGTGCGCGTCCGAGGGTGGGGAGCCGGCTCGTTGCGCGCGCGGCGCCGCCGTGCATGGAGGGGCAGGCGCGCCCGCGTGCGGGCGTCTAGTTTTGGTTTGTTCGTGTGGGGTGGGACGGGCCCGAACATGCGTCGCACCACTCTGCGGGCACACTCGGCCTTCGTCCCCGTGCGGCCACACACAGACGGGGGGTCACGCGCGCCCGTCCCCCACACACACCATGTCCCCTCAATAATTCCTGCACCGCCACAGGCTGGCCTGACAGTCGGCTCTACCTGCCCTGCGGCTGTAGACACGGACCAGGCCGCGCCTGCTGCCGCGCGCAGGCCCCCGACTAAAAGCACGCGCGCGTTGCGTCCGCGCCTCGCCCGCTCGAGCGGAACACATCATGGCGACCGCCTCCTCCGCGCCCATGGCCGTCCCCGGCTCGGCGGGCGCGCCGGCCAAGTCGGGCATGGCCGAACGCGGGCGGCGCGGCCCGCCGCCTGGCCACAGGGTGAGTCCCTTTTTGGGGTTGGAGCGAGCCGATGCGGTCTTTTTTTTTTTTGAAAGGGTGGGAGGTTGGGGAGGAGGGCGGGTGGGGGTGGGGAGCGAGCCCTCAATTGCCTGCGCGGGTGGGCGTGTGCGCCGCGTCCTGGTCCGCGGCTGGAAGGAGAGGGGAACGGCGTGCGGGCGGGGTAGTCCCGCACCGACGGCCAACTCTCACGCCCGCGCCGACCCCGCGGGGCGCTCTCTCTCCATCCCCCCCCTGGCGCCCCCCCTGTTTTTTTTTCGGTGCGGCCCCTCGTCCCTCACGCACCCCGGCGCCCGCCACCTCAACACCCCGCCCCCATCACCAGGGCCTGCTCAAGGACGCGCTGGAAGTCGTCAAAGTCGTGCCGCCCGGCGGCGGGCGGCCGCGGTACACCATCCGCCAGCTGGACGAGGAGCTGCCGTTTGACAAGGTGGGGTGTGGGGTGGTGTGGGTGGTGTGGGGTGCCCCGCCCCCTCGCACCGTCCGTCGCCGCACGCCCGTGCATGCCCCCTCACCCCCAACCCCCCAACCCCACACATCCCACACACGCCGCCCTCAGGGCTTGTTCGTCTTCATCCGCGCCGTCCAAACCCTGACCTCGCACAACAAGGGCGTCGTCGTCGTCGGCCTGGCCGGCCCGTCCGGGTCGGGCAAGACCGTCTTCTCCGCCAAGGTCCAGGCCCTGATCCCCGGCTGCGCCGTCCTGTCCATGGACAACTACAACGACGCGTCCCGCCTGGTCGACGGCAATTTCGACGACCCGCGCCTGACGGACTACGACACCCTGCTGGCCAACGTCGGCGACCTGAAGGCCGGGCGCGCCACGCGCGTGCCCATCTACGACTTCAAGACCTCGTCGCGGACGGGCTACCGCGAGGTGGCCGTCCCCGCCTCGCGCGTCGTCATCATCGAAGGCATTTACGCCCTGTCCGCGCGCGTGCGCCCGCTGCTGGACCTGCGCGTGTCCGTCACCGGCGGCGTGCACTTTGACCTGGTCAAGCGTGTGCTGCGCGACATCACGCGCTCGGGCCAGCAGCCCGAAGAAATCATCCAGCAAGTCTCGGACACGGTGTACCCCATGTACAAGGCGTACATCGAGCCAGATTTAAAAAGTGCGCACCTGCGCATCTACAACACCTTCAACCCGTTCACCGGCTTCATGGACGCGACGTACATCCTCAAGTCGGAGCGGCCCGTGACCGACGCGGGCGTGCGGGCGGTGCTGGCCGCCGCGGCGGCGCCGCCGTCCGCGGCCGCGTCCGCCGCCCCGTCCGCCGCCGGCTCGCCGACCGCCAGCGAGGCCGGCGCGGCCGCGGGCGCGGGCGCGTGCGCGATGACGCCCGCCGCGCCGTCGCCCGACCTCGGGTCCGCCGTCGTGGCCGCCACGCCCGAGTCGGAGACGTACGACATTTACCTGCTGCCGCCGGGCGAAGACCCGGAGACGTGCTCGTCCTGGCTGCGCATGCGCAACCGGGACGGCCGGTACAGCCTCATGTTTGAGGAGTGGGTCGTCGACGGGCCGTTCATCATTTCGCCGCGCATCACCTTTGAAGTGTCGGTCCGCGTGCTGGGCGGCCTGATGGCCCTGGGCTACGAGATCGGCACCATCATGAAGCGCACGTCCCGCGCCTTTTCGGCGGGCGGCCTGGCGGTCAAGCTGGACACGATCGAAGGCATGCCCGGCCGCGCCTTTGTCCAAGTCCAGGGCAAGGACCGGGCGGCGGTCGCGGCGGCGGGCGCGGCGCTCGGCCTGGACGGCCACTACCTGCCGCGCTCGTACATCGAAATGGTCCAGCTGGAACGGCTGACCGAGTCCTTCCGCGCCGTGACCGACGACCTGCGCCGCCGGTTCGCGGTGGGCGGCGAGCCGCTGTTCGACTCGGACGGGCTGAACACGCCGCCGAGCGGGCGCGGCGGCGGGCTGGGTGGGCGCGGTGGCCGCGGCGGCCGCGGCGGCGCCGGCTTTTTCGGCGGCGGCGGCCGCGGCGGCGCCAGCAGCCGGGCGGGCGGCGCCGACTCGGACGGCGGCGAAGCCTTCCCACGCACCACCGGCTTTGCCCCGCTCCGCCCGGGCGGCCTGGCGTCGTCCGCGCCGACGGATGGCGGGGCGGGGCTGTTGTCTGCGTGGGGCGCCGGCGGCGGCGGCGGCGGCGGGGATGAGGAATCCGACACCGCGCTCACGCCCCGGTGGACGACGCACGTGGGCGGGCACGGGTCCCGGCCACCGCGGGCGGGCTTGCCGCCGCCGCCGCCGGCCGCTGCCGCTGCTCCCGCGACCGCGCCGGCCGTGCCGCCCCTGCCCCTGCCCGGCGTGGGCTCCCCGCCCGGCACGCCGGCCGACCAGGTCGGTGGTGGGGCGGCCCACGACCCGGCCGAGCACGGGTGCGCGTCCGCGGCGGCGGCGTCGCGTCGGGCGAGTGCTGCCACCGCCGGCGCGGCAGCGATCGTGCCGCCCGCCACCGCGCCACCGGCGGCCCGCGGGCCCCGGCCGCGGCAGTCGTCGTCCTCCGACGGCGACGACGAAGGGCGCGGCGGCAGCGGGGGTGGGAGCCGGCGCGCGTCCGGCGCCGCCGCCGCACCCGCCGCCGCCGCGCCACCGCCGCGCGCCCCCCTGTCCGCCGACGCCGTCGCCGCGTCCGCCCGCGCCAACGGGTCCGCCCTGACGACCAAGCTCCGGGCCGGCCAGGTGGTCGCCGTCCAGGCTGGCGGCGGTGGTGGCCGGCGCACGAGCAGCGGCACCGCGGCGAGCGGCGGCGGCCGGCCGCTGTCGGCGTCCTCCTCCGATGCGGCCGACTTGGGCGAGTCCTTGGCCCGCGTCGCCCGCACCCTGGACGCCGTGGACGCCCGGGCGGCGAGCGCGGCCGGCGGGATGGGCGCCACGATTTTGGCGGCGGCCGTCGCTGGCGCGGCCGCGGGCGCGGTCGCGGCCGTCGTCGCGGTCAAGGCGCTGCGGTGAACGGGAAGGGGTGTGCGTGGGGTAGAGCCGTGGCATTGTTGCGCGGGTGGGCGCGGTCAAAACCGGCGCCCACGCGGCATGGAGAGGGGGTCAGATCGAAGGTGTGAAAAGAGAAAGCAAAACACTGTCCGACATCGTGGTTTTTCGTGTGCTTTCGAGGCAGGCGTTTTTTTCGGACAAAGAATCGTTGGATTTCATTTGGTTTTGTTGCAGCACGCCACGCACGCACGCTGCGCCCCGCTGTGAGAGAGGCGGTCGGGGGGGGCGGCCGCGGATGGCGGCCCAACCCCCCCCCTCTCTCACCTTTATTTTTTTCTTTCGCTCCCCCGCCTCTGCTTCATCTTTCTCTGCCTCGCTCGCTTTCACCCCGCCTAGGCTCTCCTTGTCTTCATGCCCGCCGTGTCCGGCGCCCCAGCACAGCTGGGACCCGGACAGCATCACCTCCTGTGCGCGCGCGCACATCCCCACCGCCTCTACGCCGCGCCGCCCGGCCGCCCACCCCCACCCCCACCACCCCCGCCGACCGCTTGCCTCAACCCGTCCAACGCCGCGCCCGGCCCGCCTTCCAGCACGGTGGCCAAGCCCTGCAGCCGGTGCTGGTAATCGCCGGCCGCCTCCTTGACCGGCAGGAGGGGCACAAACTTGACGCCGGCCAGCGGCGTGCGCCGGTCCGCCGACACGCGCAGCGCGTCCGGGTCGAGCAAGTCCATGGCCTCCACGAGCAGCTGTTGCAGCAGCAGCACCCGCGTCCACCGCGCCGCCGGGAAGGGGCCCTCCCCGTCCCAGGGCTTGCCGGACGCCAGGGCCGCGATGTCCGCCCGGATGGGCGCCAGCCGGGCGGCGAACGCGGGGTCGGCGCTCAACCGCGCACAAAACTCGCCGTAGCTCAGCGTGTAGTGCCGTTCCGCGCCCATGGGCGTGGAGATCATGAAGGAGCCGATGGCGCGCTGCGTGCCACGGGACAGGCGCAGCATTTCGGCGTCCGCGCTGCCCGACCCGTCGCCGTCGTCGTCGGAGGAGGAGGCGGACCCGGTGAGGGAGCGGTAGCGGCCGCGGCGGCGCGTGCGGCGGCGCCGTTCCAGGACGGCGGTCGGGCTGGTGGAGGCCGCGGCGGCGGCCGCGGCGGACGCGGCGGCGGACGCGGCCGCGGCCGCCGCAGCCGCGGCGCCGGGCACGCCCGCCCACTCGGCGTCGATGGAAGACGCGGGCGACGTACCGTTCATGACAGCCTCGTCGTCGTCGTCGTACTCGTCGTCGCTGGCGACGGCGTGGAAGCCCGTCATGCCCGTGTCGGCGTGCGACCGGCGGCGCCGGCGCGTGCGCGCGCCCGGGTGTTCGCGCGCGTCGGCGGGCGTGTCGCCCCAGAAGTTGAGGGCGTCCTCAGACGCGCACAGCACAAAGCGCACGCCCTCGACAAACGTGGACAGGACGTCGGACCCGGGCGCGCCGTCCGTGCCGCCGCGTTGCAGGAACGACCGTTCGCGCGGGCCCTCCCGGCGCACGACTTCGACAAAGCCCAGGAATTGGCACTGTTGTTGTTGAGGTGTGATGGAGTGGGGGTGTGGGGGATGGAGATGGGATGGGATGGAGGGATGGGATGGGCGTGCGTGTCGCCGCGTGTTGGGGAGGCGCGCCAGCGGGCCGGGACGGGTGTCGCTGATGGACCCACGCCACGTCCACCCACACGAGCACGGCAGTCCCACCCCACACACACACACACACACACACACACACACACACACACACACACACCCCTGGGCGCGCACACACTCACTCACCAGCGTGAAGGCCGTGTAATTGACTTCGTCCTGGCACACCAGGCCGGCCTCGCACCCCGCCACCGTCGCGGGCAGGGGGGGCGACGACGTCGACACGACCGTCGTCACGTCGCAGGCGGCCAGGCGGGACGGCCGCACCGCCCACTCCTCCGGGAAGCAGGCCAGGTGCCACAGGCGCTGCTCCAGGTCGATGGCCGATTCCAGGAGCGGGCCGCGGTAGCGGGCGAGCAGGGACTGCAGCTCCGCGGCGGCCGCGGCCAGCGTGCGCTCCCGCTCCAGTTCGCGCTGCAGGTCGGCGCGCTTGCGTTCCGTCAGCAAGCCGCCGTACAGGTTCAGGCCGACGGAAAAGCAGGCCAGCGCGGCGGACGCGACGAGCGTCGCGTCGGCTTTGAAGGTCGAGCCGGGCGCGCCGCCGCCGCCGCCGCCGGGGGACAGGGCGGACGCCACGGCTTCCAGCGGGCCGGAGCCGACGGCGGCCATGGCCGCCGCGGCGGCGGCTGCTCCCGCCGACGACATGGCGTCCGCGGACGACGCAAAAGTGGACGGGTCGACCATGGCGGACGGGGGTGGGGCGCGGCGCGCGGCGGGCGGGCGGGCGCGGCCGTGGTAGCGCGTCGTTGGTGGCGGGCGGGCGGGCCTGGGGGTGGGTGGGGCGGGTGTGTCGTGCGTGGTGAGCGGGCTGTTGAGCGTCGTGTTGGGTGGCCCATGCTCTCGTGCATACCCCTGCCGGAGCGAGAGGGTGGCACAGCCCGGGACGGCCGGGCGCGGGGTGGCGGAAGCCTGCGGTCGCGCGCCCCGCGTCGGAGGAGAATTCGGCGCAGCCCGACAAAATCGTGCAACAGAAAGCGGTCGCCGCCAGCTTTACCCTTACCTGGCCGGCAAGCCGGGCCGCCGGGTGGCGGCCTCCATTGGAGAGGAGGGCGGGTTGTGTTGGGAGGAGGCGTCGGCGCCCCGGGCAGCCGACGGAGAGGGAAGGAAAGCGCAGGCTCCTCGTGCGTTGGGCAGTCTGTAGGAGAGATGAGACGAGAGACAGACGTTTGCACCACCCCGGGAAACAATTTCACACGTTATTGCCGACCCACACACACACCGCCACCCCCTCCTCCGCCATCTACGCCGTCGGCCCTCCGCGGGGGAAGACCTCCCCTCTCTACTCTCTCGTCCTCAAGCCACGTCCGCGAAGCCGCCCATCGCCTCGCCCGGCACCTATTGTTTGGTTGGAGGGAGAGGGGAGGCGTCGGTGTGGGCGTGGGGCGCGGCAAGGGTTGGGGTTGTAGACAGATGGACTGGGGCGACGAGGGGGGGCGCCGCCGCCGCCGCCACCACCACGCTGCTGGGTGGTCAAGGCCTCCGGCCACCCGCGCCCCCTCCCAGCAGGGCGTCGTCCCCCAAAGCCTGGCCGCCGTCCTCCCTCTCCACTCGCGCACCTTGTGGTCGGCCGCCTGCGGCGCGCTCTCGTACACGGCGACGACGGCTTCCCGGCGGGCGGGCTGCCAGGTGCCCTTGAACCCGATGAAATCCAGGCGGGCGGGCCCGCCGCCGATGGTGGACGGGAAGTGGAGGTCCAGGGTGTGCACGCCGGAGAAGCGGGAGACGCTGAGAATGGGGAGGGGCAGCGTGAGCAGGGGGTGCACGCGAAAAAAAAAAAAAAAAAACAGGGGGCCTGCCCCACCCACCCACCCACCCACCCACAACTCACCGCGTCGGGTACTCCACGCGCACGCCCTCGACCCCCGCCACCAGGTCCCACTCCTGGGCCGGTTCGGCGGCGGCGGCCTCCCCAAAGTCGAGGCCCGTGCCGCGGTTGACGAACGCGCGCAGGCGGGCGGGCGTGGAGTCGGGTCCCTCTCCGTCTCCGTCGTCGTCGCCCAGCCCTCCCACCACCGCGATGGCCGTGATCTTGACCTGGCCGTCAAAGGGCACGTGGACGATGAGTTCGGGCGGGTCGTCGTCGTCGGACCGCAGGGGCGGCGAGGCTGGCGCGGCGCGGTCGGCCCAGGCGCGCAGGAGGGCGGACGGCTGGGACGGGGCCGCCGCGTTCAGGGCTGTGACCCGGTGCGCTGTGACGTGCGTGTGCAGGGACCAGGCGGGCCCGCAGTCGGCGGCGTCGCAGTCGTGGTCGTGGGCGCAGCAGGCCTGGGCCGGAGGCATGGCTGGGTGGGGAGCGGCGCGCGGGTTGGTTGGGCGACAGGCCTTTTTGGCGTGGTCTGGCCTTTTCGTGCGGCGTGGCTTGGAGGTGGACGGGTGTGCCCGACGTCAGGGCTGCCCGCTGGGCGTGGGATGTGTGGAAGGATGGGGAGTGCCGGCCGCGGGCGGCGCGCTCCTCCGTGTTGGTGTGCCGCCGATGGTGCGTGTGCGACGGGCCGGCGGCGCGGGCCTGTCCGCACGCGCGCGCCTCATCCACACCTCCATAACGCCCTCCCCTTCCTCGCCGTGCGCCGCTCCCCGCGACGCAGCCCACGCCCAGCTGTTCTGCACATCTCTCGGCTGGCCTCCACCCCCCTGGGACACGGCGCACACCGCACAAAACCCGCCCGCGCGCGGCATTGGCGCGCCTGCACCACACCATGGCCGACGCGGCATTGCCGCCGCCGCCGCCAGTCGTCATCACGTCCGTCTGGGCGCAGTGCGAGCGATGCGACAAGTGGCGGCGCCTGCCCCAGGGCGCGCCGCCCGTGCATGAGGACCTGCCATGGTGAGGGGATGGGTGGGTGGGTGAGTGGGTGGGTGGTGGGAGGGGCGGCGGGATGGCCGGCAGTGTCGCTTTGCGCGACGCCGAGCCCCTTCGCGGCCGACGAGGTTTCGAGAGGGCGGCCCCCTTTCTTTCGCGCGGCCCTGTGGCCCAGGCCGGCCGCGGCCCCTGTCTTTACTCCACGCAGCCGGCAGCTGGCCTGGACAGGCCGCTTTCACGGTCGCGGCGCGGACGACACCGCACTGCGTTGCGCGCGTTTTCTTTTTTACAGTCCCCACTCAACTCTCTCTCACAACACACGCCACCACCAGGTTTTGCGAGATGAACCCGGACCCGACGCACGCCACGTGCGACGCGCCGGAAGAAGCGGAAGAACCGGCGGCCGTGGGCCCGCCACCGGACCTGGCGCCGTTTGTGACGCTGCCAGCCACGCGGGCGGCCGCGACGGTGGGCGCGCCGTCGCGCAAAATCACCGCAGCGGTCGGCCGGCTGTTGAGTGGCGGCGGGGTGTGGGACAGTGGGCGCGGGCGGGTGGGTGCGTCTGGCGCGGCCGCGGCGACGTACAAACCCCCGCCCGGGTGGGTGTGGGACGCGCTGGCGACGTCGGCGCCGCCAGAGGTGGTGGGCGTCGCGGGCGAGGCGGTGGACGCGGCGACGGCGGCCGCGTACTTTGGTGGTGGCGGCGACGGCGGCGGGCCGGCGCAGCGGCTGGCCGCGGCGGCCGTGCTGGCCGCGGCGGCCAGCGCGGCGCCCGCCTGTGTGGGCGGGGCGCTGTCGGACTACGTGCCGGGGCTGGTGGAGCCGCTGGCGGTGGGCAAGGGGTAACACTGGGTAAAACCTAAGACCTGTCCAATGACCCTAAAACCTGGCCCTCCGTTTTACAGGTTCTGAACCGGTGTTTGTGGAGCGCGAGGGCGACGACCAGGACTCGTGTTCGTGTTGACAACCGCGCGCGCACTCTTTCTCCCGCTCCGCCCGCCTCCTCCGAAGAAATGCAGAGCCCCAACTGACCTCCCCTTTTTTCCCTGTCAAATCCTCATCCATCTCCTCATCACAGCGCTTCTCTCCGCCCCCCTCTCCCCTCCCCCTCCATCGCACATCCCCGTCCACCCACTCCCATCCCCCAGTCCTACGAAAACAAAAACTTACGACTCACGCCGCCGCCCGCTTGGACTTGGACGTCAGGCCGCCGACAGCCGAGGACGCGACAGCCACGCCCACAACCTCAGCCGCCACGACAGCCAGTGCCTCGGTCGTGTCGCCGGCCAGCGACGGCGCAGCGTCCGACGCGGCGGCAGCCACGCGGGGCGCCGCGGACGTCGCACCGCCAAACAGGCCGGAGAAGAAGCCGGCACCCGCACCGCCGGCAGCCGCCGCCGCCGCCGCGGGGCGGGCTTTGGCCTTGGCCGCCAGCGGGTTGACGCCGCGCTGGAGGCCGGCCGACGGCGCGGGCGCGGGCGCGGGCGCGGCCGGCGTGACGAGCTTCTTCACGACCGGCTTGACCAGGACGGGCGCGGCCTTGGCCACGGACTTTTTGGCTTCCGGGACCGGGGCGGGGACGGCCGCGCCCTGGGCGGCTTTGGAGACGGACTTGCCGAACGACACCTTGGCGGACGTGGGCGCGGCAAAGGTCGGTTTCTTGGCCGCCGCCGCGGCGGGCTTGGCGGGCGCCGCCTTCTTGGCGGGCGCTGCCTTCTTGGCGGGCGCGGCCGCCTTCGGCTTGGGCGCCGTGTACGGCTTGGACGCCTTGACGGCGGCGGCGGGCGCGGGCGCGTTTTTGGCTTTGATCACCTTTGCGTTTTTGGCCAGCAGCTCGTTGAGCAGCTCGCCCTGGCCCGTGACGGGCGCGGGCTTGGCCAGGGCAGGCGTGACCGGCGCGGAGAAGAAGACGGCGGCGGCCAGGGCGGCGGCGGCCAGGCTGCGTTGGTGGTGGGGGCGGAGAAGAGGGATGGTGAGGCACAGCAGGGATGGGCGCGCGCACGTGCAGGTGGTGGGGCAGAGGCAGGCGCCGGCACCCGCCCGCCCAGGCCGCGCCCCGCCTCCCATCCACGGCAGGCAGGCCGCCACCATCCCAGGTCTGTGCCCGGCAAGGAGCCAGGACCGACCCGCCGCCCAGCGCCTCGGTGGACAGACCGCTCCATCCCAGGCACCTCCCCCTCCCCCACCGACCTCGCGCCGTGGGTTGGGGTTGGCAGCGCCCGTCTGCGCGCCGCACGCGGGATCGGTTGTCGACCGACCCACCCAGCGCCTCACACACTCCAATGTGCGAGCCCGCTGGGTAGCCAAGGTCTTCCAGCCTCAGCCTGGTTTGGTTGGTGGAGGAGCACGCTGCTGCTCAGCGCACACGCCGGGCGCAAAGCCTCCTCGCTGCGCTCGCCGCGCCCGACCCTCAGCGCAAGCGGTGAGACAGGGCCACGGGCGGCTGTGTCGACGGGTGCCTGGCCCCGCTACCGTGCGGGTGCATGGCGGACATGCTGCTCTACCACCCTGCAGGCTCGAAAAGGGCGGCACGCCGTCCCGCTCGCGAGCCGCGAGGGTGCGCCGGCAAGGCAGCAGCAGGCCGTGCGCTCGCTCGCGCGCTCCACGCCAACCTAGCCTGGGAGGAAGGAATGAAAACAAACAAAAAACTCACCGAGCGACGGGCGCTTCCTCGGAGCGAGACGCCGCGACGACGACAGAGCGACGGCCGGCCGCCTGGGCGGGGGCGCCGGCCCGGGCGGGACCGGCGACGGAGCGCGCGAGGGACTGCATTTTAGTGTTTTGGAGCGAGAGGGAGGGAGCGGATTTCGGCTGTGCGAGAGGGTTTTGGCGTCGGCGCACACTAGCAATAAAAAGCTCGCGTCCCGGGCCCGATCTCTGCCGTGCCATCGCCCTGCCAACCACGCTGTTGGCAGCCTGCGACTTCGGACCACCCATCGCACGCGCCTCACGCATCTCGCCCTCTCTCTACATGGTCTAGTAGCCGCGCGTGCAAACAAAAAACCCGCACGGACCCGGCGGAAATGCGCCGGGGCTCGCGGAGCCCGTGGCCCACCGCCGCCATGGCTGCCGCCCTGGCGCAAGCCTTCCAGCGAGCGCTGTGGCCGCGTCGCCTGCCGGCAGGAGCGGCAGCGACCGTGTCAATCCATCCCAACTCTCCACTGTTTGCGGCCGCGGCGTCGACCGCGCGCGCGTCCCTCGTCGCCGACGCGGCCGCCGCGGCACGGGCGGTCGTGGCAGGTTTGGGCGGCCGCCCAGCCGACGTGGTGCAATGCCTGGTCGCGCCGGGGTCTGATGGCGACCGGGCGGCCGTCATCGAAGCGGGCAGGGCTGTGCTGGCCGAGCTCGGCGCGCCGTCCACGTCCACCTCCAGCCCGGCCTTTTTCGGCGGGGCCGTCGGCGCCGTCTACGACCCCGTCACGCGGACCACGTCCTCATCCGGCGTCGCCGTCTGGGCGGCGTCCCTACCCCCCGGCTCGGCCGTCGCTCAATTCAGTGCGGCCGGCTCGTCCCTGCCGTCCCTGGACGACAGCGGCGGGTGGCCCGCCTCTCTTCTTCGGTCGTCCGACGCGGCGTCGTCGACGCCCGAACCGCACACCAACACGGTCGCGCTGGTGCTAGCCGACGTGGGATTTGGACGCGGCGCGGGCGAGCTGGCCCGTCGCTTAACCTTCGCCTTGCCGCCGGACGCGGCCGTCGCGGCGGGCGTCTTGCCGCCCGTCCGCCGCCCGGGTGGCCCCGCCACCACCGCGTCCGTGCTGTTGGCCGGGCCGACGGGGCTGCCGCCACCGGGCACGCGGGCGGTGGGCGTGCTGATGCGGGCCCCACGCATGGCCGCTGGCTGCGTGTCGGCGGGCGCCTGGATGCCGGGCGTCGTGGAGGACAAAGACAAAGCACCCACTTCCACCACGCCTGCCACCCCGCCGTCCTCGCCCACTCGCGTCGGCCGCGCCCTGGCAGCCCACGCAACAGCCGCGACGACGCCCAGCTCGACCGCCCTGGTCTACGCCACGCCTGGCGCCTGGCCCGCGGCGGCCGAAGGCTTGGCGGAGCAGGCGGGTGCCCCCGCCACGCTCGCCGCCCAGGTCGGCGGGACGTGGGATGGGGATGGAGACCGGGGAGCGACGGACGCCGCGCCAGCTGCGACTGGCGCAGTCGTCATCGTGCGGGCAGTGTGAGTAGTGGGCGTGAGTGTAGCCATAGAGAGAAAAGTATGTATTGGAGTTCTTTTTTTCGTTTTCGCTCACACACCGGAAACACACAGGAGAAGAAGGGAGAGAACACAGGGGAAGACTGGGGAAGGGGTGGGTGGGTGGGGGTAGGCAGCTTCCAACCCCCCGCCTGCCGCGCGGCTCACGCCGCGTCCGCGCCACCCGCGCCGCCGCCACGGACCCGGACGACGGGACGCGCCGGCCGGCCGGGACGCGTAGCGTGCAGGCCGCGGCGGTGACGGGGGAACGGGGTGTACGTGGCCAGGGTCGGTTCAGTCCCGGCGACCGCGCTGTCGACCAGGTCGCGGGCAAAGGCGCACGGGATGATGTAGTTGATGGCCACACGGGGGCGCATGCGCCGCCACCACCGAGACCACGCGGCGGGCGACGTGCACAGTTCGCGCCGAATGTCCTCGTCGTTCGTCTCGCCGCCCAGGGTCCGCAGGACGCTCGCGATCATCTCAATGATGGTCGTGCCGGGTGGCGGGTCGGGGTGAGTGATGGCTTGCATGGGCAGCGGGCGACGCCCACGCGCCCGGGTGACTTCTAATTTACGGGCGTCCGAGGCGCGGACGCTGTCCAAGATTTCTTGCGTGACTGGACCATTGGGGCGGTCCATGTCCTGGATGCCGCGCAGCTTGTCGTCGATCGACCGGGTCGTGCGGCCGTGAAGTTCTGGCACGCGCATGGCTTTGATGTGAGCGGCACCGCCCTCCAATTCGACGACGACGGCGTATGCGTTGACTAGGGCGACGATGGAAGGCTCCTCCCAGTAGCGACGGTTGCGGCGGCCGTCCACGCGACGCGGCAGGGCCTCGACCAGCTGGCCGCGGCCGCCGCCGGCGACAGGGCCAGGCAGGCCGCGGCCGCCGCCGGCGACGGGGCCAGGCTGGCCGCCACGGCCGCCGCCGCCGGCGACGGGGCCAGGCTGGCCGCCACGGCCGGCGATTGGGGCCACAACGTCCATTTCCTGCAGGGTGATGTGGGTAAGCGATCGCGAGAGGGACCGTGAGTTTCTCTGGTCGGCGAAAGGTTGCAGCGCTGCGTTCCGGCGCGCCCGTTTCGCGCGCGACGTGCGATTCGAATGGGCCGGCGGCACGAAAAAAAAAATTCGCGCCGCCGAAGCCCGTGCCGCCCGCCCATCCGGCACGGCCGCGCGGCAGTCGGGTCATGCCAGCCATGCCTGCGTGACACCCTCTTGTACCGGGAAGGCCCGGTTTGCCCCCGGCGAAGCCTTCACGTCTGTGTGAAAGGCCGCGGCCGCGGGCGTGGGGCGGGTGCGCGTCCAGCGTGAACAGCGCGGGCGAAACGAGGGTCTTGGACGCCGCCGGGACGGCCTCCACCCCACCAGGGCACCGAAAAGGCGCTCTGGCTATTCGAAGCGGGGCCGCCCGGGGCGTGCCGGCGGGCGAGGGCGGCGCGCGCGCAGCCGCGGCGAATTGGCCGCAGCTCGAGCCGGCCGCGGTCGCTCAACCGGGCCTCGCAGCAGTTTCGCCGCCGCCGGGCTCGGGCTTCGGCCGGCGAGACAGGGTGTCTAGCTTGTGTACGGCGAGCACAACTCACCGGGTCGTAATCTCCGAAGTCGAAGGACATGGCGTGCTTCTTGTTTGGAAAGCGGGGTGGGGAGGAGGTGTGTGTGGAAGAGGGGAGTGAGAGGAGAGCGAGCGTGGTCTTGCGAGTCTCGCGCGAGCGGTCTCTCTCCCAACCTTTGCCCCCTCAACTCGCGCAAAGCCAACTTTGTGTCCATCCATCCCCCCGCCCCGTCCCAAGCTCAGACTCACCATCATCAGTCCGCGTCGGACGTGAAAGACCCGCCCGCCGTCACGTCCGTCGCGGCGGCCGGCGGGGCGTCCGCGCCGCCGGCGCCAGGCGCCCGCGCCCACCACCGCCACCCGCCGGTCCCACCAGCACCTCCCGGGCCAGGGCCGGGTCCAGCGCAGGCAAGCGGTCGCATGGTGGGGTGGGCAAAGACGCGGGAGTGGAGGACGGCGGCGTCGGGCGGTGGTTGGGGCGTCGCGCCGGGCGGCGTGTGCCTTGCCACCCGCCGCCCGGTGCAGCCGCGTCGGCCAGGGCTGCGCAGTCGTCGCAGACGGCGTGCAGGTCTGCGACGGGTGAGCCGACGTCCCACAGGGGTCGGAGGGCGGGTGGAGCGTAGCGTCGGCCGCGGGCGCCGGCCGGGAGGAGGGCGGCCGTGCAGAGCGCGGGCGCGAGTGCCGGGCGGGCGAGCAGCGGCGCCGGCGGCAACCAGACGCGCACTGGGCCCACGTGCGTCGTGCGCAAAGCGATAGTCGGCGCACGCCCCCGTCGCGCATACATGGCCAGGACCCAGGCGAGGCCGGACAGGCAGGCGGGCGGGCTTGTCGTCGTAGTCGTTGCCGGAGAGCGGCAGCGCGTTGGGCGAGGAGGGGGGCGAGGGGGCGAGGGCGGGTGCGGCGGCAGCGCGTCGGGCGAGGAGGGGTGGGGGCGGGTGCGGCGGCTTCGCCGCCGGCCTTCCAGCCCATGCACGCGCCCAAGGTGGCCAGCAGGGCGTCCGCGTCGAGGCGGGTGGCGGGCGGCGAGCCGTTCCACAGGTCTAGCGCAGGCCGTGGTCGCCCGGGTCCGCTCTGCGCCTACATTCTCAAGCAAACCGCCTGACCGCCTCCATCAGGCCGTTGCCGCAATGCCAAGCCTTACCCTTGAGGGTGCGGCGGCTCGAGAGAGGTGGGGCATGGGTCCGCGCTTGCGCGGGAGGAATGGAAGGCCGCCGATGGGACGTGTGTGTGTCTGGCTAGGATTAAACGGGTGCGTTTTTTCTACAGTCACGCTCCCGCACACCTTCAAAATGTTTCATGATGCACACGTGCAAAGTGTCGGCGTGCCGTTAGTAATAATTTTAGAGGAAGGAGTGCGCGTGGACGGTACGAAATTGGCTGCGGGAGGGAGGATGGATGCAAAAAAAAGTTCATCCAGCCGTGCGTCGACTCGCACTACGGCCGTGTTTGGAAATATTTCCGCGCCAACACTTGTTCATCGGTTAGCCAACGTTAACGACCACGTCTGGTGTGAGTTTGGTGGGGTGTGTACGGGCGGAAAGGGCAAAAAAATGGGTTTGTCGCAGGCGTGATTTGAACACGCGATCGTTCGATAGCTTGACCATATGGAATGCTTCAGTCGAACGCCTTACCAACTTGGCCACTGCGACATCGACCACCGATGGCCGAAGCAAGCGTGCTCCAACGAATTTTTTGAAAGTATATGTTGTTATGCCCTCACAACGGCGAAAAGTTGAAAGAACTGGACTGGCCACCCCCAGGCCGTGGGCGCAGGTTGAGGACGCAGGTTCCGCCGCGGACTTGGACTCGGCGCGGCGTTTTGAGTCTCAACAAGTTTTGAGACTGAAAAACAGCGTGGCGCGACGCCAGACTGTGGCCCGCCGTCCATGGTGCGTAGCCCGGCGTGACGACGCGGTCGGAAGACTGGATGCATCCACTCTTTTGTTTTGTCTCCATTGTTTTTGCAAAACTCCCACCCACCTCTCCAAACCAAACCAAACACACACACACACACACGCGCACGCACGCCACCCCGACCTCCACCCTCTCCACCCTCTAGATCCAGTCGTCCAATGGCAGCCGCAAAGGAGCGGCGATTTGGGCCTGGCGGGCAGCCCGCGAAGAGTTGCCAGCGGCGGGGTAGGGGTCGACCTCACCCACTAAAAATGCGTCGGCCTCAAAGTTGGCTAGCATTTCGTCGATCGTCAGCTCGTCGTGCGCCCGGGCCGCCGCATAGTTGATGGCATAGACAAGCACACGCGGTGCGGCAGGGTCAGGGCCGGGCCTGGCAAACAGAAATGCCAAGCGGCCGATGAGGCAGCGTGCGCCAGCGCGCATGCAGACCAGACGGCCGCAGACGAGGAAACGCACCCGCGGCCGGTCGGCTTGTCGGACAGCGAACAGGCCATGAATCCGCGTGGAACCGTCAAACGGCAGGCCATATACGTACGCAGCGTGCAGGCTGGGGTTGCCGTCGATTCGTACCAGCAGGGCTCTGGCGCCGCGGCGCAGGCGCCGGTCGAAGCGCGCACCCTCGACGACGATGATGTCGACCTGTTTGATCCCAAGGGCATCGCCGACGGCTGTGTACACACGTTGCACCAGCGGGTTAGGGTTAGGGTTAGGGTTAGGGTTAGGGTTAGGGTTAGGGTTAGGGTTAGGGTTAGGGTTAGGGTTAGGGTTAGGGTTAGGGTTAGGGTTAGGGTTAGGGTTAGGGTTAGGGTTAGGGTTAGGGTTAGGGTTAGGGTTAGGG